>LTAT01000001.1:105019297-105051355 GCA_003286495.1 Chlorodrepanis virens | reverse complement strand
TGGGAAGGCACAAAGCAGAATTTGCAAAATCAGCAGAGTTTTACTGCCAGGTGTGAATGAAGCCGTGAGGCCTCAGGTAGCACTAGATCACAATTGCACTTTCGGAGTAGTGACGCATGAATTACTCTGAACAGACCATCATCAGAACAAAGTGGAGCTTGACTCTCCTGTGGATAAGAGGCATTTGTACCAAAATCAATAAGAGCACAGTGAGTTTCATTTTACATGAGGTGCTTTTGCAGCGCTATCAGCAAGTGTTCAAGCACTGTGGTTTCCAGAAGGGCCACTTACAGGAAGGACAACCAGCTACGCTGCTGTGAACAAAGAGAGAGTGCCTTTGACTTTCCAAATTAAAAGCAATTTGTCTAATGAATTATTCTAAATGGGAAACAATGAAATTGCACTAAATGAAGAGAATAAACAGAAAATTAATGTGACTTGCAATCTGCTGCTGCAAGACAAAGAATATGACTGATAAAATATAATTTTGCATGTAAATGGAATGTAATCTAGCTAGGTACACAAAATGTGTGTAAATGTATAATGGTCAAATTTGTTATAAATTGGTTTAATTATGCTTTACTTGTTCTTCATATATTTTCACAGTTTAAAAAACTAATCTTATTCCTTACCAGGATAAAGTCAAGACATTTTCACAAAGAAAATTAGCAAAAAATCCCATCCCAAATTAACATCAAATTCAGCATATCACCAAAACCGTATGAACTGCAACAGTGATGTTCATTTTTCCCAACTTTAACAATCAATATAAAATGTACAGTTTAAACTACTTGGCCAGAATTCATGTTTTCAGCAGAAAATCTGTGTCTGCACAATTCTCCCCACCCTTCACAACTGAAGAAATACCTTTCTCCTCTGATTAAAAAAGAAACTCAAATTAAGCCATTTTAATTCTTTCCTAAGTTTTACTTATAAGATTCCTTATTTACATTTTTCCTCATCACTAATTTCAGAGACATCCCTCAAATTTTAATTACTGTAAACCTGGCTTTATATGTCACGAAAAATAATATATCTGAAAAAAATTGTTTCTGAACCTCTCAGATAAGACAGAGAAATCAATGATTTTCCCTGTAAGCATGGACTGTGCTAGTGGATCCTCATTTTTACACATATCTTCAATTGTCACTCTCCATGTTTCCATTAATGAGCCAAGACTTGTCATGTTAGCCAGAAAATGGAGTTTTCATGCATTGCTTTGAAATCTTTGAAAGTACAATCATAGACTGATATAATGTACAGATTGGGAGAATTGAATCTTCCCATTTCTTGAGACCATCCTTGCATTCCAGTTTAGTTTTAGTTTCCAGGTATTGCTGCTTATCTCATATTTATAACATTTTCTGGATGCATGAACCACTATAGAAACCCTTTATTTTAGCCTTGTTTCAAACATTTTTCTTCTTCCTAAATTAATTGACGATGAAATGACCATGGGTGTGCAAAGCCATGTTTCAAGAAAACAATAAAAGAGAAGCTACAACAATAATCCTACAACAAATTTCCAATCAATAAACCACTTTTCTTCCAAGTAAGCATTAGCACTAAACTGGCACAGCCTTTATAGTTTTTTATTATAGCTATAACCCTTTTAACCAAGGCTTATTATTTGTTCTTACTTGACCATTTCTTCCTCCATGTCAGTAGAAACAACTTTTTACTGTGACCATGTACAAGAAATGGTGAATAAGAGAAGCTTTAGACACAACTTTGTTTCATTTAAAAATATTCAGCTTTTCAGCTTAACAGACTCACTGGTGTAATTGTCCTAACTGGAAAAAAACCTCAAAAACTGACAGTTTTGAGGCATTGGCCACCTCTCTCTCTCTCCTGGGAGCCTATTCCAGTTTTGACCATTTTCTCCCTAAAGAAATGCTTTCTCTTGTCCAGTCTGGGCCTTCCTTAAACAACTTTGAGGCTCAGCGCCTAAGGCTGCTAATACAGAACATATCAGGGGACACTGAAATTAGAAATTTTCTTTGCATGGTTGATTGACTCTCTGTAGGGTTTGGGAAGGGGAGGGAGTGGTGGTGACAATTTTTCTGGGGGAGGTTATTATTTGCTTTTTAAAAAGTGGCCATTAACAAAATTGTAGGGCAGATTTACTTGGCCTGGAATAAATGTGAAGGGATAGCACTTCTGTGAACAAGACTTTTAGCTAGCACATATTATTTGCCTTTGAACATGTGTTCAGTTAAATAAAAAGTAGAAGGTGGATCATAATGTGTCATTGGAATTATTCAATAACCTTATTACTGGCCTGTAGTACATTAAAATAAAAAAGGCAAACAAAAACAAGGAACATGTCATCCTTTTTTATAACAGTGATCTTTTTTTCCTCTGTGGGCCAGTTTTCCTATCATCCCCTCTCTGTCCTTCCCCAAAAGAGATAATATGAAAGAAATCATGATATAATAATTTTATTCCAAGTATGCTTTTTTTTTTAGCACTTCTATGTGATTAGCCTAAGGGGTGTTTCCACACATGCCATGAAAGGCAAATCCTACAAGGACGGTAACAAAAACACAGCTAATTTTGAGGATTTCATTTCCTTCATCCTAAAAGACAAATCTCCACCCCAAATACCAGTCATGTATCCATACATCATTCTGCAAAGCCCTACAAAAGTAATTTGAAAAATCCACTAGAAATGTTATGCTAAAACAATGCAGTGCTATGCCATACCATTTACACCCCCCAATCAATTAGAAGTAACACAAAAAAAATGAAAGGGCAACAGAAATCTTAAGCTGTCTAATGTTCGACCTGCATATTTTTCCACAAAAAATATAAATGGACACATATTTATTATCCCATGTTAGGGCAGATATGATTTCCCATAAGTAACAGTGCTTGTCAGTTTTTCTTAATTAAAAAGATAAATTTATTTTTCATCTACTGAGTTACTATTAAAAAAAAAAAACAACAAAAAAAACCACCCAACAAACAGCTATTCATGCTAATCTGAGTCTGTGTTATCATTTATTTATGAAAGAATTCATAATCCTATCATTCTCTAGCTGGATTTTATAACTTGTTTCCATGATATCTTGTTGAGATAAAAAGAAGGAAATAGTTATGAGAAAACTAAACAGCAATAGCAAGGTCTTTCACAGCTACCAATTTCTCAAAAAGACTATTTAAATCTCAAAAGGTGTCCACAATTTAATGTCAAAATCATCAAAATACATTCCGATTTCTAGCGGATTTTGGGTTGGTTTTTAATTTTTAGCAAAACATTTCTCTTTGTTTGAAGATTTGAGCTCGTTTTCAAAGAAATCAAAGTTGGTGTAGACAACAGGCTCTAATTCTCTGAATTCAGGATCATTCAAAAGAATGGGCACTGAATATAGAAATATTATTTTGCTGTAGTTAAGCCCAAAAATTCTATAACAGAATGGTCACATCTATTTTTTGTCACTGAAACTGCGTCCAATAAGACTCATACTTAAATACTACTGCATTACTCCAGGGAAAGAAGAATCGGATGTTAAAGATGTGCCTGGAATTCAGGATGCTTACCTTCTTGGAAGTAAAGAATTTATTATTTAGTAGTATTATTATTTATTTAATATTCCATTAAATAAAGGGAAGAAAGCCTGAGAGCATAGCTAATCACAGATTACACAACCAAGATAAATTTGATATAGAGATGAATACCTTGCTAAGGCTACTTTCCTGATCATTATCCAAGCCATTATGGCTCTATATTTTCATCATGAATAAGGGAGTCACTTATTCCTAGTTCTGGAGGAGCACACTGAGTGATATTCCCTGGCTAAAGCAGGGAGTAAATGCCCAAGATACTTCAGGTATATAAAGCAATGAGTACTTTCCAGGAGGAAATAGTGGTTTAAATGATCTATGGCTCATTTTAGCCTCTGTATTAAGGTTAGAGGAGGTAAGTTCAATTATTAGAATTTTAAGAAAGAAAAAGCTAGAGCCCATCAGTCAACAAATAAAAATAACAAGGGGAAAATTCCCTGTATATTCAGAATTCCCCATAGCTGAAAGTATAACTTCCATTATACAATTAGAAAAATTATAAGAGTGAGACTCTAAATATATAGTGTTTCTCCCCAGGATTTTTGGCCACAAAAAATTTCACCAAAATAAGAGAAGCTTCATGATATTTAAAATTATTGAAAGAAATTTTTTTGTCAGTATTAAACACTGGAAAACTTTGAAATATTTATTTTTTGAATGATTGCCATGGAGCAGAAAGTGGAACAAATATTTTAGAAGCAACAAGCCTGTAGGAATTTACATGAGCTCCTGGACTGTATAATCATATAGATAAATATATAAGTCATAACAAGTTCTAGCAAAGTGAAACCTGAGGGAATCTCCTCAGAGGGAAAAAGAACCCAACCCAGAGACAGAATTAATTTAACACACAGTGAAAAAACCCCACTTTATATAAACAGCAGGTATGGGCTTCTTAGGTAATATGAATGCAGAAGTCTTGGGTTTAGCTGCACTACTCTTAAAACATGTTCATAAAGCTTTCAGTCTCAACAAGGACCATGATCCATTCAGAGCAACTGCTACCCTGTTCTTCTGTACTCACTTTAGCTGCTGTAAAGCTCTGACTGCAGAGCAACACACTGGGCATAAACTCTCCATTAATTCCACACCTCAAAGCTGGAAGCAGTTTCATGCCTCTCTTCTCCCTCTTCTTTCCACCAAGTGGAAAGGCAAACGACAGTAACTGCAGTGATGAATTTTTTTTTGTTGGGCTCTCTGCACTAAATCTTTTAAAATGCTAGAGTACTGAAGCTCTTTGCTGTCTCTTGTCATGCACACCAAATTAGCAAATTTCCTTTATTAAAAGCTGTTATCATCCATACTCTGACCTTGGAAATTAAATGAATGAAATACTCATTAAAAAATGAGCTTTCTACGTGGGTCATTCATTTTTACTGTGATCTTGCTATAATATTGGAGCTGACAAAGTTGCCTGACTGCAGATTACCAGTCCTGTTAATGCTCAACCTCTTTTAAACAATTATAAAAGTGCATATTATTAAAGAAATAATATACCTAATGTAGATTTGCTATCAGTATTGCAGTTCCATTAGGAAGCACTCAAAAAATATCCCTTTCTAGAAAAACTAGCCCACAAAAGGCCTAAAACATGAAGACCTGGTTTAAGTCAGAAAGCTATCAAACTGCTGAAAGATAGCTATTATAAAAAAAATTCCCATCTAAATCCATGCTGACATATTTAAAATTGAATGCCACAAATTCACCTAAAAAAAATTATTGTGTTATTCATTAGCCTAGGTATCAACAAGCAATAATTTTAGAAAAAAAATTAGGAGCCTCAGTAGAACTTCTGTCAGTATCTGAGCTCTCTGCCATCCTAGAGACAGAGGGGAAAAGAAATTGAAAGACATTTTGTCTAACCATGAAGCAATTTGATCTAATATAGAAGTGCTTGGGTACAACTGAAGAACAATTCCATTCATCCTGCTAATAGAAACAGACTAGATTTTCATCCATATCTGTGGTAAGGACATGAAATAGATGAAAAAAATCTTAGAGGAGGTCATAGTCATGAACAGAGAGTAATGCAAAACTGCTGTCTTCTCAGGGCTGAAGCTTTCTGTAATAATGAAAAACTGGCAGCTGGACTGGTGCTATGAGAGACAAAAGGTTTTCTGGGGGTGCAAATAAAAGTGGGCAACAAAGGCACGAAAGCAAAAGTTTGCTGAACACTGATTTAAAAGAAACTGATCACTTTCATTGTTACCTCAAGACTCTCCACCTGCAACACATTCAGTATGTACTGAAGCAACAATGTTTACCACAGGAGCCATTAATTCAACAACTCTCTTAAAAAAAAAAAAGACCCGATGCTCAGCTGTTCAGGTGAGCTGGAAGCTATTTATCCCTCCCTCATATGAAATAAAAGGAGTGTCTAGAGTTTTCTACATAATTTTTTTTAGTGTCTTCAGAAAACTCCAACTGTAATTTTGCAGTGGCTGTGTCCTGTTCGAAAAATGTGCAGTATCCCACTGGTCAATAAAAATAATTGGTTACAGAACAGAATCTAAACTCACACAGGAGAGTGAGCTTTGAATGATATCAATATAAACAATATATATACCAATAGGTGCTACACTGAGAGGAGAAAGAAATAGAGGAAGTTTATTTATTTATGGACAAGGACAAAGGGAAATAATACAGAATTGGTTTATAAAAAAGACAAAAGTGAATTATTTTGTTGAAAGCAAGCTGAAGAGGTTTTATTCACAGTAAGTAAGCAGCAAGCAGGAAGAGGTGATAAAGAGGATATGGAAGTTCTTGATGAGAAAGGAAAAAAAGAATGAAAAGAAAGAAACAGCGTGGTCTCTTCTCCTCTCATTTCTTGAGGACGTTTTGTACTATCAGTTTGTATCTTCTGCCGGCTATTTTTCCTTCACATACAAAGCCCTGAATTAAAGAAGAATGATATTTCAACACTAAATTATTCATAATCAAGGTGAAGAGAGGACAAGTACAATAGGCATGGGTGATATTTTGGTTGAGAGAAGATAAAAAGAACTTGGAACAAACAGCCCTAATTCACTGAATCTGGTAGGCACATATTTATTAAACTCTTTCAGAATCCAAGAAAACTCTTCCATATTTATTTAGAATTGCTGCATATTTTGTGTATGCTTGTACATACTTCACGAAGTTCAGAACGAAGTTTGAATTCTTAAAGAATGTAGACACTTAAAAAACCCTCTGATGGTTTTGCCACTTCTAGATTTACAAGGATGACTATAAAAATTACAGAAATGAGAGAAATCTTAGAAGCACAGATATGAATAAATGAAGGGAGCTACATTTGGCCTGTACCACATGGACAAAAGTTCTAACTTTGTTTCTTTTTATAACGTATAACTAACCAAAAATTAAATAATGATATTATAATACCATCTCCAATCCATTACTTGACTTGAATCTTTAGAGCCTTTGATATCTGCTAAAGCAAGGTTACTCAGTTTGACCTTTATCTGATACCTGAATAAATATATGTCATGTGCAAGACCACGAAGTAAGGGGGAAAAAAAAAAAGTACAATAAGGAAACAGCAAAATAAGTCATTTGAAAAAAAAGGCCACATTAATTTTTTGGAGTATTATACTTTAGGAGAAAATCCACACCTACACACTGGATTCCAAAAATCAGTATTTGCAGCCAGGTCTGAAATATTATATAACAAATGCTCTTAAAAATGACAACAAAATCCTACAAATGGCATAGAAGAATGATCACAAGCCAAAATTGCCAATAGACTCCTATTTTAAATAATGCATGGGATATGCTGCCTTGCACAAGCTCTCTGATAACTGTTAGGCTATGACAACTTGATTACTTTTTAATAATATTGATCTTACTCTTTTGTTTCACTTTGAAGAGATCTGATGTGCAGTAGAAAAGTATACTTACAGAGGTTGAGCTGGTGACAATGGACTTGTCAAAATCCAGGTAGAACAGGGAGAGCCTATAAACTGAGACATCCCATCTACAAGGGGAGTGGCTACTCAAATGCATGTCAAAAAGGAGTAATCAGGAGTACAAGCATCAGCTGCTGTCAGGAAACCACCAATCCTCAGCCAGCCTTTATTAAACATGCCAGGTCTAAACTTTGACTAGTGAAAGAGTTCTGATCAGAAAAAAGGGCATTCACAATTAACTTGTTTTTCAATAAGTAAAGGACTTGGAGAGCTCGGTAACACATGAAGCTTTATTAAAATAAGGATTGGGACATGGCAGACAGTTTGAATTTCATGTACAGAACATGTGCCTTATTCTTACCATTGTGTAACATCTTAAACTGGACACTGGGGACATGGGTACCATGCATAAATAATGGGGATTTTTCCCCCATTCCCATTTATAAACATGTAAAAACTTCTGCCTCAAAAAATACTGAATAGTCAGTATTAAGTAGACAAACAGAAATTATTAAGGAGATGTCTATAGTACAAACCATATCTACAATGCTCTATTAAGTCATGAACTCAGAAATAAACCCAAAAATAAAATTATTTGACAAATTATCAGTCCAAGACCACCCTGATTTCGTTTGGCATAGACTTGGATAAAACTTTCCTTATTGCTTTGGGACAATATTTACCCATCTAGGAGTTCCCTGTCCAGAACTGATTCAAACAAATTTCCAGGACATTTTAACGACTATTAATCAGCTATTCTGAGACATTTCTAATGAGGGGATTTTTCTGTATTTAGAAAATTTGGGATAAATCATCAAATGTGCTAAAATAAAATAAATAACTTTGGTGTGTTAAATCCCTGTGTAGAAGTGCTAACTAGAAAATAACTTAGTTCATGATGCACACATTTGTTCACTTGTCTCAAATTTCGCACATTTCAGATTCTGCTCCTTACTGAAGAGGTAAAAGAGAAGTAATTTTTATTATTATAAACAGATTTTTAAGGCAGAACAGTCTAAAAATTTCCCTTAATGAGGAAAAGAAATAATGTTTGCAACTTATCACATACCTGTGATGTGTATTCCAGGAATTCAATAAATACAGGAACTGTGAAAGAGAAATCACCACATTTATAAATTCATTTGATAATGCCAGCACAATAAGTCTTGAAACATTTACTTTAACCTTTTTTTAAAAAATGACATTACTGAACCTTTTGTGCCTGTAAGCCAACAAAATATAGTTTGGGGGGAGGGGGGAATAACAAAAACCCAAAAGGACTGGGACAAGGGGGACATGCAATTTAAGGAAAAATATTGAAAACATTTGCCTTCACATTGTTTCACTCTCTGCAAACCAGTAGTTTCACACTGAATCTGAAGATGTATTTAAAAATTAAACATCCCAGGTAAGAATAAATGGCACTAGGCAGTTTTTGCCAATATAGGCTTTTCTAAATTGATTGTGTGATACTTTAAAGTGAAATTTCTCCAGATCTTTACAGAAGTTCATCCATTTCTGAACACTTTAGTAGATAAACTTAGGTGAAAAAATAGAAACATAAAAACCTAACTTTCACACAAAAGAAAAAAATTTCAAGGAGTTGGGGAGGGAATTCACCTTTGTTCTTCACACTGCATGAATGATATTGATAGGTTATACAGTTGACAAAATAAAAGAAAGGGGAAAGAAAACAGAGAGAAAAGAGAAGCAGAATAAATTCTAAGGAAGTTCTAATGTTTAAAAGCCATAAATCAGTTAGAGATCCATTGATTCTGTGCAGAACCCATTGTGTGCCCCTCCACATCTGCTGGACTGATTTAAGAGTTGGATAACAGCTCGATGTTTCACCCCACCAGTGCAGAGTGTTAGGCTGTAAAAAAATCTTAGTTTCCTTGGAGTCATTAGGTTTGGCATGGTTAAATCCTACTGCAAAGCCATCTACTGTTCTTCCATGTACCAGTTCTAACAGAAAAGAGAGAATGTGCCTAACTCCAATTGTAAAAGGAAATGGGCTTCAGGTCACTAATTTCTTTGAGTTTTTCCACAGTATCAACATGCTGAACAAACTTGTACTAACTAATCAAACAAAATGTTTAAATTATGTGAGCATAGGCCACATCTTCTATTTCAAGCATTGGTACTTCCTCAGTTTGACTTAAACCAAAGCCAATGAAGATAAGAGCAATGAAGCAAAGTCTGATGAGTTGCAAGTCTTGCAATATACAGAGGTTTTGTTTTTTTTTTTTTTATTTTAAGTATCTTAAAGATCTTATTCCAGAAATCACTCTACTCAAAATGTCTCACCTCTTCCAAGGCAGTGGTTTACTGTGGGCCCAGGCACGTGAGAGTGATTAGAGACCAACACTGCTGCACCTCAGGTAAGACACCCACCCCCTCCAAGGGAGCTTCATTTAAAGTCAAAAAAAAATCATGAGGAGTCTGTGCCAAGCCCCACCTTTTCAAAACTACTCTTTTTTCAAGTTCTTTATGGAGTTATGAATGAAAAATAAAGACTGAACATTGGAAAACAAAATTTTGCTGAAATATGTTAAGCAGGACAAACAGACTTCCAATAAAGGCCAAGAGCTATGTGGTATTGAGGCTCTGATTTGATAACATTGTACATGACAAACATATACAACTGTGAGGAATTGTAAAGGGCTCATTTCTAGCCAAAGGTCCTCACTTTTCTGCTAATGTTGTGGACATATGCAGGACATGCAGTAACATTAACGCAGAAGGATTTTTTTTTCTTCTTGCAAAAAGGAGTAACTGCAATAGATTTTCAAAACTCAAACGGTAGACAAGCATCCTCTATAATAAATCATCATCTATTGTCTGAGATCTACAGTTAACTTTGCTTGTGTATTGTTACAAGCAAAAATACTTTGATAAATGGAATGCTTAAATGTAAATTCTTTTTGTTCAAAAAGCACAGTCTATTCCTCTGCTTAGTTTCAGAGTTGCACTAAAGACACAATAATCTTTGTGATTATTGATGCTCAACAAAATGTGAGCATCAGAGATGGCCTTCATGTGCCTGTTATCCTTTCCTAACATTACATATTTACACTTCTTTGTCTTGCCATGCTTCTGAAGAGTAAATGTACACTCAGGCAAAAATTAAATGCAGAAAAAATCCATTGGATTCACTACTGAAAGAAGTCAAACTGAAGAGATTAGAAACTTTGCTTAGGGAGGGTTCTCCCTTTGCATTTTTAAACTGGCCTAACTTTAGGCTTTCTAGAGCACTGCTGATAGGGTTACCTGAAAATGCTACCTTGAATAAAAACTGGTGCCATAACATCCATGTGCAGTAGAAAATCCTTTTTGGAAATTATTAAATACCACAGATATGAGCAGTTTTTAGTTCAGTTTCTATGCTTCAGGGTCCATTTTATTTATTGGAAGAAATATTTTGTGAATATTTGAGTTCTAGAAGAGGAAGGTGAAGAAAACATTCTTTTTCTGCAACAAGACTTATCCTGCTTTCTCCCCAAGAGATTTTTTGTGAAGCACCTCAAGTGCTGTTACACAGGTGCCAAGTTCGATCAAGCATTTGACATACTTAAGCAAATGGTGTTATGGTTTACAGAGAGCTGAACTGGTTTGTCTCCCTTGAAGGAACAAGGGTGTGTCTCAGCTGATACCAAGAGATCTCTAAGCATTGCAAAAATAAACACATAAAAATATGCTGGTGCTCACACTAGTGTTATTTACTATTCAATCATAGTGAAGCACTGGAATACCCACAGAAGATACTCCACAAATGCAAATGGGTAAATGTATCTGCACTTATATATTTATATAAATAATGAATAGGTGGATATATTTCAAAGACAATACATTTCATTGTTAATCAAAACATTTTCACTTCCCACAAATATGTGTTCTACCAGGCTTTTGGTGGTTTTTTTGTGGTTTTTGTTGGTCCTTTGGCCACCAAAACAACAATTCCCCATTCCCTCCAAACACAAAGATAGATTAACTATTAATCAATGTTATAAAACAGGCATAGGCTAAACTAAAAAAAAATCTTTACTTTTAAGTTTCTTTTTCCCACACAGATGTATCCTCTGTATTCCAGGGGAAGTGCTAAACGCTTCATATACTTGATTGCCACCCAGTCCCTTTTCTATTGTACTGAAGTATAAAGAAATTCACACTGCTGGGAGGCAGATCGCTGTAGAGTCACTACATCTTTTCCTTTGAGAGCCTTTTTTCCTAAATGTTTTATGCATGTAGTATTTGTAAATGGTGTTGGTCTGATAGAAGTGATCCGTTTTATTAATGGAAACATAAAGTTTCCATCATGGCAGCATACTCTCTCTCCTAATCAGTTATTGCACATCAGTTCAGGCGGCCTGAGGAATTAGTTTTATCTCCAAAATCTGTTCAGTTGTTTTGCCTCGTGTTGCCATCTCTAGGGCTGTACAGTGCCCCTCGTGCTGTTGAAAAATTTATGCACTGACATTGCCTAGAACTAAGCCTACTTTATTTTCAAGTATGAACAATAAATTTTCAAAAGGCAGCTGAACATGGCACTTAGAGACATGGGATACAAGATCTGGAACACCTTTTCCAACTTTAATGACTGTGTGTTTCTAATAAACTTTTTATTTCTAATAGCTGTTGCTGTTTTATGGTCTATCATACCTGGAGCAACCGCAGTACTGACCACCTCATAGAGACTCTACATATGCACACCAGTTAAACACCACACAGCTCCAAAAAAGCATTTCCATAGAATTTTGGCCAGCAGACAACCTGAAAAGTGTCTTAAGACATTTGGCATTCCAGTATTCCACCAGTTCATCTGCCATTAATTTTGTCAAACTCAACCCAATGGATTGAAACTGATTTTGCCAGTGACAGCTTCAGACTGTGGATTTTTAGAAAACACTTCCTCAAAAGAAGAAACCAAGTCCTTCTGCATGTGTTAAATAATTCACTGTCTGCTCATATTCCCCATAAATTCAGTGAGAAGTGTTTCCATGCTGGAGAAATAGACTTTACAGTTTAAAGCACTAGAACGGAAGACTGTGGTTTGCACTTCATCCATCCACTTAAATATTTTACCAGAAGAGAAAGTTTCTGAAGCATCCCTCCCTATCACCCACGTACTGTGCCTCATGTCACTCCTTGGAGAGGCCTGGGAGTACACAAAAAGGATTCCTTACAGACAAAAATAAATTTGAAGATGTGTTCCAGGAATACATCAGATATGCTCCAAATGCTAATAGTCTCTCAGTCTACAATCCTGACTATAGCTGGTTTGAAGCTAAACTCTTGAAATATATATGGTATTGTCATGAAGTTCAGCTCCCAAAAAAATCTGCTATCCTGATCTGTGTGACTCAGAATCAAGTATTTGCTTTTAGCAAATAGACCTTAACATAATCTGAAGGTAACAGGAATTAGTAAGAGACTTGCAGAGAAGAAAATAAATATCATAATGGGTCTTCTTCCCTTTAGAGCTTCAGCAAGCCAAAATACATAACTTCCCAAAGAAAGGAGGGAGGTACCCTTGTTCCTGTTCCCCATGATGTGACAACTATGCTCAAAAGGTAGGAAAGAAACATTCTAACTTTAGTCAGGCCTCACCACAGAAAAAACAAAAAGGAGAAACCATCCTTTGCATCCTGCAGGAAGTTTGCTGTCTCTTCACAAAGCTGCTCATTTCTAAAAATGGCAGAATGTAGTCAGGCATGAGGCAAGGAAACAGTTACTATAGCCCAAATTGTAAAGCTTTGTTTGCTTTGTTTCATTTTTATTTGAACAGACTGTTTAAACCAAAATCCTATATACATAATGACAGCTGCATAGGCACCATGGACTAAAACAGAATATAAACAAAAAATAAAATTTAGCCAAGATTGTCCAGCCAGCTCTGTAAGTGAACTGAGAATTTCAGAGAATTGCAGAGGGAAGGGGATCCTGGAAGACAGAGATTACCACTGGAAAGCTGTATCCAAAATTTGTAGGAACCAAAAAGCAAATTTTAATTATGTAGGTAATCTCAGTTTTGGCTTACAATATTTCACAAGAATTTCAATTGGACACTTCTTTTAATGGATCTGTCCTTACCATGGAAAACCCCTTGATCACTTCACTCTGCATGGCTGCCTTTCCTTTACTTGATGAACTGATAAAAACCTCTCTTTGACAGAGATTTTGTTACACCTTCTTTAAAATGTGTTTAAAATATGCTAGATATTTCATAATAGTGCTTTTTAACATGCTCTGGTACAGATCTTTACAATATTTAACATTTCTGAGTATGGAGCCTCTACTGAGATCAGCTGAACCTGTTATCCCCCACTTAACTTCAGCAAAGTCTTTTTCTCTATTTTTGCACCACAATAAAAATCAGTGATTTCTATAAATGCTCAGCTTAGATTTTCCATGTCAGCAAGTAGTCTGTTTTCTTCTTCATTTTTTTTTTTCTTTTAACACTTGAGTGAAGGGTAGTGGATATTTACACATTTTTAATTGGTGGTAGGTTTTCTACTCCTCCTGTCTCTCATATCATCTTGCTCCCTGAGGAAGGGGGAATAAATGAGTAAATTAAAACCCTTCAGTAGGGTAAAATACATCCATGCCAGGAATCATTTGAATTTTCACATCTGTCAGAAAAGTTGACAGGACTTTTAACACATTTGTTCATTATGAATAGAAAAAACAGTTTTAGCACTCAAAAATAAGAAAAGAAGGGGAAGGGGGGAAAACCCCATATAAGCTGTTTTCTTTCAGGCTTTGACAACTATGAAGAGATAAAAACTTAAAAAGTGAGAAGAGAATTTAGCAACAAAAATAAACATACCAGTATGAGAAAACTTCACAGAAAATTTTCAGTTTAGAAAAATGTAAAAAGTTATTACTGAAACTAGAAAGCGAAAGGCAAAAAGAAAAGCAGAATGTAATTTGTAACCCTTTCCACAAAAAATGTCAGAAATCATCATCAAAACAAACCTACTGAAGTACTACAGATAAAAACTGATCTACCTCTGATTGGAAGGAAAATATCTTCTATTTTATCAAGTTCATGTTCTAAGGCATTATCATCTAAATTATTTATAACAGTTCTGAACACCAACTGGTTTAAAACCATGAAGCATTCAAGTTCTTCACATTTCCAAGGCCTGTACTTTTTATGTCACTGCCTACCCAAAAGAACAGCTACAAGTTGTCACCTCCGAGCTACTCCTAAATTGCAGCATTTCATTCACTGAAACAACAGTGAATGCACACAGGTGAGAAAAATTAACATCAAGACAAAGGGAACCTCACACTCCAAAGACAAAAATGCCATATGACAGCTTCCTTCCTATCCCACTGCTTCTTTTATTCCTCTTGTTACTTTTATGAAATACTGTCATAGACATTTTTTTTAATACTTGATACATCTGAGACCAAAGCTTTTTATAAGAAGTTAAAGCACACATTTTTATGCACTTATATATTTTATATGCATTATATATGAATATAAAATTCAAAAGATGTATATTATGCATAAATATATCAAGTATATAATAAAGAGAAACCTGTTGGTTCATGAAAAAAACAGGCACATAGGCCTTTGCAACATCTTAAACATTCCAGAGGTTTTCTCACAGATTTTTTGTATCTCTTTTGTTCTAATATTACCTGTGAGGGAAGGTTTATATGGTCATGTTGTGTTTCTTAAAAGATCAATTGATATATTTACTAAACAGAACTCTCAAAGCTTGTAGTTGCAAAATCTTGCTCTTTTCACAGGTTAACATAAAAAGTAGAAATTTCAAAATATAAACAAATTTCAAGCAGTTATTCTAAATTTACTTTTGTTATGTAACTCAAACTATTTTTATCACATTGGAAAAAACAGAAAATTAGCAACCTTAGGATCTCTAAACTGTTATTCAGAGCTGGAACTGTAAAATATATCATTGCTTTGATTATTCTGTTTCGAATTTCCCTCCCCCTCCCCTCCCCAGGGCTGAAACAGGTCTATAGTTATGCACACTGCAAGAAAATTGAAAACAAAGTTCAGGTAAAAAACTTACTCCTTCCTTTCTTCTGCTCCTACTTCCCCCTTTTAAGAGTGCTCCTAGGAAAGATGTTGATTTTCCTCTCACCTTTGATTTCTTGGGTTGCTTGTACTGTACCTGTAGAACTAGTGCTACAACCTCAACATGTCTTATTATTGGAAGATTTCCATAAGAACCTAAAGTGCCTCTTTTAAACCACCTCTGAAGAAAATATCAATATTATTCATTCTTTGATCAATGACACCAATTAAATCCCAAACACAAAAGGCATATGGGAAATAATTTCTTCACTGGGAGATGTTAAGTTCCTGAAGGTGTTATTCCTGCTGCTGACAGTATTGGGGTGCAGAGGCAAGGAAATGAGAAATAGCTGCTCCTGTAAGCATTACAGCATGAGTAATTGCTCCTTTATTGCTGCTTCAGTTGCAGTATATATCCCAAAACATCATTCTCTGAACAGCTGTTTTCACCCTGGGTTTTGATCTCTTCAACAATAAAGCATTGTCTAAGATATTAGACATTGTCATTTTACTACATTCCTGTTGCACCTAGTTCCAGTTGGCCTAATTTTATTTACATTTAGTAATCAGGCAGGCTTATTCTCCCCTCTGTAATCTTTTCTTTGCGAAACTTAATGAATTGCAGCTCTTTCAAATCTTTTCAAAAGACTTTGACATTTCTTTTGCAACATTTGACCCTGAAGTAGTGAATACTTTTCATCTCTTCTGACAAAAACAGACTTCTGCATGTTAAAAGATGGGTATAACAAACTGATGTTTGGTTGTTAGATTTAATCCTATTTTTCTAATAAGCAACAAAAAAGGGGAAGACAGCTTTTTCACTCAGCCTAAAGAGTCAAAAAGCAACAATATGACAAAGCTACAGTAGAAAAAAATTGAGAAAGTAGGTGACATCTAATTAAAGCCAAATCCAGCCACAGCACAGGTCTGTAACAACCTCTTTCATCAGTAAAATGAAGCTGAGTGAACACATTTAAATGGTGCTCATGGTGGTGGCAGCAAGGACATGGGGAGCTTTTCATAGCTAGAAAGGAAAAGGAGGCTACTGGGAAGGTTATCAGATAGTCTGCCACAGCTTTGGGGCACATGAGAAAGGCCAGGAAGGTCCAGAGGCTTAGCTGGGAAGAGATGGCAAAAGGTATTGCTTACCAGCTAGGGATCAAAAGTGATTTCTCAGAACTGGAAAACAAGTTTATAGGAAGAGAACAAAGAGTCTTAAGGAGTCTTGAAAGTAGAATCAAAAAACAGTATCTGACATGTTAAAAAGGGAGACGTAGTGGAAGAGATGTAAGAGTTCTCTCAACTAATCCGATCAAAATGATTAAGCAGTGAAGGGATCCTTGCTGTGGAGGTCAGGATGAATGTAAGTGGGGCAAAAGCACCCTTTACAAAGTCAAAAAGAACACAATTGCCAAGGTCATTTACATTGCTTTAGTGGATGCTTCTGTTGCTGTGTAAACAGTAGTTGTTAGATGCATTGAAAATTCACTTCTGTGAGTGCAGCTAAACTGAGGGTTTGAAGCCAATGGCGGAAAAAAAAAAAATCCTGATTTTCTGTGCTTGGCTGTGCTCTTCTCTCAGAACAGCCACAGCTCCTGCCTGTCACTGCACACGCCTCCACGCGCTCGTGCTTTCATACCAGCACATGCAACTCAGAGCTGGTGCTCTGCAAAGTTCTCTTTTGTTACTCAGATCTCTTCCCACTCCCCAGCTTTCTGACTCCTTGGGCAGCACGGACAAACGCGTTGCTCTTTCAGCAATTAGAATCTCGCAGCTGTGGTTTTCATTGGCTGCTATTTTTCCCTTCTGCTCTAAAAAAGGTATTAGCCTTTTTTTTTCTGCTGGGTAGTTTGGTTTATGTTTAAGCATGAGTTTGTACATAGCCACATATGCTGAGCTAAAAAAGTTAACACAGTGCTTGTCACTCCCTAATTGAAGCTTAGCAAGTATTTCTAGAATTGGAATATCTGAAAACAGAATACATCTGAAATAAATATGCGTGTATAAAAAAGAAAATAAATGGATGCAGGAGGGCAATTGCCCTGCTGTTCCATTAACTTACTCAAAATTCCACGTTTTTTGTTTTTCTGTGACACAAATGTTGAAAACTTCTAACACTTTTTCTTAAATCTTCAGGTGATGGGGTGGTGTACTTCCCACTCTGCAATAACCAAGAACTATAAAAAATTTACTGGCCAGGTGGAAAATATTTCTTCAGTCCATTTCCTGACTCACTGTGAGCAAAATCAATGCTTAACCTTCCTAAAAATGCTAGCACTAAATTCATCAAAATAAAAAAAGAAAAGTGTTGCCTTAAACATACCAACCCAAAATGGTGAATTTAGAAGAAAGTTTTCACAACCACATTACACAATTTAGGAAAACCACCTGATGTATATGAAGTTGAGATTCAGTTCTAGTTTTACATTAGAATGAAGAAACTGTCTCTTTTTTGCCAAATCTTGTACCAGTGCATACTAATTAGTATTTGAAATTAGTTCAGATCAATGATATTTACCTACTAAGGTGTACAGGCCACAGAAAAATAATTCAGGTAGCTCTGCTCTAGAAACCTCTTAGCCTGAGCAGTGTGATGTCCACCTGAACTTTCAAAGACTAAGTCATCATCCCAAACTTGCTCAGTTTTGCGATACCTCTGTCTCTGCTTATCTATCATTATGAGCAGAAATTCCACCTTGAATGTGAGAAACTGCCACTACACCCATTTGATCTGTACCAATATTTTTCTCCAAAAGCAGCTTTGCATTCATTAAATAACATTTCCCATAAAAATAAAAACAAGAAAAAAAGTTATGAAGAAAAAAAATCATAGAACATAGTAGAACACTTATAAAAGGGCTGAAAAAATAAGAAGTATGGTTGATCTAACTTTTGAAACGAAGCTTATTTCTGTTCTATTTGCTTTGTATAAAATCCACAATACTCATGATGCATGGAACCAAATTATGTGTTTCATATGCTAGAGGAAGCACTAGACCTGTAAGGAGCAGCTAATTTGCAGCTACTATCTCTGTTCCCAAGATCACTAACTCCTGCCTGTACCCAAAGAGACATCATGTCCAATGCTCCTTATGGCTTCAATTTTATGTTTGCCCAAGAACTCAAAACAAAAAAAAACAAAAAAAAAAGAAAAAAAAAAGCTTTTGGCTCTGTTGTGCTCTGGAGCACAGAGCAGAGCTCCAGCAGGATGTGCTTTCCTGCTGTCCTCACCCACAATGGGTAAGCCAGCAGTTGTTTTCAGGGCCTGCCCTAAAAATCACTCCCTACTCCAAGAACAACACTTGATCTTGCTATCCCAGTGCTCCTTACCCAGTTCTTTCTCTCCTCTCCTCAGTCATTTATTTCTGAATCTTTAAATCATTTTTTGGAAATGAAGACATTTCAAGGAAAGGCTCTGAAACTGTATTCCCATACACAAGACTTGTCTTAACCTGGCCATTAACACAGGCTATAATAAGAGATTTAAGTAAGCAAACATTCAAGAAAGAGGGGAAAAACATCCAGAGATCCCACTGGTATTAAAGATGAAGGGAAAAGGTTGGAAAAAAGTATCACATACTGTTCTGGCTATGTTTTGCAGCAAACATGACAGCTGCCATGCTGCTTTGTGAGAGCTGTGCCCTTGTCCTGGTATGTTCTACATGCTCTGAGACTGCACCTCCAGGAGTCCATCCCTCAGGGGAAGCTCATGCAGGAAATGCAGTATTGTTTAGTCTCATGATGTCTGAGTGTGAGACAGCAGTCTGTCTCAGCTGGGCATTTGATTCCCCAGGCTCAGGTATTTCTAAGATGCTGCCTTTATATCTTGTGCAGAGAGAAAAGAGCATGAGCTTGTTCTGCCATGCAGATTGAAGCCCAAAACACTGAATTTCCACATCAGAATACATCGAGCCAGGTGGGGCCCTTGATAAGTTAACTGCAGCAACAAAGAAAATGCATTTAATGCAAGTCCTACCTGTGTCACAGGGGGTAAATGATAGCTTGCTTGGAAGGCAAAAAGAGACCTGGGGCTGTGTAGGGGATGTTTGTTTAAAGAACTGCACTGTGCTGATTCCTTAAGGGCAATATGGAAGAGGTTGGGGATAGCATAAAGCAAGCCAGGGGACTGTAGTCTCCAGGATTTCCCTCTTGTTGTCCCAGAGAGTGTATGGGGAAAGGTATATAGGAAACTCACATTTTTCTTGTTTCCATTTCTTCTCTTTTTCTTTCTGTTTCATGGAAGTGTAGCTGTGCAGTACCAGTTTTGTATCGTTGCTGTCATCATACAATAATATTTCCTGAAGGAGAAATGTCCATTTTGAAATTCCAGGGAGTTCAGTAGTCTGTGTTTCAATGACAAAACACACAGAAAACTATTTTCAGTCCTTTCACCCAATATATACCTGTCCTGGAAACAGAAACCCCAAACTGCTTGTTGATTTTGTGAATTTGGAACCAAATTTGAGTTCTTCCTCACTACCTTTTTTTCAACTTCTTTTTTAAAAAAATATATCTTCCAGCAAAAATCCACTTTTATATCAAATACTCAGAGTTTAACAATCCATGTGAAAAGTCAGGAACTGAGATTTGACTGTCAGACTAAAAAACTGTGTGACTGAAAGAGAGAACATTTCATAGGCAAAATTTTGTTTTTATCTTGAGGTCTAGCTATATCATTGAATTTATTTTATAAATCTTATCCTGTTGTCAAGTATAAAAAAAAAAAATAAGAATCTACACCTTTGACAGCAGCCTACTCATCACAGTTATCTCAGTGTTACTATTTCTCCTGCATTGGTCATTGTCACAGACATCAACACCCTGCTTCTCTCCTTTGAAATGAGAAATGGAAACCATTCCCCAGCTGTTCCATCTCCAACTCCTTTGGCCAGGTGCAGAAGCAGGTTGGTGGTTTAGCAGCTCCCACACCAGGAACCTGTCTCACATCTTGCCCTGCTGGATGAGATTTTTGAGGAACAGGCATTAGAAACATGCCATGTCATCATAGCTGGAGGTGTTTTGGTGACTGTACATTTTTGGTTTAGCATTTGAGTAGGAGCATTTACAGCCTAGGAAATAAGACTCTATGAGATAACCCTCTCTATGCACTAACCACAAAAATTATTTCACACAAGAATGCCTGCTGTAGATACTGCTAAAGCTGGCCTGAGTGATGATGCTTAAAATACAAGGGGTTTTTCTTAAGCTGAAGCCACACAGGCCAAGAAAGTATAAAATAACCATTAAATCTCTTTTTCTATGTCTCCCATTGCTAGCATATCAGTTCAACAACTTTCTTCACTATGCATGAAGTGAAATGTCTCTCCACACATTTTGGCATCATCATATTCTATTTCATTGCTGGCAGATTTGTGCTGTGCCACAATAAAATCAATAAATGCAACAATAAAATAATGCATCACCACCTGTGTGCTCAAAACAATTTTAGAGTAGATTTACTGCCTAGATTCTGGGTTGAGGAATTTTGCTGGAATATCCAAACATAATTAAGGTGTATTATTATTACACATGACAATTGCAGGCATATATTATACATCAATTACATAAATATATATTACACATGAATTATAAATTATATAGGCAGATATATATACTTCAGTCTTTACTATTTAAATAAAAACAGAAAAGGTTTTTTTCATATTTTCAAGATTCAAGAAATTACTCTACTGATGACCTAAGTTTTGTTTGTATGCTCAACAGACCTTATCCGTGAGGAAAAACTTATATACATGACCAAGCAAGCAAAACATTTTAAATTACTTTTAATCTTAATATCTTTAGATTCATGATCAATATATTAGCTAAAATTGGCTAAATATTAATTTTTCTTACATATACCCTCCAAAAATTACCAGAAATTACTTTAATAACTAACATGAAGAACCCTAATATAATTTTAACATAATGTTATTACCAGTTTGTTTGTGATTTTGCCAGGTGTTAAGTGATTGCAGACAATTTTCTATTTGAGATGGCTACTCAGCATGAAATAGTCTTATCTTTTGAATGGGGGTATTTGATTAACAGGAGTCATTCAGCTAATTACAGTAATTTTGGGGGCATTCTTTCTATTATCTTGGATGATTTCCCTATTTTTAAGAGAAATAAACTCCATTTGGGCATTAAACTATATTTGCTTTGATGCAAATGTGTTTATAAAGGAAATAAAAGATATTTCATAGTCTGTGTGGTGCTATACCAATATTTTGTGTGCTGTGTTTTGAAATACACAAAAAGGTAAAGATCATGTTAATTTTTATGAATATTTTACATGGAATCTTTAAATGAAAATGGTAAATGGTACAAATAATAGCATGCAATCCTAGAAGCCTTTAATGAAAAGACAAGAGGATGCACCACTTAGATTATCTTTTGCAACACTAATTTTTTTGGTTTTTTAATCATATTTATTCAGTTGTTTTATTTTAAGTAAAAGTAGTTCAAATTCAAGCAGATTTTACCATGGATAATTCAGAAACATAAAATTCAGGGAATATACTAACAAAAGCTATAAACATTACTGTAAAAGCAGAGGGTTGACACCCTACATTTAAACTAAAATAAAATCTTGAAACAATTATATGAATCATTATATTTCAGACAATGTCTTATATGAAGTCATTGAAAGCATCCACCTATTTAACATTAAATGAATATTTCATCTTTGGAATATATTTAGGTTATTGCAAATACGTGTTCTTTCTTAATAGTGAAAAAAATGCAAATACTTAAATATTCAAAGCATAAACCTCTCAAGTGGTACACTTAGAAACATTTTGTATGTAAATTCAGATAACTGGTAATAACATCTTAATATTGGTGCTATGCAAACAATAAAATATTTTATATTTCAGTATGTAGGACAGTGGCTGCATTACAACTGGTTAGGAGTTTAAAGAAGCCTTTTGAGTATAAAGCATTTATCTTAATTATGAAGTTAATTAGGTATTTAGAAATGTGTAAGTAGCTTAGTGGAAAAGTAAAAAGAACAGAAGACAATGATCTAAAAATTATTAAGGGAAAGAAGGGCTTCCTGAATGACTCTGTGCAGTTTATAACTTGTTTTATAAGTTAAATTCAAAAAGTCTATTTTTAGAACAGGTAAACTTTTCAAACTAATAAAATTTTCTTTAGTTCTGACAAATACTCTAGGGTTTCCTTATTAAATGTGCCTGCCAAAGTTATGAAACAAACTGTAAATATTAGAGGTTTTCCTCCAGTTTCATCCCCCCCCAAAAAAAAACAAACTGATGATTTGCCTATTCATGAGCTGATCCCTCTAATACCACACCTCATATTGTCATTTTATTGCATTTTCCATTTCCTTTTTTTTTCTAATAGCTTTCTCCTTCCAAACCAAATCCGAAGCAATTTCTCATTGACCCTTGAAATTATGCATTAAATAAATGATTCTGCTTTTATTTATTTCACGTTGGTTGGTCTAAAATGGTCATTTTTGTTGAGTTTGGTGAGGGGAGCATTACTGGTTTTCTGGACTAAAGCGCTGACATTTTATGCAAAAATCAATATTCTTCCCACCTAATAACCCTCACATTGTACATACTAAGAGTCTCAAGGGCTCAATGGAAATATCCCCAAATCTGATTCAAACTTTTATCAAGAATAATACCAAAGTTACACAACTGCAAATTACAAATACTGCAGAAAAGCACCACTTGCACAAGTTGTCACATGAAGTCAATATTTGCAAAATTAAAATGCCTCTAATATTCAGCATTAGCTCTGAAGAAATAACTTTCAGATTTCCCTTCTCACCAGTAACAAAATCACCTGGACTAGAGCACCCACCAGAGAAGCAAAAATTACTGAAGCATAGCTAAAGAAAAGGAATATCATTTCTTCTTATAATGAATTCAAAAGAAAATCTAAATTCTGTTGTGATTAGAAATTCATGATGTTAATTGTGTCTTACATAACAGTGTCAAATTACAAATATTCAAGTTAGGTTATGCTGTCAAGGAGGCATTAATTAATTTTGGTAAACAGAGAGAAACATTTGAACTTAATTGCATTTCAAAGCTATTTTCTATTCCGTAATTGTTTGTTGCAAGAATACACCTTTAATGACTTCTTTTAATTAACTGGTCTAAATTCTTTATTTGGTTACATTGACTTGATAAGATGGCTCACTAGTCCACTATACATTTTCTAGTCTATTCTTTATAAATTGAAGAGAATTCTCCAACCATTAAACCAAGCTCTTTAGCCCGTGAAGAACTTGCACTAAATTGTCTGAGGCATAAGAAGACAGGATACATTGATTTCAGAGAAAAAATTTCTTTAAATTAAATTTACTTACAAAGGAGATACTCGACTCAATGTATTCTTACCTCTAAAGATGATACATCCATGTTGATAAAGAAACACACAGTTAGGTGAAGAAAACAGCATTTACTCCTTGTGTTCTCTGTTGCTCTCTTTTTTCCTGCTTTTATTGGAAGTCATTATAGCTATTTTGCTTGCCTTCAATTAGATTGTTCTCTACAACAGCAAACATTAATCTAATGTGAATAAAATACTGAGACCCATCCTCTGTGTGACTCAAGGACACAATTGTTGAGCTTTGCCCTGTGTATTTCCTGATATTTTAGGACCATGCATATTAGTAATGTCAGAGCAAATCCTTGGGAAAAAAGCTTGCCTGTAATGGATTTGACCATGCATCCATGGCCTCTTTGCAACTTACTCTTCAGTGCTCTTATTTTTTTTTTCCTGCTGCAGCACAAAACATAAATACGCCAATATTTTGTTCAGTGCTCAAGGAGGAATCTTTCAAGCGGATTCAGAGAATTTAATATTGCTTGCAGGAGGCAGAATAAGTGTTGGAAAAGAGCAATTCTAGACATCATTCAAGGAAGAGTTCAACTAGCTCTTTCTAAATTGAAGAAGAGTCAGATCTACACCCTTAGAAATAGGGTTGTTTTGTGCTCTTCTGCCATAGTTCACCCAGGAGGGTCCCATTGGGAGGCATATTTCAAAGGGCTGTTGGCTTTTGGTAGCAAAATCTTTCCACCATGCCTTCACTAACTTTTTCCTGATGAGATTATGTAAAAATCTCTTGTTCTCAATAAAGTGGGTGTTGTGGTGGTGAACTAGATTAATATTTTTGAGTACAGTTTACTTTCACTACCTCAGTAAAGTGCATAGCTGGAATTTTATTTTACTTATTATATCATGTCTCAGTATAGCTAATGCTGAAAAGGGCTCAAAGACTTGGTCTTTTGAAAAGAATAAGGTCTTCAGCTGCTTCATTAGTGTGAAAGAACAAGGTTTGCTGACTCAAAAATGGTAAAATTAACTTTCTAAATGTCATTTGCGCTGGGTCTGGGTCACAGCTCTTGTCCAGAATATTTCTCCTATCTGTTTCAATATCCAACTTTCCGTCACCTTAAATTTCAAGAGGTCAGACTGTACTCATTGTACTGTAAAGCATATATTACAAAAAAAAAAAAATCCCCAAAAATACAGAAGAAGCACCCCAAAACCCCCCCACAAACCCCCCAAAACTGGATCCCAACCAAACAAAAAAACAACGAAACAAAAAAGCACCCCACATATGTACAACCCAGTTTCCAGTGTTTGCATGCCTCTCTGTAGAAAAATATCAGGAATTACTGAGAGGGATACTAAAAATTTATTGAAAAGTAAGTTTAATTTCCTGTCTTTCCAAGATCACTACATTTAGTGTTTATTCCATGCAAAATCTCCTGTGCAAAACCAAATTAACTCCAATTCAAAACCCCTGCTATTAATTGACGCTTGTGTTTACCACATGTAATTGTACATAACTCTTCTCTAGGATTCATAAGCAAGAGAAAAAAATTAAAATTAAAAAGGTTTTCAAATCAAGAGTTTTTCTATAGTTGTTTCCTTAGTACTTACATGTATTTAACGTGGTGAGCTGGTCCTTAAAAAATAACAGAATTCATTTTTCACATTTTCATGTGGTCTCTATGCTTGAAATGCCATATCCCAAAATGTTTGCCTGAACTAGGAAAAAAGCAAGAGAGAACACAGAAATTTATTATAAATACTGTGGGACAAGTTGAAATTATGTGAGAATCAGTGGTGATGATCACACCTTAAAATTCTGACCTACTGCATTTTAACCCAGCACCAACATGAGAATTCAACTATATGTGAAAACTAGAATGCCTTTCACAACATATTTCATTCTTTTAATATTAAAATTAAGTTTACTTCTTTTTAATACTCTATGTCATTTTAGTACTGTATGTCACTTTAAAACCCTAACTGATACATATTAAAAAAGAAGCAAGTAAAAATTGCAAGCAAGCAGGAGATGGCAAAACATTTTCACAAAGCACCGTTTAAAAATTTGGAAGTTCAAAAGCAAAACAAAATTGGTACTGCAAATGGCTAAGAGTAAATCCACACAAGGTAAATTAAAAAGTAAAACTGAAGGTAAATAAATAGAATCAGATTAATTCTGTGGTAAAGACGCAAAAATAAAACCAACATGGAAAACGGTAAAGAGGAAAATAAGTAATCTTTAGGAAACATTTTTGAGGGAAAAAAGGGCTTAGAAAATATAAGAAACAATGGGAAAAAATCAGCATTACTTTTACAGTAACGCATGTTGAGCTGCTTTTTTTTTTAAATAAAAAGTACATTGAATTAATAACAAAATCTAGACAAAACCCCCATCATTTTACAGTCAGTCATGCTTTTATGCCAGTTCTTGTCTTTATCATCCCTCTGAAGAAACCTCTCACCCTCTGCTTTCAAAGAAGTGTTCCTAGATTTCTATTAATCTATCCCAAAGCCATCTTCACTTCTGAAGTAGAGAAAATGGAAACTACACAACATCCTGTCTACACACCAAGAGTGTATGATAGAATTAGAACAGTTATATTCTATGTTATTTCAATAAATATTCTGATGTTTTCATATATTTATGTGGTAGCATCGCCCATACACCAAGGAGACATTTTTACTGAAGTATATGTAATCATTTGCTTATCTGTTTGCTGTTTGTGGTTTTTCCCACTCATTGTCCCTAAGCTATTTTTCTAATACAAACATATATGAATAGATTAAATTATTCCTGGGCTTGAGTATTTTCATGCTGGTATCAAAATCCAATTGGCAATTATTTTTATTAAACATTTCAGTTATGTTTGTGATTATTCCAACAGTACACAAAATTACTTCTAATTTCACTTATCTAAAATTTTATCACATTTTCTAGTCCTCACGTTATAGATCTCAGAAACCATATTAAATGACATGAAATTTTAAATATTGGGCAATTTTCCATCATTTTGCCGTATTAAAAACAAACAAAACCCCACACACAAAACCCCCCAAAGAAACAATCCCTTTTTTTGTTGTTTCAATTTTTTGCAATACTTTGTATATTTAGTTTCTTTGGTCTTAAAACATCAGTTAACTCTTATTTTAAAAATATAGGCCCATTTTCACACCTACATAATTTATCTCCTATTAATGCCACAATCATATATTCATAATACAGAACATTAAAAAGAGACTTTGAAGGATAAAAAGCTCCGTTTCCATGATGGATTTTTGTGGAAGATTTTGCCAGAGTCTTTCATCCACGTGGATTACTATTAAAACCTTTGAATACACCAATTAACTTTTTTGTTGATACAATCACAATATTTTGGTACGTTGAGTGTACCTCTTCACTTTTAGATAGAAACACTGATCCATTCCTATAAAATTGCCCTGGATCAAATTAAACCAACCTTCCTTTTTCTACTAAGTAATTCTATACTTTGATTAGGGCTAAATAGCCTGAAGTTACCCAAGCACCAAGCATGGCAATTAATTAGAAATATTGATTATATAGAAAATTTCTCTAGATCCAAGGGAAGCCTTTTTTTCTGATACAAACTTTTGGGAAGTCTTTTCAAAAAATTTGGTTGGAACATCATGTCTTGCGCACCCAAGACTTACCTGTGTGAGCTTTGTGCCGTGTGTAACATAGACACACCTGGGGGGAACCAGGAGTTTTCATGGTATGGAATAAGAGCTTCACAGTCTCCATTTCTGTTTACATCAGGCAAGGATTTTGACTCCTCTTAACGTTTGATCTAACTGTTCCAAAAACACCTGACTCCCTTGGATACAGTCAGAGGGGTGGTTCCTGGCCCAGACCAAGGATGCTTGGCTTGCCAATTTCACAAACAGCTGCCACGGCAAGACTGCGTCACCCAAAAATCTACAAAAAATTAAAAATAATAAAAAAATCAAACATGCAAAAGATTTCTTCCTGGTTAACTGTCTTGACAGCAGGCTCTGTCCTTACAGCCCTGGAAGGGGCACAATTGCATGGCCAAGGGTGAGGAGCAGAATCCCTCCTTCCAGCAGCTGTTAGCCACCCTTTCAGCTGGTGAAATTAAACAGCACCATAAATTAATTCCAATAAGGAATCATTTTGCCTTTCAGATTGATTTTCTATTGCTTCCATCTGGAAAACCTTTTATTTTACACAAAACAGGTGGTAAATGCTACCAAATGTAATTGTACTTGTACTGTTGCAGTCACTATGAAATGGAATAAGCATCTATACAGGGTGCAAGGAAGTGGAGATCTAAATTAATTTAAATTAAATGTATATGAGCAGAATGTAGCCTGCATTCATGTCTGCAGCTCATCTTTACAAAACACCAAACTCTTTCATATGTGCCAAAGTTTGTTGTTTATTTTTTTTTTCACTCATGTGAAACACTTTTAAAATAAAGTTCTCCTTTAGAAGTGTGAGCAGTTCTTGAATATTCACTGCAATATACTCTCATATTAAGGAGCCCAGGGTTTTTCTGGGCTCAGATTATCTGACTCTGGGGTCTGTCAGTTATCTGACTCTTGACTTCAGTACTGCCTTGCTGCAATTATTGTGGATGACAACCATGCAAGGATTGTTTAGACTGAAGTCATTGCACTGGAAATGGCCATTGCTTTGATTTGCTGCCTTGGAAGAAAGAGGGACATACATTGCTTTCTTGCTGAAATTAAAAACTATTGCACTAACTTTTTCATTAGCATTGTGACCTCATTTGTAGCAGAATTGGTTTTACTTCATATTTCCTCTAATAGTTACATTCCATATCAGAGAAATAAATATTAAAAAAAAAATGAGTTGAGAAATTAAATGTTAGCAAAGAATAGCTCAACGTTTGTGTTAAAAATAGTTAGGCTTAAAAAAATATTGCTAAGTTTTCTGTTGATATATTCTGGTAGAATGGTTGTTTTCCTCTAAAGCTGATTTTTTCTCCATTCACTGAGCTGACAACTGACTGCTGCAGCTTATATAAGTGGGCAAGTCCTACATTTATAGCCAAAGAACTTCAAGTTCTTACTTTGATGACACCAGAATTTAGTCAAGACACACTGTTGAGCCTCTGACTCCAACACATTTTTCCAAGTAATTTCTTTTAATAGGCTTTCTATGTTCCTGTTGGGTTTATTTTCTTTACTTGATTTAGGTATATTTGTAAACTCACATAGCACAAATATGCCCTGCATACAACATGAAAAGAAAATAGTGAAATATATATTAACAAGTGTTCTATTCTAATTTATACCACAATAAATACAGATAACACATAGATACAGTGTATCTACATGTTTTCTTCTGTATCTACGTGTTAACTTCCATTCCAAACAATTAATGTACAGGCACTGTGGCTTACTGAAATTGCTAAAATAAAAAGAATATTTTAAGAGAAAATAAACAAGCAAACCAATCAAAAAAAAACAACCCTCAGCAAAACAAACAAGACCATACAGACATTGTTCAGTTCAACACTGTGATTAGCAAATATAGTAGAAAAAGAAAACACAATTTTGATTATCTGTAATTTAAAAATTAAATATGATGTGGAGGTTGTGAAATACAAATTTTGTACATTGTTACATCAGCTCTGATTGTAATTTAGCATCCAAAATAGATTAGAATTGGACTGCTCTGCAATAAAAAAGTGATAACTCCATACTGTTTTCACTTCAGAGCCTGTTCTGTAACATAAGTCTTGTTTGCCAGGTCCATACAAATATTCTGGGCTATAAGATGCCCAGAATATAGTTACCATCATAAAGATGATGGATAGAACGATGAAGAGGTACCTGTGGACTTAAAAGTAGAAAGCATGGAAATCCCAGGAATTATATATGTGAATTGAACATAAGGAATGAGAGGAAACAGCTTCATACAAACACAACGTTTGAGCTGTGAGAGAAGTTTGATTCTGCTCTGTGAGAACTATTAGTAAATTCTCTACCAGCCCTGCTCTGCCACCACTTCACAAGAGAGAAGCTGCTCTGGCTGTGGCGTTCCCCTGTGCACAGCCACAACCACCAACTCCATGCAGGCTGTTAGATCTACAAGGCAGAGATGCAAGAAATTTCCTCCAAGGACACAGCTAGCCCTTGTTTCCAGAAACTCCCCAAGCAACACAGCGTTATTTTCAGTATATTGTCAAACACTGATACGAAGTTTGTTGATCTTCATGTTCCATGCAGCATAAAGAATGCTTCTCAAAAGAGACTTTCCTCTCTGGTAGTGGAGCTGTTATCTGTCACAACAAGGCTGAAATACAAGTCTGGATACGACACTTGTCTACTCCAGCACTGCACAAAACACACTCAAGGTTCATACATACCCATCTGTGGCTGATTGCAGAGCAGATGCCCTGATTCTTCTTGGATGTAGTGCGATAGTTTTCCCTACATGAAATTGCATGGAAGTTCATTACACGCAGTAAATGGAAACAGCAGCAGGGATCAGACCTAATCTTAGTACAGCCACTGAAACGTAAAATGCATTTCTACTTCCCTACCATTGTCTAAAGACACAGACACATCTGAGATTAGAACTAAACTCCAAAAAAGAATGGGAAAAGAGATGGAGCTAATCCTCAGTTATTTTTTTTTAATAACTGTTAGGAGAAATGATTTTCTGGAACATCCATACGAGATACGTGTGAAAGACCATTATATATTTCTAAAGTCTCATGGACTATAGCATTTTTATGGCAGATACATTGTACCTAACAGCACTTATTATGGACTGTGAATTAATTTGTATGGTGAACTTAGTCGAGAAAGTGTATGAATTTTAAAACATGAAAGAAATACACTTTACAGTCTAGGAAGCTGTAGTTTGCAAACCAAGAAACACAATTTTAAAGCTCAAAAAATTTCAAGCAAAAAAATGGTTGGCAAAAATTAGGATCTAATACTCTCTTTAAATGCATAAACAGTCGAATGGAGAGCAGGCTCGATCCAGAAATTTTTTCTTCATTAACAGTGGTGGTGAAGGTGACAATGGAAGATGACATCCAGCTGCACCTGCCTAGATTAAACGGACGCTTAAAACATGGAGTGTGCATCACACTAACGACTAGTGAAAAAGAATTGCCTTGCATACGCAACAAAGCTTGATACTTTCAGTGAAATAATACAGTGATGACATCTTTGAAAGACTTATGACAGGTGATAAACATTTATTGAGGAGAAATGATGCCTAACAATAAGATTTTTACTCGAGCAAAAAGTCATACCAAGAAACTGTGGATATTAGGGTTAGGCACATATAATTGATATTGAAATAGTTAACCATCAGAACAAGCTGCTCTGCAATATTATGGATTTCCCCTGTTGTGATGAATTCCTATCAAGTTTAGAAGTCATTCTAGAAAACCTGGGTTTGCTGTGTACAAATTATTGAACCTAATATTGTGTTAGATGAAAGCAAATGGCTTTTTCCTACAGTCACACTAATCCTTCAGTAAATCTATATATGCTTCATTTTTTATGAGTTCAAAACAGAAAGAACGATCAAAGAATGCTGTATGAGGGAATATTTTCATTGACATGAGAAAGCAGTGCTATCTGGTTAATTATTATTATTAAAATTCTTTCTTAGGCTAATTGCTTTCCCTATAAAGGACACAGTAGGACACAGTAAGTGCAACTGCTAAGTTGCATTTCCAGTTTAAATATATCTTCATTTGATTTGGAGAAAGTATTGCAGGTAAAAGATATTGAAGCTCTAGAACTACTATCTCTCTAGCTCTGTATGATATCTGAAATCATATTTTATAGCAGCTTGCTCAAACAGGTCTAATCCAGCCCTATGTAGTTGTTTCAGGCAGACTATATGTACTTCTCACAGGCCAAAACACCTGATGTTGTTAAAATTGCCACTTTCTAAATCAATATTTCTCATTCTGCATTCTAACACTTTATAAAGAATTAGAGATTGCAACTATTGCTTCTTTTAATAAAGGGGATATAGCAACTAACTAAAAAAGACTATTTCAGTCCTCTATTAAAAGCATGATTGCTACAATCTCCTCTTACATCATGCATCTTAATTCTGCTAAAACACCACATGGTTTACATGGAGTTTCCATCATTAAACTTGCTGTTGGCTTCATTTCTAATCCTATATCTACTGTATCTACTGCCAGTCACCACAATTTAAATTGGTCAGCTGGATGA
>LTAT01000001.1:105008137-105019287 GCA_003286495.1 Chlorodrepanis virens | reverse complement strand
CTTTTTTTTTTTTTTTTTAATGGGAACAGGATAGGAAAGTTAATGACACATGGAGTTTTATTCTCTCAGGTAACAGGCCAGATACCAAGCCTGGATTCTGAAAGCTCATAAATCCATGCTTGAATACACTCCTATGCAGAACATTAAGCAAATGTTTAAGAGTTGTTCCCATTCCAGGGAATGTTTTCATGTGTCAGTACCCAAGACATTTATTTTACAGGGGAGGGTTTTATCTACAAGGAAAAAATCTTAGACAGGTCATATTAAGTCAAAAATACAGTATGTCTGCAAAGAAATCTCCCAGTGCTCTGCAAGCAACAACTTAAAGGTGAAGAACTTCTAAAAAGTAAAGAATATCAAATTAGAGATTTTTTACTGATGCTATCAGAAAGGTCCTGTGCTACCACATAATTTATTTGAAGGTGTGTAAGTAGGATTTTTTTAGTTGAATTATATAGCTAGAATTCAAACTGAACTCTTCTAGTTAAAGGAATAGCAAAATACACTATTAGAGCCCTTCTCTCTTAGGCTGGCTCTTCTGCCCAAAGTCCAAGTTTCAAAAAGGTTAATTGAGGCTAAATTCAGACACTCCCCTGACTCCTGGGACATAAGTCGCTAACCAACTTATTTTGTTTTTCAAATAAAAAATACTACTTCTCTGTGCTCTCAGTTCCTGGGAGCAGACTTTTAGGATACCCCACACTAGGGTGACACTGAAGGAAAGGAGTTGTTTTTCAGAGGTGGAAATTTCATAAAGTAATGCACAATATTACTACAGTTATGTAAGTGTAGAATCAGTACTTTACTCTGCAATCAGCAGAGTAAAGTAATAAACACCTGCCACTTTTTTTTCTGATAAATATTAAATAACTACTAAAACAGGTTGCATTTCAGTTTTAGCAGTTATTTAATATTTATCAGTTTTGCATTTATGTTATTCTATTAGGTACTGGACTTGAAAAGTACAGTTGATATAGCAAGAAGATAAACAATTTTAGAATTATGTCTGTCCAAAGGTTTTTTTTTTTTAAGTGAATAAAACCTCTTAGGTAGGCTAAACAATTTATTATGTGTTTACAATCCAATAAAGTTACTTGAAAGTGTATTCTTCAATATTTATCAAGATTAGATTCACTGGGACTCAGCCTTTTCAGAGTTTTTTGAGAAAGATGCACAAGCTATAAGGGTTTTTAAAAAGTTATACAAAAGTCTAGAGTTCATCTGTATTGCATCAGATCCATCTACATTGATTCATCCCTAATCTGTACAATTTTGTTAATATTAGCCAGAGACACTTGTTTCTCACTTCTTAATTAACAGATATTCCCTTACATCTTTATCCTGGTTATCATACGTTACTTGTTCTCCATTTTAAATGCCAGTTCTGGTCTTCTCTAATCTCCAGAAGCAGTGATTCAAAATGATTCATGTTTTTAGTAGCACCTCTGCTCTTTTGATTGGCCTCGTGGGAGGATTTAGGCTTTGCTCTTCCTTCAACCCGTAGTTCTACTGAGGAAAAAAAAAATCTCTTGTATGACTGTATAAACACTCAGTTCAGAAGAAATTTGACATGCATGCTCTAATTCCCCTGTTCAGGGCTGTGGTCTTTTACAAACTATCTGATTTCGGTGCTTTCTGACTTGATAGATGCACAACTGCCCCCATGGTCAAAGATATTTGCCTGATCTTATGGGGCTGATATAGTGTCCATATCCAAAGTTCATTATGGATTATCTGTCATCATTAATTTCCTGAGGGCCAGAGTTAGAATCAGGCTTTTTATGTGGTGCCAAGCCTTAAAAAAAATCCTGTTACCTTACTTGAGAAAATGAAGAAGAATAATTTTGTTAACATATAAGAACTGAAAGACCCATTCCAGTTTTCAGTGTGTGAACTCACTGGATGCATGGGTGTAAATTTGTGCAGCAGTTATATTAGAAATGTCTGCGTAGGAACCCTGTTATTATTTAACACCCACATTTCTTGTAAACTAATAGCAGGATTTCTGTTGTCTTCTGTACACTGTTCAGAAAATTTACCCTACATCCTCCACTTTACCCTTTAAAAATTTAATCAAGCATCTGTCATTTCACAGCCTTCTCAAAACCCTCTATGTTGCTGAAAGGAGTCCAGATTATTTCATTATTATTAGGAGGAACAGGTTGCATCTCAGTTTAGTTTGCCTCAACATGAATAATGTCTCATGTAACTTCTGAAAATACAATAAATCCACCATGTGTGTATATGTTTAAGGGGGTAGGTGAAAAAGAAAGAAGAGATTAAAAAAACCTATAAACGTTTTTGTTATAATTCCTTATTTATTTTTTTTTTTTTTGCTGTGCATGCAATGAATATCATCAGAACCTGCATTAATTTTTTTCTCCCTAGTGGGCAAGTCTGGATATTCTTGATCATATGACTAAACATTACCCAAATGAGTGACCTGAAGTTATTTTCTTGCATAAGCTAGAAGATTTTAATACTTCCCTTACAAAATGCTCTCCACCTCTTCACATATCAAGCATGCCTGAGTGTGCATGGCTGCACAGCCTCCCATTCCTATTGTATTGGATACAGCCATAAGTCCTCTCCATCTCTCCATGACTATTTCCAGTGTTCTCAAAACCAAAGTCATGGAAGAAAGGGCTTCCACTTCTCGACACACTGTGGAGAGGATGTGGGAAAATTATCTGCTGAAAACCATGATGATAATTTAGAAGTCAATGAGACTTAAGTAGAAACAGCTGTACTACTAGGGTGGGTGACAGGATCCAGAGAGATGAGCAGACACCTGCTACCCACCTCGCAAGATATTGTTAGACTTAATTAGTCAGTGTTGAAAAGCACTTTAAAATCTACTGAAAAAAGGGCAAGTATTATTAATTTTTATTGTAATTACCATAATTATCTCTATTATTGTTATGCAAAATGCACTGTGTGAGAAGGCATAAGATTACAACAAGTGCTTTTCATGGAAGATACAAAATATTGGTTTCAAAATTCTATAAATTATAACCATGCCTACACTGTTAATTTGGCTAATGTCTCATTTTAGTCTTTGGTCCCACTTCTCTGACACTCTCATTCATGAGATTCTGCTCCTGGGCTGGTGTTTGAAGCAAATCTTGTGAGAACACGTTGCCAGCCACATCAGCTCAAAGCTCAGGAGTCCCTGAAGATGAGACCATTAATGACACCTGCCAGCCAGAGGTCTGGAGCAGCCTGGCATGCTCAACCAGAGCAGGACCTTGGGGACCATCACAAAAAAGGTTTTGTGGCAAATGTTCAGCCTTTTTTATGCCTGACTGAAGGCAGAGAGCAAGGAGGGAAGGGGCAGGGGCCACTGACTCTGTTTGGGGAAATCAAGGTACGGCAGGGAGCAGGGTGAAACAAGAAGGGCACAGGTGACACAAGGGAACAACGGCTTCTGTACCTCCCATCACCTGACTCTGCCTCCAGACAACAGGTCTGCATGACAGAAAGCTGCATCACAGCTCTGGCCAGGAAGAGAGAGTGAGACTGATAAACCACAGCCTTTCACATTTATGAACATCAAGAACAAACAGACATCTACAAACAGTGCCAGACATCTCCTTTGCATAGGTCAGAGAAAAAGTGCAACTTTCACAGTGACACTCAGATGAAAAAAAAAGCATTCACTGAATTTTGAGTGAAGGACTACTCTGCCTCACTGGTTTTACAGAGCACCACCCTGCTAGAAAAACATTCACAACCCTAACATCTGCCTCACATGACCTTCCCTCTCTCCCTATTTTCCCCTGGTGATACATCCTCCACTCCAGGCTAAGATCTCATATCCTGACAGCTCCTCTTTGTCCCCCCTGCCTCATAAACAACCCATGGAGGTGCAGGTACACCTCTGTGGCTATCCCACTCTGTGGGTTCTTCCAATCAGAGATTAAAATGGTTGGTACAAAGTCACAGAAGGTCCCTGATTTACCAAAATTGGGGGGGGGGAAATTGTATGTTGAGGCACCCAAGCATCAAATAGCAGGGCAGTGAGTTATTCCACTCATGACCTTCCACGGCAGTCCCTGACTTCCTGCTTGATAGGGAGGGTGAGGTATTTGAGCTCTTTATAGGGATGCTACATGGGAATGTAAATCCCATAGACGGCCACAGTCCTCCAAAGCCCTGAAAGGCACCTGGAGAAGTTGTTGATAAATTCTACTCATGGATCAGGCAGTCTGGTGGAGCTTTCCAGCCCTCTGCTCTGGTCACACCTGTGGAGAAGTGATTTCACAGTAGCCAGTAAAAGCTTTGCCCAGCTGTCCTTAGGGCCTAAGAGAAGGATGCATTCCACCTTGATTGTGATGCTGATCCTGACACAGAGTTTTAAATCCAATCCTCTGCACATAAAAGATGCACGCACAGCTTAATTCTCCCTAGGATTATCCCAGTGTCTGTAAGCAGGACTGCCTCCTATTTTGGAAGGTCTCCAGAGCAGAGGAGGAAGCAGCACACCCAGTGATGTGCTCGAGATGATGCCCTGACCACTTGAGCAACAGCAGCAAATAAAAACAGCAGAGAGGCAGCACAGAGTAACATTCAGGACTCTGACTGGAATGGGTTTGGGAAGGGTACTGATTTCTCTTATAGAGCCTGACAAAGCAGACTGGCAGAAGGAAGAGCATTTCCAACACCCTGTGCCTGTTATCCCACACAGGGGAGCCCCTGGTGAGCTGCAAAGGGCTGTGGAGCAGCTGCTGAGCCAGCCAGGATTAGGGAGAGGAGGCAGTGCCTGCCTGTCAGAGGATTTGTCCTGAGCAGTGTGAACACAAGCTGCTTCATATCTATCACTACAGCAAGGGAAATCTCTCTTGCATAAATTCCATCCCTATGGCCTAAATCCCCTTAAATATCACTGTCTTATCTAATGCCTCTGTTTGCTCAGATTTTAATGTTATTTGATAAAGTTATCAAATAATCAAACATTTCCAACTGGCTATCATATTGTAACTTCATAACTCATGCATAAAATTTGCTAGGAATTACAAATCAGAGAGTTTCAGAAAAAAAACTGTTCTTTTTCTAAATATGAACAAAAATACTTCTTTGCAGAAGTCAGTATTTTTTACTGGGCTAGTTAATGAACAGCAACATATATATGCAGAATATATGTACATATATATTTATTTATTCATTGTGGGAGGATCTACCACAGATCCATCAATCAAAATGTTAAGCACCCACTATAGCTAAATAGAATAATAGTTAAAACCTACCTGTCATTTTATTCCCCATGCTGAATGAGAACAGATGAATCTAGGAGGTTCTCCAAATCATTATCTTTTTAAATGTACCTATTGGCTTTCACTACATGAGAAATTCTCAAATCTCACCTTATACACCCCATTACAGTTTAATTATTATTTAAAATTTAGGTAAACCAAATATCAATCAGTTTTTCTTAGGTTATTCTTCCCAACAAGAAACTAGTCATGTTTACCAGCAGGATAGTCCTTGCCAGCTAAGGCTAATCCTCACTAGCAGGCTTCCCACACCATCTCATTTCTTTAGGAACTGTGATCATCAAAATGTCAGTGTTCCAGGATCTCACAGAGGGATCGCCTCCTGCCTGATAAAGTCTTGATTTTTTGCTCCTGCCTAAAGACTGAGAATTATGAGAACTTACTTCTAAGTAAGTCAAACAGTACCCAAATATTTAGGCCTGAAATACACAGATTCAAAATTCACTGCTGGACTAAACTGAGAGAGAACATAGAAACACATCATCATACTACAAAGTCATTCATGGTTTTAGGTCTGCCTGTAACAACACAGTGTAAGGCACACTGGGCTGCAGGTATGAGCTTTCACTTGGACAGGTTGGGGCACAAAAAGCAGCACAAGCCAGTCTAACTGCTATTTTCTAATTAGAAATGGAAAATGTCCTTTAGCATCTGTATAGCTGAAAGAAGGAAATGTACTTTCTTGAACAGAATAGCCAGGGAATCTGAACTGCCTGGTCCTTACGTGATGATAAGGGAATCTTTTCCATATTCCACACCTAGACATTTCCCAAGCAAGGACATCTCCAGCTGAACTTGGTCCATTTAGTCTATGATAATGTCTCTGGAAATGGCTAACAGTGATCATTTACCCAGTGAAGATTACTTAAATAGAGAATAAAAACAGGGTAGAGTGATTGTTCCTATATTGGCAGCCTTGCACCCTAACTACCTGAGGCAAGGATTTTTCTGAGCTAGAAGAATATCTTTACCATGTGTTTGAATTTTCAAAAAGTATTTTATTCTGTTAGCTAATCTCATCATTTTTAAAGTGCACTATGACATCTATTACATTCTGGGGCAAGTGTTCTGGGATTAATTCTTACATTATGCAAAAAGAAATTATCTCAATTCTGTTTTAATAAAAATTATAGCAACTGCAAACTGTCTTTGCTCAAGACTAGTATTCAGGTATGAATGTCAAAGTAGAGAGTGTAACATATACTGGAATAGTTAAAAATTAACTACCAGAATGTGTCAGGACCTTTCAGTCACAAACACATACCAACAAACTACTTCTAGTGTCTCTTTTGGTTATGATTCTCATAGAGAAGTTGACACTGCTGTAAATCCTTTACTCCGATAGACATTTTGGAAACATAGAACTGAGGGGTGTGGTACTGTCCACAAGGGTCTCAGAAAGAGGGAAGAGATGAGAAAGTTGACTCCATGTATCAGAAGCTTGATTTATTATTTTATGATACATATAATATATTAAAACTATACTAAAAGAGTAGAGGAAAGGGTTTCATCAGAAGGCTAAGCTAAGAATAGAAAAGGAATGAATAACAAAGGTTTGTCTCTGACCGAGACAGTCTGGACAGGTGATCTGTGATTGGCCATTAATTGGAAACAACCAGATGAGACCAATCACAGATTCCCCCTGTTGCATTCCACAGCAGCAGATAAGAATTGTTTACAGTTTGTTCCTGAGGCCTCTCAACTTCTCAGGAGGAAAAAATCTTAAGGAAAGGATTTTTCATAAAACATGTCGGTGACATACTATCTTTTTTTAAATTAATTTTTTTAGTCCCACTCTCCCACCACGGCAGAAATTAGCCAATCAATTCAGGAATGATGGTCAAGGAGGTGGAATCTGGGCACACACTCAGCACATCCACACACACAACAGACAAAACCACTACTAAGATTCTAGTGGAGAATGCAAACCAACAACTCTGGAACACACAAGAACATTAAGTGATTATCTGAAAAAAACCTCTAAGGATTTAAAAACACTGAACTAGAAAGTACCATATTTGCATTTGCTTCGCAGCACATCAATAGGGTTTTCTTTTTCCCTCCCTCTTCCCTGACTAATCCAGGCAATAATAAGCAGCTTGGACTGACTCGTCTACTGATCTTCTGCTTTAAAATGTTTTGATCTGGAAAACATACAATGATACTTCTTATCCTGTCATTAAGAGCCTGATTTTGCTGGATTTCAACTGAATAACATGACAAGCTCGAAAGCACTTTTAATTTAGGTCCCTATTGGCTTTAGGTTATATTTGTTTTACCCTATGAAGGCTCGTTCTAATCCATCCCATCAATAAGGCAGTTTCCATCCTTTTTTTTTTTCTCATTCTTTCCTCTTTTTTCAGTAAATAACTCACTCACTGTATTACTTTAATTGGAATATGGCTAACTCTTACTTCCTTCCCAAAATGCCTGAAAACCATTTTGATGGGGATGTTTACAAAGTGCATTCATAAATGAACCCTTTCAGCTCCTACTCTACATTTTACATATTAAATTCTTGCATTCAAGTAAAGTTCTGCAATCTAAATTAGTTTTTTCTTTAGGTTACCACCTGGATGCCTCTCACTGGAAAGAATTCCACTAGCCCAGAGAAGAAATAAGTATTTAAGATCTTCTTAAATAAATATTTATTATATTTTTGTTTCTGTTTTTTAGTGCTTAAGACATTCTTGAATTTTGTATCTCAAGACCTATCAACAGATCACAAGTAGCATGCTGAACATCTTTCACCCTTCCTCGTGAAACAGAGGGTATTTGATTTTCCTCACTGTATATAAAACTGAGAAGACCACAGCACGTTGGTTGACAAACCATGATGGGAAAAACTTGAGGTTCTCTCAGACTAAGGTTTATTGTTACAAATTTTTTGATTAGGACATGCATGTCAGCAGCTTGATAAATTATACTTCTTTCCCTGGCCTTTCCCAAAAAATTTCTCAACAGACCTGAAAATATTGGGTGCCAGTGTTGTGTATTTCACTTAAAAAACAGACTGAGAAGACTCAAATATCAGAATATTCAGAATATTTTCCATTTCAGTTATTTTCAAAGAGGTATGCAAAGAGAGTCTCTCCTGTTTTGTCTAAGTTTTTGTTTTGAAATAAACATAAGAAATTGACATCAACACTGAATGCTTTTCAAAACTTTATAGGAAGGATTCACGTGAAATAATTATTTTCAATCTGCTGCCTTGCAGATGTGTGAAACGGGGTTTTTTTCCTCTCTACAAAATACACAACACAGAAGCATGGAATGGGAGCACTGTCTCTTAATTTAGAAAGATACTGAGCTAAGGATGATCCTCCTTCAGAGTTGGTGCTTTCACATTTCACTTCAACAAGCACCAATGCTATTCTTGCATAATTTTTGGGATTTAATCTCTGACTCATTTCCCATGTGTAAAATAAAAGAAATTTCTTAGCAAAACTTACTGTTTTAACTTAGTTACTATTAATTTTGGCACAAGGAAGTTTCATTATACCTTTAACAATCTGACTTTGGCTGTTACACAATACTTGAGTACATGCTTGAAGAAATAAATGTCTCTATATATTTGTTTCAACATACATCTTCTAAAAGTCTGAAGATTTAAAAATATTCCTGAACCTTAAAATATTTTCATATAGGGCTGTATTTACATAAATGTGGGCTCCAAGTCCCTCTGATTCATTCATTCAATTTAGAATTTATCTATCCCTGCCCTTAACTCTTGACAAATTTGCAGCTGAATCTGTGAGTGCCACCACCACAACTGCAAAATGGGTTGTTCCAGTATAATGAGGGCATCTAGGGAGGCTTCCATCAGAGCTGCCACACTCTTTGGAGAGTTCCAGCTGTCTGGTGCCACAGGCTGTTTAACAACATGAGTCATGGGCAGAAAATGCTTTAAAAGTTCCTTAAAAAACAACATTTTTTGCTTCCCCTAGTCTTTGGCTCTTTGCTTTAATTAAGAGTGTCAGAATTCTATACAGAATTAAGAGATTCAATTATCCTCAAAAAACTAGGTTATCAACCTTTTGACATTTTACAATGAGAGTAAACTCAGCCATCCTACACAGAGATGGAGAAAGGTTTGGTTACTGAAACAGAAATTGACTTAATGGAAAAGTCAGGGTCCTTCCTTCTGCCCTGGCTCACTTCTTTGCTCAGTAATCTGGGACACTATATATAGTTTCTCATCTGTATCATGCTTTTACCTGGAGCTTTGAGCTGAGATAGCTTCTACTTGTGTTTTTTTCCCCCCTGACCTCCTCTTCAGCTAATAACACCATTTAAAACCAGCTAATGGAAGCTGGAGAAAGCCTGCCACTTGACATTTTCAGTACTGCAGAAGAAAATTAAACTCTGCAGTAGTGACTAAAAGAATTGACTTGCTATTTCATTGTCTGCTTCTTGCCAACCTGACAATCTTCCTGTTTCAACCCCACTCCAGGAAAACTTCTCTTATAAAAGATATAAATTCAACAGTAAATGAATTGCCTTCAATTGAAGATCCTTTGAATCTTTCTGTTCTAAGTTCAGTTAGAGTAAACAAGACAGCACCTGTGGCACTGACTGTGCACAGCTGAATTAATTCTATTAACATGGTAGATTCTAATGGGGCAGGATTAACTGGACTCCTGCCAGATGAAGAGCAATAAATTGCTAAACTGAAAGGTTAAGGCATTTGGATTAGCCTTGCTCACTCTCCTTGGAAAGTCCAACCCACAGCAACTCTTCAGATCAAGTTTTTCAGGTCAGAACGCAGAGGCAGATTGTTCAGCTGCCTAGTAGGGTGATAAACGATTTTCCTAGGCTGTGAACATTTTCATAGACTGCAGAGAGAGAAATTTAAGGTCATCTAAGGTTGAAATAAATGCCTATTTCAGAGCGGGCACTTAAAGCATTTACCACAAAGTGGGGGACCAACTGAGATTAATGCCCAATTTCAGCCTCATAGAGTGCAGAGGCTTGAACCAGAGAGCTGAATGCTGTAACCACTGGAACACCAGAAAATCTTTCATGGCATGCACAGAAAACCCTTAACAGCAGAGATGGGGAGTGTTTGAGAGTGAGATTTCTTGTCCAAACAAGAAGAAAGGCATCCAATTCAGCCATTTGTCTGAAGGAGCATTTACACTTGTTCTGTTTATGGCCTATATTTCAGAGCACTCAACAGCTTAGTGATAAGGATGCTCATTGAATTTTCAGAATTGAATATATAGTCTCTGGTCCAAATCAGCTACAGAAGACTCTTCAGTCTCAGCAAATATCTGCATTTCAAACCAGCTCTTTATTCCAATACTTAATATCTCTCTTTTCTTTCATCTGCAGTTTATTCCAGCTCCCCGGCTTTAAAGAAAAAAATGCAATTCACTGGAAGATTTTCAACTTTTTTATGTAGATACATAAACACCTACAGATCAGTGTCCATAGACAACAACTACAAAATAGCTGGTAAGTAGAGAACACTTCCTATCCACTTTGAAGAGACAGCACTGCTGTTTTCCAAATTTCTCTGATTTCCAAAAATCTGATACAGTTTTTCTGTGTCTTGTTTGTGTGAGTCAAATCAGCTGGACGGCGTGGATAAAAACACAGGTATAATACTTGAAGCATACAATTACTCCAAATTGTCTTGCTCAGAATTGTGCTCACAAGCAGAGCATTCACCAGCCAATAGCATTTAAACTGATGGGAACTATATAGTAGTAAGAGAGCTAAGAATCTTTAGGCTTGGATTTAGAAAATCCCCATAAATTAACCTTAGGCAAGAGAGATTGAAGAGTCAGTGCCTAATCACTTACCCCTGGCAGTACTATGAAAAAAACAAACATTTTGCTTTTCCTAATTTACCAAAAAAAAAAAAAAAAAAAA
>LTAT01000001.1:104960317-104998840 GCA_003286495.1 Chlorodrepanis virens | reverse complement strand
GAAGAGATGAGAAAGTTGACTCCATGTATCAGAAGCTTGATTTATTATTTTATGATACATATTATATAATAAAACTATACTAAAAGAGTAGAGGAAAGGGTTTCATCAGAAGGCTAAGCTAAGAATAGAAAAGGAATGAATAACAAAGGTTTGTCTTTGACCGAGACAGTCTGGACAGGTGATCTGTGATTGGCCATTAATTGGAAACAACCAGATGAGACCAATCACAGATTCCCCCTGTTGCATTCCACAGCAGCAGATAAGAATTGTTTACAGTTTGTTCCTGAGGCCTCTCAGCTTCTCAGGAGGGAAAAATCCTAAGGAAAGGATTTTTCATAAAACATGTCAGGGACAGAGGGGTTTTGGCCTTAAAACAATAAAGACTATTAAAGATTTCCTTTATTTTAATGTACTTATCCAAACAATCTATCTGATTTTGCAAACAGCTATTTTAGCTCTGAGGCTACAATAACTGCATAATAATTTATTACACTATATATAAAAACATTATTGGAATGTGTCATATCATAATACATATTATAGCCAGGCTGAACATTGATAATACATTAAAACAACCTTATCAGGTTGACAATTAAAGAGGTTTTGAAAACAAAAATTCCAAATCCATCACATGTGTGACTGCCCTCCTTATCTGAAGTACTTTCTGACAAGACAAAGTCAGTATAGATGTGCTTTCTGTAGAACTTTGCCATAATTTAAAAAAGAAAAGTACAATACTGTTATAAATTGGTTTTAGAAATTTTTTCATATTCCCCCCAGACCAGTTCTGCAAAGTGAAACTGCAAGGCTCTTCATCATGAAATGAGGTTTTAAGGGGATGGGATGTCACACGTGTTGGTGAGTGAAGGCAGGAAAAGTCAGCGGGCACCCTGATGCTCTGAACTCTTCCTCCTACACTTCCCGTATCAGAGTCCTGCCAGCCAGGACAAGTGACAACCCTCAGCCCAAAGTCTTTTCTTGTAGAGTTGTGCAGCTGCTTTTCCTCGTGGGTGCAAATCTTTGAAAACCAAACCCCCTTACTGTTGCTGCTGCAGATAGCCCTGCTTTGCCAGTCCTGGTTTCACCAGAAGGAAAAGAGAAGAGTGAAACAGCATCTCTGAGGAATTGCTCCACCACACATCTGGAGAGAACAATAAAGAGAAGCAAGACACTTTCATCTGTACTTTAGCTATGGATATCAATGCCTGACATGTATCTTAGAGCTTGATAATACCCATGTAATATTTAAGAGATTTATTGATACCTTTCCTTATTGCAAACTTTAGTCTATCCTAGAGTACTTTATTAGAGTTTGATTTTTACCCAACTTCCTTTGTGTGCTCTCACAGATGGAGAAAGACTGCTTATAATAAAATTCTGGAAGTACAGGTAGGAAAACATGATGTTATTAAGACCTTTCTACTTAAACATATGCTTTTAAGTCCATTTTTTACTGTTGTGCAATGGAGTAGTTTAATTTCTGACTCGGACTTTCTAGAAATATGTATTTTGCCTTTTTGGTACTAATCTCATTATCTGAAACTTTAAAAAAAAATATATTATGCTTTTTTTCTTACAGAATCCTGAGAGAAAAGGGAACTTGTTATTTGAAATTAAACTGCTGGTGCTTCAAATTAATTCTTCCAGCTGCCTATACTAAGTTAGAAATGGTAGTCTGTAATCCTTCAAGGCAGCAAAGCCAATCCCCAGTCTAAACACTGAACTGAATAGATTACTAAAAAATCAAACCCAATCAAAGCTGGCTACTCATCAGAGCTGATGCTCATGAAGTATTAGCTGTTCCTGCTCTTGTAAGGTTCACAGACACGTTGTCATGTCTACAAACATCCTTCAGATCCCAGGCTTTGGGTTTAATCTCAGCATACTTTGAAGAAATTCAGATTTTTCAAAGCATGTCACTTTTATCGTCATATGACCTAGTTATGTTCGAGTGACTAAAAACATGCTGCTCATGAAGAATTTAGAAGCCTCTATTGAAAGAATCCCTGGAACTCTTGGCTTTGCCCCTAATTTTATTTGCTAGAGGGGACCACAAATCCCAACTACAGCTATATTTGCATACACAGCTCTCTGCCTTGGAAGTGTGCTAAAACTTGTGACTATAACAACAGCTGACATCCTTAGAGGTTGATTTAGATGTTGGGTTCTGTTGGTGAGTTAATGCAGGCCATCTGAAAAGAAATTTTCTAGTGCTTATATCAGCTTTTGACATACTTGACATTTACTGTTGTACACCAATCTAAAAAAAAAAATAAAAAATCAAGTTTTGGACACTTCCAAGAATAGGCCACAGAGACATTGTTCTAGGAGAGGAATTTTTTTTTTTTTTTGCTACAACTTTTTGACAGTTTCAAAATAAGCACCAATATGAGCTTAGGCATGGACACATACTATTGTGCTTTTTTAACTCTAAATGCGTGCCAAAATAAATTTCTCCCTTTCTAGGACTCCACTTCTTGCATTGCTAATTCAAATCATGGAGTTACTGTTGAGTTTTTTGGGTTGGGGTTTTTTTTCAAGAACTCAAAACTGTCTATTTTCATTTGGTGTCTAATCAATTTCTCTCTCCAGAAATAGAAGGTAATATTTGTTGCAATATGGGCCTTGTTGTTCGAAAAAGAAAAGCGAAGTAAATCATGTAAAGAAATCAACTTCACTCTTTCTTAAACTGATTTTGCAGTTGAATGGCTTCAAATGTAGTGTAAACAAAGCTCCATGACAAATGTATCATCTGCCATAATGCTTTATACAAGTCAATGTACAGGAAATGTAAGTTATCTGGGCAAAGTAGTAACTATTTTTCTGGAGAAATTACAAGTACAGATGTTAAAATTAATAAATTTATATGAGAGGACTTATTTTCCTATTGCCTTGTGTTCATTGATGAACATCAAAAAAGAATAATATCTGATATTGGTACTTAAACAGAACATGACCAAGTCCTTGTGCAGAAGACTCTAAACTTCTAGCCTGTTCTACATGAAGCTGCATCATAACAAAAGATGCACATTTTGTGATGCTGTTTTAGTAAAAAACTTTTTAATATTCCAACAAGTCAAGAAAATACTATTTGAAACAGCAAAATTGAAATAAATTTTAAAAAAAATAAATAAATTAGAGAGTGTAGTATGAAAAAGATAAAATTAACTTAATAGGTATTTCCCTTTTAAAATTTACAGTTAGACCCCAAGATCCTTCAAATCTTATTTAATTTGCATTTCATTTATTGCCCATCTGCTGTATTTCCTATTTCTTCTTTGCCATCTGGTTTTCTAATGCTGTATCTACCACATAAATTTTTCTGCATGTGAGGCTTCTAAATTGCAGCTGATTGATTAAAACATATTACAAAATAAATATGTTTAGGCTTCCTCTAAGACCTAGCTCACTACTCAAAATTAATTACACACCCTAAATCACCCTTGGTTGCTGATAAGGTGAATAATGACTATTGAGTTGACTCCTACAAAGAATGGAAGAAAAGAAGAAGCTACAGCAAAAGACATAAGTAGAGAAATCAAAGGAGAGGTCCCAGAAAGGTTATGAAAAGATAAATCCCAAAGCAGTCCAGCAGAATGGAGATATTGATGAGAATACACGACTGGGAGGAAATTTGACAGTCCCAGAATGTGTCCTGCAGTGTGATAAGAGAAGCAGTAGCAGCTGGTGCATGTTAAACAGCACTTTACTCTGCAACTGGTCCTACTAATTTTAATAGGATAGATTTCTATTCACTGATGTCTCATAATCTGTCCTTTGTGATGAATCCAATAATTTTGCCTCTTCATACACCCCAGGACTCTTAGGCTGTTCTAGTTGTCTGTCTCAGCTGCTGTGATTTTGTCTGTTGCATGCTTTCCCCAACAGACACTCCAACTCGTTCACTCCAACTCCAGCAGCTGCTGCAAACACTCCTATTTTTGGCACAGCAGCCCAACAGTTTCAAGAGGTTTACTCAAAAAGTATCAGAATCTGTATTTCTGGCCAGAAATCTGTATTTCTGTAAAATGTCATACACATCTGATCTTACACAATGCTTGGAGTGGGACATAAAAGACTGTTCTGTTTTGTAAGGGTCCTGAAACCATTCTTATTTTGGCTGATATATTTTCATTTCTATGAAGGTACTCATCCTAAGATGGGTAAGTTGTTGCAAAGTGGCATAAATACATTATTTGCCTGACTGGGCATGTAAATAGGCAATGGGATAGTGAACAGACTGTCAGCTTGCTTTCTAGGAGTGTTACATGAAAATAAAGCTCTGAATTGAGAGAAACACAGTACCACACAGTAGTTACCGATTGTAAAGCTACTTAGGAAGGAAGTAAAGGAGCATTATAAAGGTTAAAGAGTCTATAGATTACATAGAATAACTTTCAAGGGAAACATTCAGAAAAAGCACTTCATGTGCAGCAAAGGGGTTTTTTTTTCCAGAATTAGGCCAGTTACTTAGAAGGACATATTCAATCTCTTGATTTCTACCTCTATCATTTGAAAAGTACTAAAACAAAACCCAAAACCCCCTCCTGTTCCTCATTGCAACACTCCACTAACAAATTCCATTTAGCTGTCTCAAAAATGAAGTTAAAACTGCTCATTTCAAACAATTTGCACTCCTAAAGAACATCTTTCTGACAAGAAATGCTAATTACAAAGTGACTCCATTCAGCTACCTTTTCTCATGTTACTTAGCACTTTGTCAACAATCCCTGCTGAAAGTTTTTTCATGGAGTATGAAGACTATTTTTAAGAGCTTTTATTTCCTCCTGATTTCTTCTGTGATAAAAAATACATATAGCATACAGCAATGCAGAAGTCCACACAAAATATTAAACAAGATTTTTTTTTCCACTCAATCTCAAATTTTAGCTATTTTCTTACTTGTAGATCCTAAGCAAGAAAAGGAGATAACACCCTAAACTGCTCCAGGAAAACAGCAATCATCATATGACACCTACTGTACTCATCCTAAAGTACTTTTTTTCTACAGCAATCAATTCATGCAAGGATGCTGACATCAGAGGAGATGCTCATTTACACTGGAACAGTACTCTAAGGCAGATACACTTAGAGCACAATAATTCAGGTTTGGAATAGGAAAATTAGTCAAAAAAGGAAGGAAATATTTCTGCTCAGTGACAGCATAAATTTGCATCATGATGCAAGAAAGCTCACTGTTCCAACCTATCCAGCTGAGACAAGCACTGGAGATCTTCCCATTTTGGAGGATGGAAAAGAAAGGAGCAAATTGAAATACCTCAGTGATGCTAGGCTGCATCCTTCAGACAGAATTACATCTGACATCAGGAGACCTTTCCAAAAACTTTAAGCATGCTGAGGTGTGTTTTCATTAACATACACACACAGCTGAAAGTTTCTTTTAATTGTCCCTTGAAATTCAAGTATTCAGTCACAACATAATTTACTATGTAAATTAGAAAACTTCCAGCAAAATAACAGGTAAAAGTTTCCAGACTACCGCATAGTCCATGGATTACAAACCTGGAGGATATTATTGTTTTTATTTGCAAAGAAACACTTTGCTTGCAGAGCAACCATTTATGTACTCTAAGTGCATCTTTCAAATTCAAAGTATAAATTTTAGAACACAATTACTGTGATAGGCACACAACACTTTCCTATTGGGCTGGGGAGAGACCAATTCTTTTCGACATCAATAAACCTCAGTTTGATGACTTGGCATTTGCCAAACATTCACCAAATATATCCAGGAATGGAAGAAAGCAATAAACCTTAAAATTCAGAGAAAAACCAAGTTGCAAAAAGATGCATAATTCTATTGGAATTTCATGCCTTGGAGACTTGATGTAATAAATATAGTTCTGGATTACATTCTTGATTAAATAAATTAAGTATCCCAAAATTTCTTGTACATAGATGAAAATGATAGGTTTTCCCTTGATGCATTTGCTTCCTTATTCAGAATCATTTGCCCAGAACACAGGACCTCTCAGTACACGTTCATCCTCATCTAAAATCACACACAAATTAAATTTCACATTCATTTTCCAGATTAGTTCTGTCCTGATTAGTTGTCAGAAACAAATAGAAAGAGGTGCAAGTACAAAAACTAGAATATTGCACATTTTTCCACAGACTTCTACTGCCACTTCCAGAAACACATTCTTTCAAATCTTTACTCTTTTCCAATTTCTATGATAAAATAAACTGGTACAGACTGCAAAACTGAACTGCACTGTCCCATTGGCTCACAGTTTACAATAAAGAGCTCCCAGGACTGGAATTAATTCTCAGATGAAGGTGATCAGTGCACCTGGGGGACTGCAGACCCTTGTCTTGTACAAGTTACAACTGAAAGCAGAAAATCCTGGGTGGGGGAATAAAATGCCTCCTTCTGGTTCTCCTCCATTCAAAGATATGGATGTGTCATCCAGAACAATTTGCTACTAACTCACCTCTACTGATATCTTGATACAGATCTACTAAAATTTCTACAGGCAAATAATACGTGAGCTAATTCGTAGATAATAAATGCACATTTTCGCACAGAAAACACTTAATACTGGCAACAAATTTGTATTTTCCCATTTTTTGACAATATCTGGATCAAAGAATTCACACTATGACTAAATTCTTGATTTTGAAGGCTAAAATGGATTTGACAGTAAGGGCAAATGACACCTGGCACTTGTTTACTCTTGAAATCTCTTTAACAAGATGCAATCTCTGCTGGCTCTAAGTTCTTCACTATTAGCAACTCCTGCACTGCCACAGTGACTGCAACATGCTCATAGTTTGTAGGGACCCAAAATCTCCCAGCTGTTTTTCTTCTCATTATATTCATGGCTTTTTATCCCCACATTTTCAATATCTGTCCCCTCATTATAATAAAATGTCTTCTGTCCTAAAATCTGGGCTATCTTCAGAATAGCCACATTACTTCAAGGGGATGGAAATTTCACTCCTAGCTATCACCAAAATTCAGAAAATAATTTTCTGACTCCCTTGCACTGCCTATACCTTCATTGCTATTGATTAGTTGGAATCCTCATGGAAAAGGTTAATTTAACAAGGACACAGAGAGCAGAACTGCATCTTCATTGCCTAGACTAGAAGATAACTGCATTTTCCTGGTTATCACAATTGGAGCACGCTGACAGAGGCTGCCTGAAACTGGCTTTGTTATCAAAACATAAAGAAACAGGGAGAATGATAGCATGAAAACAGAGGAGAAAAATCAAAACATGCTAAACTCAATGTAAACAGACAGCGCAGTTCAGATCAGCTCCCTGGCTAGAGGTGCTGAGGGACAGATGTCTTAATTTGGCTGATCAGAATGAAGGAAATTGGCACAAAGAGCAAAATGTCTGCAAAGTATAATGGATCTAGGAGCAGAATTATGTGCATTAAAGTCATCTATTGGAGGGTATCAAGGCACTCTTTCCTTCTGTCATTGCTCCACCTTACAATCCCACCCGATATAAAGCAAAGTGCTATGACTAAAAAATAACTAATTAATTCTGAACATATTTCTTCCATCATCTTTGCTTTTAACTTTGCTATTAAAAACTTGAACATACTTTTTTCACTTGACATTAAGCTTCCATTTCTTCCCTCCAGGGTTATGGCAGCCCCCCATGCGATGCACAGATATGTTCAAGTCAGTGCACGTTTTGAAACTGCAAATCACAGAATGCAACGCTCTTAGCACATGCTTTCTGTGACACTTTGCTCTTGCACATGAACCAGAAATTTCCCAGGGGCTATTTTTGCTATTGAATACCAAAAAGGCTACTGCTACAAGGAAAAAAAAAAAAAAAAAGCACAAAAACCACACCAACACAAAAATCCCCCGAATTATTGAGTTACAGACAACATAAAACACAACACAGTGTCACATGTCACGGAATGATGGTCCCAACTTGTGTGGGAAAACTGTCAAAGCAATTGACTAAATTTACTGAAAATTTCTGTACAGTTGATACTAAATTTCAAACTTCAAGCAATTTATTTAGCTACTTAAAAATACACTAAAATGGAAATCATTCAGTAGCAACAAAGACAAAACTCTAGTTTTCACTCATTAATGACTTTCCTTGGGTGGTTTTCTCTAACTTAGAGATTTTAATTTTTTAAAAAATATACAGAAATAAAAATTAAGACCCCCTCAAATGCCTCTGAAATCCAGTACCTAAAAATCATATATACCTGTGCTCTTCCATAAGAAAAGATGTTCAAATTCACTTGCTACTATAATTGAGTTACATCATGCTTTATAAAATGTTGCAATCACTTCAATAACTTTTTCATTTTATTTTAGAAGCATTGAAACAGAATCCCTATTGTACAAAAAACTGTGTTTCACATTCATGCAGGGGATCCAATACAAAGATAGAAATTAGCATATTAACAAATTAGCTACTTTGCAGAGTGATTGCACAAAGCACTAGAGGATCAAGTTCCATTCAACAATTCATTTTCAATTTGGTGACAAATCATGATATACAATTCTTTTAATACCACATTTTGATTTCAATCTACCTACATACACAGAGAAATATTCTTGCTAGAAAAATGTAGGATCAAGGTTTAAATGTGCATATTGGTATAGGAATAATTTGATACATATGCTTATTAGAGGAAAAAAATGCGTATGTTTGCAGTAGTGATGGCAAACAATGTTCTTTTGTGAAAATTCTTGCCATCTGGAAGGGTGCTAAATGAACTCTGTTAGGTTATTGTTTTGTTGATAGCCAGAGCACTTATTTTCTATCTTTGGCATTTATTGTTCTTTGCAAATTGCTTTTCTCAGCCATTATAACAATACAATTTAACACTACTTCAAATATATTCTCACTTGTGATTGGAAAACACTGACAAAAAAATTATTAGTCATCACAAATTCCCCAAAATCATTAAGATGGAATTTAGTCTCCTATATTAAGGGTTCAGAGTTCTGCTAGAAACACAGCAAGTAAAATTTAGCACAAACAACTTGAAATGTTTATCTTTTGCTTAATCATCATCTTCAGGACAAATGACACACTGTTAATATGGTAAGGGGGCCACTGTATAGATTACAAAATAAAGCACAGAAAATTATATACACTTACATAGATTTTTTACAGATACCTGTATTCACATTCACTGTTAAATGTTTTCCATGGAAAAGAAGAAACTATTACGGAAAAAGAATCCTATTAAGGAAAAATTAGTAAGTTAGAGAAAAAAACAAGTTATGACAGATGGCACACACACTAAAGTTTTTCACATGGCCACACTTCAGACCTGAACGTGAGCTTTGACCCAGCAGAGTTTGGTAGAACAACAGGCCAAATTTGCGATCTCAAGCCAAAGAACAACCAGATATATTTTTATTCTTTATTTTCTGTACAGATTGCACAAACTATGATGCTTTACCATTTTCCTCATGGTTAAGCATGGTTATTTAGCTCTTTGTGGAATGATAGAACTTCAACAGCAGCACCTTACCCAAGCACTCAATTTTAAGCACACCATTGATCTGATTGGAACCAAATGAGTATCAGCACATTTCAGCTTACGTGTTCTAAAAAATCCTTTGTTACTGAGCAGAGAGTTGCTGCAATGAAGTGGATTACCAGGAAAGAAACAAGATAAATTTGCATAAATTTATCTGTAGATTTGGTCCAACATAAGTTGGAAGAGCTGGTGCAGGATCGGGGTGTCCGCAGGGGGATCAGGGTTCGCCTCCTGGGCAGGAGAGGGTATTCCAACTCCCCGGGGAGCTAACTCCTCGATTCTCCGGGCACTCACTCAATCCCCGGTGACTCAAAAGATCCAACCAGAGGATGGAAGGAGGTCTCTGCACACACTGCGAGGGTCCAATGAGGTTTATTCCAGGAACAGGGAAGGATCCAAGGCGGGACGGGAAGGAGAGAAACAGGGACACAACCAAGACGAAGGGAAGCAGGTGGCAAGAGCAGGAGCACAACCTAGCTGAAGGGGTCGCAGGTGGCAAGAGCCCCGAACAGGCCAGGAACAGGGTTTATAACAGCGTAGCAGGTAGGAGGGGTCAGGGTACAATGAACCACTGGGGTAGGGGACCAGGGGAGAAGCAGGAGTGGGGTGATCGGGGGTGCACAAATGAGAAGGGGGGAGGAGGGCGGTGCTGACATGCAACCCAAAGGGGAAGGGGAAGCACAGAACTTTCTAGCTGTCTGGGAGGGAGCCACAGGTGACAGACACTTACAGGGGAGTGCCCTCCCAGGGCATCTCCACCCCGCAGTCCCCGGGGTCTCCTCCCGCAAGCTGGATTTCGTTTTCCACTCAATTATGCAAGGAGTTCTGATGTCTCAAATCTTAGTGTAATAAATCATATTTGCAGTCAGATTACAGTAAGTGGCTTCAAATATAATAAATTATTTCACAATTAACAGAATTAATCAAACTTATTGTGTATTTCACCTAAATTTATCTGTCCTTGCATAGGCATTCTCGTCTCAGGGATTCACACAAACATCATACTCATGGTATAACCATGAGTACAATTCTTTGTTTTATTAGGTCAGATTAAAAACACATGTACCATTTACAGTTGCAGCTTCTGTATATTTAGGTTTTAGATGATGTTCTCTTTCATTGACAAGTAGTCATTTTCTAATCCTGTTTCCTACGCTGAAGTGAAAAAGCTGTAAACTACAACTGGACCAATAAAACCCAAAGATACAGTACTACTACCTGTTTCCAGGTGAAGAGTAGCATATGAAATATCAGCAGCAAAAATATCTATAATTCTACTATGTCATACTATTACATGTATATCAATATATAAATACATTATGTCCTACTTATCTCTTTGAAATAAGTTAAAAATTGTAGGATGCTCTAAAAAAATACTTCCAGACTGCCTAAAGTTTGTAAAGTTGTACAATTAAAAATTGGGTTTTATGAAATTATTTTATGTAGTTTTTAATTATACTCTGAAATGGTATAGCACTTTGAGAAGGATAATCTGCTACACAGCTACAGTAATTCTATATCTATCATTAAATATAAGACAAACTATTCAAAACCATCTGGAAAAAAAATCCCTTTTGGCAAAATTCTAACTCTGCTCTATTCCTATCCATGCTGTGAAATACATTAGGAAGTAGAATAAGGCAAGAAATTAAAAAACAAACCACACAACTTGATATTTTGAAGTTTTTGATCACTGCCTTATCTGTACAATTCATACCTTGAATTTATCAAAAATCTACACTCAAAATACTTTTATAAAGACAAAGTCAAAAAACTATTCATCTCCTTCTCGGAAATTCTGAAATATTTTCGGGAAGGAGGTGGGGGAGGGTAGTATTCTTAGTTCTTAAAATGGGCATGATCTAAACTACTCATTAGCATGAGCTTGCAGAGCTAAAATTAAACAGCTTGTAACTTTTTAACAAAAAATGTCTTGGGTGCTACCGAGCATTCCTTTAAAAAATTAACACGCCCAAATCTTACTACTCTTACAAATATTTTGCTCATATAAGTAAATTTAACTCTAATGAATATTTTCTGCCCCAAGATAATACACTCTGAATAACCAATACTACTTGGGAGACTTGATTTTTCTCCCTTCTTTAAAGCACATAAAACAGCTTTCAGTCTTCTGTATTTCCAAGTTGAGTATTGAACATTCAGCCTGTCCCATTGTAGTCTATGAGCAAGTCAATATGGCTGTTCCAATACAAAAGGAAATCAGCAAGGATGAAGAAAGATGGCAGCCTGCATATTCAGAAGAATGGAGGGTGTGGTTTCAAGTCACTGTCATGAATCACATGTCCAGAAATTTTAATTGTTTCAGTCATCCCAAGATAAAACACACACCATCATCATCCTATGGTTAGTTACCTGATTTTCTATAAAATTTGTCTATTTTGGACCACAAATTCCAGCCTGAAGTGAAACACTCAGTTTTGTTTCCTTATTGAATTTCTTTATAGTTTTGATGTTGTGAATTTGCAAGTCAGAATGAACATTTTCTGTTAAAGCTGTAGCATAAGTCCATTGCGGGACAATTTCACTAACTCTCAAAATTGAAACCAAATTTCAAGTTAATTTAGCTTGAACACCAGCTATGGTCTGAGCCAGATTCTGCCTAGATTCCCATTAAATCAGCACCAATGCAAGGTTCCAACTTTTCAATGTTAATTCAAGGTAGTTGAACATCTATTCAAACATTTTGTGAGTTAGCAGAAGTGACCATTGCAATAAGCATGTGCTACAATTTACATATTTGAGTGGCAGAAAAAAAAATTATTTTAAAGCAAAGACTGTCAAATTTTAATTTCCTGTTAAAAATGAACTTTTTGGCTGTAAAAATCAAGGACAAAATTTTATTTAAATTAGGCAACTGAAGAATTGGGAGTTACTTACTTCTCCATCTCTGACTGTGGCTGATACCACAGTCTCCAGATACCTGATAAGACAATTTGTTTGTGCAGTTTTGTTTTCATTCAGTTGTTTAAACTGCACTGCCAATGGGATTTATTTCCTCAGTGGTTATAACAACTTTTTCATGCCAGATGTATGAAAAAGAATCCAGTCACTCCTTCCAGTTAGGATTTTCTTACATCTGTTAGGAGTGAATTACATTACCTGTCCAACTGCCTATTCAGCTAACCTTGCTATTATTTCAGAATGTTTTCAGGCTTCATTATACTTGACTACTCTCAACAATTTAGTGTCAACTCAAAATTTTTTCTTATCTAAAGTCCTTTCTTCAATTTTCACATGTCATATAATTATCTAGAAAAAATTTGACATGGGAAATAGCCTAAAAACTGTTAGCCTTTAGACAAACTAAAGATATGATTTACACTCACATTTTCTGGTGTTTGCTTTCCATGTCTCATTTTTATTCATCACCATTAATTTACTTACAGTATTTGACAGTCTTCCCCAAATTAACCCATGGAAAGATTTAGCCCTGAAACAGTTAAATTATTTGATTTTTTTTAAATGACAAATACACAGTTGTGCTGAAAGAGTTTGAAAGAAGATACCTGTATATAAACACAGATACAAACCATATTTGTTATGTTTGAAAAATGAGAGCTTTACCTCTCCTTCCTTGGAAGCTGCTCACCATTCATGTATATGTATATACACAAGTATACACATGTAAATACATACAGAAACTCAGCTTTGCATACTTTAGATCAAGCTCACGCAGTATCTTCGCACTTGCAAGATGAACCATGCAAGTGCCATCCTCTCCCAAGTTTCCCATCGTCTCCCAAGATGAATCAGAATCATACTTCCCAATAGGAACCCCTGACCATCTCCAATTTATTGTTATATTTTATTTATCCATATTGATACGGACTCAAATATGCCTGTCCAATAATAAACATGGCAAGTTTAATATTATAGCCATATAGTGGACTGAAACACTAATTATTGATGATAATTGAATGCTTTGGTGGGTACTGAACTTCTGAAGGCAGTTATTTAATCACCTTGTGAGACAGGTTTGGTTTTGTTTTTATTTTAATTTTTCTATTCAGTTTAAATTTTCTTGACTTTCACTTCATCCAGTGTAAATGCTAAATTTTTTGTTATGTTTGAATATTTCCTACTTAAGTTTTCCTGTAATGGAACTACAATCCCTGTCCAACCCTTTGATAGATACTATTTGTATTCAGAAAAGTTTCACAAGATAAGTTCTGTCATTTAACCACACTATATATATTTATTCTTTCTCAAGTTTTAATCAAATAAGTATACTTTTGCTGACGATAGATTTAACCTTCCCAAATCTAAGGATTTCTAGCTTTACGTGTAGCTTTGAAGCTTATTTATCAGAGGTTAGACTTAACCCGTTATTTACTAATTTTTTTTCTTCCTGAACATCCAGTGTTGTATTTCTGGGCTGTTTTTATACATGCACTGTCTATAAACTTGATTCTATTGTGGCCATCTTAACTGCTCCAAGCAAAATTTTTTTGAACTTTCATAAGCATTTCTTTATGATGCTATAAAATTTAAGGAATTTTTCTTCTTCTATAACTTGATAAAGGAAACTGTTCATTGTTTTCTTTAGTCTCAGCTTTCCAGTAATGATAACCAAGTGACATTTGAAGCATTTTTAATGTTTTTTCAAGTTCCCTATTGATATTAACTTGTATTTTCTTGACCAACATTCAAGTTAGACATGACCCTCTGTGCTTCTGAAGCCACACCACATGCAGTACACAGATGGAAATAACAGAAAATTTGACATGCAATGTTATAGACTGAAGGATTTAAGTCATGCAGGCTTCAGACTGCAGTGGAAAAAGCAAAAATTGGAACACCTAATTTGCTTTATACTGCTGGTACGATGGCTAAAGCAATGAAGTTATTTCTTTGTTCATAATTACCTTAAGTCCAGAAAAAGAAGATTAAAAAGAGGGTGGTTTTACAATTTTTTATAATATGATTTAATGAGATTTTTTTATTATTATGCAAAGAGCCTTGTAGGCCATCCTACACTCAGACCTTGAGAAGAACAAGTAGTTTCACACATACTAAACTCTGAGGGATGTCTGAGCTCACCCAAGGTAATACACTCACAAATACCCCCCCCATCTCCACTGCAGGATATGTCACACAAATATCTATAGGTGCCACAGAATTCTGTTCTCATTACAAAAAGTTCTTTGGATTACTTTACTACAACTGCACTAAGGGAGCACTTCAGAGAAAATATGAAAATAGCAGAGGTCACAGTACATTAACAAAGATAAGCCCCATGAGGTTATTATCTTTTTTTTGAACTGTGGCCTAACAGGACATACATGAAGCTTAGATCCCATTTCATAATGAAATAACAAGGTTGTGTTATAGCTGCTCAGAGGGAACACTTCAAATGTGACCAAACTGCTAATTCTTCTATAACTGTCCAAAGTGCCTAAAGGGCCATTTATTAAAAATAAAAAATAAATTGCTTCTGCCACTGAATAAATCCCCAAACATACAAGGTCTGAGGGCAGCATTTTGAAGGAGAAATATTTAAATGTTAGAAGCAAAATTTACTTAATAATAGACATTAACTTTTCATTTGTTTATAACAGAGCTACACGTGCCCATCTCAAATTATGATATTATGCAGTTGAAGTCAAAAATGAGTATCATAAAAGATAAAGTCCACAGTACATCAAAACACAGTACATAGACACACTCCATTTGGATATCGCTTTATTTAATACAGCTAGCAATAATCCCAATGGCCAAAGGAGAAAAGATGCTTTCTATCGAAAAATTTCATTCTCTGAGTTCCACATTGCAGCTAAATCATGAGATAATAGGAATGATTACTTGGAAATTTAAACAATCAATTCAAGTTGGTTCATTTTTTTAAATTGCTGGAAAACTGCAAAAACTTGTAGTGATCATTCCACTGCTGTCATCTGATATAGTTTCTTATGCTGTAAAATGCTACTTAGTGCAGGACAAGTGCAGGCCAGACTCTGCTTTGATTTCAAGTTAATGCAATTTTATAGTACTTTCATATAACTAATTAAACATGCACAATATTTGTGCTTAAAACATCATAAGTTTATAAATGAATCCCTGTCTTTCTCTGTAGCTGCATTGACATTTATCAAAATAAGTATTAAAGACAACCTGGTGATAAACATCTTACAAGCGTCTATAAAGAAAGCAGTAAATAAAAACAACATTTTAAAGATGGAACAGTATCGTCACTATTCTCATGAAATACACACAGATTTGTTCAGCCCTTCCTCTTATTTTCAGCATCATAAATACCATGCAGTAGTATTTTATTATGTTATAGTAGCACTTCTGCTTTTGACAAAAGAGATTCTGTGCTGTGAATACATGTGGAAAGACAGCACCCACTCCAAAATAACCTCATATATAAAAACCCTACATTTCAAAACTTATTATTCACTGATTCTCAAGTCCCAGTTCAGTCCTCCAGCAAAAATTTTGCCTTTTTTCCCCTTAGACTGACTGTTTTAACTATAAAGTTGTTACAAATATACTCACAAAAAAAGAGTCACAATTATGTTCCCTTCCAAAACAAAAGGAAACGTGATTAATATGAGTACATAGAGAAGAGGAAAACACAGACTAAAGCCTCTTTTGCTGCAGCAGTCCTATGCTCTGTACACTGCATGCTGAAGAGTTCTTGAACTCAAAGAAAGGAAGAAATGCCATTCTATTTCTCAAAGATTTCTATAAACCACATTTTGCCCTCTCTAAGTTCCTTCCCTTTTACTGCTTCTTCCTACAGAAAAACATTATGCTGGATATGTGACACAATTTTCGTGACTGCAATGCCACACATAGGATTATGACTTAACCAAAGGATCAGGCAGAAGATAAGCTGTGAGGGGAGGCTGTGAGCTTTTCTGATGGATTAAAGCACAAATCTTCAGCAGTAGTGCAAAGAGCATCAACACTGCTAACCAAGAACGTTGGTTTTACTATGAACATTCTCACACAGACCTGCTCCACCAGGACAGCTCACTTGATCACCATCCAGGCAGATAAAATTAGAAATGCCACAGACAGCCTGACTACACCTATGATTTTTTTTTTCCTTTTTACATTTTTTTGACCCATCTGACAAAAGATGGGTCAAAAGACCCATCTGACAAAGGATAGCTCCTGCTCTGCAGGACAGAAACTCCTTCTCCTGCCAGTTCTTACTTTACCTTGATATCAATGTATAGCTGGGGTCTTCAAGAACCTCCCATCCTTGTACTTCACTACAGATTAAAATCTGGATTTCAGCATTGGATAACTTTTGGGATAATAAAGAAACCATGCAAATTTCCTGTCTGCCTGTATCATTGGTCAAAAAGTAACAGTCACAGAGATTTAAATATTTACCTCTGTCTTTAAGGAAAAAAAAAAACAACTCCTGAAGTCTTCATTTGAAAGTGAAAGCAAGCTGTGCTCACAGATAAGAATGTTCTATATTATGAATACCTGTGCACCTGGTTAGAGAGACTTTACAGGCCTATTATTCACCTTCACAGGATTTAGAACAGAGGAGCTGTGGGTCCAGAGAAACTTTCCCAGGCTGTTACAAGTAAGAATGGATGCTGACATTGAAAACTGGTGCTTTACAAACTACAGCATTTAGGTTTAGCATGATCTCCCAGAACCTGCTTTGTCAGTGACTCAAGCAGAAAGGACAGCACAGTTCCACTTCTACTGGTATAATCTTCATGTGCAAATGGCTGCTTATCACACTATGAAATAGTCTGCCTACTGAATTTAAAAGGTACTGTCCAATAACAAGCTGAGGTTTTTTTGCCACGTAGGATTACAGGTGCATTGGGATAGAGGAGGCTGAGCAGGGTCATAAAAAGGAGACCAGAACTACACAAAAAAATAGAGATAAAATGCAATGCTAGATTTCATAATACATATCCTGAAGGCTTTACCAAGATCCAATCCCAAAACATTTCTGCAATGTCAAGTCAACAGCTGGAGGGCATTTGTTTGGGATATTTTTTTTAGATTTAAGAGGGAAAGCTCAAGGTAGATGCTTTGTAAACTTTTAAGACTTCAAACCACCCAAGTAAGATAATATCAATATGGCACAAAATTGTCTGGTTTTCACTAAAAAGCACTAAACTACTATGGGAAACTTATTTAGGAAAGTCACCATCACTAGGCAGAGCAACGGTACTATAAATTAACAACCCTATAGTTAAATTCACATTTGGAAAAAATTCCAATTCTGTGGTAATAGAGTCAGTTGGAAGTCATCAAAAACTGAATTGCTGCAAAGGAGAAGAGATTTTTTTTTTTCTACCCCTCACCTAGTACCAAGGAAAGCAAGGTCTCCCCAAAGAAATATTCATAGATTAATGCTGCGAAATGAGTCTTATTTGCAAGGAGGTAAACTACTGTTAGAGCTCCTAGAGTCATTCTAAAAATATCAGACAAAAAAACTCACAGACAATTTTAAAGGAATCACAAGTAGAAATACCAAACTCATTTAAAGTATCATGGAGTGAATGGGTAAGGAGGAAGGAAGGAAAAATGGAGAAAGGGTAAATTATTAGCCCTCAAAAATTATAGCGAGAAAGACACACAAGTTGACACCTCTAAAAAGATGCATTACTTCTAAAAGGAAACAGATATTAAAACAATAATCCTGAGTTTATGCATCTCAGAATTTCAAGATTTTATGAATTTACTAAAAGAACCCAAAGAAACTGCAATAAAAACAACGAGACAAAAGGACTGAAAATTTTCCTGTGAAAAGGAGTACATACTTTATAGGAGCTTTTAGTTTTGGTTTCAAGGATTTTACTTACTCCCAAATGAAGAGTCCACAGCAGCTTTCATCCAGAAAGAATCTCCAAGTTATGCTTGTAAACATTTAACCACAAGGGGTTCTAAAAGTCCAGCCACAGTAGCTCAAAACAGCAGCTAATTTGCTCTAACCGTGGCCTTTTCCATCTTATTGTACACAGATATAACAAAAATGCACAGCCTAAAGGCATTCACTGCATCTTACCCTTCCCAAAGGTTTTGGCAGCCCCAGCTCAGGACAAAATGGTGGGGGGAAGGGCACAAGAGAAAGCAGATGAACATTAACAAAGTCCACACCCCGTGCCTGAGGTCTGCTTTTAAACTGAGGCTCTCAAGATTGGCTTCAGCTGTAGATAATACACTACATCTGTGTTGAAGACTTACCACATCCCAGCATTTTCCCATCCATCCATCCATCCATCCATCCATCCATCCATCCATCCATCCATCCATCCATCCATCCATCCATCCATCCATCCATCCATCCATCCATCCAATCTCTGCCCCTGACCCACAGAGTGGCTTGTCCTTGGATCTGTTTTATCACACTAACCTTGCCCCCCACGCTAGAAATGTGTCTGACTGTTCCCTCCCCTGATGCTGTCCCAGTCCAGGGGCTGATTTTGGGGCTGAGCTCAGGGCCATCAGCAGTCCTGGCCCAGCCCAGGTCCCCTCCCCTCCCTGGGGAGGATGGGCACTGCACTGTCCCCAGGCTTGGCACAGTAGCCCATGACATGGACCCAGGCACAACCTGAGCACTGTTCATCCCCAGATCATCTTCTGTCATGGTCTGAAACTAAACCCAAATAACAACATAAAAATTGAAAATGGGAATCTGGCAAGTATTTCGGATTTATCCCTTACGATGAGGAAAGGTCTAATGTCCCAAAAATATTGTTCCTTAAATCTGTGTAGATACATATCTGCCTCAGTCAGCAGCTGGACTGACAAGAAACCATTTTCCCACTTTCTTTGGCACAAAAAGAGTGCCACTGTCATAAAACTGATAAACCAGGATTTCTTTTGTTTTGTTTTACACTGAACCAAAATTGCAGACCTAATAAAAGCCACACAGATGTACTTGACAGGATGATAGTGAGTCAGTGCACCATTCTCCTACCTCCAGAAACTTGAGGGAATGCCACAAGCTCAAGCTGCAAGCTAAATGAGGACGTTGAATTCATCCTTGTCTACTCTAACTGTCATGATGCATTTCTCCTTGTACAGCTATTTAAACTCCTGTACCTCCATTGACTTCAGTAGATTTCCTCCAGAATCACAGTGGAGAAAGGCATATCTGGGCTGTAGATTGAATAGAAATGTCAACAAAGGCAGTCACTGTAGCCAGTATACAATGAAAGAGTTCCCAAGGACAGTGATCAAAGATGGGCTGCAATGGCTCCTTTCATTGTGGTGCAAACTAGAGGGCATTCAGCTTGCATTAGGGTTGAATTTGTCTGTCAGATTTAGAAAATTATTCAAAGAAAGATGACGCACAATTGCTGAAAGACATTGCTTGTAACTCCTGAGAAACTGAGTGATGCTGATCACACAACAATTTATCTGAAAGAAGAATTTGATCTGTAACTCCACAGATAATAAGAAAAGCATCACCAGCAGCTATTACATTGCAGAATTTGTTCCCATTAATTTAATGAAACAATTCATTATAGAACATCAAATAAAAAATATATCCAAAAGCCCATATTTTAAGGCTTAAATACTTTTAAATAGACTTCCAATTTAATTCATGGGAAGAAATTGTAGGCAGATTTGACGTGCTGGTTAAAGGTAATTCCATACAGACAGCCTTTTGGTGCTAATATGCCATTTAAAACACATGCTCTATAAGCTTCAGTAAGACTGGGTTTTGCAACAGAGCACAGGCATTTTGTTTTTCTTCCAATTAACATTTTATGTAGGTATTTGGTTGCAAAGCTCAATATGTTAGAAGAGTTTTGTGTCTAGAACAGGATAAAATAAAATGGCAGCAATGTAAATTTATATATTTAAAGATCAGTTTGGGTGAATCCTACGTCATACCAGTTGAGAAAAATCTTGTATTGTTTTTGGGGCTAATAAGATTGATTCCAGGCAATCATGTCTTATGTTTTATCATAAAATGACTTGTTTCTCCATGCTGAGCCTTTGCACCAAGTATGTGAGATGCTGACACAACCAATAGTCTGTTCCCTACAAAATTAGTTCAAAGGCTAGTTTATGTGAATAAAATTATTCTGTTTTCTCAAAAACCTTCCTAGCATCAAGTAGTATGGCTGCAGAAAGGGATTCTGACTGATTTTTGACATTAAAAAAAAAGTAATTTATGAGAGCTCAGCAGACCAGCCAGAAGCAGAGAAATTACACACTGCTTCCTGAAACTAAATTTATTATAGTCAATAATCTCAGAAAATTTAGGGTAACTAAGCCCTAATTTCTTAGCAATAATTTTTAAAGAGGGCTTCACTCCTGAAATACCAAGTAACATCTGTCATCACCAATAAAATGAGAAGGAAGGAAGCCTGTTTCTTTTTGTTGGTTTTATTGAGGTTTTGTGGGGTATTTTTTGTTTGTTTGTTTATTTTCTGATGGAAAAATAAATGATAAAAAATCATAAAAATAAATCTTGGTCATTTTTTTTAAAACACATGCACTCAGCTTTTTTGTCAATATTTATATTTTTTTATTTTGCTGTAGGTTTTTTAAATTATTATTTTGCTATAATTTTTAATTAGACATGTTGTAGAGCAACTTTTAATTCTGAAGTAAATAACCACTCTCTTTTATTCCCCTGTGTGCACCTGGACTTAACTGCTTTGTGAATGGGCTGATATTCCAAGTTAGATAGGTCAATATTTAGTCTAAGTCTAAACCTATATGCTCCTTTTAATGAAAATGTTTGTCATATTCATTACTAAAACATGACATGATTTGTCCAATGAAATTTTTTTATTGATTTCATTAAAAAAGGTGATAAAGAATCATCCAAAGAAAGTTTCAAAGCTATTTAAAATATAATACAGTTATTTAGGAAGAAAGGAAAGAAGGAAATTTCTACATATGGAAGATTTTATTTGTTTTGAAATTTTTTCTTTCCCTCCAAAATAAATTTGTCATGTTTTCAGTTCTGCAGAAACATAAAATTAGACACAAAAGTTCTTTTTTGGACATATTATACAACTTTTCAATGCACATAGTAGTGATTGTCAGTAACAAATAGCAATTCTGTCTACAGCTGAAACTATTTTAATGATGATGGGATGGATACTGTATTTTGGAGTTTAATTTTGTGTACAGGTATAGCTACTCCTTCTGTATTCTTATATTTTTCTAAATAAATAGCAAGACTACCTGGACAGTGCTGCTCAGGGGAGAATATTTTGGAGACCAAATGGTTGAGCAGGCTTACATCAAGATTCTTGTGGTAACAGGGCCTTGAATGGGATATGAAGATCTTCTTAGAATGAAAGGGAATTGGGAACTCTTTGTTGGAGTATTTATCAAGCCTTTGATTTTCCAGGGGACTGGATTCACTGGGCAGGGGAAGACTGTACATCATCCATTATTACTCCAGTTTTCTCTTCCCTAATAGATGAAAATTCTCTCTTTGAAAGGCTAAAGAGTCAACCTAATTTTCTAGTAAAATCCATGCATGCAAGTAAAGGAAAGCAAGGAATTCATTCACCACATCCCATGGGGAGGCAGGTGTTCAGCCATCCCCAACACTGGGGAGACAAATGCCATCAACTCTGAGCCTCTCCTCTGCTTTCCTCTTCTTCCCCCAGCTGTATACCCTGAACACAATGCCATTGTGGCCTGGGACATCCCTTGGGTCAGCTGGGGTCACCTGTCCCTTCTGTGTCCCTCCCACCTCCTTGTGCCCCCTCAGCCCACTGGCTGGCGTGGTGGAGCAGGAGGCAGAAAGGTCCTTGGCTCCGTGTAAGTGCTCCTCAGCAGAAACAAAAATATCCCCGAATTATCCATGCTGTTTCCATTAAAAATCCAAAGCACAGCCCCAAACTAGCCACTGTGAAGAAAATGAACTCTATCCCAGCAAAACCAGAACAGACAATAAGTACGAGAACTAACATGCAGTTTGGAAAAAAATCCACCAAAACTCAAACAAACAAAAAAAAGACCAAGCAGAGCTAACACTACTTTTCATATCCAAGCTAGAAAAGCTGTGTCACTTCACTTTCAGAAACAAAATTACACAAGACAGCTTGAGCCAATCTAACACCTTGTCACTGCTCCCTACTGCATGCTGTCTCTGTTTACCTTGCTTTAGCTGCAACATGTATCAGGCCTCTCCATGAGGCAATTTCAGATGGTTTTCTGCTGGGATAGTGCAATCAGTCTTTTGAGCAATGATCTTGGGCAGAGCCTAAAAAGGAGCAGAATGACACCACGTGAGGGAGGGAGGGAGGAAGAGCTGCTGCTGCAGCCACGGAAGAGGAAACCTCCCCATCTGGCACCGGTCAGTTGTGGGACCGACTCAGGATCTCACATGATTCCAGCTGGAGAGGAATCAGATTATTTGGGAACTTTAGTGCTCAGTTTTGGGAACTTTAGTGCTTGGGATTTACAAGCTTGAGAGAGACCTAAATAGGTATCATGATGTTGATATAAATAGTGACATCATGATAAAGATATAATGGATATACTGTCCATTTTGATGGTGAAATTATGTAGAATTTATCATTTAGCTGGTTGATCCATCAACCAGATGCCAGGTTTCACTGCCAAAATTTCAAGAACTCCTGAAGACTGCTGTTGGTTAGAATTAATATGGCACTGCTGATCTCAGAAGTGTAAGAAGTTAGTGGTTATGAGAGCATAGTAGAAATTGTGTTGCCTTTTCCATCGGCAGCTCTCAGAGGGCAAGAAGCCTCCTCTGTTTTGTAACCATCAGACTGTGTCAGGTGCACAAATAGTAGGTTGAATTTGCAATGCCACAATGTACTAACTCTGCTATCTTTCTACAGTTCTATACAAAGACCCAGCAGTGGAGAAATCATGGGAAGAATTAAATTTAAAAATGTGCTAGTAGAAAGAAAGAAATACTGAAGAAATGGGTATCTATCTGTATATATTTATGTCTAGATAAGTCTATAATTGCTAAATTGCCAACATTATTTTTTAAGATTATCTAGATTTTTCATAACTGAAAACAAAAATAATTTATAAGATGTCATGTAAATTCTGTATTTATTATTAGCGAAATCACAGTTTTATTAAAGTTCTATTGGTAGAGGGAAGATGAACTCACTAAACTCATATGACATTATTTAAAATCTCTTAAAAGATACATGATGGATTTCAGAGGAGTTCAGCTTCAGAATTTTAAAATGTCCTTGTAGCATAGAAAAGCTGCAACAAGCAAAGATCGAAGATTATACCAAAATGGATTTCACTGAAGAGGTTAAATCACAGGTTCCCATATTAATTTATTTACCTCATATCAGCACAGCTGAGGGTATACCTCTTTAGATTATGTCAGATCATGCATATCTCAAGAGCAAAGCCTCTCTCATAGACCAGAGGACTGATCTTTTCAAAAATGCAAAATAAAGTAATGAGAATATGTCTGGGCATAGAGTGGGATAAAGAAGGCAGTAACTGATGATGGAAAAAGTAATTGTAATGATGCATTTTTTTCACTTTCTCAATGGCTCCCTATTAAGATATTTGCATACTGAAAAGAAAGTAATGCAAATAAAGACACTGAAAAACAGTCAGATTCTTTAATGCATCCTCATTTTCTGAATCTCATTTTTATTGGGATACATACACAACATTCTAGGAAGAAAAAAAAACCAGCCCAAATACTTGATTCATAGACAAAAAAAAAAATAAAAAAAATCTAGTTTTCTCTATGCATAATGGTCTTGGTCCCATATAAATCCAAATAATGTCCCCTGGAGTATAGTGCAGAAATATTTCAGAGGGAAGGTCATCTTTCATATGCAACTCTTGGAGATATACATAAAAAAAGACATGAAGAAATCTCCAAATCCCCTGCTTAATCAACCATTTTGCTTCACAGGAACAATCATCTCTAAAAATCACCACGTCTATTTCAGTCACCAGGTGGATGTGGAGGTTACCAAAGGCAGAGTCAGCCCTTTTCCCCTCCGTGGGACACCATAACATGCAGCAGTTTCCTGGCATAAAACTCCAGAACATTTTGACACAGACATATTTGTAAAAATGAAGTAAACCCCACTTCCCAGCTGGGAAAAACAATTTCAACATTTTCAGAATCTCTAGAGGCTTTTTTTATCGTTTAAAGCTGTAAATAACTAAGTACACATCCATCTTGGCAAGTGGAGGCTTTTGCATTTTTTTAACAACACCTGCAAAATGAAAGAGAAGAATGACAAACTAAAGTATGTGTGGGTTGATCACATGTTAGAGGAATGATTTTACATCCACTATATGATTTTTAAGAAATGAATTCATTTTGATTTAAAGTGATAAACATTTCTTTCAGAGAAAACTTTGACAGAAAATATCATTTAGATTTCCATGTTCTAAAAGTTATTTTACTCTGAACTACTTCTCTGCAAAGTTACTGCAAACAGCATTTTACAGTAACCTAAACTGAAATATTTATTATATGCAACTGATAGTTTGTGACCTATTTCTATATAGGTCTTCACTTTGTTCACCTATCACCTTAAGGTATATCAAGAATTTTTTCCTTTTTTCTTTCACTGAACATGCCCTAAACCAAAAGGCACTTATATAAATCAGAATGATCAAGAAATGTGTTTGAATTTCAACATTTTTAGCATCTCTGACATAGTTTGTCTATATTAATATTAAAATGAAACAATCTGAATGAAGTACAATTCAATTCATGGAATAATTTAACTCCATAAATATTTTAGCAAACACATTATTATTGTTCCCATATGTAGCTTATGTATTTATGTGATCAAACTAATTCTAATGCTCTGGGAAAATCTGTGTCTTCCTGTATTGAATGATTGGTCCTACTTAATGATATATTGTATGTTATGGAATTGTAATCATCTTATTTTGTCCCTTAAAAACCAGGTAAGAATTCACTGCCAATATGCAATTCCTTTGCTATGTCAGTAACCTAAATCTGAAACAGAAATTGTTCCAGATGTTTAGCCCACAAAGTTGCTCTAAATCTAGAGCATGGAGTATTAAATATTCAGATGGAAAATTTCTGATATACTAGGCTGGGAGTCAAGAGATTCAGGTTCTGTCTGTTTCTATGTCACTTCAGATGCTTTCCTGACTTTTTATGTTGCCTGCCTGACATGTCCTCTAAACATATATGATGAGTCATGCCAACTCATCAGGGAAGAACCCTAATGTGATTTATTATTGTTTATTCCAAAACGGGCTCCATATCCACGTTACACAAGCTCTCAGATATGAAAAAAAAAAAAAAAACCAAAAAAAAACCAAACACCCAAACATTCCAAAAAAAGATCCTGCAAATCTAAATCAAAATGTGATGTCTGAACAGATATCACATTTTATTTTACAATGTCATATTTACCTTTCTTCCATAAGCCAGCATGCAATCAATAATTAAAGAGATACATAAAATAGTATTTTCTTGTAAGTGAAGCATTAGCCCATTTCCCTTTTTTAAACTTAAATTTTTTTACCCCCACTTGGTAGAATTGCTTCTTTCTTTCACTAACTTCAGGCTCCTGAAAGTGAGGTTCCTCCATTTATTGATCTATGAACAAATAGAAATGGTGATGATTGCCAGGATGCTTCAAGGAAAGAGCATGAATTCCAGAACAAAACATCAGGGTAAGAATTCCTAAGTGTCTGTCCTGATTAATGTCCTTGGCAATAAAAAGGCATCATTACAAACCAGAAAATATTGATATGGGATTTGTTGGGTTTTGCACAATTCTTTTGGTTTTACTTGCATTCCACATCCTTTCCTAAAGCTATCCTCAACTATTTAACATTTACAAGTGCCACAGTCCGGTTCCAGACAGCCTGCAGGGTCATTGGAGCATAGAATGTTTTGGGTCGGAAAGAATCCTAGAGACCAACCCCTCTGCCATGGGCAGGGACAACTTCCACTATCCCAGGTTGCTCAGAGCCCCATCAGCCTGTCCCTGAACACTTCCAGGGATGGAGCAGCCACAGCTTCCCTGGACAACCTGTTCCAGTGCCTCACTGCCCTCACTACAAATATCTTTTTCCTAATATAAAATCTAAACCAACCCTCTTTCTGTTCAAAACCATTCACCCCTTCCCCTACCACTGCAGGACCCTACAAAAAGTCCCTCTCCAGCTCCATGCTAAGCCCAATTCAGATACTGGAATGATGCCATAAGATCTCCTCTGAGCCTTCTCTTCTCCAGGATGAGCAGCCCTAAGTGTCTCAGTCTTTCCTCTCAGGAGAGATTCTCGAGCCCTCTGATCATCTCTGTGGCTTCCCCTGGACTCTCTCCAAGAGGCCCACATCCTTCCCGTGCCAAGGATCTCAGAGTTGGATGCATCCTTGCAGCCAGGCTATTCATGAGAGCAGAGAAGAGGGACAAAGAACTGCTGGTCACACTTCTTTCAGTGCCATAAAAAAGTCTCTTTGGAACTGGAAAACCTTCAGAAGTGACAGCCATCAGAAATATATCATCTTCAGATGAAGCCTCGAGGGCAGAAGGGAGGGACTGTTGCAGTTCTACCCTTCCTTCAATCACCGTGGAAGATTCTCCTCACCTTATTTATAGTCATTCCAAACCTCCCTTGACTTGTTACCTTTGTGGGGTTTTTCTCAGGGGCTGCCTGAGAAAGGTCAATTCCTGCATCTGACAACCAGCTGTTCAGCAATAGAGAACAAATGAGATGGGCTTAGCTGGCTCTTGAATGAATTATCCTGGAAGTAAACTAGAAGGGAAGAAAAGTGGCTGTAATTGGTGTGCATAAACCACTTCTGCCCATCCATCCTGAGTGGTGGAAAAGGAGGGAGGAAAACTCTGTCCCTCGTGCAAGGTTCAGTTGTTCTCCCACCTCCTTTGCCCAGCTGAGGAGCATCTCAGTGCTGCACTGCAGATGGCAAGGGGAATATTAAGTTGCCCACTTCTCCTCCACATGCTGGATAGTGGACTTAAGCCTAGACCACCTCATAGTACCTCAGCAAGGCTGTGTGTTACACCCATTGCTGCAGCCTCTCTTAGAATGGATTTTAACAAAAAATGCTGCAGTCACTGCTGCACCCTCACCCTGGAAGTATTCATTTGTGGTATTGGGAGGTTTTCCTTAAGTTTTAACAAGTGTTTTCTTTGTGGACAGCAGCTGATGGCTCACCTAATCAATTCCCTGTCAAACACAGCTCTGTGAATGGGATCTTACTTCAAAAGTCACCAGGAACAGTCTTTCTTACTTGGCTTTAAAGTTTCTCTGACAGTGAAGGCTTTTCTCTGCATAGCATCTGCAGCACTTGTTACACAAACAGAAAGTCACTGATTGATAAGACTTGACTTATTAATTGTGCAAAGGGACCAATTATAATAGATTATTAGGATGAACCTTCGTCCCTGAAGATGTTGAAACTAGAATCACAGGAAGTCAAATATTATGACTACTATTCTTTTGGGTTTGGATAGGAGCTTGGAAGTTATTGAAATAAAATATCAATGGCTAGACATGCATATAATATAATTAAATGTATTAAAATAATGCAGAAGTTCCCAAAATATGACTCATACTTCTGAGCTACCAACAAAAGAAAAGAACTGCTGCTGCTGGAAGGAGCAGTTGGCAAAAAGAGTCAGTATACAAAAGCAACCCAAATAAACAGATAATCTTCTCAAACAAGAAAGCATGCAGCTGGATTCTTCTATCACTTTATGACTAAGTAGCATAATAGGGATGAGGAATGTGATACAGAATTCTTTGCCTTACACTTCAAAATCGTAGGAAGGATTTCAAATACTGAAGAGATGTTGCTGAGATGAAAGAAGCCTGTGTTCTGTATTATCATAATGCTTCAAATAAAAAAGTTATAGGTTATTACATGTCGTAATTGAAGTCAAACCAATCCAACAGCTCACCTGACACCTTACAATTGTATAAAATATCACTAATATATACTGATTTCTCTACATGTAAATCTTAAGTGTATAGAATTGCAAACCAGTGTGGTTCCAGAAGGCACGTTCAGTCTGTAACACCATGACCACCTAATATCAAGCAATACACAAAATATTACTCACAGTACAGCACTGTTTTGATGCAGAGTGTGCATTCATGCTCTTTTTAAACAAATGAAATAATTTTAGTAGATAGGCCTTGCCATTGCTTCTGTTTCAATGGCCCAATATGCATTTTTCTTCTTTGTGGCTGCATTGCTTTTGTTTAGGTGACACTTCGTGGGTACACAAGTCCAAAAAGTAAAGGTTTTTATGCATAGAACTCTGTGATGGACAACCAAAACTATATTATCTCTATGGGAAAATAGAAAATGAAAGCTAGAAAGATAGAGATAGAATCAGAATGTGGCATAAATTTATTGGACCTTGCCATGTAATTCCTGTCAACAATTTGAACGTACATTCCAATGGCATAAATGGTCTGGCAGCAGCATCTGGTTTTAACTGTTTTACTCATAAGGCACATCAATGCACTTCTGAATAGGAAATTATGAATTTTTTTCCTCTTGTCTTTTCTCATGTGCAAAAAGTTCTGAGAAACAGGCTGTGTTCTGAAAATAAAATTTATTTAGTACCTTGTAAAAATTCTCTATAAAACTCGAAGGAAGAGTCTGATTAATCTTAAAAGGATTTATTAATATTTTATTTACTATTTTTCTTTCTCATTGCTAACTGTAAGCTTTAGTGACCATAAACCACTAATCTAAAAGAAAAGCCTTAAGGTTGCATATCCCCAGTTTTACTCTGACTTACAATTTTATCAAAATTGAATTTGAAGATTTCTGAAGAAACTGCATGGACAAATATAGCAAAAACTTTTATTAGAAAATGATAATGGATATAATCTTATCTCGTTCATCTTGATGTTCTTGTACTTTTTTCTGTTCCTGTGCATGTGACAATTACCTTTTGTTATTGCTGTTGCTGTGAGTAAGACAATAGAGGGCACTGCTGATGGTGTAAGTTGAGAGTTGGCCTGAGGTTTCCTTCTTGAGGAGACACTATCATCTGTCCTTTTCAGAAAAAAGGAAATGCTGACATTTTGTAAACAAAATCAACTGGCTAAGCTGACAGCCCCTACAGTGTTCTGTATTCAAAGATGCTTAAAAGCTATTATCTGATGAACATTTGTGAAAAAATGAATATTATGCTATGTAGCATTGTTTTACTGTTTTAGTGAGAATATTTGCATATGGCAGAGACGGGGAGGTTTGTACACAATGTGAAGCTGACATGTTGGCATCACTGAAAAGATAGGGACTAGTCACTTTTGAAAGGTCATTCTTCAAAGGAAATTATTTTTCTCTGTTATCTTGCACAAAATTGTTTAGTTTTCAAACTTTCCAAAGGCATTCAGATTTCAGTATAATCACAATAGTGCATTCCATTAACTATGAAAAAGATTAAGAATGACCTTTCATCAGGCAAAAGGCACTGCAAAACTGGCAGCTTTATGTATTTATTTTCAATTAGATCTAAAAATGCAGCAATGTTCCAATTTTCAGCTACATTCTTGCACAAAGGCAGGCTTTTCAGACTATGCAGGTACTAAGAAAGCGCGAGCATTGAATGAAAAACAAATGTATATGAAAAAGTGAGGAATATTTAAAGAAAGAAATTAAAATTTGTTGTGCCAGCAGTGGAACAATATAGTGTATTTAAGCAAACAAGCAAAGCAAGGAAGTAAACACCTGGTTATGGTCACTGCCTACAGAACTTGCCCTTTTTCATCAAGGTGTTTCCTTGTTTATACCTCTTTTTGGTATAAAAGCATTCATTTGGTGTAGCATTCAAGTAAGAAAAGGCAAGCCTGACCCACAAATACCCTTTATTCACACTCCATCAGAACACAGGCTTGACTAGTCATGGCATCTTCACAAAGTTTATCAGCTAGTCATAAAATACAGATCTGGTGAGGCGTGGGCTGAGGGTTCCCATCTTGGCACCTTGATCTGGATGACCTCTTCTTGCCCCCAGGGTTCCTTTGCAGTTGACACCTGTCTGGGAGAGGATAGGAACAGAGTGGGGAAATGGAGGGAGTGGTGCACACCCAACTCTTGTCACACAGGTCACGACTTCCAATTTCAGGTTGTATCTGCAGAGCAATAATTGCTCTCAGTCTGCTCCAAAACCTCTTAGGTAGGACTGGGTACTCAGACAATTAGCTGTGGTGGCATGACATTCCTCTTTGGCAATATTGAATATTTCATTATCTTTGCTCTATAATCAGCTACCACTGCAGCAAAGACATAGTAAAGGGTTTGGTTATGAAATCCTTCTGGATCCCACCAGGTTCATCTCATCCAGTATGCAGCTCTCTCTTCCTTATTAAAGAGTTCAGCCACAGGCAGGGTAGGGAGATCCCTTGATTAAAATATTTTGGGCAAGTTTGCAGCTCTAAGCTTTTCTGGAAGAGACTCTACAGCCATGCAAAGAGAATAGTATTAATGTTAAATAAATCTCAGTGAAGCAGTGGTCAAATTGAATCTTGGGGCACAAAAGGGTCACGTACCATGATCTCCATGGCAGGACTGACCCTAAATCTACAGAACTTGTTTGATGAACAACCCCCTGAAGATCATCAATGGCCTCTGCAAGGGAGTCTGCTCATTGTCTTTCATTCTGGGACAGGGGAGCCAATGCCAGCAGGGTGGGACTGATTCACTGTCTCCTGGGTTAATCTTGCAACAGGGTGAGATTTTCCTCGTCGTAGAATCATTCATCTGAAGTCATCATTCTTTATCAAATTCTAAAAGAATTAACTTTTTTTTTTTGAGTATTTTGCATTATTACTATCATAATACCAGTTTGGGCAGAAATATAGGATTACACCTGATTCAAAAAGCAGGAAAAATTAATCTCTGCTTGAGGGATTTGTTTTATAATAACTTCCTTTCTTTTCTGACAGATATCCAACAGAGAGGAATTCAAGTACTTTTTAAAGGATCTCTGTCAAAATTGAACTGATAAAAGCAATACTGAATTAGTCCATTTCCTGGATGACCTTCACTTTTGTCAACTCTGCCTATTTGTAGAGCACTGAAAAGCTGTTCTGGCACTGTGGTGGTGTTAGTATTGTTAGACACATGCAAAAATATGTGATTTTCTTTGTAAGAACATCCTAACCCCAAAAACTGGAATTCAAGCTGTTTATACAACACAAAATTCTGAAAGTAAGTTGGTCAATGGAGTATTATACCCAATGTCAATATCCTCATTATGTTATTAGCACAAATTAATTGTGATTTATCAGAAAAAAACCCACATATATCCAACTCCTATATCAGACTTCGGAAAATTTGGTTTTTGCATATAACCGTGGTGGATGATTTCAGAACTCGTATTCTAAGAGTTTCTACATCAGCAAATGTAGTCAGTAGAAAAGAATAGCTCAAAAAGAACACAAACATAAAAAAAAAAAATCCCAGTGTCACTATCCCAGCAGTAGCCAGGCACCTTCCATATAAAAGGAACAGCTGAAACAGATGCTGGCTTTCAGTCTGGCTTTTCACAATTTAAACACAAGAGCTTTACTTCAAGGAAGCTTTTGTTAGAGATTTAAAAAAAAAATAAATTAGTTAACTTATTTGCTGGAGAAAGGGGGGAAACTGCTTGAAATTTGCAGGTTGAAGTGAGTGACAGTGCTAGCAGTAGCAAGGCCTCACAGAAGGTTTTGTGTTTGCTCTGAAAACAAGTCAGAGTGGATTCATGTAGGGTCCTGGCAAAATGAGTTCCCTGGCAACTTCTTTTTGACTACAAAATAAATAAGAAAAGAAAGTGCAGTGAAAGCCTTTATACGTTCAAATTTCAAATCAGTTTTAAACTAAATTTCTTTTGTTGTATTAGTCTGCTTTCTACCTCTGCATCTGTCAGCATTAGGTGTACTACTTGGGATAAACAAAACAGTGTACTCAGCCATTTAGAAGCTCTGTAGAAAACTTTTTTTGGTTAAAACTGCAGGTAATAGTGAATGCACTCTGATTTCCCCTAGAGACAAATTCCTTGCCTTGTGCCAGACCTTTTGCTGTAGCAGTTTGATATTTCCTCCAGGGGCACAAAGCTGGCAGGGCTGGATGGCTCCCTGCCCTGGACTGTGCACTTTGGGGCACAGTAACCAGGACAGCACAAAGCTCTGCTCTGCCAAGGCAGCCTTGGTGGGGTGGGAAACGTATCCACTGGAGGGCTCAGTGCTCTGGGAGTGCCAATAATAGCCATAATAATAATTATTACAATAATAATAATAGCTGTATTCTATATGAAAATGCAGTGGAAATGAAAGTAGGACAGCCAGATTGTTGCACGCCCACCAGCTCTTCCCAGACAAGAAATTATCTCATGACACTGTTTGCAGTGTTCAAAACTTTTATGCTTATTTCTACAAGTGTAGCATAAAATGCTCTTGCAGCACTGTCCAATCTTTTGTGGATGTGTTAAGGTACAGGGACTTCTGCCCAGACATTCATCAGTTCTCCGGTCTTCCTGTCTTCCTCTCTTTGTTTGTCATTCTTTGAACTGGAATTTGATGATTCTTTAGGAATCAAAGTCCCTGATCAGGATTTTGGAAATGTGGCTTATTCCTACCCTAACACCAAAATTTTTATTTCTGTGTCCTTGAAATATACATTTTCCATATTAATAATAGTAGAACTCCTAGTTAATTCCATATTATGCTCCATCAAAATTATTCTGATAATATTACAATTTCTACCTATGTAAAATTTTCATTTATATTTATGCAATATTACCATTACTACTTATATATAATTTCCAAACATTTTCCTCTTTTAATCATGGCTTCTTTTCTATTAAGACAGGATTGAAGTGCCAAATTTCCCTCAAATATACCTATTCTATTGGTCTTTTATTCAGAGATCAAATATTTATGTTCTAAACATACACACACACACACACACACACAAGGGATTTAATTACTCACTGCCTTGCACCTAGTTTACATATTTGTGCAAAATAAGTGATACATATGAATGAGTAGAATTGGCATAGGCTGATTTTCATACAAATAAATGCACACACACATGCATATATAAACAAAAAAGGAGGATCAAAAAGACAATACTTACAGAAAATGCAGGAAAATATTGCCAAGGACGCAGCCACCTTTTCTAGACTGATATGAAAGGACTCATCAGAATTAGCCAACAAACACATTTATAATAGTAATCCTAGTCTAGACAAGGTCTTATAATTTAAAAGAAGATTTTCAGAATCATCTAAGAGCTATTAGTCCTCTTAAGTCTCAAGATGGGATCCCAGAGGCACAAGTTACAGGTAAGAGCAAAACATGACAAAACAGTTTTAAGAGGTCAGTTTAGAACAGAAAGTGAATAAGATACTTTCAGCTTCATGAGCTAAACTCAAAAACACAAAAAAAAATTCCACCCAAACCCAACCCAGAACCTGAAAGATTTAAATAACATTAGGAAATTGGATTTTTAGAAAATCATTGGTATGTATAAAAACTTTTACTTGTATTGAAGACCTTTGGAAAAAAAAAAAAAAACAAAACCAAAATTCTTATAGAAGATTTAGTTTCCTAAAATAGATTAAAACAAAAATCCACCTGCATAAATCAAGTTAAGACTAAAGAAATTATGAAAGACAATTTTTTTCCTCTAAGTAAGTTGCCAGTGCCTGACAGCTTTCCTATTGATTTTTATTTTAGAAACTGCTTAGTTCCCCTCTAGCAGTCACAGGTATGGAAATTTTATTCTCAGGATGTTTCCTAGATGCTTTTTGCTTCTACACTATTTTTAAAAAAGGAAAATATATCAAGGAAAGCAATTCCTATAGGCTGACATCCACAGTTAAAAGAAAATCTACATTCTTGCTAAAGTAAATGAGACCATCAGACACTTCTGTTTCTGGCAAGACCAGGAGAGATATAAATTACTTTATTTAAAAAGAGACTACTCACATTAGATGGACATAGAAAATGATTCAATCACCCCTCTGCAAATGCATCCCCAGACACATTTGATTTAAATCTTACAGAGGATGAAAGTTATTGAAAGTTACATTAAGCACGAGGTTTTCTTCAACACCTGAGCTAAAATGCTTCAGTGCAAAGAACTAATGAGTTTCAGAAAATCTGGTAATTTTAATACTAACTGAGACTAACAAGTGCTATGGTTAAGGATGGGTACAATGTGCAGAAGGAAGGAACCAAGACAGAGTGCGGTCAGGGTTTGTATCTCATCTTTTTGCTGCTCTCATGAAAAATGAGCATACTAGACCATTTTTTTCTGTCAGAAGTTTCTTGCTGCCACCTTGCTTTATAAAAGTACATTTATTTAGTCAGGCAGCTGACCTCAGGAGAAGGAGAAAAGACTTGTATAAATCCAAGTGTGAAGCAAATATTCCTTCCCTTATATTCCATAAAATAATTTCAACGAAATATTAAGTGGATGAACTTCCTCTCAAATTATATTTTGGATAACACACTAATTTCATTGTGGTGCCCTTCACATTCCATCAGTTTATGCTATGTTGAATAGTAAAACATTAGGCACAGGTCATTTATTTCAACAATAATCATCTGTGTAACAGCTGAAGAGAATGTTACTTCTCTAACAATAGCAACAGGATAACACATCCCCCTTCCCTTTCATTTGGCCACTGAATTGTTGCTCTGCACTAAAAGGATTAAGCATTGCATAATAATTGCAATATCAAGATAAATGTGGCTAAGGCAAAGCACATTAAGGCCATTTCAAGGCACACTTTCTCATTTATCCTTATACAGAGACTCAGAAACTCAGCTCTTGTAACACATACAAAACTGGAAAAGTTTTTGGTACACTTAATAGAAAATGTAAATGTAAAATTTGCATTATTGCATATTAATTCTGGACATGCAAGCAGTCTAAAAATAATTTTGGAAAAAAAAACACGTATTAATAAAAAATATTTTTTCTATTTGGGCTATTTTTTCTAAACTTACCATGTGTAATTTTAATATAGTACCCAAATTGAGAGAACTGGAGCATTTATTGCAAACTTTTTGATCAGTCATCAGTTCCTAGACATAAGCACTAACAAAGTCAGAGGTTTACATATTCCAAAACATTTGGAGCTTGGGTAGCCTATTTCACAACACACTTTCCAATGGCTATTTTTTCTCAAAAAAACAGGTCTTTGAATTTTAATTAAGTTTTTTATTTGAGCAAAAATTACTTCTGCATCTGAAATTTTCAGTACGGTCAATATAATGATTATATTATTGATAGGTTATTACATGTCTATTCCAACACATTTTTACTTAAAAAAATCCAAATTTTCTCATGCTACCCCAAGAGCTACTTGTTGCATTTTTGAAAAAATTGATTGTGGTGTTTTGTCACAGAAAACCACTTTTTTCTTGCAATCACATCCTGCAAATAAAAAAACCCCAAAAGTGAGGAACCTGTTGAATCAGAATTTTTACAATTGGATAGAAGAGGTTTGATTTAAATTTTCTTCAATTAAAATTACTGTAATCTTAACCTACTTAATCCAGCATATGCTTTGAACGAAAGTATAAACCACAAATACAGTTAAAATTGTCAAATGAATGATACAATAATGAGAGAATACTGGCAAGATGACAACCTTTTAAAAATCACAATTGGTGTAATTCTGAACTATTTTTTAAAATGATTTATTTAATTCTAGATTGAAACTTGAAAAATCTACCACATAGGAATATTACATATGGGAACGCTGGTCATTTTTTACCTGTTAACTATTTAATTCTATACACTCCTTAATATTGTTTTTTGTTGTTTGTTTGGTTTTTCTAGTGAAGAGGGAAAATTCTTCAGGACCTAGGGAATTTCATTAATACAAAATTACAAATTTGGTATGACTTTGGAACTATGATAAAATCCAATAGAGAACAATACTTCCGTTAGCTAGGAACTTTGAATGTTTGATAGTGTTGCTAGGTCTTTGAAAAATATATTTCTCTAAGATCAAAAATCCCTCTTCCTGTAATGCATCAGTGCTGAATATTTTCACTTAAAAGATTTGCCAGTTGCTTGAATCATAGGCACGAGCTTTTTGTTTTCAATACCTCTGCAATACCAAAACCTTCCACAGCCTGTGCTGCATAATTTATTTCCATGTATGTGAGTTCTGAAGAAAAATAAAAGCTGATAGCAAACGTGCTAAGTAACCCCTAGGACTTTTAGGGGGTTTTGAGGAGGTTGTGGGGAAGAGAACTCAAGATTCAGAGGACAAAAACAGATCCTGATGACAAGACCATGGTGAGGAGCCCAACAGCAGCAGTGGACCCAGGAAGGACTTGCCTTCAAGAGAACTCATGGACACTGGGGCGTTTGCTGCAGTGCAGAAAAGAACAGCACTGAAGGACTAAAATAAAATCCAGGACCCACAAGAAGACACAGTGGGTAGAAGGAGAGGAGTGTATGAGCCCATTTTACTCTGATCTGGTCAATTTTACATTTGAAACCTTGCTTATTTTTATAGGAACAGCTGACTTTAAAAAGCTTCTGATTTTAAAACCTCTTTTGTCTTCCTTGGGGATCCAGGACATCTCGTTCAGTTCATCTCAAAACAGGCACAAGTTTCCCGTCTCACCAGGCTGCATGTTTGACAATTTTTGGAGCTTTATTTCTATAATATTTTAGCCTTACTTTCCATTTTGTCAAGGAGACTGTCTCCTTCATAATATAAATCCATGAAGCAAAATACGCTTAAGCTGTTTGCCAAGACTTTCAGAAAACTGTTCTAATGGTGCAAGATGGCACCGAGATATTTTTCTGTTAATTATTAACTGTAAATTCTTTGGGGAGGTGGGAAGGAAGACACTAATAGTAAACTATATCCATCTATGAAATTTAAATATATATACTGAATTTGGGCTAGATCTTTATTTGGTATGGTCAGCACAATTCTTGTGACTTCTCTTCAATCCATCCAGCATGTACAAGTTGATTAGCTTGTTCATTATTTTTCTTTACCATAATTACATCTGCAAAGACAGACTCCAACTACAGCCTCCATGCACTCCATGCCGGGTTATTCCCTGTTCTCCAAGACTGGCCGTGTAAACCTCTAAGCTTCTATCTCCATCAGTTTTGATGAGAAGTCACACAGGCATAGGGGTTCTTGTGCCCAAATGTCTTTCTGGAGCTGGAAGAGATTGTATGTTTATTCTTTTCAAAGTCGATACTTACCAAACTCTACAGATTCAGACTATTTTGTTTTTCAGAGCAGCCCTTGTCACATTGATCAGAGTAAGTGACTACTTCTTCACTCTTTCATTCATCTTTTTCTGTTTTCCAGACTTTTCATTCCATTGTAGCAGTTGCAGTGGATCAGAGCCACATGGCTCTGACTTTTAACTGCTGCAGCAAGCTGCTCTACCACCTGGCAAAGGAGTGATACAGACTCTGCTCCTTATTTCCAGAAATTCCCTGTCTCCTTTCACACAGTGACTAGGCTTTTCACAAAGCAGTGAAAGGAAAGAATTAATCTGAACCCACTTAACAGAAAACATACAAATTTTTATATTGGTATTTATTGAAAATATGTATCTTTGAAGACTGCATGCAATACAGGAATTAATTTCTTTTTAATGTCTTAACAGTGCAAAAGTCAAGGATAAGGATATAATGATGACCAGAATGTGCTTTGTAGATATTTCAAGTAATCTTGCATCCCAAAACAGATGTGGCATTTGATCTTCAAATACCATATATTTCAGAAGATCAATGGCAATGTGTTAAAAAAAAAATTTAAAAAGCCCTCTTCGGTTTTTTTTTTTTCATTTCTAAGACAGTGCAATACAACCAATGTTTATCCCTTTACTTTAGCTACATTTCCATATAACATGCAAAAGGTTAGACCATGTGGTCTATCTCAAAATATTCAGTAATGTTGACACATTTTTTCCTTTTATACTTCTAAGTGAAATCCATGTGTCATTAACATTTGTACTGTAACTGATGAGCAGCTTGAAGACCCACATGAAAAAAGAAATCCACCAAAAAAACACCACAAGAGCTCTTCAAAAAAAAAAAAAAAAAAAAAA
>LTAT01000001.1:104895382-104960304 GCA_003286495.1 Chlorodrepanis virens | reverse complement strand
AAAAAAAAAAAAAAAAAAGAACTAAATACAGGCTCAGTGTCCTTACTTGAGGGTGCACTTTCTGCACGTGGAGCAGTGGTAAGCTTCACAAACAGCTTAAAATACATAAAGTTTCTTTAAATGTGTTATGATGCCAAAGCTTCACATTCATCAACACCAGCATCTTCTGGAAATGCATTTTCACCCTTAGAAAATCTGGCTGATCCTTGATTTCATATTATGCAGACGCCTTGGGGCTTATTTTGTTTGCAATTTATTGGTCATAACATGAAGTAACTGAGCAACAACCTCACTGATTGAAATGCATGCCACATGAAGAGGAACTATTTGTTTATTCTCAAAGATTCAACAAAACTGTCATTTCTTGTAAGAGAATACTTGGTGAGGACATCTTCAAGGAGTCAAAGGTGAGGGTGGAAGAGTTCAGTTAAGATAGGTCCTCACATTAGACCATAAATCACTGGCTGCATATGTTTTATAACAAGCCATTTGGGGAAAGGAAAAAAAAAGAAGAAAGATGAAACATGGAAAGACAGAAAAAGCACTATGGAACAGAAGGAGCGTGAGGATAAATAAGCAAGGCAGGAAGGAAAGACTACAGTTTCAAGAAATGGAGAGTCCTGGTTTGCCTGTCAGAAAGGGAACTATTTATGTTCTAGAGTCTTGGTGAAGGAACAGAATATGGACTCTACTACAAGCAGTTTGATATAACCACACAAAAATGACATTACAGTGACTCCTAACATCTCCAAGTAACTGGAGGTACCTAAAAGAAAACCTCATAAGATTGGAGGAGGGGTGCAGGGCAAGTTAAACTTGTAAGAAAATTATGAGTCCCAATGATTCTGATTAACAACCCATCTTTCATTACTGCCTCGTCATGTGCTGCTAAAGGCCCTTTTAAATTTCAGCTCACTGATTGCTGCCAAGTTACAGCATGTTTTAAAGGGAACTTGGACTTGACTGAAGCCAAACAAACTGAGAAACATAGAACCCTCTCTAAGGTACGGGGGAGTTGCATTACATGCTGCTGCACAGTGAATTTCATCAGCTCCTCACGATGTGCTATTAAAGGACACAAAAAGAACTCAGGGGCCTTTTATCCTCTGGAATCCAAGCTGAAATCCAGTATCTTTGTGACACCAAATAGAAATAATTCAGTAGCACTTAGGAAGTGGATACTTTTATCTACTGTTCCGACACCTTCTGGTCATAAGTAGCCTTGACTTTCAGTCCTTGTCAATTTGAAGGGGTTAGATACTGTCCATTTCTACTGTGACACAGGATGAGCTTTTTAGAACTTGGTTTTAGTCTCCAGCATTACAAAATGCCTATTTTAATGATGTTACAATGGACTGGACCAGGCAATTAAAAGTTTTTGCTGAAAATCCAGCTATTAAATTATTAAGACATGGCATTCACGTGGAAGAGCGTTATAAATCACCCGGTCCAGTTCCTGTCATTGACTTCACATGCACAACAAGATGTTGTACTGTATCATTCTTGACTCTGATGCTTTCATTGCTAAGGAAGATGACTCACAAAACAAAGATTTCCCTCTTTTGCTCCACTTCCAAATTCTTCCTTCATCCCATCCTACTCTCCTTTCCAGAAGCATCAGATTGATCCAGTGTCCAAATGCAACACACAAAAGATGAAGAGAGTTTAGGAGCAAAGACTGAATACCTGACTCATTTACACTTGCTCATTAGCTATTTAATTGACAATTTAATAACTGTTTAGCTAATTTCAGTATTTGTGATTTCTGTTGTGAACCAAATAATTGTCATGGTTACCATTAGTTGATGGTAGTTGATACACTACATACACAAGCCTCAATTTTTTCCCACATCTGGGAAAGAACAGCAACCAGAATGGATCGGTGTTCCGATGCAAAACACAGAAAATCCCCCAACACAGAAATGTTTCTCAGGTGGGTAATCTTCTAGAATCTGGTAACGACCCCACTTGCCATATTGAGTAAGCAAATTATAGATAACAGATGCTTTTCCAAAGCATGAAATAGGTTCCTCCAAATGCATAGGCCTGAGAGATGTTTGAAAATAATGGAGCAAAAATGCATTATGCCCAAATGACAGAAGAAGCTATTTGTAAATTAAAAGGCAAGAATGAAATACTTATGTGAAGCAAATGAAAGCTCTGCTGTAACTGGGCAGAAGTGGGCAATGATAAACTAAGGGTATTTTGTAAAGACTTGACACTATTATCAAAAGGAAGAAAAAGATGCAGTAACATAAGATAAGGATGCATGATGACCACTAAACTCTAATTATGGTGTGCTTTTTTTTTTCCTTTTTTCCCCTATTTTAGGCAGAAAGAAATGCACATTGCAAAGTGAGAAGAATATACATTTAGAGGATAGAAGTTAGAAAATGCATGTCTAAACTTGCTGAGGCAGGCAAAATAGGAGGTGCTGATGCACCTTTCTGTTAGCATAAGAGTTTGGTTTGGATTTTATGAACAGATTAGTGTAAGTATTTTAAAGGAGACATACATTATTTACTCCATTCAACTACAGCTTTAAATTGTAGAACATGAAAGCCAAATGATTTTTTAACATCTCAATGTCACTATAGCACTGACTTATGGTAGCAAACTGACAGATGAAAAATTTACACACTTGCCTGAGTCAGTAAAATAAGGTTATGATAAATATTAAAAACTATAGCAACTTCACATAGGCAAGGGTTTATGGGTCCTTGATCAGAAGGGAGGAAAGGAAGTAAAATCACCCATTTGATTATTAATATGTTTCTATAACAATTCATTTGTTGCAATATAAAAGGAATAAAACCTTCACCTCCAGAGATGGCTTCAAAATCAACCTTATTCTTATGTGTCCAATAAAAAGCAGATACAATATAATTTAAAATATAAGCTCATGGTCTTGCATTATTATCATAATCAGCTGCCTTAAGAGACTGTGAGGGGTTTTAATCATCCAACATGAAACAAATTGCCTCCTTTCTTTTCTTGCTGATCAGTGCCTTTCCTTCCACTGTCAGTACCTCATGTGTTTTAATTTCTACTTCCTATCTCTTAGATTAGTGCACAAAGCAAAAAAAACCAAAATAAACTATCCTTTTCTGAGAGGTTTTCTGTTGGTTTATGAGTTCCAGGTTCATACTTTGGTGTAAGGAAAAGCTTGACTGTCAGTTTCTGACAGAGGTATCCCACTCTTTTTCCCTGGTATCATTGTTGAGCTGCAGATGGAGTTAAAGAAGACTTTTTCTACCCTCCTTTTTCAGAGAGCAAAAATTTGCTTGAGTACAGCTGGTGTCTTGCTCTTTTTTCTGAATTTTTCAGCATTTCTTCATACTATATCATTTCTAAGTTATGGTTAAGTTTTGTGGCCTTTGTTCTCATGGCAGTGAAGCTCTGAACTGGAACTCTGGGAAGGTTCCCAGATGGAAGATTTGCCTGTTTTCTCAGCAAACTTCCGTATTCTTCATTCATGTCCACAAAGATCCCAATACTATTTTATTGGATGGTCATATCCTCAAGCTTTTTTTTTCCCCTTCAATTTTCTCAGTGTTTTCAACTCTGTTCTTTCCAGGGTCCTTGCTAAGTTACCTCTCAAAAATCCTGAGGCAGACTTTTACAAAAGAATCCATTGGGCAGCTTTGTCAATAATGCGTTTCTTTTTCCAGACAGTCTTTCTTTGAATTTCCTGATTACTCAGGAATTAAAAGTTCCAAAACATCTTCATTTTTGAGAAAACAGTTACTGGCTTGTCACACTCAACTTGAAACACACCTTTGAAATAATATCCAGCTTATCTCACATGGCTCTGCTTTTGAAGAATAGAAGACAGACCTGAAGACAACATGGAGATTGATCTCATCTTTATTTTAAGGGTGCATAAAGAAAAATTAGTCCCTTTTATGGTCTGGAATATAATTTTCTGAATACCATGGAATTCTGCGCTAAAATTTCCACATTGACATGCAAGAAATTCTATCAACAATTTTTTTAAAAAAAATCTATTTAAACCAAGATCATGTTAAAAATTCTCATAGAAAATTTTTAGATTAAATATATGTCATCTATCAATAAAAATACCTTCTGAATGCAGGATGGGCCAAAGTTTTTTGGTGAAAATGGTTTTGTATGTGCATATTTTGTGTTTCAGCACAACTGCATCCTCTCTTACCACTGGTTAGTGGTATGACAGTTTGAAGAAAGTGAAACACACTTAGAGAAGAAGGAATTTGCCAACTTTACAAAAGTGGAAGCTTGTTTTGGCAAAGGTCCACACAAATGGGCATGAGTTTACCATCTTTAAAAAAAAGTCACCTAATGAATCAGATGTGAGGAGATGAATGTTTCTTCTTCCCTTTTTGATATAAGTCCAAGCTGCCACCAGAGCCAGGCTGGCTCTCACCTAAACAATCTGCCACCTATGGCTAGGAAGGAGATTTTTAGTGAGAGGGTAAGGAAGATCCTGCTTTGGAGTCATAAAATTATGTTTTCCTAACAACAAAAAGACTTATCAAAAAGTGAAATGCACAACTACAATGTGCATTGGAACAGAGCTGATGGACAGCATAAACAATTCCTGCAGTAACCTATTGCAGATTATATGTGAATGTAACCAGCTCTTTCTCAGATTGCTCATCCTTCATTAAAATGGCTGTTCAATAATTTGATATGTATTACAATTTGAATATTACCCCTATCAATCTTACTTATCTCTGATATCTAACTGCTCTGATCTGCACAACACAGAAGCTGAACTATTGTTGGAACAATAACAGGTCTGGTTTTGAAAAAATCCTACATTGGCACCTTGCCATGTTTTTCAACTTCTCTTCATTGCAAGAGTACTTATATAAATCATAGAACCATGTGATCAACTAATGGACCATATCAAGGATACATTTTAAATACAATCAACTAAAATCTTGTTCTGTCCTGTCTGTCAAGGTTTTTCCTTTCAGAATGCAAGCACTCACATGTGTTGGAACACCTGCTTATCTGTCATAATTTAATTTGATGGGAATCAAATCATATTTATTTTTCCAATCATATGTATTATCCACAGAAAAGTAATTTCTCTTCTCACCCCAAGTATGAACAGTATGACGGATAGACCAGGATTTAGTCTACATCTAGAATAAAATACAGCAGCTACAAGTTACTGCTGCTAAAAGTGTGTTGATTACACTAAACCTCCTCAAGGCTTAAAGTAACAAGTAGACATCTCTTCTTCTAGTCTAGAGGGATATCCTTGCAAAGTGATCTGTCTGCAAAACCTCATGGACCATGCTTAGCTTCCAAAACAGATACCCAGTATACTGACAACACACACACAAATCCTAATCCAAATTTGCCTCTTCACAATAATCATGTTAAAGGGCACTTTCTGCAAATAACCCAGTTAGACGCACAGCTACTCCAGTCAATAGTACCTGACAGAACAGTCCTTTTAGGACACATGGGGAAGTAATCATTTGAGCCAAACAAATTGAAGGGAATTAGACATCTTAGAAATCAGTAGGAATTAGTGTTTGTACCATTACAGTTTCAGGGTTTTTTTTCCTTCAACTGTTCTACACTCAGTCAAAAAAAGGGATTTCCTTGTCAGCCTATAGCATCAAGGTTCCTCAGTCTGTGAATATCTAACAGGAGATTAATTGCTGCTGGATGTACAGACTCATTACAGAGGGATGTTTAAAGAGAGTTGTGATGAAAAAAAGTCACTCAGAACAAACAGTAGAGCCAGGGAAAGAAGGATGTTAACAAGATAACCCAGAGAATGTAATTATATGGGCACAAAAATTAGAGGATCACAAATACACTTTGATGTGCTGACACTCTTTTAAACATCAGTCAAATTAATCCCTAATTTCCAACTAACTGTGGAGCTTGTTGACAGCAGGTGACTCTGAGTAAGCATAGGTGCTTTTGCCTGGCCAAACAGAGATTAATACCCTGAGGCTGAAGCTCTTACATGCACAGGAAGGCTTATAAAATCATATGAAAAAAATTATGCAGAAAACCTGAGTAACAAAAAAAAAAGTAAAACTAAAAAGCAACCAGCACTTTCAATACATTAAGTACGCTAAATTTCAGTAGATTATGACCAGAAAAGCTACAAAAAGAGATTTGAAAAGTCACTCAAGATTTGAATGACTTGCATGTTCTGCATCTTTACCACTGTTTAAGGACTGAAAAGTACCAAGGACATCATACAGTTATTTTCCCTGCTTAAAAGAGTTAATAATTAAGTCTGATACCCTTTATCTTAACATTATATTCTTCAAGTAACACTTTGAATTCGTAAGACTTCTCTGGTACAAGGTCTCGCTCAGTAGGAGTATGTCAAAAAACAGTCCCTACTTAATCAAGATTGAATTACTAAAGCTTTATTCTGTATTGAAAACTACCATTTCTGCAATCAGGAGAATAGACAAGGAAAGAAGGGACACTAGATGACTCAGACAAAACTAGCATTTTTCATGACCAAATTTTCAAAACAGATAATAAACGCAAGCTTTGGAAAGACTGGATCTCATTAAGCTTGCATATACCAAGGATTTATGAACTAGATGAGCCAGTGTAAAAGTCTGTAGTTATGCAGATAAAACCTAGACCACAGCTAAACAAATCTTACAATGTAGGAGTATTTGTTATATTGTGATGTTTGGTCTTTCTTGCGAACACAGGAATTTCATTGTGTTTTTTTAAGTAAGGTGTCTGAAATAATTTGCCTATCATGGCTGCCTGTATTATCCAGGAACCTGAACTTGAAAATACAAAATATTCCCTTCTGCCATGAAGTCCTTGGTAAAATACTGTAGAATCCATGCCTTTACTGTGTCTATTATGATTGTCTGTTTAAAACAAGATCAATATAGCTGTAACCATTTGGAGAGCTGCAGGAGACCAAGTTTTACAGGCTGTCCTTTATTTACACTTTCTGAGAAGCCAATTATAGTCAAACTTCATGCTAAAAACGCCTCACATTCCCCACTTAAAGGTAGAAGGATTCAGAACACACATATGGGCGTGTCAACAACTATAAACATATGGAAAACAGTTCCTTCTCAAGGGTAAAACAGATAATTGCTCTTAGAAAAATCCATGTTTTCACTCTTTAAATACTAAACAATTGTGAGCCATTGTCTCATACAGCAATGCCTTTCATGTGGTCAGCTGGGTGCTAATAAGAATTGTTGGGAGCTCACACTGACGCAATTACCCAGGATTACCCACATATCTACTACTGGAGCTCCCAAAACAGATTCTCCCATCCTCTTTGATTAGCTGTACCAGGTGCATTTGGCTAAATTACGGATGTTTCCTGATATTTGGTCTTCTATCCAAGCGACTCAGATTTCCCTGGCATTGTGCTAACTCTTATCCCGTGGCTCTTTGTCTCTGACAATCACCAGCAGGATTGTGCAGCATCATCTGGATCACTGACTAAAATATCATTTAGCAAACAAGCTCTGATGTCTGAACTCTAGTTGATGGGTTTCTGTACATCCTCCTCAACAGCTCCATCATGATATCTGTCAAGTGTTTAATCCATCTAATCTATCCCCTATGTGTGTATATGTAAATTTATGGACTTTCACATCACATAGTGTCCAGCTGAATGCTGGAAAAATCAAGTACTGGATTAACACATTTTCTTTTAGGAAACAGATCTCATCTTGGTGCAAAACTTCAAACCATTCTGTCTAACATTAATTATAATTTGGCCACTCTTGGTTTTGTTTACAGACATCAAAATTATTTTTTCATGATTTTATGTGTCAGGATAATCATTCTTGGCTGTCTACATTCTCTTGAAGTAGTATTACAAGAGAAAATAATTTTCTAATTTTTAAAAAGTTTTAGATATTATTGATACAGATTATTTCACAAGTGATTCTTTAAGTGAAGTTTATGTAAGCCAGTTTATTTAAAATTTTTATTTATTTTGAAATTTAAACAGTTATTAAGAAAACTTTTTAATTTACTCTAGAAACAAAAGAGAAAGTAAAAATGAAGTTTTATGCTACCATCTCTACTCCTCATCAACCACATCTGAGCAACAAGCATCTAATTTCAGAAAGAAAGGAGAAGCTTGTCTCCAATTTAGGTCCATAATTCAATTGCTGCAATATAAGTTGAAAAGAAATCTGCATAAAAATTGTGCATTTATTCTTTTTCCCAGCATTACATGGGAGGAGGAAGCGGTAGCATTCCCAGCTCTTTTCATAGTGGCAATATTTAGTATACATTCAAGATATAGAAGACACTATAAAAACACAATATATTTAAGTCCAGATTTTTATTCCTCACCACCAAAAAAAGAGCTTGATAACTTTTTATTCTATGTCTTTGTGTTGTCTTAGATAGCACAAGTTCTAACATCATTATAGTGCAAGGATTCCATATCACCAGAGCTCCATACCTCCTCAATGTTTCTAGCAGGCAGCTCCTCCAAGCAGTGACTGTTCCCGGTCCTTGCAGCAGCCATCTGACTCCTGATCCCACCAATCCACTCTTTTATACCCCTTGTGCTTATTGGCTACAGGGTGGCCTGTTAAGATCAGGCCTGCTTCTCGTCTTTAGTAATTGGTCCAGCTGCAACTCATTGGGGGATAAGATCACCTTCTAGATCACCTTCATTTACCCATGCTGCATCCCCCTACAGCTTTTGATCTACTAAATCTTTCCTGTTCTTCTGCTAAGCAAAATGACTTAGCGGGTGAGAATAGAAAGTGTCCTCTTCCTCTCTCCCATGCAGACATGAAAGAAAATATAAACTGGGGGTTAGATCACTGCCTAGAAAGAGAATTAATGGAGTTTGGATACTACATCTTCTAGAGAGACTAAGCTTTTACACACATGCAATGCCTGTTCTGACTAGCGGAGACCTCTTGCGGGATTCAGAGGCGCAAGCATCTATGTCAGGGGCAGATTTAACTACTATCAAGCTCAGCACTAAAAAGACTGAATCCGTTTGAGATCCGAAATGAAACTCTGCCTAATCCCATTGTATGTAAAAAAGTAGATTATTTATCTCTTTTATCTCCACTTTTAAATCTGTGCCTTCACATTAGGCTGTAGCTTTACTTGCTTTGAAATCAGTACTGAAATCCTTAGACTGTAATATTAACTTGCTAAAATCAACTAGGCCAATAGAAGACATAGCAACTTACACCTGATTTTCTAATCCTACATTATCAAGAATTCCTACTTTATCAAAAATATTCTTTTCTTAAGTATAGAGAGTTTCTAGATACATATTTTTCTTGTATTCTGAAATCAGAAGAAAGGCACTGGTTATGAAGCCTCAAGAATAAGGATCACATTTATCTCAGATATAAATTCATTCATTTATATTTGGCTTCTTATCTTCTGTCTCAACAGTTTTTTAAAGAACCTCTCCACTGTCTTCCATGTTCCCAAAGAAAAGCATCATTTTGTGAGCAGGGGGTAGATTGCTTCCACACGGAAAAACTAGTGAAGCCTCTCGAAATTGCTGATTCACAAATTGTAGTGATTGAAAGTTAATCTCAATTATAGTACTGAGGTGTATTGTTGCACAGTGGGATAATGGTATTTGCTGCCTTAAGTGGATTTTGATTCAAACACCAGCTTCAAATAAAGAAAAGAGAGAAAAAAATAAAAGAACCAGCCATTTACTATATGCTCATTGTAAACCTAGTAGACAGGATTTTTTTAGATTTACAGAAGGTACAAGGACACTTGAACAGAGAGGAGAAACTTGTTTGATTTTTCAAGGTATTTTCTTAAACAGCAACTTTAAATATTTTTTAGAAGAACGTGTTGCCATACTGACTTGAAACTAGCTCATAGTTATATAAAAGATATGTCTCAATTATTTGAAGAAACAGAAAATAATCTGATATCTTGAGAGTTATTTACAGGGGTCAAATAGAAGAAATAAAAATAAAAGCAAGACTATGCCCTAAGCTAAATGTAGTTTCTAACTCCAACAGAAAAAGTTTTAAAAAAGGAGAAATCCCAGGAGCAGCTCAGTAGTACTTCCTTGCAAAATAAGTATTAAAATAAACAAATAAGTGTTGAAAAGGCAAAACCTGGAAATAATGCAGTACTATAAAGTTTACTGCAACAGGAAATGTAGGAAATATTGCAGATACAGTACCTAATTCACAAATCCCCAGAGTAAATGGTCAAATAACCTACTATAAAGAACAAGCATTCACCTCTTTTTGGTCTTTTTCTCAGAGATATTCTTTTGCAGTCACTGTCAGAGAAATAACATGGTTCTTGACACGTCTTTGGTTAAAATAATTATTTTACTGGAATATTTTAAGCTGAGCATGAATCAAGCGTAACTTTGCTTTTTGACATTCATTAAAGCACATTGTATTATTCATCTTAAGCACTGCCAGCAGAGCCTCCTCCTGTCTTCCAAAGCATCCCTGCCTTTCCACCTTCTGACTGAATTTTTCCTCCTCATAAGCAGATATTTGGTACTTTTGAACTCGGTCCCAGACGTGAGGAGATAACTTGCTCAGACCCACAGTATCTCTCTGCAACACTACTGCCACCATCAATCAACCTCTTATACAGTAGGAAGCTTTAAAAGAGAAACACATTGTAAGTGAATTAGTGGAAATTTCAGAAGATGGTTTTGTCTTCAGGTGAGCATCCAGTGTACTAAGCACACTCTGAATTTCTCTGCAAATATGAGTGAAGCAAAAGAATTGAAAAAGAACATTTTCAACCAGATTAATTCTGCTGGATACTGAAGTAGCTCCCAGCAATCCATCAAATGAGGCTTCATTTCACCACATGAGGATCCATCCCCACGAATACAAATTTAAGGTACTTTAAATGTTACAACAAGGAGAATAAATTTGCAAAGGGCAGAAGGGCAAATCATGGTCCAGAGAGAGAAGTGAGCCAGGTGTTTGAATTCCTGCAAAGGAGGCCTAATTATCCAGAGCAAGGAGCTTGTCTTAAATGTCAGCATTCATAAACCTGGAAAATCTGTGACTGAGGAACTCTTTAGAAGATCTGCAGCTGAAATGTATCCAGAAAAATGTGTCTGGAGAGCTTGATGTCATTTTAAACAGAACTATATAGTTGGTTAGTTGGTGGGGAAGGGGGGCGGGTGGGCAGGGAGAGAAATGCTGTTTATTGGAAGTTAAATGCTAGAAAGTCTGATGTGTTTTTTGGTCTGTTTTGATTTCATTTAAATACCATTTTTCTATTTTTAAGGAATAGCAAACAAAATAATAAGTCACTAAACTCCATTGTTCTTAACAGAGAAGGATATAAAATTGATATTCCTCCCTGATTTGGACATATTTTAGCTGATGATCACTGCCATGCTGAAATCTGCATTATTGTTATAAGTAGATTCATGTTACCTTATCACCTTCACAGAAATTGCAGATAAAGAAATTCTATTTTACCAATTATTTCAATAGAGAAGCGTAAGGGTCCAATATAGATTGTGTAACAAATATCAGAATTAAGTACAGTGATGCAGCCTTCACTTGCCCTCCTGTGCAAAGCCAAGACATTGTTGGGAAGTGAGTCACATTCACAGTTAGAGTCAATGCAGGCAAGGTCAGAGATCCAAAATTTTTATGCAAAAAGGCAGTGGAATTGCTTGCAGAAGTCCTGACATATCAGAATCCTGCTCTTTTTCCTGCCTTTGCCATGGATAACTTCGTCACATTTTAACTGTGTCGGTGAAATAGGGCAGCACTAGGCTGGATCTTCCCAATTCCTTAACTGTAATTGTAAGGCTAGCACAAAGCCATTTTCTTAACCAAGATGATTTTGGACAGCAGCTAGAGGGACAGAATGCACTTGGTGAATATTTAGCTGAGCACAGACTACATAGGAAACCTAGTGGAGTTTGGCAGCGTTTTCTCTGAGTCTGGCCTGTACCAAAGCCTTTGGTACTGCAGCAGCTTCAGTGAGGATACAATGCTCAAAAAGATCTTATCAGTTCCCAATGATGCTCTACTGAGCACAGTTTAATTCTGATTTTCAGAGATTTATACCCCAGCCAAATCAAAAGGAATCTTTTTAGAGACAGAAAGTCTCTTTGACCCTATAACTATTCTCCTGCCTAATTTTGGGTACCTACTGCAAAGCCAACACACTTCAAAGAAATTATTTTACAAAAATGTGATACTGGCAAAAGGATCTACTTGGCTTAATCTAGTGGGCAAAGTACAATTGTAAACTATGGTGACACAGGTGGGTGTACATTTTTACATCAGTTAAAGATTCATTGAAAATGGAAAGTTTTAAGGTGCAAAACCATCTGCAATTTTATCCTCACCTTCTCCAAATAAAAAGTGTGGGGGAAAAATTAAACTCCAGTAATCTTTTAGTATTTCCTTTCCCCTTTTGATTGATAGCTTTCCATTTTCATTTTGGGAATGTTTAAAGTACGGTCTATGTTTAACATCAAACTTTACAAGGAGGTGGAAGAACATTAAATAATATCAACAGGAAATTAAATAGTTGATTCTTAGTTGTATTAAAAATCAGTTCATAAAAAAGCGCACAAATCTTTAATTTCTAAAAAGAAAAAAATTCATCTTCTACTGTTTCTTTCCTTATTTATTCAGGTTCTCAAAGAAGCTGCCATTCTACTTTCTGGACACCTGTACGAGTGCCTTGGTACATAGTTTCACCAGGAACTGCAAAATACCTTCTCTCAAAACTGCCCAGAAGTTGAGATCCTTTCCCTGTTCCTAAACACCTTGTTTATCTTTTGCTGGATCTGGACCTTGCCAGACTGCTGCACCACTCCATTCACTTCACTAAAATGGCATAATGCAAACAATTGGGGGTGAGGAGGGGTGGTGAAAAAAAAGTGGTTTCCTACTCATTTAGTATGTAAAAGAAACCATCACAACCGCTGAGCGTGTAAGCTTAGGGTTTTTACATTTTTTCTGAACTAAATAAATTATAAGTGAAATGATATACATTCACTTGTCGATAAGTAAATTTCTAGAACAAAAAATGAAATTCCGGGTAAAAAGAGGGCTATGTTTTCCAAAAAATATTTCCCAGAAAAACATGACACACGTAGTTTTTTTTGCACTTTGCCAGGAAATGCTTCCATACTTACTCAAAACATGCAAGTTACACATTGTGCTTAATGACAGCTCCTAAGAACTTTTTATATTTCTCCCATTCCTGTTACAAATTTCCCCAAACTGAAACGTGGCAAGCCTTTTTACTTCACCAGGTCTTAATTTCAGACACTTTGTTTGCAGTGATGAGTCTGAAGTATTTGAATTTGACATGAATATCTGGCAGTGGAGGCAAACAACCATTTTTTCATCAGCCAGAACCAAAAGTAGCAGGCACAGTGTTTTGGATTTACCAGTTTCTGCAGTCTCAAATGAAAGATCTCTGTGCTGAAGCTGAGATTATACACTGTAAGAACCACTAGGGATGATGAATGCCCAAGTGAGCACTTGCTGTTGGCCTTGGACTGTGAAGCTGCAAGAAACACTGATATGAACACAGCTAATGCAATTTCTGCTACTTTAGGAGCATTCAGCTGTCTGCTGATGTGAGCAGAGAGTTGATGGACACAACAATCTCTGGCTACTCGCTCCCAAGAGGCAAATAAACTTTACTTGCAGTTTTCTATTGTCCTAAATTTTTAATCTGAGAATAGTGGTATAGTCCAAGAAGTCCCTGGAGGATAATGATTGGAAGTGAAAAAAGTACAGCAAGTTTATTAATTGCTCAGCCGAGCTGGGATGGTTTTTGTTGAAACTGTTTTCTTATATCCAGAGTTTCCAATGAGTAGAAACGTGACAGATGTTTACAGGAGCTGAACAACACCTCTTGCAATAGTTTAAAATTAAAGAATTCATCATGAAGTTGTTCCCACCTGAAGTACAGCAGCATTCTCTGTGTCTTTGCTTATGGCTCATAATCCTGGCAGCTGGAGGTTCAAGGTTCAGAGGATTAGTCCCCTGTCAAAGTCTGAAGGGAGTGTGCTCCTTTCAGCAGCATTAGAGAATGTGAGAAAGTCCAAAGCCTAATTGCATTTAGGACCTCAGCATGGTTATCTTCTTTCTGAGGAAAGAATAGCTGTCTCAGTCTCCCACAGGTGAGTCCCACAGACAATACAGTCACACAAACAATAGCCCCACAGACAGCAGTCACCAGGCTGCAGCACAAAATACATGCTGCAAAAGGCACAGAATCCATTCAGGCTGTCCCTCCCAGAAGGGAGCCTTGAGGAGCCAAGTTTCCACAGTTCTAGCACCTGCAGAGCCTGGCTTATCCCTTTTAAATCTCCCATAAATTCTCCCTACAGTCTCTCTCTCTCTTATTCATTTGTTATAGGAATGGTTCATGAAAGCAATTTGAATGCAGAAATTTATTTACCTCCATGTGACTGAAAACTGTGCATACACCATTAGAAACATTTTTGAAAGTGTCAATTCTTTCTCAGTTACTGTTTCGTAGGTGCAGGGGTGTGCTGCTGGTGTCTGTCAGATGTGAGTGAGCAACTGGTAAATAAATTATTTGGTTTTACTATTTTCCCCTATAGAAAATCTGTCTTGGACTGTGTTAAGTTTTAGCTATTGAATGGACTTGTGGGGGTTATTTTTTCACATGGTTTAATTATTCTTCACAAATTATAGGTATGAGCCATGGACCAATATAGCCAAAAGATGACGATGCCTTTTTGAAGAAAGAAGAGATTAATTAGTGCCTGATGACTGCTCATGTAGCTATATCAAAGTCCAGTTATTTTTAGGATTTCAGAGGAGGATTTTTTGTCCTTTGGTTTGGAGATTTTTATTCAACCAAGCTATGAACACTGAGCTCTTGTGTGCCTCTTGCTACTTTTACCATTTTTCATTTGTTTGTTTATTTTCCCCCTATTTGTTTATTCCTTAATTATTTGGGTGATGTTGAAGCTGAAAGGACAGAAGACAAACATGAAGACATAATAAATTGCAAAGTGACCAAAACAGAGTGGAAAAAGACCATCTGCAAGCAAGGAAAAATTTGGCCTTAGTCAGTGTAAAACATACTGAGACAAAATAAATAGCAGAGATACTGAATGAAAGGATATGAACAAGCTGCAGGAACAAGTGGATTTTTGTTTACTTTCTTTGCTTAATTCTGTTTTAATAATGCTTTTTCATGTCACCAAACACTGGAAATCACAGGTAAAAGTGGTTGGTGTTCATAAAAAGTTTTCTTCTTTACTTTCTGTGGGAACAGAATACAGAAATAACAGAAGAGTTCAGAGATTTTGGTACTGGCTGAGATCTAGAAATTCGTTCTTAATCCTGCAATATTATTTGTAGAAAACCAAAGTGCACAGTTGGGCCACTTTTATCAATGCATTATTTTTTTAGATATAAATAGCTTTCAGAAATATACTGCATTTGTACAAGTATTCAGGAGTTACACAAAAAAGGAGGTTAGGAATTTCCAACATTATTCCATCTGTACATCCCAGGTCAGCAGGAAGAGTGTTCAGTCTCCACGTTCATCAATTTTGTGCCTATTATACATCCTTGACAAATTTTCTGCTATTTCTGTGGTGTTGTGATAAAATGAATTCCAGTATGCAATATATTTATCTCAAATTTATTTACAGCATAGAGGCTGGCAAACCGCTTCCTGATGATAGCAACATTTTATTCAATATAGCCTTGTGAAAAAGGTTAACAGCTTCCAGATAACTCAGTGGCATTACTCCAGCAGATCTTGCATCCCAGGGGTTTATGAGTGAGTTTAGAAGATTTAAACTAGTACTTTTTCCTGGCCTTTCCAATATGTACCTTATCACACAGATGCCTTTCTTAGATGTCCTCACTTACATGCCCTTAGTCATTTAGGCTCTGCAATGTAGTCCCTGGAAGTAAAGACCCTAAGTAGCCTGATAGTGGTTTCTCCTAATGCCTCTTTACACCCTTCTAATAACAACAGAGCCATAAAAATGATGCAAATATAAATTACTCCTGTTTTAATGCCTCTTTGTATTACCAGAGTGATGTGAAGTGCCCTTCTTACAAATGAGAATGAGGCCTTGGGAGCCTGAATTGATGTAACTCTCTTGCTGATGGGTGAGATGGGAACAAAGCAAGCAGATTTAAATCTCTGGTTTGCTCGGGGCTGGTTTAATGGGCACCTTCTTGTACTTTCCTTTGGCTCCTTGGGCAGTACCTCAGATGCCCTCAGGCTCAGACAGCTCCCAAAGAGGATGGATGAGGAGCGTGATGAGATCTTCATCTCTTAAACAGGGCTGTGATTCCAGCCCAGGCACCTTCTCCCCTGCCAGAGGGCCCAAAAGCAAAGCTGGCCATGAGGAAGCGCAAACATTTTTGTGCAGATCCTGGGGTTTGCCTTTCCAGGGGCTGTGGGATGAGGAGGAAGTGCAGGGCCAATGTGCTCTCCTGATGGTGAGCTGTGATTTATCCCCTGAGGGATAAATCACTGTTATCTTCCTCAGAACCTCTTCTGTTATTGCTTCCACTGGGAGAAATTGAGTTCTTTGCACTACTAAGGGTAACACTTGGAGTATGTGTGTTACAGTGCTCGTTTTACCCTTTGTGCTTGCTTCTTGTTTAAACATTTCAAAGACAGACAGTATCTTTGGTCAAAAGTGCTCTTTAACAATATCAGAGGATGGCTGAGTGACTATTGAGCTGTAAATAGAAAAATGCAGGTATTTTAACTAAGTAATTAAAGATTTTATTTCATGCAAACTTTCCATTCCAAATACAAGTTGCTATTAAATGTTTATTAAAACCAACCACAAACTCATAGGCAAACAGCAAATTTTGACAATTCTGCAAGTTGTGAAACTTTTTCTTTTTTTTTTTCAAATCTCTCAAATATCAAAAGCATAATACTTGTAAGTATTGGTGAAATATCAACATGTATTTTGATTATCAAATCTACATGTGCAGTGTAAGTATACATAATTTATTATATATTAGTATTAGCCATCATTATAATCCCTTAAGAGATAAAAGCCCTGATAAATCAAGTCTGGCAAAGTAATGAACAGACACCATTACTTTCTCTGTTCAAACAGAATAGAGAATGATATCACGTCAGTCTAATGCTAGAGAAATGTTGTTTCCTCTGAAATTGCCTGTCATAATCATTCTTTGAAACTCCTTTCTTTTTTTTCCACAGCAATGCCCTGTGGTGTCACCACAATCTGCCTGGCATGCAGAGAGCAGCTCAGGAATCAGGGAACTTCTGTGCTTCTACCACATTCCACAGCTTTTACACAACAACTTCAATATTGCAAATTAAACGTGGCTTGTTTAAGCAATGTAGCTGAAAACTTTGGTTTCATACTAACTTATAACTAATTAATTCATAGCTGTTATCTTACCACTCTTCTTTTAAGCAGTCACAAATCAGGAGACAACTATTCCAGCACATTATTTGGGAAAAGGAGAGCTCCTATCCAAAAACTGTTGGTCTCAGTTCAAGAATTTTGAAACATTGTTTCCATAATTCAAAAGTTATCTTTTATTTTTAAAAATATAGTATTTTTAGTAGACAGTACTGAAAGTTCTTTGGTTTTTAAAGCATTTTCCAGGGGGCTGCAATTCTGCCACTGTATCATGCAAAATATGCTGGAGTTAAAGGGAGTCAGCATTCCTAAGGTTAGGTGAATGTTTAATTCAATCAAGACATGAAGTTCAATGTTGCAATTTGCAATGCTGAGCCTCAAAGACATGCTAGGAATGCAGTGTTCATCTTACTTGGCTCTTTAGGCGAAACTCTAGTGTAGCTACACTCACCCATATTAACAGTGGTGATAACTAAGAAATAACTAAGTAATAACTAAGAAATCAGATTGATGGTAGGGGAGCAGCAGTATTTCCTGTGCTCAATAAAAATTTAGAGCAGACTTGGGTCAGTTTCATTTTTCCATATTGTATTAAAAATCTGAAAAACTTGTATAATATGCTTGTCTTTGTATCTTTGCAAAGATCAGAAAAGAAAGGCCACATTTCTCTTTTGTGACTGTTGGCTCTTCACTCTGATCCAGAGAATAATGTGACGAACCTTTGGAATGCTGTAAGATGTATTTTTATAATAAAAGTCAAATTCTATATAAATCAAACATATTCTGAGATTCTAAATTGTCTGTGTCTCTAAAATGCCTTGAGTATGAAATATTTCACCTTCACTTTTGGAGTTTGTATGTAAAATATTTGGGATGTAAAATGAAGACCAATTCTGGTTGCTAACTGCAGTATTTAAACAATTTACTATCCGATGTCAGTTTTTAATTGGTCTCTAGATATGTCAGCCTGTATAATGGTATGGTAAAAACAGGAAAGTGTCAAACATGGAGAGCTCATCTGGAGACGTTTCAGGTCTAAGGCCTTGACAACGCAAACTTGTGCATTAGTAATTTATCAATCTTTGAAACTGCTTTGGCATCAAGGCCAACTGGAATGGAGCAGACACTGCAGCACATTTTAAAGACTCTGAGCCTCCACGGCAGCCTGGATGCCTCCAAAGTGTCATTTGAGAACATTTCCTGGTCCAAGCTGATGCCTGGGCTGTGCCTGGGGATTACAAAGGAGAGTGCTACACAGACAGGAAAAAAACCTTGTTGGGGACTGATTACAAATAGCATTGGCAGCTGAAATTCCCACAAAAAAGAAGGTCAAGAAAGTTCTCTGTAATTTTTTTAATTGCTCGTATAATAATATAAACTTATGCCAACAGCTTTACTCAAAGCCTTGAAGAGAACAAAGAAGGTACATTTTATATGACCATGTATGAATCAATTGTTTAATAAAATTGCTATTTAACTTCTCTTTCATAAAATATGTAAATTATATTCCTTGAGTCTTTCATTTTCAGATACGTTTTCCACTTCTATAATTATTGTCTTAGCTTCTTTATGAAATTTTCTCAGGCTACTGACTTTTTTTTAAACTGGAATCATTAAGAAAGAAAAAAATTAGTCCTGAAGAATTACTTCAGTGCCAAAGACAAACAAACAAACAAAACCCAAACAAACAAACAAACAAGCAAACAGAAAAAAACAAAGAAAGCCAAGATGGCATTCATACAACTTGATATCTTTTTCAGACTTTTTCTAAAGAATGATGTCGCAGTTGGAGCTTGAGTTGCGTTCAACTCATTATTTATCAAAAATGCAAATTTTTGGCAGTTTCCATCCTCCAGATATTGGTTACATTTTTTATTCTTAAAGATACAGTTTTATACGTTGACATACAAAAAAATGTATTTCTCCTTTGCAGCCACTTTACTAGCAATGACACATTTGTCATTTTTACTGTATGCTAGTCCTCTGACCCTTGTCCCATCTAGAGATGTTATCAAGAATGATATTTTATTCTAATTAGTTGTTCAAACTTTAAATTGTGTCAAGAAATGAGCACACCCTTTTGGGTCTTCAGTAGAAATAGGCCTAGAAAAATTTTAAAAAATATTAAAAACACAGGGATATAACTTAACTTTTCTGGATACAACATGACCTTGGATACAACTGCTTATTTCTTCCACAGAAATTATTTGTTGAAGATAGAAAAGTTATATGTATTAAAATATATGTAAAAAAAATTTTACATACAAAAACTATATGTCAGCCTCTCCATTTTCAGTTTCTACATCTTGAAGCAATAGCATTGATATCAGCTAGAAAGCTCCCAAGAAAAGTGTGTGTTATATTTTACACAGTTAGTAAAGGAAAAAGTTCAATCTTGTATTCAATCTAATTTCCATATGCAGAATAAATTGAGGACATTCTTCAGATTACTTTCAAACAGGAAAAAACATAAAATCTATCCTGAAATCTGATATTTATTTTAATAGTGTGTTGCTAAGAAAATTACCTGCTGGCATTATTTTTATGAGATATTATGTAAAATAAATTCTAGTTAGGTTTTTTTTTTTTTGTGTAAATTGCAAAGCTAAACCAAGAAAACCACAGATCCTGAATGTGTAAATAAGGGCTATAATTTCAGCACGTGTGCTCCACAGGGGAAGGGCAGCCAGGGGACAATCAGGACAGGAGTGAGGCCCCCACAGCCAGCCCAGAGCTCAGTGTGGGTCAGACAATGGGGATGAGGAAGAGCAGAGGGCCAGCTAGTTGAGTGGGACAGGGACAGAAGTGGGGACAGGGGAGGGGGGGCACATCTCTCACACAGCACTGAGCCAAGGCTGAGGAGCCACGTGCCAGCACTGACCTTGAGCAGGCAGCAGAGGAGCAGACGTGACCTTGACTCGGGCAGCAGAGCCTTAGGGGCGTGTTCTGGATCTCCATAGGCAGTATGGACAAGACAACCCTATTTTAGGAGGGAAAAAGGCTTGGGGATGCAAGCTGCGTCATTTCACTTGCCCTCTGGTGCTTACTGGCACAGACAGAGCCTCCAGTAGTTGTTTGCTGAAAAACTTGTACAGCAGAAGAAGCTTTTGTACAAAATGTACAACCTGCCAATTAAAACAATGTCTGTCCAGGTCCTTGCTACAATTTCAGTATGCAGAACACCCATCTGATCCATTGAGCAGATTTAATTCTAGCACACAGTCAGGAGAAAAGCCTGCAAAAAGATGAGGTAATCATTCCATGGATTTCTTGCAGTTTGTTTTTACGGGGTTTTGTTAAAGAAATGCCTTCCAAATTGCCTTGTTATCCAGATGGACACGACTGCACTGCTCGTTTCACATACACTTGGCAACTTACCTAAGGTGAAAATAGATATCTCAAGATATCTCACACACCTCAAGAGATGGATGTGTTGACAAAGAGAAGATGCTGAAAGGTACAATACCTTTTCATACCTCCACAATCTGTGATTTGTCTGTTTTTGTCTCTGGTTTTGATCTTCATTGTCATGTACCATACTGAGCAAGAAGATCAGCAAAGAGCAAGTGGTGCATGGCTTTCATCAGCACATATCTGCAATTTGTCAGTGTTAGCATTTCAGGACTCATCTCTCCTCCAGGTTAATCTGATTAGACTGTATGTCAAAGCTTCCTGTAAGCCAGCTTGCTGCTAATAGAGTCCAGCCAAGGAAGACTTCATTCCTGCAAAGTGTTCTGCTTCTCCTTCAGCTGGAGTTCCAGTGTGTCACCATTGACATCAAATCAGTTTTCTTCTCCTCTGGATAAAATTCAATAACGTGCATAAATAATCACATAAAACTTGTTAGTTTCTGAAGCAGAGTTTTAGTTTTAGACAAAACTTGGAATGGTTTTGAGCACACAATTCTCTGAACATTTCCATGCTTTATGTTTTTTCTGTTATACAGCTGTTGTGATTGGTTTTGGGCAGATCAAGCAACCTGTGTAGCAGTCAGCTGAATCACAGCAGAGATTTAAAAGTCACTCCCATGGGTGATGAGCAGGCACAATACAGACCTTCCTAATCCCTCTTTGTCCTGGCTGGCTGCTGGAACATGGTGCTGGGTCACAGCTCATACAGGAGATGAGGAGGCAGATAACACTGCCATCAGCACAATCTGCTCCTTATCTGCTCAGAAGGCAGAAGGCCCTGTTCCCCATATGCCCACTGAAGCCTACCAGAATGAGAAACCCCTCAGATATGAAGACATCCAGCTCTTGTTATACAGACTTTCTCTTTTCTCTTCCAGGACTGACATACTGCATGAATTGCATTCAAATTTAAGAGGAACCCTGCAAATAATAAAGATCATATGAATTCAGTGATGATTTATACCTCAATATATTTTTTTATGGTGAAGTTTTGCTTCCAGTACTTAATTTCATTCCATTTCAGAAAGCCAGACACAGGAAGATTATGTTCTCTAGAAGTGATTACCTCCACAACAATTGCATGCCTATTCAACAAGTTAATTTTCCATCAGTACAGTAATGTTTATTGCACTTGAAGCTTGCTGTTTGCCAGGGAGGCATAGAGATTCAGCTTGCTTTGGACTAACCAATACTCCCTAGGCATTCTAAGTTATGCCAGTTACTTCCTTTGGTCACCTTTGCAGCACCTTATATTTGGTTAAATCACATCTTTATGTACAAAGTGCACTGTCCTCCCACTCCAAGTATGGTATGATATCTTCTTCTTTTTTTAATTAAGCTTATAATTGCTTTTAACTCTTAACATTATACATTAAATCTTTAAAGCATGTAAAGGAGAAATAACATTTTGTAAAATTATTTCATGTCATGAAAAAAAAATGATACTGTGTGATAGATGTAGAAAAAATTATGAAATCACTTTGAAGTGTAAGATAGAATAGAATTCTGGAAACTATTGTTAATTTTTGGTGATTAGTTGCTAAATTTATACCAAATTATAAAGCAAGAAGTAATTACTTTTCTACATTAACTATTCTATATATGTATGTGTCATTTTTCCCAGTATGGTGCTGATCTCATTCTCATACAGATCAATAGTAATTTTTCAACTTAGTTCAATGGGTGTTAGATAAGCTTTTCTGGGAAATGTACTTTCCACAAACCTATTGAAAACAAAGACCTTTTCCATGTAAAAAGATATCTGCATGATTATCCATTAAAGTAACAATGCCATTCTTATATTACAGGTCACAGTTCTAAGGACTTGCACCCAAAGTAGCTGCATTCTCTTGAGGCATATCCTCTGCTTTTTGCAACGCCATTTTCTAACATTTCCTTGGCCTAAATGTACAAAAAATTTAGCAGCAGGAGTCACAGTCCTAGAAGTGTAGTGAACACATTTTAGGGTTTTAATGGTAAAGTACCATTTTGCTTCTCAGTGGAGAAGCCACTTCAACATATTCCATTATTAATTTAAAAATTAATTCAGATCAAGACATCTTCTCTGAAGGACTCTTAGTTGAAGCTATAAATTGGGGGCTTGTTACATCTGTTAAAAAATATCACTTCACTTTCATCAATTTCATCTTTCATTAAGAATATTTTTAGACTTTAAGAAAGAGAAAGGGAACTTATCTCTTTGTATCAGTCATTTCTTAGCCTGTCTAGCACATGGATTTGTAAAGCAGCATTTATCATAGGTTTGAGTAGAAGGGATCTTAAAAATCACCCAGTTCCAAACTCTCTGCCCTGGGCAGGGACACCTTCCACCAGACCAGGTTGTTCAGAGCCCCATCCAACCTGGCCTTCAAAACTTCCAGAGATGGAGTACCCAGAACTTCTCTGGGCAACCCCAGCTCTTTCAGCCTGTCAAGTTCTTCCATCTACCTTTATGCCATGCTAATATCCAATCACAGACCCACTTGTTGACTTGATAGAGGACTTGAATAGAAGATTTTGGAAAGGTCACTACCTTAAAACGAAGCTGTAAGAGTCAAGAGACTGACAGATCCTTCACGATGTTCATATAAAAATATTTGTAGTTGGATTAAAATATAATATAATCCCAGTCTCTGATGCTTTAACCTCAGGAAGTTTTTTATCAAATACCAGGTGGGTGATCTGATTTTGTTTCTTATGAGTTAAAAATTAAAGCACTTCAGTATCTCTCCCCAGATGAAAAGGGAAGGTGATAAATGACTTTGACAGGTACCTGGTGTACAGGTAAGGTCAACCCACCTCATTCCTTTAAAACTTGAAGGCAATTTGGGACAGTCTGTCCAAACTCCTCTAGGTCCCAAACACACCCCTGAGCCCATCCTACTGTGAACCACAAGTCTGAGCCGAGTTATTCTTGTACCACTTTTTATCCAAAAAGAGGGAGAAATACAGTTTTCCTAAAGTGTCTGAAATAATATTTTCAACTCAAATCAGTAACACTGAAGCTTCAATTTTCTCATTAGCACCCTGACTCAGAGGGGTAGGTTCAGTTGTTAGATCAGGGAACTGTGAAACCAAGGATTATAGCTTTGTTTGTGGATTAAGTACTCCTGTACTTAGTGTGACATGAAAAAGGCCTTTGTGAAGTTAATGATTCATCCAGTGATTTCTGAATCACAGAACACCACTGATAAGCACCTAAGAAGCGACAGTTCCAGACTATGAGGGAGTATTCATAGTGTAATAAAAAGCAGACTAAAGCACAGTTTGGGGGGTTGTGCAGTGATATTTCTGTTGATACTTCCTCTTCAGTGCCGAAACCCAGCTCCATAATCTATAGCTCCTTGAAAAAGCATTTTTTTTTATTTGGCATTTCAGTTTTGCATTCAATTAACAGGCCGTTTTACCCTGGAAGCCAGGCAAAGCCAAGGCATTGTCTCTGGAACCTGCAGGTTTTGATGTGTTCTATTTGATCTGACCTCCATTCCCCAAGCAACATTATCCTTCTGAAAACAAAGCAATCCAAAATCACGTACATGACAGAGAGACATTTTCCTCTTATAATAAAGTGCACATCTTAAAGCTTGCTGAGATGCTATTTGGCATTGTGAAAAAAACCCCAACACTGCAGCACAGTAGGCATCTCAAAGAGAAAAGGGACATTGAAGAGAAGAGAAAACTGTCTACAAAATCAATGAGAGGAAAAGATAAACACTCCAGCTAAGCACTGAATGTTCAGTGTGTCTTATACAATTCTTTTAATATAAAAACAGAAACTGACATTTGATTTAACTGAGGAATTAGATAATTCTGACTTCAAAGGAGGAGAAGAAGATTGAACTGACAGATGAAATCAGCTACAAAAGGGTGTTCTTTACCCATCATCAGAAGAAAAGGAACTGAGGATTGAAATCCCTTCCCAGAAATCACTGCTGGCCAGAAAAACCCAGTTTATTAGGAACATTCTGATTTTGAAAGTGCCCTAGTGTAATGCTTAATCTCATTAAAAATATTATTTTATTCTCTTTTTTTTCTTTTTTCTTAAATTAGGACTGTCACCCCCACAGCTGTATGTTCTTGTCTAGTTCTAATGCAATCTCCCTGTTCATTTCTCTAATTTTCCAAAAAGCATTCAGCACCTAGCAGGTATCTACCAAAAGCTTTCTTTACCTGTCTCTGAAAAATGAAGAATCTTGAAATTCATGAAAGTAACTCAGTGAGCTGTTACATTATCAGAATAATTATAAGAAAGTCAGCATAAGAATCAAATTTCTTCTATGCATGGTAGAAGTAAAGGAAACTTAAATTCCCTGAGACATTTGATTTGTTGCAGCTGTAATGATTCTTAGCTAGGAAAAAAAAAAAAGTACAGGATTTTTCTGTTTGGCATCTACTTAGAAAACAATAATGCTACTTCAATTTATTTTTTTTTAATATTCTTGAATTTCCAAGTCCTATATGAGCAGAAACTGGCAGGAGGAAAGATAGATAAAAACTTTTTCTTTATTCTGACTTGTGGGTTTATTGATTTTACTTTTATCTAAATACATGTACTTTTTTTTGATGCAAAAAAATATAACTTCCACATAATCTTGGGAACTGATGCAGTGATTCAAAAAGAGCTTATTTTAACACATGCAATAAATAATTATACCTTAATTTTTCAGGAATGATGGTTAGCTGGCTTATATTTTCTATTTTCATAGCAAGCACAGAATATGTTTTTCTCCACAGTTTTGCTGACATCTGCTTTGTGTGCATCTCATCCAATGCATCTTTTTGATTTGTCATCTTTCTCCTCCTTGTCAGAGGTGAATAAAGGACCTGACCATAAACTTAACCTTAATATTAAATATTTGTCAAGCCAAGAATCCCTGCTCTGATTTCTGAGCACTGGAGTGACTAGTCCAAATCCAGGTCTTTTGGAAAGCAGTGCTGATTCTTCCCAGGCTGCAGAGTGTCAGGGCAGTTTTCCTGCCTGACATTAAACAGCAGTTATGTTTTCTTCTACTTCTATTAAAAATTAATGAGATCAGAAGGACATAAAAAGCTTTGTTGCTCTAAATTGCTTCTAAAGTATTTCCAGAACAGGGCTATGTGAGAAAACCTTTTAGCAGCAGAAATATTGCCATTTGAGAATCTAGAACCCATTTTCCAGAGGTGGTAATGACGTTTCCCAGAAGAGAGAAAATGTTTGAGGAAATTTTCCTATTTAGATGACAGATAATATGCCCAAATTGTTGGGAGATTATTTGTGTGGGAAAGGGAATGAGAGAGGAGAGAACAATCCAGAGTAGGTACAGAGTAACACAGATAAAGCATTTCCTCCAAAGGCTCTCAGAAGTTAGAATTTGAGATCTTGTGTAATCTATGGGATGCAAGAGGCTGCCCACAGCTCTTTCTTGATAGAAAACAGTTGGGGAGGATTTGATATGTCTATCCTATCTTATAAAGAAAGAATTACTTATTGGGCTGAATTTTGGGCACTAGAGAGGAAGAATGGAGTGCTTAATTTTATTTGTTAGAAACAGATTTATTAGTTATACTTGGAATTCTTTTCAGCTGCTTTTACCAAAAATATCCAACAAAGTAGATGTTACACTGGAGATGCATATGTTCTGCAATAAAAATCCTAAATATGATAATAATTCCGGTTTCTTTAACCCTTAATTTCACACTAAATAGATGAGAGCATTTCTTTATCTTGCACTGAGTATCTTTACCAACAGCAGCAATGCAAACAGTCCAGAATTTTCTTTGTGTTCACCTACTGTCAAACCAAAACAACTCTGGTCCATCACCAGGTCTAATTCATACAGTGAAATTAATATACAATGTTTACTCACAGCAGTTCTGAATTTTCTATATTAATTTTAATTAGAAAATCAAAAGTGAAGACAGATTCTTCATGATGTAAAATAAACTGACCACAGTAATTAAGAAAACTGACATCTTATGCCTCATGTACAAGTCACAGAGGAACACAGAGATAAATCCTCTTTAAAATCAAACTGACAGAAGATGCTGTAAGAGAATGTAATAAAAGTCTAGGAAACAATGAAAGGCTACTGTGCATCCTTCCCAACAGGAAGAAGCTGATTCCTGCAGATCTTCAATTATATCTCAAAACATAGTTCTTCAAGAAGAAGCACACTTTGAAAGATCCACAGAGGATGTTTCTGGGAGAAAGGATATCTAAGATCAAAGTTTTGTCCTCATAAGTGAGTCTAAGGACACAGATAAGAATCTACAGGCACAACACACAATTAGAAACAAACCTCAAGGTAAAGCAAGCCACTGCATTTTCTTATGGGTGTTAATTCAGCCATTCATGACAAAGGAACTAGGATTCTTTTCAAACACTTACAGATGAAAACCAAATATCATGTTTTGCTGCATTGTTTCTGGTCATCCTGAAAGTCTGATGGGGTTGGAAAAATCTAAATCATCTGGATCTATGCTGAAGAAAAAAAACTCCTAGATAAAAAAAAGACAGACAGACAGACAGACAGACATACAGATAGATAGGTAGGTAGGTAGATAGATAGATAGATAGATAGATAGATAGATAGATAGATAGATAGATAGATAGATAGATATAGATGAATAGCTCTTTGAATTACCAATAGTTGGATGTTTATTTTGATGATAATGAAACACCAGGTTACATACAAAGGATATTACTCCCATATTTAGTTTCAGCATTTTACTACCCGAACAGGCAGCACCAATTATACAAAAGCAGTGTTTGGCTCCAACAATACTGACCAGCTCTGAGATTTCCAGACAATAAAAAAGAACGTGGTTTCTGCTCATAGGATGAAAAGTGTAACTCTTTTTTTTGCCTAGCTGATGACTTCTATTTTGCCTCCACACAAACATGAGCATTTTCATGATGTGTAGCTCTACTTTTCCTCCGTATGGCATGTGCTTAGAATTCAGAAGAAAAGAAACAAGAATTTTAAAGAGAAGGCAATGGCAGAATAGTTCAGGTTGGAAAGGTCCAGCCCAACCTCCCTGCCAAGGAAGGGTCACCTCAAGCAGGTGACACAGGAACGTGTCCATGTGCATTTGGAATATTTCCAGAGAGGGAGAATCCAGGATCTCTCTGGGCAGGTGTTCCAGTGCTGTGCCACCATCATGGAAAATTTTTCCTCTTGGTGAGATGATCTTCTTGTGTTTTATTTGATGGTCATTGCTGCTCCTTCTGTCACTGAGCACCACCAAAAAGAATCTGGCACCAACCTCTTGGCACCCACCTTGGAGATATTTATGTGCATTGATGAGATCCTCTCTCAGGCTTCTCCAGAGGAAACAAGCCCAGTTGCCACAGTCTCTCCTTATTAAAAGTCATCTAGAAAAGGATGAGTTTATTAATTTCTGTTAATTAATTGCAAAGCTTATGATATTAGGGAAACTGCTGTAATTTTTTAAAAGTTAAATTCTCACAGAAGAGCCTATTTTTATCAAAATTCAAAGTGTTCATGGGAGAAAGCAATTTTAGACCTCTTTTTTTTTTTTCTGTGTTCCAAAATGACAGCTCAAAATTGTTTCCATCTTGATATATCAGAATGAAATAAAAAAAAATCATCATATTTTAAAGTGTATGATTTTGGTTTTTGTGGGGGAAAAAAAATCCTATTTTGATATTTTAAATTTGCATCCTGAAGGGAACAATGAAAACCTGCTACATGGAAGGAATTCATTGGACAAAGATTTCCAGGGGAATTTGAAGGAGCTATGCAAGTGGCTCCAAATGAAGTTAGGTTTCAGAAGCCCTGGGGCTGGCCACTTCCAAAGAGGTTGGGTCTATAAGAGATTCAGGAAACTTGAAGTTTCTTTCTTAAACTGCATTAATTCAAAAACAGGAATACTTCAAGTATTCAAATATTTCAATATTCAAATACTTCAAGCTAATTTTATAGAGCTCTATCAAGGAAAGCTATTTACAGACAGGTTAATTTGGGCACATAATAGCACCAGAAACACTGTTGGTAAATCAATGATAATGGCAATTATGCTGCCTTGGGTCTTGTCACAGTTCACTGCCTTTTGTACAACTGCAATATGTCAGTCTCCTCACTAAAACAACTTTCACTGTTCTGTGCCTTACTGACCAGAATTGTACTAAATGTGGGATGGAAACAGTGTCCATGTGGAAGTAAAGAAGTGGCTGTGAAAAAACTCCAGATTGTGTTGCTACTAAACAAATTACATTTTCATGGGGAGTAAGCATATAGCAATAGCTTTTGTTTCTCGGGATTAAGCTGTGTGCAAGTTTGTTACTCTGCTGATATTGTGTATCTACAGGATTTAAAGAAAATGCAGCCTTGCAGGATAGCCAGTGAAATCACTTGTTCCATGCTCTCACTGCAGGATGCAAAACATTATCTACTCAGTTACATAAATATATCTTACATACCCAACCAGATCCCAACATGGGTACAAAATGATCTTCCCTGCTTTGCTTATAGGTTTCTTTGTTTCATTTTCAGTATTAAGAGTCCAATTTGAAGTATACATACTGTTCTTAACACCAGCAAATGTCTGCAGCAGCAGGCACAATTATAGAAATATATTAAGAGAAGGGTGTTTCAGAGCCAAATTCACTGCTTCTTAAAAATGTCTGGTTGCTGGATCAAGGTTTTATTGAATGTATCTCTCCTCGATATTAAATTTGGGGACAGCGTAACCTATGAAAATAATGATAAAATATAGTTTACCCATTAATGGCATAAAGATTAACTAACCAGAAAGGAATTTCCTTTATGGTTGCTAATTTATTCTGAAGTAAGAGCTGGCACTTCCAGGACAGCTGAAGCCATGGGATGTTCTGTGCTGTTCCACAGATCTGGTGCATGTAAATAACCATAACAGCACATGTCAGATGTACCATGGTTGCACAGGGAATGGTGCAACCTTCTGCATCACACTCAGCTGCCCACATTCTCCCAAAACCGGGAACATTTGCTCTCAAGCATCTAAAAACGGCATATGTGTACACAACAGGTTGTGGCAGAGTGAAAAGGTACCCAAAGATGCAAATGGGCTGTTCCAAAACCATCAGCCGCCCTGCTGCAGCGTTCAGTGGCTCACTGTAACTGAAGTTATCCTCTTTGTTTCCAGACATTTCCTCTGAAAGCTCATAGAAAATCAAAGTGTCTCGAAGACATTTGCTTCAAAACAAACTGTCTCCTCACACAAAGATCAATATAGCATAAAGGAAGGAGTGAAATCTTGTTTATAGGTACCAAAGATTGAATACGGATTTCTGTCTTTGCTGTATTTAAGGCACTCTTGCCAAGTTCTGAAAATCAGTTTCCTTCATTACTGGTTTGGGACTGAGGGCTAATCATTGCAGGTTTTGTGCTTCTAGCTGGCAGAATCCTCTCTAGGCATCATGGGTCCGGAGACTTTATTGTTCTAGTTCATACTTATTTCACCAAAATGTGGAAAATAATTCAAAGAAAATATTCTGTGTGATAGTTGGAGTACTGTTTTATTTGTATTTACTTTTGTTGCAGTTTGAAAGGCCAAATAACATTTGAGGTTTTCCATATTAACAAATTCAACATATTTGGCCTAGATAACAAGGAGCACAAATAAGGCAACACTGATTTTGGCCTGGCAGATGAAAATGCCTTGAGCTGCCTTCAGCTAGAATAGTAAATGGTTGAATAGCCCAAGGCTCCGTTAAACAAATGACCAGCAAAACCTGTCAGCACAAGTAGGTGACTTTTATTTTCAAATAATTAAGTATAGCAAAATAAAAATCAGTGGACAGGCATGCATCATTGTTTTCATGACATCTTCAAAAGACCCAGTAAAAAAGGATTGAAGAGAAGGAAGAAGAAACAATGTATACTCTTCAGAAACATTCAGTAGCAAAGCAAAAATTTTGGGAAAAAAATGAAAGTGAGAGTGAAAAGTGATTTTTGTCCAAATGTCAGTCATCTGTTAAGAGAAAATATAATAACAACTGTGCAAACTTCAGTTTATTTTTAACTTCAGGTCTGTGAAGGGGGGAGAAGATCACACTATGAGATAGAACTGCTTGCTAGGAAAAAAGTTAACAATCAATCTGCAATAATAGTTTTCATGGCCTACAACTGAGAAACTGCTATCCCATTTGCAGCATGTTTTTTAAAAAAAATCTCATTATGTCCTTCAGACAGAAAGAAGTATTGAACTTAAAACCCAAGACTGAACTCTTGGAGCGTATCAAAAAATGTGCAGAAAGGGGAGTAGCATCAAAAAGGGTGGTTGGATGAACAGATACGCATCTTTCCTTTTGGTCCTTCATGTGTATCCTTCTATGTCAAGTACATACTTTCAGACCAAATGGGATTTCAGTCTTCAGTCTTTCTATCCACTACACAGTTCACCAGCTGCCGTTTTTTTCTTTAAGGGAGAGCAAACAAATGAGCAGACACAGAGCAGAATTATGAATTTTTATTCACTGAGAGTAGTGGTCAGCTTAAGATAAGTAATTGTGCATGAGAAAGTTCTTGTATTGCTCTGTGCATCCTTATCCTCCAAAACTGTGAAACACAGGAAGGGATATGCAATCTTGCTTCTTTCATGTTGAATTACCTGTCTGGATGGGGAAAAGCCACTTATTACAGATGTTGGTTCTTTGTGTGGAACCCATGAAATGTTTTTAAAAGAACCAATTAATACTTACTGAGGGCAACATATAATTTGTATCATAATACTAATAATAGAGAAAGAGAAGAAAGAAACTAGAAATTAAAAATAAAATAAAATAATTATTTTAAGTGGGAATTATTCCATTGAAAGCCTGGGATGATATTTCTAGACTGTGTTCATGTGTTATTAAAGTGTTTAAAACAGCTAGTAAAAAAATATGTTAAACTTCTTTTATTACCCCACCAGCTTTTATAGTGATTTTTTTCTTGCCACCTATTTTTCATTGTTTATGACCCTCACGAGTGATGCCTCAAGGTCAAGGTAGTGCAAATTCATGCTCACCTCACCACCAGTTTTGCTCTTCCGAGCAGTTCAAAGTAAGCTCCAATTCTATTTCCAATTTGTCTCTTGTGGGAAGGATGTTGAGTGTCATTTTTTTTCTCAGTACTCTGATGTGAAATAGATATGTGCTGTCATGCTTCTGAGAGATTTGAGGAAAGGAAGCAACTGATTTTTAAACCAGACTTGTGCATTTATTCCTCATCAACGTGAAAGTCACAGAGAAAAAAAAAATGGGAAATTACAAGATATTGCTGTCCTTCAAAAATTTTCCTGCTGAAAATTCAACACAATCGTAACAAGAATTTTGTGGTTTCCACTCAGTTAGTTGGTGTTTTATAAATCCCTGACTTTTTTAATCTAATAGCTATTTGGGGCAGATACCGTTTCGCTAATTTTTGTGCAAAGGCAGTTGTTTGGTTTGAGCTTTTTAAGAATTTCTCTCAGGGCAGTGTTCATTTATTAGGTGTTAAAATGGTGGAATTATCAGCAGCAATATGCATAAGGGTGATGGGTACTTTCCCTTTTGCTTTTAACTTCCCTTATTTCTCCAGTACATGTTCTTTTTTAGGCATTTTTTGCTCCTAAATGACCTCTGCCTGTCTTTCTGCAGGAGACAGCACAAACAGGATTTCCTAAAAAATGGAAAATTATGTGAATATGGCCCAACAATTCATTCAGTCCAACAGGTAGGAAAATCTTCATTCTCCAGGGTAATAAAAAGCTGTCTTTTGTCTTATGTGTCACATAATGAAATGACTTCAAAAAATCAGTGTCAGGAAGGAATCTCATGGGATAACCATGAATTCTGATCTTGATGTTCATTTTTTTAACCGATTCCTTTTAACAGCACAGCCTTATGCTCCTTTAAATGTTTTGGACAGAATTTACTCTAAATCATGGCACCTAAAAAGCTAGAAAAGGGACTTTAGGGTATTGGTAGGCAGCAAGCTCAGTATGAGCCAGCAGCATGCCGTGGCAGCCAGAAAGGCCTCCAGCACCCTAAGCAGCATTAACAGGAGCACAGCCAGCACAGCTCTGCCTGAAAAAAAACGACATATTTATTACTATATCAGGGAAAGAGGAAGGCTGGCAACAAGCACAAGACAGTACATTCCACCAGCAATTTGCTTTCTCAAAGAGCCTGCTGGTTGTAAGTGTTGTGGTGTAAGACTCATCCCATGGATCATGTCCTTCCTGGTGCTCTGCTTTGCTGCTTCACCTGGTGCAACCTCTGTAGTTGCTGATGGCATTTTAGTTCAGGAGTTAAATAACAAGTCACATTTATATGGCCGTTCTCACACACGTTCCTTTCCAGCTGAGCAAACAAGAGCCATTCTGGTACCAAAGGCAGTCATTTCTGCTGTTAGCTTACACAGGCAACAAAGAAGTTGAGAGTATTGGATCTTACAGATTTTTTATTTAGCTAGATCAGCTTGGATACAATGGGAAGAGAAGTTTGAATAGGAAGAAGGTATAGCAATTGCAATTTGTATGTCTGTTTTTCAAAAATATAACGAATTTCTCATAAATAATTACATAAGCATAGTATGAACTGATAAAAGTTTATCCTAAGATAAGAGATTCAGACAGAACTATCATCTTCCTCTGGTTTCCAGCACTGGCTTTTCCAGATAGGATGCATGACTGAGACCCCAAAAGGGGCCCAGAAGTATCTACACAGGCCAATGGTGAGCTCAAAAACCATAGCGTGATCTCTTAAAGAGATGCTCAGATACACCAATAAGAGTTCCTACCTAAAAAATATTTTATAACTGATATTTATATAGCTTGTAGCTTAAATTCAACTGAAAAGCTCCAAGGACTGAACTGGGACAACTTTTCAGCCCTTACTGGGAGCCATTTCTGGTCATCTGGCTAATTATGATGATAGTACAGAAAGCCCCTGCCTTTTTAATCATGTGTAAAACTCACAGCACTTTGCAGACATGATTTTCTGGAAAGAAATAGAAGCACAGTCAGCAGTGATTGCCATTCAAATAAAGGTGAGATATGGAAGGAAATATTCTGGCCATTACGAAACATCCTGACAGCAAAGACATCTGAAAATTGTTGTAAATCTAGGCATGCCACTAAACATATATTTGTGGTGGCAAATACAGTGAAACAATTACAATTTTACATTTTAGAAGTGCCAGCATAATTTCTTTTTTTCTTTTCTGCATTGTCAGATTACAAAGTTCATCTTCTCAAACTATTACTTTTCAATCTGGTTTTGGAGTTAAATCAGAATCTAGTCACAATGACAATCTCATCACAAAAAAATTTTAAAGACCATTTTAGCAAAGGATCTTTAGTAAATGTTTAGCTTGAAAAAAATATTAGAAAACATCATTCTTTCCAAGAAGCTGTATATTGGAAAATGATTTTAAGGAATATATTCTTGTAGACTGACTTCTGCCTCTCCTAAAGACATGCACATATGGAATGATGTCTTATATAAATACCAGATTTGTGTGCACAGATGCAGCCGTGTGCTTGTCTGCAAGCTCAGATCAGTCTTCAGCTTGCAAAAATGCAGCATTGGAATTTGAGCACCTGATTGAACCTTTCCTATATCTGCCATGCAGGGTTTAATTTCAGAAGTGGTTTTTCTAGGCCATTGTTCCCCAAACAGGTGTAGTGGTGACATAAGTGCCTCTTTGCTCAGGTACATTTCTTTCTTAGGAATAATTTCATGGGTGCAATGCCTAGTTTGCCCCCTTGAATCACTGGTACTGAGGAAGTTTGAAATGGAATATTGTTTCTGGAACAGCTGTCAGCGACCCAGAGCCCCTTGAAAGAGTCTGAAAAGACTACCCACGAGCTATAGTATTATCCCAGTATACAAAGACAACTTCCAGTTCACACCATTATGTATCCTAGTGCTTCTTGACCTCTTCCTTGTCACCTCAGCTCTTCAGATTGATACGATTCTATGGATAGAGAGTTGGCTCGTCTATTCCCTTATAGATGGAAGGAAGAATGATTCCATGACTTACATCTGCATGACAGAGCTGGTGATAAGTCAAGTAAAGAAGTTTCTTATTCTCCTATCTCCTACATCCCTTTGTGCAGATGATCAAGACAAATCCATTTTATTTAGCTTTCTAGAAAATAAGTTTATTATAAAGCTTGTCCAGAAATACCATACTTTTATCTATTATTTTCCACATTTTTTCCATTTTCCTTTACCCTTGCACTTCTGCTACTTTTCAGCTTCCTAAATCCAAAGCACCACAACATAAAACAAAAAGAGATACAAATGTTCATGCACACATGATCAGCTATTGTATTTCTAACTAAAAACAGGTGATGCCACTAAATAAGAATAGAAAGTTGTACTATAACAGTTTCAGGCAAATAAAGACATGGGACATTAAGGAAATTCATTGGGCAGGGTTTGAACCTTGCAGCTGGATGAGAAGGATAAATGATAGCAAGCTTTGGTGAAAGCAAGACTAAACAACAGCCTTCACCAAGGAAAAAATATTCTAAATGTTGTATGTCAGCAATGCATAAAGTCACAGAACAGATTATCCAGGAGTTTAACAACAATGAAATTAGCTTTAGAATCTCCAGAGCTTTACAAACAACATTAGAATAAAAACAAAAAAAACACAGATAAGGTATTTCTGCCTGCATATAAACAAGCAATGTTATACTACTCCTTTCTTAATGTAGAAGTTATGATTTATTTCTAAAACAAAGATAGAATCCATATTCATGGAAGTGGAAACACTGCTATGCATATTATGAGAGAGAATTTGTATATTTAAATGGTGAGAAAAAACCCAATCAAAGCTCATGCATGTAAAACATAAATGTACATTGATAACTACTCAATATCCCATCTGCACCCAAAACATCTGAACCAAACAAAACAGTCTTTGCTCGTCAACCCATCCTTCTTTGTGGGAAGGCATCTTTTAGTACCAGATCCTGTTGATTCTCACTCAAATGGCTTTTAAGGTAAACTAACTCAAAATGAAGCAACAACATCCTCAGCCAGGATGGTCTTTTAATGCATCTTTTGTGGCCCATGTTAAATCTTTGTTGAGCAAAAAATAGATATAAAAGACAAAACTTGTGACCAACTTCCATTTCCATTGACGAAGCCAAAGACTGCTGGGCAATTTATCTTTACTCACACAGTACTTTGCCTTCAAAAGCAAAGTACAGATTGATTAAAACTAATACAAACCCCCCCTTAATTCTTGAGATATAGGTAATTACTCCAGAGCAGACCTGAGACTCACCAGTTGAACAGTGTAAAAAAAACCCCAAAATGTCATTACTTGAGTTCAGTGGACTAATTAAATAGAGAATTATGCTTTCCACAGCTGTTAGTCCAGTACCTTTCAATAGAACATTCAGCTCAGGTCCTGTGGACAGAAATAGCTACCTTCACAAAATATGGTACTTAATTTCAGAAAAAAAGGGATTCAAATATGTAGAAAAAAATTAACAGTCCATTTATATGATTATTACCACAGGCCTTCAATGACAATAAACCAAGATTATTGGCAGAAGCTTGACTCTAGCTTTGAATTATTTTTTTTAATAGTAATCAGATAAAATTTCCAATTTTACCATCCTTTAATTTGAAATCTGATTTGTTAGCTGTGAGGTGACATTTAAAAATTTGCCTTTCACCTAGGTCACTAATGTTCATAGGTTTAAAGTGCTTCAAAATGAAAGAATGATTGTCACTGGAAAATGAGGTTTTTTTGCATAGTCATTGTCCTTCTTATTTGCTAGACAATCTCATTGTGATATGATCACTTCTTCTCTTCAAACTTTTCAGGGACACAAGATCATGTTTGTAAATGCTTTCCATTTCAGTGTTGTAAAGCCAAGTCAAAGATACGGGGATAAGGAATATATAGAATCATAATAACACTCTCAAGGCACTAAACAACAGCAGGATAAGAGATCTTAGAATATTAACTATTTTTCTTCAACCCAGCATGAATATTTTTTAAAGGAGCCGTGTTGTAAAAACATATGTCTTGAGAGCTTTTCTGGCTGAATTTCTAGCCTTTGTTTTTTCTCACTAAAGGCTCTTACAAAAAGAATATTTTCTAGGACACAAAAGAGAATTGAGGACTAAAAACTGAGTAATTTGTTTGACCGTGCAGAAATCTTGCATTACTTTTCCAGAAAACCTGCTTTGTAGGAGGTTTTCACTTACCTCATTACACACAGGGAAAGAGGCATCCTTGTTCTAAATTTCATATAAATATGAAAACATCATTCATAAGTTTTTAGCAAAATACCCTCTCTTCATCAAACCAGGGTCATAGTTGACTTTACTTGTGGTTCCTCAGTTATTTGCCTAAAATAAAAATTTGGAAATGATTACAGGAAGTTTGTAGCTGAAGATTTGTCGACAGAAACCTGAAATAAATGAAAAAGCAGAAAGTTAAGCAAGTAAAAATTAAGTAGAGTAAGCAGGTTGCAGTCACAGTGAGTCTTTCAGTTCTAGACTGAAAAATAAGTATTAATATTAACATGGATATAGATGGAAACTTACAGGCAATTTCATTTTTTTGTTTGCATAAAAATGGAGATTAGAACAAATCAAATAAAGGGAAGGGAAGATAGTCACAAAAGTAGGTTTACAGTTACTGGTTATTTCCTCTCATAAATTAAAGAAATCATTAGATATGAAAATATTGTGATGCAAAGGACACAGTTCAAGTGTAATGGAATAGAAAATCTCCCAAGAATTTTGGAACAGAAGTTCTGCTGCTTAAATGTTTCACCACTAGTTTTCATTCCCAGTACTACAAAATTATATCCAGAAATCTTCTTTATCAGTTTAAGTCACATAATGCTGTTAATAAACTCACTGTAAAAGCTATTAATAAACTCACTGTACTTTGTCTTATATACTTTAAAAAGCAACAGAAGGAAACAGCTTGCTAATGGAGAAAATAAATTAATTATATTTTTATGATTTTCACACACACACACACACACACAAAACTCTCTTATTCCTTTAAATATATTTGGTTTTAGAAAGAAAAAAACCCATGAATTTAAATCTGACAGGCAAGAAATAATACACAACTTTCAGGACCTAAAATGTTACCCAGTCTGGGGGTGTTAGAGATCACCACCTCCCCTTTGAGGTGGTCCATGTCACAAAGCCTGGATAGAGTCCAAACTCTCACAGTAAGCCCCTGAGGAGTATTCACCCTGTTTAAGAAAAGTTATGTGCAGCATGGGATGTTCTCCAAGAAAGAGGCTCCATTTGGGATAAAAATGAAGTCTTTTTTATAACACAAGAGGGTGTAGGATGCACCCCTTTGAGCAGTCAAAAGATGCTGCTAATTTTGATTTTTCACCTGTAAGAGCCAACACATAATCATGTTTTCCGTTATTTCAGAGCAATTTGATTTTTCCAGACTATTTGCCACTTGCTCAAAGGGAAAATTGTTGTTGCAGTTCCTTGTTTATGTACCTCTTGGTGGTATCTCTGGGTGCCTCTGGTATCTAGATTCCCACAGTTGTCATTCACTCAGTTTCCAGATGTACTTTTCAAGCAAGTTTTTGATTCACAGAGCTACTTCCAGGCCCCACCTTCCAAACTGAGAGGCCTCCCTCTGTCACTATTTTTCAGGCGATCTTTTCCCCAATAATTTTACCTATTTAACCAGGCCACCTTATTCCTGCTCACATCAACACGTTCTGGAGGGATTAAGGGCTATCTTTGAAGCATTTTCTGCTGTCATCACTACTTATGTAGCCCTAGCAAGGTCTGATTACCAAAGACAATCCAGAAGTTTTAAGAGGACAGGAGGGAAAACTGAAAATATTTTAAATTCAAGGTGCACAGATTAAGTAAAAGAAAGTCCTTCCCATATTGATTAAGCTGCTTTTAGAAACTTACAAATTTTTCTTTTCCTTTCAGTAAAGATTTCAACCGTCAGCATTTGATACTGAATTTTCATAAATTTGGAAATCCCACTGTACCAGAGACTGGCCTATCAGAAAGAATCTGTGTCAGCAAGTTTGAAGAATGAAACTTTTTTCTTTCTATTATCATCTCAGCGTTAACAGATACATGTTTGACAATTTGCAGACAGAATAAAAGACTAAGGAAATGGAGAAGCAATTGGTCTAACCATGCAGTCATTTACCCAAGCAAGCTATTTCCATTTAAATCAAAAAGCTTTGCTTACCTGAGCAAGTATTTCCCACCTACATAACAACTTGCAAAAATGGAATCGAAGTCATCTCAGTAAAGTATTACTTCTAAGCAAAGGGAAAACAAATGAATGATCTTTCAATGAGATAAACAAAATTTTAACCAAATTTTATATTTGACAGCATATTAAATGTATCACAGAGCAATCCTCCTGCAGAATCAACATTTGAAATAATCTCTAGGCAACAGAGCACTATCTCCCTGCTGTAGTTATTGCAATGTCTGGTTTTGAGTTGCAGTTTGTTTGTCTGGACAATTTAATTAAAGAGCTGAGTTTGAAACAAACTTTTCTCCATTGTGAATTCTGTCTAGGATACGATTCTATCCAGTCTTCTTGCCTTGAAAAATCTACTTTGGAACATAGCTGGAATAAACATGTATCTCCCTTCTCAATTTGTCTGAGCAGATAGGTGGTCCCCTACTGAAGAGTCTCTAATGCTACATGAAAACCATTTGTGTTCAAACAGTGAAGCAAGGAGGAATGTAATTGTGAATTTTGGCAAGAATGGCGTTTCTTCTTTAATAGAATTCCCACAATAGTTGCCTAATTAAGAGCTAGCTTGAGACAAAAGGTACTAATATTGAAAATATGGAACCTTAGGAGTTTCAGGCATAGGAACATTACAATATACTAGCATTGAGGGATGAAAGTGTATTCTTTTTGCTGTCTTATTTTCAGGAGGTTCAGGAAACCTGAGGGCTGCTTCTGGCAATTCACCTGGATGCCCTTTTTCCCTTTTATCAGTTTCATTGTGTTTTACAGAATGTACAATGGCCTGTGGTAGCATAAGATCACCCACAGAGCCTAAATCTGAGTCTAGCAGTGCACAGAATACACATATGCAAGGCATCAATCTCAGGAGGGACAGAAAATAACTTCTTCAGAATTAGAAGCAGAAAGGCAGATTGTGACATTGGCCTGCACTGGAGGGGGTATGAAATGGTATTTTCTTGTGGGAAAACACTCTGAGCCTTCCTGATTTCCATAGGAGTTCCCAGTTCTTTTCAGATGGTGTGCTTATACCATCATGCCCTGGTATTTTAGTCAGCTCTTCCCTATATATCAAACCAACCATAACATCAAAGGCAAACCAGAACAAAGAACAGCCTGAAGTGGTGTCACACACACAGGTGGCAATAAATCCCTTCTTGCCTTCTTCATTCCTGTGGGTATTCATCAGGGCCGGGAACAATCTGTTGTTTCTCAGGTTCAGCTGCACAGATTTTTTTAAATAAAAAACTCCAAACCCTACCTACTGAGAAATAAACCACAGCAAACTAAGTCACCATGAACTTTTTACATCCGTTCAATACATAATAATGAAGTGCAGGCTCATGGAATTCCCTTATTTTGCCAAGTCATTAGTTCCATTGGCAAAGATGAGTTCAGGGAAAGGCAGTGGTGTTGGACTGAAAATGATGTTTACTCTCTTGTTCTGTTACAGTGTTTTATTATCGCCAATGTAAATTCAGATTTCTGGTGTCAGAAAATATACATGGACAAGTGGGATGGAGCAGTGCCTGTTGTTCCTTGGGAAAAGCAGGATCTTGCTTCCACTACAGAACGAAAGTGTTGAGAGGAAAATTAGGCAAATATATAACACCATGGAACTTCACGCTAGGAGGTTTAAAAGTAAGCTGGCAAAAGGTTGGTACCTTAAACAGCTGTGCCTTGCTGGTGAAAGTTCTTGACTTCACTAATGGTGCTTCCCACTCAGCAAATCAGCCATTTGCCATTTTGTGGTAAAAAAAGTCATGCATTTTTACTCAGAACACCAAAAAGACGCACAAAAAATTTTGATAAACAACAAACAGGAGAGAAAGTATGTACAAAGCTAAGTGCAGAACAAGGAAACCATGCAGTTATTTGTAGCTGCTACCACCTTATTCAGAAAAATAGAGGTGGAATCCATTGGAAGACAGCTCTGAAGGGCAGAGGAGCCAAAATATTGGCAGGTCTTTAAAGAGAACTTCCTCCAAGTACAGGAATAGTCCATTCAAACTAGTAATTTAAATAGCAGGCATTATGAGTTGTCATTTGATCTGTAAATTAGTTCTAACAGAATGGATCATAATTACCTTTGTATTATTTAAATGAACAATCTAATCAAAGGAATGACAGAAATATGGAAAAGAAAAATAAAATCTCTAAATCTAAAGAAAGAACAACTACTCCCATTCTACAAGGCAAGAAACGTGGACTTTGGATGATGTTACACCCTTGTTCTTTTCTCCAAAATATTTCCCAAAGGAACAGAGTTCAACTCTTCTAGCAACAACTCTCCACCTTTTTTCCCCAAAGTTTTCTCTCACTGCTGTGTTCTCCACCACTCCCATGCCCACACCTGAGTTTCTCCACTCTTCCTGTGCTGTTGCTGTGACCATGGGTGCTCCCCCAGCTGCTTGTCCTGGCCCAGTAGCCCAGACCATTGACCATCACTCCACAGTGTTACACAACATGCTTGTAGATGAAGTGTGTCTCCTCATCCCATCCCATCGCAGAACTCCTCTTGCACCCACCACTGTCTTCCTAAGAAGTTGGATCAAACAAGTTATTTGCACCTTTGAACTAACTAAAGTTGACTGTGTGCTCTTTCCAATTCAAATATGATGAAATATCTCTGATTCCCTATACAATCTCCTGGACATGTTGCCTTTTCCTCAAATGCTTCCCAAAACATTTGGGGTTTTTGGGGTTTGATTCATTGACTTTTTGGGTATCTGATTTAACACTGACAGCTGAGACAAATTTATTTTAGCACTGGACCCAAGAAAGTCCAGGAGTTGTAAAAGACCTGCTGATAATATATTCTTTAATGGATTTTGTCACTTACATTATTTTGCTAAAGGATCTTACAAAAGCAGACTTAAATGGGCATAAGATAAAAACTTTTTATATTATATCTATAACAGTATTATTAATAAAATGACATATTGTTATTTTTGAGTCCCAGAAAGAGCACTTTGCTCCCCCCATATATTCTATGTTTAGATTGAATATGTTTTCTATCTCTATAGTTTCAGAATTAAAACATGTCCCCCACCTGAGGAAATCCACTCTGAAGGAATTTACCAATCAAAACCAAAAACCACACACAAAGCTAGCCACAGCAGAACTGATACAGTGTTTGGAGCTGTTGTCTTTAGATAACAGTAACTTACCTGGATTAAGATTCAGAGTTTGATTTTTAACAAAAAAGAATCTTAGAAGAAACTGTTTGAACTATTTAAACTACAGAACTATTTTTTTAACTACAAAAAAAAAAAAAATCCCTATCACAGAACTCAAGAGGGAAAGCAGCGCAGAAATTTTCTAAGGTTGTGTACACTGGGGGAAGGAAAGAAGAAGGGGCAAAGAAGTTAAAGACAGAAGAATAAGGTCCTGTGACTCATAGACCTCTTCCTCCAAAACCCATATGTTTGATTCATTCAGTTCCCTCTCATCCTAGGAGAAGATAATGCTCCATACTATGCATGCACTATGATCCCAGTAATAGCATCCATTGTCCTAACCAAGCTGTCAAGGCAGGTGATGACAGCAGGAGCAGGAAGGGAATAGCACAGTACATAAATCACACAAGACTAGCAGAGAAAAACAAATTATTGAGGGATTTGTTGCAAATCCTGCGCGGTGACTTCTCTCCCAGTAAGGAAAGGTTGAAAGCTGGGATCTTGGAACTGGTTCTGATATTAAGGGAAAGGGCAAGAGTGAGTTACAAGGCAAGAAACAAGGTGCTGCAGAAGTTCCATCAATGGAGGAACAAGCTTCAAGGAGTATCAAAAAATAAAAAAAGCTATACAAAGAAATTGAACTGTTCTATGTATAGCAGGATAGCTAGAGAGTTTAACAAAGTGTTGGAAGAATAAATGTTGTTTTTCCCTAAAGCAGAAATGTCAGTGTATCCTCACTAGACCTAGCTGTGTGCCAAGAGCTTCAGCAGTTCCAAGAAAGAGCACGACAGTATACAGTCTACCATGTTAAATATAAGAAGGGATTTTCAATCACTGAGGCCCAATATTATAATCTGAAGGTCAAAAGATTAAAAAAAGAAAAAAAAAAAAAAAGAACATAGGTTACTCCAGGTAAGATGTCTGAAAAGGAAACACAGGGAGTGCAGAGAGAAAGGAACAGCACTGCATTGATTGTTATGAATTTTCAGTATGAAAATACCAGTAGACACCAGCAAATTTATCTTGAGAAGCTCTCTGTGGCAAAAGTACTCTGCAAGGCAGCAAATAGATGGAAGGTGTATTTGTTGTGAAAAAAGTTTACAGCCTAAATATTAACACTGTATTGTGTCAAAAGCAAGCATTGTACAAGTTATGTGAGTTAACAGGAAAGACTATAGATAATTAATTTACTCTGGATATTATTAAAAGACTAAATATTCATGTATGCAAGTTATTAATATTTAAAAACATGTTATTACCTGTTTAATTATCATAGATTAATCAATGATAATTAACAAGCGATTAATCAATGGATCTCTATAGAATTGAAAGAAAACAAGTTCCTACCTGAAAACAAGAATGTAGCTAAGCAAACTTCCTAGAAAGAACTGAATGTACAGAGATGGTGTTTGGCAAGAAATATAATTGAGCCCAAATCCACAGGCAAGTGTGAAGACTGACATCCTTCCAGAGATCTGAGGAGTGGAGAGGGCATGGCAGAGGCACTGCCAGAGCACCAGGCAGGGCTGAGATTGCACAGAATTATATCAATAATTCTGAGAGCAGGGCAGTGGAGACCCTTATGCCAACCACAGCTTAGTGCATTTAAATGTGAAACTCAAGCTACATGACCCAGATGGATGTCAAGTGTGCTCAGTGGTACAGCACAGTGGTGACTGCAGCTCATTTCTCAAAAAAGGCACAAAGTGTTCAATTTCCTAACAAATTTATATTAAAAAAAAAATTCAGGTTATGCCATAATATCTGCTGAAGCAGCAAAATGGCTTCAGATATTCAAAATAGGTGCAGGTGCACAATTCAACAGCTTTCCTTTGAGGTGATACAGATGATGCTTGGCAAAAACTCTGGCAGAGTAGGCCAGGGGTCAGGCAAGGCCAGCTGAGAGCACACAGCAGCCCCAGGGTGCAGGGGACACGTGCATAATGCAAACATCAGCAGGCAGGGAAAGAACTGGGTGCTGGAAAGGGGCAGCAGCTGACCAAAATTGCAATTGCTCTGGAGGAAGCACACAGTCCTTAGAGAGCTACACCAGAAAAATTTGCAGCTGTGATGAAGGCACAGAGGACCCTAGGAGTCAGTGCCAAATCAACAGCAGCCAGCTTACACTGCACCCCCTCCATCTGACCGAAAGGAACAAAAATATTTCCCTATGTAAAAATACAAACCAGGAGGAGAAACCTGAGTGGGTCAAAATCAATCATCTCAGTGATGGCCATAGCAAACAAAATACAGAAATCATATTTTTACACATCCAAATGTCTTAATAATAAACTATTGTATGAATACAACAGCCACCACTAAGGGCTACCATGATAAGACATTCAGTGTCTTACTCATAAGGTGAGTAGGTGATGCACTGGCAAATAAAGCTGGATTAGAGATGCAGCCTGCTAACCTGCAGCACATCATTTGGCAGCTGCTGGTTCTTCTAAATGCCCTTTGCATCTCATCTGAACTAGAGGGGGATTTTCTTCTTGCTTTTCCAGAAGGTAGCACATGAGGTGCTTAAAGGACTGCACAGAGTGAAAGTCATAACTGACAAAATTCCCAAGTATAAATTCACAAGTCAGCAATGCAACAAAAAAAAAAAAAATTCATAGTGCTGCCTCAAAGTATTGTAGTTGCTACATACAGCTGAGTCTGCACTCATGAAAAAGCAAGAGGGAATCACACACTTCAAAAATGTTTTAGTAAAGAGAGATCAGACACAAAGCAAGATGCAGGGAATAATAATCAGCAGATTTCCCAACACATCTATAATTTTTCAGATATTCTGGGAGAGGGTAAAAATGCCTGGTGGCATGAATTTGTCATGTAAAACTTGATATTTGCCACAGCAACAATACTCAGTTAATGGCAATGCCTAGAACTTGAGCAGTTCTTTGTGTATCCTGTGGTCTAATGAACTTCATTCTCTCTCCAGGCCTGTGCTCCTTACTTTTTGTTACTGCTTTCTACACTTTGTATAAAAAGCAAGGGCTGAAGGCAGAAATAACACTTTCACCTGTACACTGCTATTTCAAAATACCTGGTACACTTTGGGAAAAAAGGAAATCCTAGAACAAATTAGCATGGTTATGCTCCTCCTGCAGAAAAGACTATTATAACTCTGTTTTTCAAACGCATAGAAGCTTAAAATATTTCAAAAGTCAGGAAATTTACAGAATTGGGATTCTGCTGTTACTTTTCAGAATCTTCATCTTTACTACATTTTAAATTTACCCCAATGCTTCCTAGATTAAAGAAAATAGATTAATATGTCAGCCCTAACAATTTTCAAGCTTGTAAAATCCCATTAAATTAAACAATCTTTTCCAATGTATATCACAGTATTACTAACTAGAAAAAGAAATATTTGTTGCTGTGCAATAGATTTAAAATCATTCCAGAGGCTATAGAGATTAGCATAATCTTTCTGAGCAAATCCGTCATTGAAGTTAGCCTTAAAAACATCTGGTTGTGAATAAAAACTGGAAAAATAGTGATTTTTCAGTCAAAAAAAAAAAAAGATTTTGAGGAGACTTTGATTTCTTCCAAAGGAAAGGCATGGATTTATAATCAGCATTTTCTGGGAAGATGGGGAAGTTAACAAGGAATTATTTTCATTTACAGCAAAGACATATGTAGGACATCAGGAGAAATATTTTCTAAAAAGAAATTGTAAAATATAAAAACAAGTCCATAGCTTGGAAAAAAACCCCACAGAGATGGGCTAGATAATTTTTTTGTCATTGAATAGACCAAGATAATCTCTTGAAGCAATTTTGAATCCTATGTTGCTGTAATTCCCAGAAGAAATTCTGGGTTAGCTACATTTCCCTTCATTTAATAATTAATCTTTTAATAAGGAATTTCTTTTTATATATCTGGGGATTTTTCTCTGATACTGATTAATGCTTCCCCTTTTTAGCTATATATTTAAAAGGAGATTATACTAGAGTTAAAAATACATATTTTGTGACTTTTCATGGGTTTTTTTACCATCAAATTACTAATAAGTAATTCTACTTCTGGGTTTGTCACATTTCTTTCTGAAAAGGCCTCATATTTCTGAAAAAAAGTTTGCAAGTCAATCCACTCCTTATGACCTTTTACCTCCAGGGGCCTTATTTATTACTGCCTAAATATATTTTCCATAAATCCATAAATATTTCCATTAGCACACACCTCTGCTTTTAGTTTCAATTTTTGATGGTTTAAATTATCATTTTTTTTACTGGGAAAGAGAGAAAAAAATGATTTGTCAGCCAAATCTTAATCTACTGCTGCACCTTTGTTAAACTTTGCAATAATCTGTGTACAGATTTTATCTACCCATCTCTGAGTTCTTCTCAATTTCAGTATTGCAGTCATTCACTCTGAGTGTAAATTTATTTTAATGAATTTATTTTAGTGATATAAATGTATATCTAGTCATAGAGCCTTGCTACTGTTGATCTTTGTTGTTGACATGCAGAGAGTACTTTGCAGAGAGCTGGCACAAAAGAGAAACTTACCATGGCAATTTTGTCTTCTTTATTTTCTTTTCATATGTAAAACTAGTAGAGACAGAGCAACCTCACTTGCAATAAAATTCTGGATAGGAGGATATAGCCACAAAACAAAAACTTTTTTGGAGTACTCTAAGTAAGACCTTGCCTCTAGAGGAAAACAGAGAGCAAACACATCCTTGTGCAGAGAAGGATGACACCGAAACAACCAATTCAGCAAGAACAGCTGCTATCCAGAGTGAACAGCAGAGTCAACACACAGTCTAAATCCAAAGGAAACAAAATGTTAAAAGAAACAAAAGTGTTTGCAGAGCCAAGGCTACTTTTCAAGACTGTGAAAGAAAAGAAATGGATTAATAATAGGTTTAATACAGATCATACTTAATGCTTTATTCTTCGCTATAGAGAAGATTCTCTGGCATATGATGATGAAGCAAGTGAAGGATTATGTTACCTGCATAATATGTAAAAAGTAAAATTTAATGTTCTATGACTGTCTAAGATTATTACCAATAGAATACATAGCATGCTTAGGGCAGGTACAACCAGTACTGGGGCATGAACAGCTTCTGTGCTTGTCACAGGGGCTGGAGTAGCCACAAAGAGTTGCCAAACCCTAAACAGCATCTGAACCTCATTCAAAAGCATGCTGGTTCCCAGAAATAAGGCCATGCTGGTTTCAACAGTCCAATGATATTCAAATTTTACAAATTCTCAAATGCCATTGCAATTAGCCTGGAGAAGAAGGGAGACATAAAAAGAAACATTTCATGTAATACCTAAAATTATGATAACTTCAAACAATGTGTTACAGAATGGCAAATCCTTCAAGATTTAAGCCTAATGAAATCAAAGGTACATAGGCTTAAAACCACTATTCACATTCAGTCAGCCATACTATTAACTTAGTTGGATATTTTTCATGTTGAATAGATTCTACTCATAAATGTCACCACAGGGATATTTGTTCACTAGGATGTGTGCTAGCAATTTCAAACCTTTGAGCAAAGGTCCCCTATTGTGGCACTTCTGCTGCATTCAGGATGTCAGTGGGTTTTGGGATTGCAGCTAAAATCCTGGGTGGAGGTGAAGATTCATTTACCAGTTTTTAATAACTCAGAAAGAAAGGAAGAAAAGAAAATGACAGAAAAAAAGAGCAACTAGCTTTCTGCATCCGGCAGAAAGTTTTATTCCTTAAACCACTGGACACATCTCAGTAAAATATACCAAAGTCCCTTACCTCAAGCACCTTTCCTTTTGAAGCCAAATGACCCAAATATCTCACCATAAATAGGAATTGTCACTCAATTAATAATAGACATAAAGAAGCATAAGACTGTATAACAGTTACCATAATGCTTGATTTGTCTGATTTATTCTTGCTGTTTTCTAGTCAGTTTGGAATGATGAATGCTTTCTTTTCATTATTGTCTGCTTGAAGTTATGCTTCTAATTTTCTCTTTCGACAAAAGGTGAGAATTCATGTTTAGCACAATTGAGTTATCAAAAGAAATCAAACATGATTTTTAACTATAGATGAATGTGTTATTCTTGTTTATTCCTACCTTCTTTCCCCCTGTGAATCCTGCCAGCCCTTCTCCCACAATGACAGCACCTTCTTTGCATGAGCAAAATACAATAGAATGAGTTACAGTCCTTTTTTTTATTATTATTTAGGGGCATTTCTTGTTATATAAATACTTAAAACAGCTGGTTTAGACTTGGGGTTTAATCTGCTGTGAAGTTTATGTATTAAAAATTCTAACATGAAAGAAAAGGGTGATGTTTGGTCTTTTGGTCTATCTTTTCTGATGATTTCACTTGATTATAAATTCTCTCAAAAAGATGGTATTTTTTTATTCAAGTTTTTTAATTTGAAAATTGTCTAGTCTTGCAAATAATTTTACTTCCTGCCTATGTGTGATTTCACAGGGCAGGCTTCATGCAAATTATATCAGGGCAAAATCAGTTTCCAAATCCTTCAAGTCGGCCTAAGTAATGATTTTAGTCTTGATCTTTTGCTGAGCTTCATGCAATGAATTCTCAGCATATACCAAGCCCCAGCAGTATTAGCACTGGCTTTGGGACTGTACTTGTTCTTCAAATCATTGTGCACTACTGCCAATTAAATTCACTGGACTGAAATCAAGATGGCATTTCAGGAAGTTGGTATGGCTTTCTGTGCTTCAGAAACCAAGTGAGAAATTCTAAGAAGGTAAAACAAAAGAATAGAATGCAGTGTGAGCAGCAGCAGCATTCATGATCTCCTCCTTCAGTTTTTCTCTCAGTGTTTCTACAGCGTGTCCGAACTCCCACATAATCCCTCTTTGACCTCAGCTTTTCTGCCAACGCTCCCAGAGCATGACATCTTTTATTTTATCAGTTCAGTCTCCAATTTTTGAAACAGAATATAACACTGGAGACATAGCTTCAGTTTTAAAGGAAACAAAAGGAAATGATTCCTGCCTTCCTAAGACAATCTCAGTTACCCCTTTAAAAGAAAGCAGAGCTGGGATTTGTCTGCATGATGCCAGGCTGGCATTATGCTGCTGGAAGCTGCTTACAGGACAGGTAACATTCTGTGACTGTGCCTCTCTCTGTGGCTCCCTGCTTTGTGGGAGAGGTTGCCAGGGCTGGCTTCCAACAAAGCTGAAGGAAAGAATCACGTAGATGTCAGACGTTTAGGGGAAATTTCCACTACAATTTCTTGAAAGGGAATCCTTTAGGCTTTCCCTTGATTCTTCTGCTACAGTTTAGAAGTTTTGAACCCCTCTCTTAAAACCAGCACAGGAGGGCTGGAAGTCTCCTATACATTTCCTGAGGTACCCCTATGCAAATACATTGATAACTCCATGTAACCAATTATACTGCCTGCCTCAGACATATACATTTAATTAAAAAGTAGACAACGTGTATTTATTACTAACTAAATAATACATAGCAAGAATTCATTGCATCTTTCTAATATCCCTATCCATCCCAGCTGTTTTCCAATTACCCATGTCCACCATAATCTTTCCTAGTCTCATTTGCTCTGTCCTTGGCACAGTATTACAGCATGATATACTCTTCCTTTCTGCTTGTAGGACAGAGAGATAGCTACTGCCTTTTGATCTTTTACACACTGCTTCTAGTTCCCTTTTTGAAACCAAAACAGAAGTTAAAGGTTCCACCTTTGGGATGATTTAAACATCTGTAACTGCTGTCACTGCAATAAGATGTGTGACTGCCCCTGCTATTCCCCACCTGTTGTCCAGGACTATCACCTCTTCACCAAAGAGTGACCCCAAAACACATGCTGCTGACAAGGGGCCCCTGTTTAAGCACTTATGTATTAAATTACATGTCTTGCAGGAGGTACAAATCCAAACAGCATTGTGACCTCTAGAAAGATGGATATCAAAAAATTTATTCCTATTCTTTCAGTGAAAGAAGTCTGTCTCAGGATAGAATGGCCAGGTGCAAGGTTTAGAAACCAAAAGCAGGGATATAAATGGATTATAGCCACCTTGTCAGCATCTGTGATGTCCCACTCTTAAGGGGAATGGAGCACTCAAGATTCATAGATGCTCAGGGTTGAAAGGAAAAACAGAAGTCGGAGGGTCCCCAATAAATCACAAGTTTTGTTAGCAAATTACACACTTGGAAATTGCTAGGTGAGTCCCTGAGATGCTACATAAGGGGTTTGGATAAAGGGGTACGGCAAAAAGGAAGAGAGCAAGTAAGAAAGAAAGGACTTCAGGGGGTTTTGGTGGTCTTATTCCCCCCCTACAGTGCATGCTTACTTCTTGATCTGATGCCTTAGGTTTTAGCTTTTATATTTTTCAGATTCTGTACTGCTTTAGTGTGTAGTTCTAAGCTTCTTATTAAGGGGTGGTAAGCTCTCTGCACAGAGTAGCTAGAGAAAAAAATTCCTTCTCTAGTTGGGAACCAAGACAAATGATCCAAATTTCAGGCCCAAGACCATAAACATGGTGGACTGAAGAGAGAAAAACAAGAAGGATGGGACTTCATGGGCTAAAGCTGTAACTGGACAATTAACTCCAATATGCAAATGAACCAGAACTTATAAAACTGCGAGACCCCGTGACCAGTCATCCATTTTGTGACCATTTTGGTGTATCCCTGGCTGGGCTCTTGTACTACCCAAGGTGAATCAATTGAGACCTTTTAATAAATCCCTACTTTATTCTTTAACTCTGTCCAGCCTCTGTTCTAAGTCAGCCTTTACAAGGCATCAGATCTCATTCCTGTGCCTGTACTGTACTCTGCTGTGCTTATCTGTAGGGACAAGAACAGGGTGTTTGTCCCAGAAAAGTACTGCCTTTCCTCCTAGTGGCTCCTTTCTCCAGCCACATCCTGCTCTTTCTCACAGTGTGCTATTACCAACAATACTTGGCTATTGGTGCCAACAATTCCTGTTTGGCCTCACAGCCATCCAGCTATGGCTGTTTGAGACATACACACAAATCCCTTATCTTCTGGGCTTCTACAACATCTTAACAAGATACATTGGTATTGAACACCAAAGAGAGTGAGGATGCTACCACAAGAATTGTCAGTCTTGACTTTTCATGTGATGTAGCTTGCAGGCAGGTAATGTGTTTACATACACACTCCCACATAGTGAGCACACCAGGCGTGTAATGCAATCCTGGAATTTAACTGAGGTTATATGCCAGCTTTTTAGCAATGCACAGCATCGCTATGAAAGCCATCTGTTAAAACTGTGCTAAGATTACAGGCAGTTAAACTGCTAAATGTTATTCGTCCGTCTTTTTTAGTCCCTTCTGTTCGCTGAGGCTCTCTGGAGCATGAGCAGGTGCTGCAACTCCCTGAAATTGGAGGTACTGCAGTCAGACTAGTCTTCTATCAGGGGAACACTATCACTCTGTCGTTTCTCCTAAGAATTTTCCTTAAGTCTCAGAAAAATTGAGGATGGTGCTACCTGCAGATTTCTTGTCCCTCCAGCAATGGCCAGCTCAGAATTTGAGAATTTACATGGCATGACTCATTCCAAATATATGCTTGCTCTTGAGGTAAGAATAAACAGTTTAGTCAGTAAAGAAGTACTGGTTAAAGACAAATCTGAACTGTTGGATATCAATTCTGCTCATCTCATCAACATTTTCTTCATTTGGGAGTTCTCTAGAGAGACTGATGTAATCTCCTTCAAGGAACTGGGTGACCATCTGCTAATTAATCAAGGTAGCTCAGCAAAACCAAGTCAACTTGAAAAGAAAGCAGCATTCCAAGAGGAAGGCAGTGCAATTCAAGACCAGCACGCTGTGAGTTTTCTTCTCTGTACTTCAAAGGAAACTAGAGAATAAAAGTTATGCAGAGAAGTGATAGCTTTAAGACTAAACAGTGATATCTCTAAAAACCAAGGGCACTTATGGAAATTGTTGCACTCTTCTCACCTAAGAAACTTTAGGAGTTTTTATTTGTTCCCCAAATAAATTACACTTGCAAGAAGTCATCACTCTTAAATACCCACGCTTCAAGGTGTGTGAAACATTCTTAAAAAATTGAAACCTCATTCTCTTTCAAGATATCAGCCAACCAAACGATGAGGCCTAACACAGAATCCAGAGTTTGTAGGTAAGATTGCAAATGTTATGTTATCAGGACAGGTTGTAAAATATAAAGCCCCACATTTTGAGTGCCATAATTAAAGCAAGAACTTTTAACACTATTAGAAAGGTTTTTTTTCAAAAAACTCAGTATTCATGACATCCAGAACTAAAGGCTAAAAAACCAAAGCTTTCTTGCATTCATTTTCCTTTTAAATGTGGAAAGAAAACAAGAATAATGTGAAATAAAAACATGAAACATGGCTGCTTGAGCTAATTTCAGATTGCTCTAGCTACCTCTTCAGGCACTGCAAACACCAGCTTTGCTTCAAGTGTAGTCTGCAGACTAGTTTGTACATTGAGGTCTTCAAACTGTTTGAAGACACTTCCACTAGAAAAAGATCAAAAAAAGGGAGGTTATATCTACATTCTGTTTGAGTCCTGCAGTAAAGAGACACCTACAAATGTGAGTCACTAAAACAAAAGAGCATTTTCCATCAAGGTCACAAGATTTTCACACAGACCTTGCCAGTTGTTACAAACCAAGGCCCTAATCCCTCAAATTTTAACACATAGTTTCAATTTCACTGTTGTGCATTCCATTGAAGTGAGTAATGCTTTTTAAAGTGGGAAGCAGATGCATAAATATTTACAGGATTGTTGACTAACTCTGCAGAGGACAATTTGTTAGATAAGGAGAGAAGGAAACAAGCATCCTTGTAGTCACATCTAGGCACAGAAAGTGGTGACATATTCTAGTAAACCCCTGAGAAACATATAGTGACACATCCAAGTTTTATAGAATCCCTAAAAAAACACCAGACCTGTTTTCTGGTCACAAATAATAGGCTTAATATATGCCTGAAAAGGACATGTATGGAATCTGAAAATTAACACTAGAACTGAACAAATTGCATATGTAGAGGGATTGGCAGGGTCTGTCTGTCCACTAAACTCCACGGAACACACAGATTTCCTGACTTTGTACAAAGATATTTCTTTATGTAAGATGAGCCAGATTAATTCCAACTGTTTCAAAGAGAAATTAAATTCTTATATATCCTATAATTTTTGGATAAGAAAGTAGTTCAGGAATCCTGAACAACTTTAATGATGAATGTTTGTGATGTCTATACATGTACCTCTCAAGGGCAAATTTTTTGCATGGTTCATTATTAATGGAAATTGCATGCCTAACTCCCTCTACATCATGCAGAAAATGTACTTCTTTACAACTATCCTGATACAAAAAGTAAGAAAATATTTATTTTCCTATTTTAAAATTATATTCAAAGTATCTCTGATAAGAAGCTAATAAATATGCAAAACAGCTGGAGAGAAAAATAAGCAAAAGTGGAAAGAGGTTCTAGCAACAATTTATTCTCAACACAATAAGATGAATTCCAATATCTTAATGGAAATAAAAGCATTCTTTAAGGTTGCATCTTCTTATACCTGCACAAGACAGAGTATAATTTCTTTGTTTCTCCCTCAGTAATTATAGGAGGTTATATAATGCACATCATGTACTTTAAAATTACTCTTATAGAAGAAAAGAAAAAAATGTTTTAAATGTTACTGAAACATGAGAGCTTTTATAGACAAAGAAAGGTGTAGAACCTCATTATTTTATTAAGTCTCAGAGTGAAGGAGTCCCCTATACTTAATTATATTGACTCTTGGATTGTACAGGTTCCCCTTCAAAATACTGGTAAGTGACGTAAATGTTCAGTTTCTCAATAGCACTGCTGAAGTCCAAACCAAACCTTCTCACTGCTTTACATATGGAAAAAAAAAAGTGAAAAAAAACCCCATAGAATCATGAAATATCTCAAGTTAGAAGAAACCTGTAAGAATCATGACATCCAACTCTTTGTTCCTTACAGGACCCCCTAAAAGTAAATTACAAACTCATAAATCATAAAAAGAGTGTCATCCAGATGGTTTTTGAACTCTGACAGCTTAGTACTGTGATGGCTTCCCTGTGGAGCCTGTAGTAAAATAAATGTGAGGTAAGTGCCACGAGGTAAAAGAATGTGTCATTTAACTGACAGAAACTGCAATATCTCAGAACATCTATCACAATATTAAGCAGAACATCAAACATACGGCCTGGGAAAAGAGGTATTCTTTTGGAAATTAATAAAATATTGTTTACAATAAGAAATACACACAAATATACCATGAAAAAAATCAGATAAATGACAGCAGAGTGCAGAAAAGAATTCCCCAAAAAATAATATTGCAGCAGAAACAAAGACTCAGAAAGTGGGATCCTCCAGGACTAACTGGAAGCAAACCATGGTTATGATTTGCTTATGGAGGATGGGGTGAGGGAATGATGTGGCAAAGCCCTTGTTATTTCAAAGAAGCCAGAAGAGGCAAAGCTAGAACAGATTCCTAACAATTACTGCAAACCTACTGCCTACCTGATTGCCAAGCTACTGCCAGACATTTGAGCATCACTGCCCAGAGGGTGATTCTTAAAGCTGCTAAGGATAATTCTGTTAGATGCTAATTAAGGAACCTCAGTGTCAACTTAACACTCTCCTATGAAGTTTCCAGCTCTGATAAGACCAGGCTAAAACCAGACGTTTTAGCAAAATCAGGGAGGAAAATGGAAGAAATAACTTAAGGCTCTCATTAGGGCTTTGTCTAACAAAATCAAGCAGAATGCAGTAAAATGTATAGAAGTCATTGATCTGTTCTAAAACAGAACAAACCAGCAACCATGTCTTGTAATAAGCCAAGTTTTTGGATGGTCTCTGGATGTTATGTTATGTTATGTTGTTATGTTATGTTTGTTATGTTATGTTATGTTGTTATGTTATGTTTGTTATGTTATGTTATGTTATGTTATGTTATGTTATGTTATGTTATGTTATATAAACTAGACAATCTTGAAACACCCAAACAAATCCTAGGCTGGCTTTGTTTTCTTCCTCTCTGGATGTCCAAACACTGGAATTATTTGCTTTCTCTTTTTAAGTAACCTCTGGTTATGCAATGCAAATGAGGAAGTTTGGTCATAGATTCCTCTAGTTTGGAACTCAGCACTAAAAACCGTCTTTACTTCCACAGAGGACAAAATTAATTCAAATTGTTTATTTTTGACTAAACCCATGTAGTCACTTTTCATCAGCTTTTTTATTTTTTTAACAGAATTAAAATTCTGTTTGTGACAACTCCTATGAAAGTACTAAGCAGGATGAAATTAAACAGCAGCTGTAACACTCGTGCAAAATTTAATCTGCAAAAACTTGAAGAATCTGACCATTCCATTTCAATTTCCATCCCAAAAAGTAAGCATGGTGGTTGAATGATGAAGTAATCTGGTTTGATATGAAAAAGATAAACATTTCTCCCTGTTTCTCTGGAGTGGTCCATAGCTGGGAAAGTAGGGAAAAAAATTAGTGAGAGTTTATTATTTTATCTAATTTTTCTCTCTACTACCCTTTGTCAGAACCTTGTTTGAAGTATGGTCTCTTGGTTACATGAATATATCCTTTGGAACTAGAAGATTTGGTTGACTGAGACACCATAAATACTTGCCAGATAAATAAATGCCAGATTCTCTGCACAACCAGTCCCAGTGGTTATCTAGAGCCTCCATTCAGATTAACACAGGCTACACACTGGATCTCTGGCTGCTGAAAAGTTTAACACATCAATATTTAAAACAGTCCACAGCCAGCCCCACACCTGTAGCATTTTCCTTTTCTGACTGAATTTCCCATGGGCTTCTCCATCAACATTAGGACTTAAATGTATTTTGAACCCACACCAGTTCTGACCACTGTTTGGTCTTTAACTGGAGGAAAGGAAAACACTCCTCAGAGTGGAAAAGTAGCAGCAATTGCAGCACCCTCTTTTTCCTGGCTCTGGTTTCTCATTCCCCCACTAAGTTCCAGTACCAGCCTTGTTGGTACAAAGGGCTTGAACTCCAACTAAGTGGGATGAGGATGATGACTCCAAACAAGTACCCACAACTACAGAAATCAGCATTCCTTCTTTTCCCTGGCACTTAAGGCCCTGGAAGCTCTGCTCTTCTGCAAAATCTTTGTCTCAGCATCAGCCCTGGCCTCGCCCTGAGCCCAGAGACAGCTCTCAGAGCAGGTCCCAGCACTAACCCACATCCCTAAGTGCCACATCCACACAGTGGTTAAACTACTTTCTGAACACTGTTCTGTGAGTAAAAAAAAATGTGCTGAATTATGTACTACATCCTTGGATGCATCACAGATAACACAGAAGAAATTTCTCTGCAGTAGTATAATATAAAAGCTGTACTTTAATATTTTGTGTAGCCCTTGTCCCTTTCACTAGAACTGAGAAATTGTGAAGGAAACCACTGGATGCAGGGAATCAAAACTATTTTTCACACAAATAGGTAAAGAAAGTTTATATCTTACTTAGGAAAAAAACCCTAAAAATCAAGAAAATAAAGTATCAGCTAGTGTAGTAGCAAAACAGATGGATCTTCTTTTAATAATCCTCTTTCTGCCATGTACCACTGCATGACAGTGGCCCTAATTTTTAGGCAATGTTTCATAATGAGGAGCCCCTTCACACTTTTAGGGCTCCTAAGAAAGAAACACTGCATACCTGGTTTAGAAATGCATAATTTTCCCCAGCTTATTATTCTTAGCTTTGGAAAGTAATATCAGTACCAAAAGCAATAGGAACTTCTATCACTGAAGACTAACAAGATAAGTTTCCTGACCCAGAATTTTTAGACTACAACACTATTTTGCATCATTTGTAGGGCTGGAATTTTAACACAACCCATTCCTTCCACATGCTGAGATCCTCAGACGGGGAGCAGGGAAATTCTCAAGAAACATAAAAGAGCAACTTCATAGCAAAAAAGTAATTAAATAATCAAAACCAGATGGGAGAGAAGCTGGTAAATCGAAATGACAGCTTGATCATGGACAAATGTACACCAAAAGAAGAGAGCTTAGCAATTTCAGAGAAATTTCTGATTGTTTAAGCGTGAACCTCAATGAAATCGTGTGGAAGGTGGATGATACATCTGTGCATCGCTGACTATGTATTGCTAAGCCTTTTTCAAGTGGGACAAATGGTAAATGTCAGCTGTATTATACAACAGCCACACTCAGGACATGCTTCAACAACAATCTTCCATAACAAAAGGTCACAGAGACATCACTTCAAAAAGGAGGCCCTCCTTAAAACATTGTAGAGAAAAATCTATTCTGCCGGTACAATAGACAAACAATTGAGTTGCACAGTCCAGTGTGAAAGAATGAGGCCTTATGCATCTAAGAATGCAAATGTTAAACATTTAAAACCAGACATACATTTCCTTAGCACTTATTTCCTTCAAAAAAAAAAAAAAATATATATATATCCCAGCACCAACTTATATAGACTGGAAGCGTCACCAGGGAAGTACAGAACAACTCAATTGTTTAGTTGTGGACTGTTTACTGTATCCTATCCAGTAAATGTTTCTCACTAGTTTTTGTTACGGAATTCAAATATCTCCAACATAATTTTATTACTTTAAAGTAAGGAAAGTTAATCAGTCTTAACTTCTCAGTAGAAATCACATACTGCACTGAGGTCAATATATTTCAAGACAATGAGTTTACTTCATACTACTGTGTGAGCACTTTCATGTCAAAATTCATGCTTTCAGAAATCTGAGAAGTTGAAAGAAAAAAAGTTATATGTACACTTCAAGGCTAGATTTTCTTCAAGACAAATCTGTATTTTCCACAACAAAAGGAAAAAGCATTCCACATCTTGATTATTAAAATTATTCTAAAATTTTCAATTCAAGACTATTGCTGATTTAATGAGGCTTGTTTGGATTTTATAGAAAATATTTATGGGCATATCAGCTGGTCCACTAAGTGGACACAAGTGTGTGGCAATACCTTGAGTATCTGAGAAAGAGAAATTCATTTAGAAGCAGAGAGAGAATTTGTACCCTAACAAATATTTTGTAAATTCCTCAGTGGAGCGGCAGTAAAACCCTGCTGTGAGGACTGTCACAATTTCTGCAGCAATGAGAGAAAGAGAAATGAGAGACACAGAAGGAGAGAGAATTGCCACCTGAGCTACAGATCCCGTTGGATACAGTTTTCAGGAAATAAATGAGATTCCAACCCAGAGGACCACAAAATTCCCAGTGTAACCAAAGGGCTTTTCTCCATTCCTTGGTAAACTAAAGAAAAAGTATTTTGCTTAAACTGCTCAATGCCACAATATCAAAGCTTCCACCCCACAACAATCAGCCAGGGTCATCCTATTCCCTGTGGGAAGAAGGCAAGGTAAAACCAGCATCAAGTAATGTGAGTTTTCCTTATAAATATTTAGGACTTACACTTTAGCCTTAAATTCTTCCTCTATTGAGCTGTTATGGGCACACATCTATTATTTGTTTGCTCTAAGTGGTATTTGTTAAAATTCTGCCTATTAGTCTTAATACTCCTTGCCAGTTTGGAGCATTTTAATCAGCTTTCCAAGATGCTCTGCTTCTGGTCAAGGGATACTTTTCTCCAAAGAGGGTCCCAAGCAGATCTTAGTCACAACTTGGTCATGCAAAAAAAACCAAAACAATTTTCCAGCTCATGATGACCCAAGCAGCACAGTGAGAAGAGGGGAAAAGCTTAGACTAATTTCACTAGGTGAAGTAGCAAACTGTTTTCCTACTGAGTCTGACATGAATTCAAGCTGCTACATGGAAAAATCCAGGATCTGATAGTTCTTGATTTTCCTGTGTTGAAAATAAGGAGGCATTTAACTCATTTGCAAAGTCCTATGGTCTGTGAAAAATAAGAAACCAAGGAAAAACATGTTTTGAAAAGAAATTAATTTAATACAAGCAACCTTCTGAAGGAAAAGTTCAACTCACAATGAAGAAAGAAAATTTCCTACCAGGTCCCACAAAAATCTTTGCAAATCTAATGCTTTTTTTGTTCCCCCTGAATTTCTAAAAAGCACCAAACCCCATTATGCTTTCAATAATGAAATTTATACAATTCAATTCATTTGAAGAAATTCTTGTAAGTAAGGATAGGGTTATGCCACCAAACAAGAAAACACAATAAGAATGGCTCTGCAGAACAAAACCATTCATTTTGAAAATAAGCACACGGGTGAATGGGGGTTCCTTAGACTGACTGTAGTCTGGTTTTGTGTATTAAAAAACTCATGAGGTGGTGAAGTGTGTAAACTGTATTCTCAAGCTTGCATTGTGATTTAGTTTTATAAAGAAGAAATCCAGCTTTTATAATTCCAAGACCACTCTCTGAAGCTGCACAGAGCACAGTAACTGTGGATGATCCGGAGGTTCACACAGGATCAAAAATAAAACAAGAACACCCTAATGTTTCTAGACAGCCAGAATTTAGAAAAAGGTCTGCATAGTTTTATGTTCATGAATGGTCTCAATAGTCTTAGAAGAGTTTGGCTAAGTTTATATCTATATGCTTTGTTAAAATATAGAGTTGGTAAAAATGGTTTTTACACTGCAAGCCCATGTAGAATTTGAACCTAAATTATATCTTTTGAAATTCAGAAACATCCTGCCCTTTCCTAATATTTATGTAGAACATTCGCTTACCCAGCGATTTTATTTCCATTGCAGGTCAGAAATACTTTCAGGACAGAGGTCTTAATATAAACATGTACAGCAACATCCTCCTAATCTTCTCTCAAAATTGTTAATGGCACAAAACCTCAAAATATTTCAATTTCAAGACACTCAGGGAATAAGGGATATAAGTTTCTTTTACTTCTTATTTTTTTCATCATCTATAGACTCATGTGGACTAGCACAGCCATCAGGGAGTATAGTCAGGTAATTCATCATGTACAATTAGATTCAAAATGGTAACATTCTGCTGGTCAATGTCTGTAGGTACAGCATTCAAGTCTCCAGCTTTGCTACACCAAAAAAAAGTGTTCCTTTATACTACTGATCCATAGAGCCAGACAATGAGACTATGGAAACATTATAAAATGAAAATAAAGACTGAGAGTGAGCCATTTCATGGTCACATTTGGAAGTGCAAATTATGGTCTTTGAAGACAAAAAAAACACTTTTATTGGCACAATTCAAAGCGTCAGACACTTGATTTCCATATGCTATGACACAATAAAAATTGTAAATCTTCAGCTTTACTCGTGACTGTAACCAACAGTGAGTGACTAATGATAACACATTAACATCACAGTTTCAACTAAACTGACTTTATATGATAATTTATGTAGTTCAGATAAATGTGTTGGCTAAATGTAAATAAATTGTTTCATGGAATTAGTCAAAGACCTAATGCTCACTGGAACTTGCAAAGTTTTATCTGGGTCTCTTTTCAGAATACTGTCAAAAGGATTGTCAGAAGACCTTACATATTTTTATCAAATTAGACTGTCTAACCTCTCAAAGAGGTGGTGGAGTCCAGCAGTCACAGGCTAGAGAGGTTAAAGAGATTCCTTAAACAGTATGAACTGTAAAACCTCACACAGCAAATATATCCCTATAATCACTGGAGAAATTCAGGCCAAAATATGCTAGTGAGCATAGCTCTCATAAGGTCAAACCCCTGGAAACTCCTTTGCCTTTCTAATTTTGTTACTGTTCCCAGTATCAAAGAGTAGTGAATGATGTACTTAAACTATCTAAAACTGATGGATGTGATAACCTACACAAAAACTTAGATGAAAAGTTATGCTTTTGTAAATATTCAGCTGTGAAGGCCAGGAAATTCATGAACATGCTTAAGCTAGGAGAGAAAACTAGACCTAGCAGCTACAGGAAAATATGGACAGCTTAGCAGCTGTCCCAGATTGTTCTGGTGCTTTCACTTACAGAATCTTTAGGGTCATCTTGAGACAACAGAGATTTTGGTGTTGGTCTGCTCCTGTATTTTATTAACATCCTCAGAATATGCTTGCAAACAGGAGTCACAAAAGGAATGTCTCACATCAGCCCAGGTTCTGATGATTCATTTAGTAAATTTCATTCCCATTCACAATCCATCATCACTTGTGGAAATGTATGTGAAACCATTATGAAAAACAGAGAGAATCCCTACTCCATCAGTTTAATCTTCATGAAATATTTGAAAAAAATTATTATTTTTTAAAAAGTTTGAGCATGTGATTCATAATGTTATAGCGATAATTAGTTTTGATGTGATGAAGCATTTTCATATGCCAAGCTATACTTGGAGTATGAATACTGGAAAAGTATCCAGTCTATTTTCCACATATAAAAAATGCCTTAACAGAACATAAGAACTGAACATAAAGTTTCTTATTTTTCTTCTTCAACTTACCTTTTATATAGTAAACAGTTATTGTATACTGTTAAAGTGAAATATTGAAATTATTTAATTAACCTTTTTTGACCTCTGTAAAATGCAAAAGCTATAAATATGGAGCAAATCAAATTGAGTTCTGCTGTAGGCAAGAAACCAGCCTCCAGTGGATTGCCTGCTGCTCAGATAGCATTTGCTAATTTCAGTCTTTATACTTCCACAGGAAAAACTGAGAGTACACACGCAGTACAGTTGTGTTTAGTGATTTTCTATAGTTTGGTGTTATAAAAATTATTCTGATCTTAAAAAAGGAGACATAGCTTAATCCAATTAATTCAGGCAGAGTTAAATCTCTGTTGTAAGTGAAAAGTTTCAGACAACTAAAATCCAGAAGAATTTTTTTAATGACATTTTGTATGTGTGCCTATTTTCCACTATCTCCATACACAGCCTCTAGCAAGGGATAATTTTCAGCTCATTCTAATCTTATCATCTGTCACTGGAAAAATCGCTGACAATAGGCTACAACACAGTCCTGATATTAATAAAAAAACCTCAGGACCCATAATTTAGAGCCATAAGAACAAAAAATCTTACTTTACATGTCATTATTTAAAAGTTAGTACCATCTTCTAATACCTGAATTATTAATGGCAACTGAATGCACTTGCCAAAAACCAATTTTGTGATTATTAGAGAATTTAGATTTGCTTTAGCAAGTAAAACACCTTGAAAACCTTTTTATGGTTTCTTCTGCTCCTCTATCATAAATATGCTCCTTTATAATTCTCGTATCTCACTGCTTTAGAAACTTGAATTTTGGATGCTAATCCATTAAACCTTCTGTATTATATTTATGGCTGCAACATATACTTTAAAAAAATTCTTAATTCTGTTTTTCACCTAGGAGCAAACTCTGATTCCATAGTCCTGTATCACAATGGCAAGTGATATAATAAATCACTTTACTGCATAGTTAAGTTTTAAAAGCATTAAAAACCATGCTGTGCTCACTTATTAATATGCCATATTCATTAAACAACATGTTAGCAATTAGCAGGTCGAGAACCACATTTCATAAAAAATAAAGCTAGAAAACTTATAAATGTTTGTATTCCATATATTTCTGTGATTCACATGCATTTCAATGTGATCCTGAATAACAACATTATGCTTTAAAAAATAAAAAAATTATTTACAGGCAAGATAATGTAGCAATTACAGTAACAAACACCTCTCACCTACTCTGAAACAACAGTTCAACAGACTGACAAGTTGTTGCATTTTGCATAATTCCTTCCGGTTTACTTCTTTTCCAATATATGTCCACTATTTTCTTCCAAAGATAGGTGAAGTCAGTTCCATAGTTTGAGCCAGTAACAAGCTGCAATGTAAGTCATTATTTATCTTAGTAGTCATAATGTGTGTGTCCATTTGTGATTTATGGGATTAATATGAGAGATTCACTCTCTTCAGGGTAAAAAAAACCTGGAACTTTCACTGACTTCATTCATGATGATTACACTTCTGAGATATAACAGATTTAAAGTGTTAGGCAAATATTTCAGAAGAGCAACTACATCAAAGCTAGTAAGCTAACAATAAAAAAAAAAGTAAATAACTGAATCCTAATAAATGACCAATACGTATACAAAGCCATATTAACATCACTAAAATTGAAAAATCAAAGGCTTAAGAAATGCCAGGATTCAGAATTGCCTATGCAACTTTAATTTGTCCTCGTTCTGCAGATACATTATAATGAAGTATTTAATTAAGATTAATGTCAAAGGTAACCACTAATTCCAAGTGGCCAATTTTCATTACACAGCTCTGCGTGTTCTCAGTCCAGTTCGCACCGGCTTTAGGATGTCTGCAGTACTTCACATTTCTGCAGATAAAACTCTTTGGTATGAAGTTAGGAACTGAGAAAATGAGCATTAATATCAATTTATTAGCGCTGTAAAAACATTTGGTCTGAGTGACTTACCTAACATCAGAGAGGAACTCTGAGGCATAGTGAAACATAATCCAATTCTCAAAGGCCTCATTTAGTTACTCAGAGACTGTCTTTTCCTCTTTTCTCAGACCTCTGCCATATTGAATACATATTTTCTGGTTTTTCTCCAGTTAATGGATTAGAGATTCTATCTATCAGTGTCTTCCTTCTCCCCAAACCCATGAATCATCCCCAGAGCCTCTTCTTGGGCTGACTGAGTCCAAGGCTTTGTGTTATGTGGAGGAGGGGTAGAACAGGACAACAGATGGACAAGGCACGCAAGAAAACAGAAGGAAGAGCTGCCAGGCAGTTTTAGTTCATCATATAAAGATGCAAAAGCAACATAAAGTTGGTTTAACTAACAGGTTCATTTCTTTGGTTATGACCATCTCCTAACTGTAAAATCCTTATGTACAGTAAATGTATGTGTTTCCCTAAAATTTATGGAAGTGAACGAAGGAGAAAAAATGTTAGTGCATTGATATCCATGCAGATCACCAGAAGGCACAGAGCCTTTAAAACTACTTGACATCTTTTCATTTGAGCTCATCAGTTAGGGAGTGGTATAGAAAATTACTGTTTCCTAGAAGAGACTGTAATGTCATAAATACTTGATCATGAATCTCAGATATTTACTAAAAGCAGATGCATTATGAAAGTGAGATACAATGAGCTTCGGGCCCAGCAAAACAATTTGGATACTGCCATTTCTGCCTTTTATTTAAAGCCTGAAGTTTTGTTATTCTCCTTGTTTGTCTCATCTATCAGTAGCTACTTCCATCATTCCCCTTTCCATTCCTCTGGCTTCTCGTCTCATGCTTTCTAAGTTGTACTACTTAAATCTTGGTTGTTTTTATTTTTTTCTTTCTATGTTTTTTTTCTTCTATTTTCTGCTCTCACCTTTTTTACTGTTGGACTTTATTTTCTGTTTTTTCATCACCACACAGTTCCCTTTGTTACTTGTTTTCTTGTCTTGACTCATGCTCCCCATTCTGTAGCTCCTCGGTCCATTTTCTGGACTCAGGGATTCTAAGTTTCTCTTTGAAATTTACTCTGCCTTCAGATTTATTTTATCCTTCTTATTTCCTAGATAATCTGGTCCTAAATTCCTCACCTGGATGACCACAAACTCCTTCCATTCTGGGGTTTCAATATGTTCTCATCACCTTGGCTGTCCTTACTAACAGTTTATCTTCCCTCTGATTTCAACCTCAGCGTTATGCCAGCCTTTTTCATACATTCAACCTACAATTTAAAGTCCTAATTTTACCCTGACCTTCCATCACACTTGTACTTTTCTAGAGCTAGTCTCCCAAAATAATTTGTCTGAAAATACTTTACCTTCCTCCCTTGTGGATTTTTCCTCTGTTCTTTTTTTTGTTCTTTTTTTTTCTTTTTTTTTCTTTTTTTTTTTTTTT
>LTAT01000001.1:104855513-104880332 GCA_003286495.1 Chlorodrepanis virens | reverse complement strand
TTTTTTTTTTTTTTTTTTTTTTTTTTTTTTTTTTGTTGATTTTGTTTACTTTTAATTATTAGTGTTTTCTACCCACTACTTCTCTGCCTTCCTCAAATGTGTACTGGCAGAGGTGAGGAGGAGAGCCAGTTGGAGTCAGTCCCTGGCACTGGAGCCTGCCTCCTGCCAGGCAAACTGGTTTCAAATGCTTTTTATAGGGATGGTCATAAAGCTCCAGTCTCTTTTGTCCATTCACCTGATTTTTTTTTTTTATGTCAGCAAAACGTGGAGGACTTCCTACAGGCATAAGTAGGACGGGGTAAATATGAGAGCTGAAAACACTTGAGAAGTCACCATAGGAAAACCAGGAATTGAGATGAATTTCCGCAGACTGGTACAAATGTACTGCATGAGAGCATTTCAGCGTAGCCCCATTTAATTTTCCTCATTCTGAGTTAAGAGAAATCAATTGCTTGATTTGAGCATCTCATTCAAAGGCAGCTAAAGCACTCTGTAGGTGCAGTTAACTCCCATTTTCTCTCTAATGTTACAAGACAAGCCTATTCACTGTAGAATGCAGTACAACCCAGAATACTCAAAGTATCAATGTCACTTGTGCTCTGTTTGAATTAAGAGCCTTACAGAAGAGATTCAGTGAAATGTATATTAGGATGAGAAACTTAAGCATATCAATGTCAAAACAGAAGATGTCTTCAGAAATACAGTTCCACTGCTATTTTGTCCTCTTGATCTGAGTGAGAACTTAGGAAATCCAGCATGTCTAGAAAAATGGAATTACTGCTCTGCATGTGTAGCAACATGCTTATCAGATTTAAACATTGACAGCCACACTACTACAACTTGGGTAAGATGTTTGAGTAGTAGGAGTAGGCAGTTGCTTAGGTGCTACTCTTGCCTCCTGGTAAACTTCTGGATTGTCCCAATAGACAACACTCATTCTCTGAAAGGGGAATTTTTCACATGAAAACTTCCAGTTCAGCTAACACCTGAAATATGGACCCCATTTCTGAAAGGCTTCTGTTGCTTGCAGAATAGAAAAGTAACTATGAAACAACTGGCAGCAAGTTTTTTAAACACATTACTGAGGCTCTGGGGCTGTCTGTGTTGTGAAAATATTTTTTGTATCTGGAACATGGGGAACACTCTCATAAAGTGTCAGGCTATTGTACAGGGGAATCAATACAAATACAGTGTTTTTGCCAAATTAGGGAATAGTCCCAAGAGTAGAATTAAGAAAAGATGAGCGATCCATCCAGCATTTCTGGTGCTTCAGAACAAGATTTGTATTATTGCAAATCTCCGCCATTCTTGCATGTGCAAGTTGTTTTTCATTTTTTTCTTCACAGTACACCCTTGTAAAGCATCTACATCAGATGCTTTAATAACTCCTGACAAACTTGTTAGTATTGTTTCCTGTGGCAATGTGACAGATTTTATTGCAGAATACACACGCATATGTGAATTTAGATTACAAAAATAAATCAATGGATGATGATATTTGAAAACTTTTAAATAGAGAACTAGGTGGTGCTGTTCTTTCATCTTTGTTGCTTAGCTGAATTCCTAACTATGGACTGAGAACACCAGGCTACTACTTTTCATGAATTTAGCTGTCTTAAATGTTAGAAGAAGTTATTTTTTCAGATTTCATTGAGAATGCTGCTTTAACTGCTAATAATTTCTCAGCGTAACACTTTTTACTGTATGGAAAAGAATTTTTGCGTTGAACAAATGGTGTAGTTTTATTCAGCATGGTGATACACTTCCTTTTATTTTCAGTTTGAATGACTTTGGAGTTAATTCAAATAACTTTTTAGACTCTATACTTGGTGTTATATTTAGGATTATTTGTTCTAATCAGTTTAACTTGTTTAGCTGTGAGAACCTTTTTAATCCTTTTCCACTGTTGGTTTCTTAAACACTTTGGGACTAATTTGCTGACAGCACAATGAGATCATCAATAATTGCTGGAAGAAATTTGTTGTAATTCTGTAGTAGCAGTATATAAAACATAATTAATTTAACAAGAAAACCAATTTATTAAGTTTTATTCCATTTACAAAAATATAAATTTTTAATCACTGTCTTGTCTCAATGCCATTAATGCTGCAATAGGAAATAGTGAAGCTGGATTATAATGAACTGCCTAGAAGCGAGATAGATTTGTTTTATTAGTGTTCAGTGTTGCAGCAGAATAATAAATGTCTAATTAGACTCCAACTCCAGTATGTAGCACTTCTGGAGAGAGTGCCTCTCATTGACCACTGCTTAAACTAAAACGTTGAAAGAACAGATGGAAGATAAAGAAGTAAGGGGAAAATGTACTTCTGCTCTGAAAAAGAAATGAAAATGTGCTCTGGCTAGGTCAGAGTTATAAAGGTGTTTGCTCTAAGTATGTAATTACTTACTCAAAAAATAAGCTGCAGCTGTTAATGGAGGAGTGTGAAAACACTTTTTCATGGAATTTGTTTCCCCTATTCCTTCTGAAGTGCTGCAATACAGAGTGGAATCTGAAACAGAAAGTTGGGTTTTTACTTTATGCTTAATAATGAACAATCAAAAATGCTTTTACTTGACACAAATTAGGGATTTAGTCAAATATCTAAATAGTACCCATACAATTGCAAATTTGTATCCACCAATGTTAAAAGCAATTATTCATCTTATGTTAATTTTTTGTGAGATTTTAGCATCTCCAAAGCAGCTATTCCAATGTTTGAAAAGCAATGAAAGATGTTTTGATTTATTTCTGAAAACAGGAAAGAAACCCAAAACAACTCCAATTCACAAAGAATTTTAAAAAATCCATTTTCATTCCTGACAAGCAAATATTCTTAGCTCTGAAGCAAGAGTCACATTTTATTATGCTCTGCATGGTAATGGCCTTTTTACAATATCTTTGGTTTTAGTTTTTACCATTAAAAACTACTATTAAAAACTCACTGCCAGAGTTACTTCAGTGCTTAGCACTTCCTTATTGCAGAATTGCATCTCAGAGACAGTGGTTCAATTTGCATGGGTTAGCAGACTAGTTACTTTTAAAAGGGGTGTGTTCATAGATTTAGTGTTCCTAACTGTAATTGGCTACAAGTGTGCAGAAGATTTCAGGATGTGTATTATAAATTGAAAATTATCAAACCAGCTAGCTTCAGAAGTTTTCACTTTCTCCCCCAGCCCATAGTTTGGCCTGCAGATCAGCACGCATTCACAATTATTGCAAGTACTTAATTTTTACAGCATTTCCTCTTTTTCTCAGGAAGGGTTGGACCCCTGAATCAAGTCCTTCTATGTGCAAGTGTTCTCTTAAAGAAATATTTGACTGGAAAGAGAGAGAATTTATAATAAAGTAGTTAATTTTTTTCAAGTGTGATTCACAACCACTAAAATGGATCATTTATGTACTGTGTTGGAGGTGGCCTGTCAATAAATAAAGGAAGGACCACTTATAAGTCTTTCTGTACCAGTCCACTCCTTTCAAAACAGCTAAGCATGAACATGTGCAGGGTTGAGGTGTTAGAACCAGAGCTTCTGTTGTTTCACTGATTTTTCTACGTTAAAGATGCTATTTAATAATCTGATTTAAGCCAGGTGCACTGAACATTCTGCAACACTCCAAAATAACTTCTAGAATATGGATGCTGCTTGATCCTTAGATATGAGGAAGAGAGATGGGTATTATTATTTCAAAATAGAGGAAATATGATAAAAATTATCTTTATTTCTTTTGTTCTGCTTAGGTTCTGGGAAGCACAGTGATTCCAAAAGCATGAAAGGTGTCCTTGCCCATGGCAGGGAGGTTGGAAATAGATGATCTTTCAAGTCCCTTCCAACCCAGGCCATTCTCTGTTTCTATGGTTCTGTGATCACTAAAGCTTAGATTTGCTTTCTTAGTACATTGAAATAATACTAAGTTCTTTTTTTGTTTCCCCCCTAGTGAGTGTTACCAGTATGGGGAGAGATCTGAATAAAGTACTGAGTTTTAGGCAACTTATGTTTGAAATCATTTAGATTGGCACATTAGGTTTTTTCCCTTGGCTTACATTGCAATGAATAATTTATACATGAGGTGCAAGATGACACTGTATATAAGGTTACTTTTCTAATCCAGGAAAATGCCACAATGTAAAGGAACCATAAAATACTTTGCATTTCTATTTGTGAGAAAATGATTGTTTTTTCCCAACATTCTTTGATTTAGGCTTTGTATTACATTTTCAAGTTGTTTTTTTTTTTTTTTTAAATCTGCGACTTCATCTATTCTTTCTCCATTGTCTGAGCTTTTACTTTTTGGTTCTGTTTTGTTCTTGTATCAGTGCCATAAGTCCTGATATTTTAGATTTATTAAATCAGCTGAAGAATAATTCTGAGTAAACATGAAATTGCTGTGTGTTTTGGGCCAAAAGCATGAGGAGCCCATTGTCACCTGTCAGTGACAAAACCGACAAAAAAAAAAAAAAAAAGTGTGGGGGGGGTTTGTGCTTTTTTGTGGTTTTTTGTTGTTGTTGTTTGGATTTGAGTAAGGATAATGTGGTCACACTAAATATTAATGTCTGATTTAATAAAAAAGACAACTACACCCAACTTGCATGGTGTCTGTGGAAGGGTTGTAAGACTGGGGCAATAGAGAACTACCTCATTTTGCATAACAATATCTCAGATTTTGTTGCTTCTGCACCACTTCTAAGTTCTTAGATACTTTCTTTTGATATTTACAAGTACTTTCCCTTTTTTTTTTCATCATGTTTCAGTTGCCACAGTCACAGTAACTGTTTTATTTCAAATATAGTCAAAGCAAGATTCTCTAGTATGACTTCAGTGTAGGGTGTGACTCTGGTTTGTTTCTTCAGCACACCTTTAGACAGCTCACACTTCAGAGCTCAGATGAAAACTTAAACAGATATGTAAATAGAGAGAATTTAACCTGAAGTCTTTCTTCCAACTATGGAATTTAAAGGAAATAATTAATATTTAGAGTAAAAGGGCTTACTCCTCTTTTTCCCTGATAGTGGGATCTCAGGACCTTTGAATTTAACTTTTTAAAGTTAACACTAGCTAAATTGAGTTCTAAGGCAACTCAGGCTCATGATAATGATACAATATTTTTTGAGAGTTGTTTCATAGTATTTGTGATGGTTAAGTCATCTTGAAAACCTCTATCTGTGCATACCATTGCAAACATAGCAGAATTAAAGGGAAATTATGAGATAGGCAAAGAATTGTTTGTGTACATCTGTTTATATCCATACTGAAAATAAGTGATCAAGAAGATAGGGCAATTATTGTGTGATATTTGATGAACCTAATTCAGTTATGTATCTGACTCTATGCAAATATTCCCAGTACCCAGAAAAGAAATTTTTGTTTTTTTTTTTTTTTTGCCAGCCACCTTCTGTCTCCCCACTTTCTTGAAGAATTTGAAGTGTGCGTGAAACTTTACCAGCAACACTTAAAAATAGAAATAAATTTCTGCAGTCCAGCTGTTCTACCATGAAACAAGTTGTTTAAGCTGAAGCAAAGATGATTGTGTTTTTCATCTCTGTGGGACTGTATTCTTTGGGATTCTGTTCATTTTCATTGTGAAACACATTAACAATAAGTATCAGTTCTCAGATAATATCAAGGTGATTTTTTTTACTGTAATTTGTGTATTCTCTATGATTTTTTGCAGCTGGAATTGTAGGCATGCCCATATGTCTGCTCTGTAAAAATTCAAAGGTGCAGTCACAGCATGTGAAAAATCCTTCAGTCCCACAAATGAGTTGGCATTTTTCTCGACTTGCTGAGTGCATAAGCTGTAAATTTTAAGTAATTGCCATGTAGAAACCTCATGCATATAACAGGACCATTTTATCTATGCCTATTTGTCAGCAGCTGCATCCCAGAATGGATTTGTTAAATAAGTACCACTGTTCTGCAGTCTGCACTTGTACAGGCTTTTAAGTTGCCTGATGATCTCAGCAAATCAAAAACTCTTCCCCCACCCCACCAAATAGTCTTGTGAGATTGTGGAAGTACTAAAACTCATTCAGAAAAGTGATATAATAAATAAAGCTTTCAGCCACCTAAAGTGTTGGTTAAATTTTTGACTATTGTTTCATTAAATCTTGTTGCTGGTTGTGCTGGCAAGTGTCCTTCAATGTCTTCATTTTTGGGGCTTTCTCATCACAAAATACCATGACAAAGTATCAAGTAGAGTTGAGCTCATCCTTCTGCACTAACCCTTTGAGTTGAGCCTGTCTTACTCCATATGAAATGGATCTTCTGAGCAGTTGCAGTTCACCAGCTTACAGCAAGGGTAAGGGGCTGAAAGAGGAGTTCTCCGAAGAAGTCCTTGAGCTGGAAACATCCTGGGGCTGTGGCTGGGCTAATTAGCCTCGTGTAATTCATCTTCAGTACACTGCTGTTCCTTACTCTCTGCAAACACCACCATTTAACTTTTTATCAATACATGTCCCATTCTTCTCAGTGAGAATTTTTAGTATCATCTTGTCCTAGCCCTGTCCTAAACCAGATCTACTCATAAGTCTTGGTGTAGACTACTAAAAATGCATCTTGAAATCCAGAGTTTTGTATGAGATGTAGTCCACTTAAAAATGCAACACCCACTGTGGTCAGTAGAAATTCATGTTCAGAAGTTTGGAAAAAAGTCAGGTTGCATTTTCTATTATTTAATAAAAAATACATGGTATAGAGGTTGCATTTATTTAATGTGTTTTAACTATTGTTTTAACTATATTTGTATGTAAACATTTCAAATAAGTTTAACTCTGTACAAATATATACGTATATATATTTCATCACTTGATTTGCACTGCATTTAAAGCTAATAAATTAAATGTCCATGCATGAGTTGGCTTCTGGTGAGAAAGTTGCTCAAAACGAAAGTATTAAACCAGAAACTTATTAATTGCAATAACTGAAGTGTTCTGAAAGTGAAATGTGAAAACATGCCCCCAAAATGTGTAATTTTGCTTTCTGTAAATAGAAGCCACATCAGAAATATGTACTTTTTTTTTTTTTTTTTAAGTGTTGATGTCAATGCAGCTGAGTTGTGGAAGACCTGATACTGGCTTGTTCAACAGAGTCAGAATTATGCTTTTCCAGGTCATTGTGGGTCATCTGGTTAATGCTGGATGTGAAAGGCTGTGCTACATTCCAGCCTTTGTCCTACTTTCCTGAAACAGATGCTCTTCGCTGAGGAGACACAATTAATTTCTCTGAAATGGATGGCTGTCTGCTGGCCATTCCTTCAATGAAACCATTACAGTTAGTTTTGGTTAAATCCTTTGCTGTTTGTAGCTGCAGGAGTTCATATTTTGAGGCTGTCAATTTCTTAGGCTCCAAGAGAAGCTGAACAAATGGAAATACAAACGCCTAATATAAATACTTTCAGTGCTTTTAAGCTTTTTGCTTATTTTGCAAGCAGTTGAGGTTATTAACCCTGAAAAAAGGTAATCTGAAAGGGTAACAAATATAAGTATTAATGCAACCTCCTCTTTCACAAAAAGAACCTGAAATTTGCAACACCAGGTCACTCGAAAGACCTCTAGTTCAGCACTGAATGTGGTTTAATGAACGCTTTCTTGCTTTCTTTGAGGGTTTTTTGTTAAGTAGTGATTTTCCTGTAGCAGATTAAGCTATTTACTAGCAAGAATAAAAGGTGATACATCTAAAAAACATGATGGCACTAATTTCATTGTGCATGTGAAGTGCATCCACTAAATTTTCAGTGGCAGATGTGTTGCTTATATTGTTGGCTTCCAGGAGCTGCAGTGAGGGTAGCTGCCAAACCAGATTTTCTGTGGGCACCACCTTGCTGATCCTGGAGTTTCAGGGCTAATCTGAATCACCTACAGGGCTGAGTGTGCACATTTAGGTGGGGGAAGCATCCAGGCAGGATTTGCAAGGCTGGGAGGCACTGATGTTGTCATGTGGAAGAGGGTTCAGATGGAATCCGGGCTTGGATTGGTTTTCTCTCTCCTGGAATCGCATGGCAGCTTTGGTGGGATGTTACGGTGAGCAAGGAAATGGGGAAATGCAGAGAGCTCTGAAATTCTGGATAGAAAGGATGTAAATGTATGGATATGGATAGAAAGGATGTAAAATAATAATATGGTAGAAGGGAGAGGAACAAGACATGTGATTTGAGGCATGAAGGGTGGACTGCCTGCTGTAAAGTGTAGGGAAATAACATAATTTCAGATGTGTACAAGATCCCTGCCACGTGTAGCTGGTTCAGCCTCACTACACAGTTTAGTCCTAATCAAATTTCAACTTAAAATGTGCTCCAAGTTCTTCATTAAAATTAAGAAATTACATGTCTTGAACATGCTTCAGCTCCACATACTTTCTGTAATAAAAGAATAAAATACTTTTCAGGGTGAAACATTGAATATCAGTGTAATGGCATTAAATACCAATGGTTGTAAATAGATTTTTCTTTAAAAAATATTGTGAAAATTTATATTATCTCTTTTATCCACTTTCTTTTTTTTTTCTCTGTGAAATCTCTTTAATAATGATATTTTTGTTCCTGTGGTTGGCTCTTCCTGTGCCTGATTTCAGAAGAACAGCTTGAGTGACTTCCTCAATTCAGTTTTTATATAGTGACAAGTATCTCATGCTTCTAATCCAAATGCTGTGTGCTTGACTAGCCTCAATCCAGAGGGTGAATATCCCGCTATGAACAGAGCCTATTCTAATAGTTTTCAGAATATATATCAGCACTATTCTGCTATTCTAAGCTGCCACATGCTATAGTCCCTTTTATGAACCAAGAATTCATTTATAAATAAGATTAGGAATTTGTTGTTACTAATCCTTCCTTATTTTTAATGTCCACTGCTGCTGGATTACTCCACTTGTCATTGACAGGGACTGTAATATTTGGAGCTCACATTTTTGATTTTTGTTTGTTTATTTTTAATTTTTTTTAGTTTGCTTATTCTTGAACCAGAAAATTAAAGCAGGGGACTCCCTATGTCATGCAGAAGGAATGAATAGCTACAATTTCTCATTTTGGGCTGCTGTACTGGTCCAGTATTTTCAGTCATGAAGTTTTTTTTAGATGTTAAATTGTGCTTTTTCTCTACACTGATACTTCTACCAAGTGTATCATCAGTCAATTCAATTAGCACAGTCCTACCTATTTGGTAATTGTTGCTTATGGGAATGTTAAATGAATTTTATCCAAAGATCAAGCTTAGGTTCTCCAGAAATAAGCAAAGCTAGTAGAGTTTGATTTCATTTCATATATGAGATATTTGTTGTCTTAGGAAGATCTGAGAATATTTGATTCCTACCTTCTATTTGTGTTAAAAATGATAGGTTATTTTATTTTTCTTTATGTGTCCAACATTATTATTATCACACTAAAAATATTTGTTTTCTGATGCACAACTTAAAATTTACTTTTCTTTTAAATCAAAATTTCATTCATGTTTCATTAAAAAAAATATACAGATGGAAATATTTTTCCTTCTTCAATCTTCCTTACTTATTTGTTACAAGACCTTACTTGTTTACTGTTCTTTTCATCCTCCTTGTAAACATTAATTTATTCCTGCCTTGTTTCATTTTTATGATTACATTTTTTGTAATGTATTCAACAGGTTTAGTTGAAAATTGATCAAAGATTTCTCTTGATGTAGCTGTCTATTCATTAAAGTGAGAAGCTTCTCAATAAGTTTTTGGGTTTCTGCCCCTGGATTATGATTGTCTTTCCAGACAAGCCCTTGTGAAAGTGCTGACTCTGAGTATTTGCTGCATTTAATTGTAGATGCTTCAAGTCTTCATTTTGTCTTTCTGAAATGAAAAGTTCGATTTTTTTTTGGTTCTAGTTCATCAGAAATATTTTTCTAGTTGTGCAGTCCAAGGTTATGTATTCTGGCCTCTGATTTGGCTACTTGACAAAGCAATGTGTGAGACAAATGAACTCTAGTTGATGCTTTGTGGCAAAAAAAAACAACCAAAAAACCAACAAACAAACCCCATCTCAATCAGATTTCTGTATTCCCAATACTGGTACTCAATGGTTTTGAATGTGTATCTGGAGAGTTGAAAATGTATTAATTTCTAGTGGTATCTGCTGACAGACCAAACCCACCAAGCAGTCAAAAGAGACTGGCCTTGAAAAGGAAGCTTTTCTACAGGACTTGCAAAGTTCTTCTGTGGGTTGAAGTCAGAAAAGAAAGAAAATAGTTTGCTTTTTATTTTTACTCTTCAGTTAACTATAAACATGTAAAAACATGTATAAACATGTATAAACTTCTGCCTTTGAATAACATTTTTAAATATGGCTTTGCAGACCTGCAAAATTACGGCTTCAGAATATCAAGTAGAGTTATTTCACAGTAGAATAAAGAAATCACTGCTCAATATAATTTTAATCTTTTTACAAAACCAAAGCTCTTACCCTGAAACATTATTTTGGCATTTCATTCATTTAACAAGACTTCATTGATTCTTAGTACATATAGTTTTTAAAATTGTTTCTTGACCATCTGTAGTTGTTTTGTGTAAAAAAGTTGAGTTGTAAATTCATAAAAGCTTCTTATGACAGAAATTGCATTAATCTGGTACATATATATGCGTGTGGTTAGGAATATGCGGTATATTGGATTACACTTTTTTAATTTTCACTCTCCTCAAAAAGGAAAATGTGTCTTTGAAACTGTTTACTCATGGCAGTTTCATGTAATGTGACCGAGGCTGAAGTTTTTTTGGCTTACCTTTCTTCCCCTAAAAGTTCTTGACAGTTCATTAAGAGTAACTTTTAGAAAGCAGGTGATGGACTCAAATAATTTAAATAACTCTAAAGTGCTTGTGTATCTTCTGTAGCATACAAATATGAAGTGTGCATACATATGTAAACTCTCTTAGAGTATTTTGCAGGCATGTTACTGAACATTTAGTTTAATAGGTATTCAGAAACAGTCTTCTGTTTCTGCTTTGCTTAGTCATACTCCTAAAGTGCTTCCTCTGCAGAGCCTATTACAGCAAATCTTTTGAAGTGTTTCATCAGAAGCTGCAGGTGCCTAAGACAAGTGAGACACCCGAATAGCTGCCTTATGAGATCTGCTCATCATGTGGTATTCACACAGATTCCTGTTTGTTTACAAGTCAATTTAAAATTCAGTTCTTGCAGTAAGCACCAAGACAATGGTTAAAGATTTATTTCCATCATAGTTACTGAAGAAAGAAAAACCAATAGGATCAGCTAACTGATCTATTTCCACTACACTCTTTTCAAAGATTCACTTTACTGTTGCAGCAGATGAGGAAGCAATAGCTAAAAAAGGCTCAAAGTTGTGATTATTTGCTGTGTTTACCACAAAGGGCACATGCTAAAATCTTACTAAATCTAGGTGCACGTTTAAGAAGTTACTTAACTTATTTAAATTATTAAACTGGGGATGACAAATTAAAAGACTGATTCTTTGTTTATTTTCACAGTGTCAGTTGCCAGAAAAATTGCCATCCTCCCACATTGTTTCTAAACATTTTTGCTTGGGAGAGTGACCAAATTTTTCATCATTTCTGACTTTGCCAGGATGCATTTGTTCTGCGACTTAAAGCTGTTAGATATGCTCTAAATACTCTGGAAATTACAGATCGCTTGGATGGCACTGTTAGTCAGCATCTTCAGCTGCCGTGGCTCCCAGAAGCTGTTTCAGGGTGGAGCACACAGCCATGCTCAGCTCTTGGGTTTGGCCCTGTGCCTCGGTGGGGGTTTTCCTGCTGGCATCCTTTGTGTGCCTGGCAGCTCTGAGAAACACAGAGTTATCCAGAGGGAGCAGGTGTTCCCTTGGATCGTCCATCTCTGTCCCTTGGATCCTCCACTTGCCCATGTGCAGCTGGGGTAGGGGGAAAGAGGGTGGCACAGCTGCTTTTGGGGGGTTGGGAAGGGTGGGAGAGGAGGTGTAGGGAGGAGGAAACACAATGGTGCCTGCAGTAGAGGAAAATGGAAGAGGATATGGTAGCGGGACAGGATGAGAGCAAGAGGGAAGAGAAGCTGCAGCAGGATGTGGTGAGGAGACAAGGCTCTGTGGAATATAAGGAGGAGGAGGAAGCAATGGCCACGGGCCTCTTTAGAGAAAAGCAGAATTAATCTCTCAGACACTGTGCTTAGAACTGTGTCAGAGCCCTGCTCCATTTGTGTGTTCTTAGCCTGTTGTTGTCACCAGCGTTAAAGTCGTTCAAGCAAGAGCACGCACGAAATGATGATGTCTCCTTTGTCTCCTCTGATGATGCAGCAACATCACCACATAACCCCAGCCTTGCGGGAAGTTTAATCCCTGACTTTGGATTTCAGGATACAGCTAGCCTGCTGTTGTCCTGTGAGTGTGTGTCTTCACACTTGGAGAGGGTTCTGGGACACTGATGGTTTTGCTCCAAATTTACATCCTAAATTGTCTCTTTTCCTGGGTAGAACAGCTTTACAGCTGCCAACATTTTCAAGCTTGACAGCATCATAGAGTTTGTTTCACTTGTGAATTAACTTCTAAAGTGTATCCTAACTAGAAATGCTAAAAATTAGTATGTCCGTATGTCCTTTATTTTCCTTTATTTTGAAATGTATTGCTTAGACTGTTCCACACATGGCAAAAAATTCAATGTAAATGAGAAGTACAGTTGAATTGAGACTTTGGCAGCGTGCCAAATATGACTGAATTAAAAAAGTATTAAACATGTTTCAAATTTGGATATTGTATTAATTTGAAAGAATATAATACATAAAATAAACTGATATTATTTTTTCATTAATGTATGCATAGAAATAGATTAATTGTATAAATATGTATTTATATAAGATTCTGAGACCCTATATCATTCTAAACTGTGCAGTAAACACAGTCATCCTGCAAAAATCAGGAAGAATTTCTGTCTAGCTCTTTTCTCATCTTCACGTCTGGCTTTTGCATGAGCTAAGAATACTCTTTAGTTATCCATCCTTGGAGCCTGTCTGAAATTGTCAATTTTAAAAGTTAAAAAACCCCAAAACATCCAAAGCCCAAAGCTAACACTTCCCTCTCCTTCCTTTTTTGCATGTCTTAGATTATTTAGGTGAAAGCGAAAAATAGAACCGTAGAAGACAGAGCAAGCTCCCATCACTGATTGTTCCCTCATTTATCAGTGTGATATTTGGGAGGGGACAGAGGGAAGCTTAATGTATCCTTCTCTGAATGCAGCTTCCCCCTGGCTTATGAGAACTATTTTGCCAGTTTTATTTCTTCTTTTAGCTGCCTCCAAGTTTATGGCCCATCTGTTGGACATAAACAAGCCAACAAGTTGACTTGGGTTGCAAGAACTGCCTGATTCAATGGCAATTTGGAGCCTGCTGTTGGACAGGGAGGATGTTGTGTGCAAGGATTAGATGTGTGCAGCATTGCAGAGGCTTTTATAATACAACAGGTATTGGGAAGTAGCAAATTTGAGTGACTTGTGGCTGGAAAAAAGGAGGAGTGACAAATACTGCTGGGAGCTTGCTCTTTCTTGCCATGTTCTGTTGTCAGAATCTCTAAATCAGCCATATGCAGGTATCTTTAAAAATGATTATCATCTTGAAGGTCCTGCATAGAAATAATTGAAATATTTTATTCAGTTTCAGGGCATCAGGATTCAGCAGCTTCATAAGTTTTATGAAGTCAGAAGTTTTCTGCCATCACTCCCTGATGTAAGGAATTGTATGGATTATGTGGAATTTAGCTGCAGCTCCAAGGCCCTGTCCGTTCCCATGGTGGCCTTGCAGACAGGTGTTTTGATGCTGAAAGTGTTGATGCTCCTTCTGCTGCATCTGTTGTCAGCTCCATGTGCCAGCACATTATTGGGCTGTAATGCAAGGCCAAGGAGAGTTTTATTTATGAAATAGCCCAATTTTAATATTGCTGCTTACTTGGTTCAAAAGCTCTCAAATCATCTTTTGAGAACGGTGTTTTTTTGCACAGTAAAACTGCTACAGCAGAGTAGTTTTGTGTAAGAATATACTCCATATTTGTAAGGATAAATGTATTCAGTCTATTAACAATGAACACTTTTAGCTTTGATAATAAACACTTTTAGCTTTGTTGCTGGACCCCAGTGGTTGTAGACAATCTTTTTGGACATTAAACTTTTCTGTTTTGGGGTTTTATTAAGCTTTTGAGGTTTTTCGAGTCACCTTAAAAAGTGCTTCAACCTGCTATCAGTTGGTCAAATAAAATACAAAATACAGGTAAATAAATTTAAGTAGTGCAGATCTGGAACTTGCATGCCTGGGATGGAGAGGTCAGTATTTACATAACTTAAGAAATCAGAGGTACCTAAAGAAACATGTCAAAGACTTACTCTTGTATGATAGAATATGCACTGATTTCTCATCATTGTGGCTGCATTTGTAAATCTTTTGATGAAAAGTGGGCAAGAACTATTTTCCTATTCATACAAAGGCAAGCTGATGTTAGTACAGTCCAGAAAAATCATTGCTTTAGGCTGATGTGCTCATTTTATCTACAAGTTTGAGGCAAATTCTGTATTTCAGAACTTCCATTATTTTCATTGGGGTTTTTTTATTTGTTTGTTTTGGTTGCTTGATTAGTTTCACTCTTCTGAGGAATTTTTTCCCATGCAGCTGTAGTATTTGAGCAGATAAAAGCCAACAGGGACACACTGTGGAGTCTTGAGTTTTCTATGCAAACCACTTTCTTTGACTCATTTCCCAAGAGTTAGATCTTTTCCTTTAGTGTTTTGGGGGGGTTGTTTATTTGTTTGGGGTTTTTTTTGGTTTGCTTTTGTGGTTTGTTGTTTTTTTGTGGTTTTAATACTTGGCTTTTACTATTCTGTGCTATCACAGCAGCACTGAGAAAATTTTTAACTACAACTTGCCAAACCAGAAGATCATGTTGATGATGTAAGTGCAGAAGTGGTCTCTGATCTATTCTAGCTACTGTCAAATAGGTGTCTGAAATTGTGTATCAATTCACCTTTCCAGCTTTTGATATGGAATTGACTATGTAGCATTTTGAGTTGCTTTCTTCCATTTACTTCTGTTTTCAATATTCCATTTAATTACTTGGCTTGGACTAATACATGGTTTTGTTCTTACATCTAGAAAGTATAGTTTTACTTTAATTGTTATATCTGATTTCACATTAGAGTGCTGTATCCTAGCAACTTAATTCTGTGGTAAGTTTTCTTTGTTGTTATTATTCCTGCAGTTTGACCAACCTTTTCATTCTGTTGCAATGCAAATTTAAATATAGTTCTGTCTAATGTGCCATTCATTTCTTCAATAAAATGGAGAATATCCAGCTATGAGAAATGGAGTCTAGATTAGTCAAGTCTACTGAAAACTGATGCAATGTGGATCTTCTTGCTGTGTTAATGGATTTCTATTCTTTATTGTTTATTCAGATGAGGTTAATGCAGCTTTTTGCCCTGAAATCTCTCTTGACCTTGAAAAACTATTTCTTAATCTCTGGTGCATACAGAGTTGTGTTCTGCAGAATTGGCATTCCCACTGGGGAGGTCGTCCAGACAAGTGTGTGTTTATATCCCCAAGGCTGTTAGTTTGGGAAACTAAATGGAAAGAGCTCTTAGTTCTGCATATGCCTGGTGTGGTAGCAAATGGGTTTTGCTTATTGGGTATCTATACAGGTTTCTGTTAGACTGGATTTTGTTTGTTTGTTTTTTTTTTTCTCTTCTAGATTTTGCATGTTTGTAGTGATTGGACATGTCTATCGTTGAAGTGACATATATATATTATAATTTATTTAGCGTCACTTTTCTTTTGGGAAGACATTTGTTTACATTTTGCAGTAGAAAGCAAACATCATTCTGGATGTAAGATTAACAGCAAGCTTGGAGAAAATAGGATTGGAGTGCTGTGCAGCTGGAATTATTTGAAAGTGTGTTGGGCTGAGGAATTAAAGGACAGATGTTCTTCCATGTAAACTAATATGGATGTGTTAAATATGAGAGTAGTGTTGACATGTTTATAAAAATAAAAAGTACACTATATATATGTCTTTATACTGAGAAAATTTTGAACCTTTTCTGACATTACAATGTTAAACACCAAAATAAATAAAATTTGTTAAACCTATGCAAAATATTTTGTTACCAAAGTGCTCACTAACATGGGGATCATCTTCTCAACAGAAGCTTGACTTACTGAATTTCACTTTTTGGCTGTAAGGAATTTGTAATTGAAAAACGGGACAAAGCTATTTCTGGGAACAGGGAGAATGTCTATGCTGCTTGATAATTTTTGATAAATAGAATTCAAAATGTCTTTGGGGAAAAGAGTGCCTTGTTAGGAAAAGCACAGCTGTAAATACCTGTTACCTCAGTATACTTGTCCTAGAGGCTGTAAAGTCAGAGACTCAAGAAGACTGGAGTTGTTGAGAATCCCTGTGGTCAGAAGTAGAGGTGCAGAGCATCCCAACTGCATCTTCTGGCTGCTGTGGGCATTGGAAATCCTTGGGGAAAGCAGTAAAGCATAGTAAATTCTATCTCACAAATCTGCTGTGGAAGGGATAAGGCACTGCTTCAGCTTGAACTCTGCAATTCTGCTCTACAAACACAGACATGACTACAGTGTGTCTTCCCTATATCCCCACTTTCCTGAGATTCTGGATTTTTATCTTTGTGTATAATATTTATTCAGTAATTAATCTTTTCAGTTGTTGGATTGAATGCTTGTGCCAGTTAATGAGCAAAGTAAAATTTTTTTTAATCTCCCCAATGGAAGACTCCTCACCAGTTCCTTCTCCTTATGCTTTCAGTACTAATAGTATTAAAAAAATGTATAGTTATTATTAGAATTCCCAGGAAGAGAAAGAAAAGGTGATCTGCGTGTTAAGGATAGAAAATACTCAAATGAAAAAAAAAAATAGTAATCAGGATATTTAACACTTTCTAAACTGTGGCTTTTACTAATGAAATTTAATGTAATGTATCAACATATTTTTCCAGGCACAAATGAAGAAAAATAGAGATCCAGTTTGTTTTAATCAATTTTTATTAATTCTGCCCTGAAGCTCTTCATGATTTCAGCGTGGAACACAAACATGCAGAGCAGCAGACAGAGGGGAAATCTGTCTCATTAATCTCTTTTGGACAGAGCATGGTGGAGAGTCATTTAGGATGCAGACAGGTTTTATGGATAACATGCTGTCTGTGTTTCCACCAGGACCAGAAAGGCTTCTGTGTCCTGGTCCAAAAAGGTGCCAAGCTGTGAGTACAGAGAGTGCAGTCAGGGAAGGGGTGAACAAAGTTTCCTGTCTTCATCTTGGGAGGTGGGGGGAAAAGGCCAAGGTCTCAGGATTTTTCCTCTATGAAAGGAGTTATTGATATTAAACTATGTAACTGTGTCTTATCAGAGGCCTTCAGTGCTAGTTACAGGCATCTTTATTTCTAATCCATGAGAAATATTTGTAAAACTGTAAATAGCTGATTTTAAAAGGTGTTTTTGTTTAAGTTTTGGTTTTCCAGTTTGAGATTAAATATTTTCTCGTATTTGCTTTTAAGATTAAAAACTCCAACAATAATTGAAGAGAAAAAATATTGTGGGAAATATCTTTAAAAAGACAGAAAATCAAAGCCAACACAGACCCCCAAACCTGGAGGAGATAGCAGTCGGTGTTTTAATGAATAGCAGATTTTAATGTGCAGCAGATGGGAAGAACTTGATGTGCTGACTAGTTTGAGGCTTTTTAAGGCAGTTTGCTCAGAGTTATCTACAAACAAGAAATCTCCTAGTTCTTCAGCCAGGAGCTGGAAGTCTTCATATACCAGGCTCCAGCTTTGAGCTTTCACATGCACTTGAGCAGAGGCACTCTCAGATTTCTGTGCTCCAAAGTGCATTTAGGCTCCCTGTTCCAGGGAAAAGGGACACAGCACCTTGGGCACAGAAAGGCTTTTCCCTGCCAGTTCTCGTGAGCTGATAAATAATTGCTGATGTGATGCCACCATGTCCAGGAATTGCCAGCATGGGAAGGCAACCTCCCCAGCTCCTGTGCCCTGAAGTTTCTGATTCCATAAAAGGTTAATCAGCTTTGAGACATTTTGATAGTATTTAGTGTTTTCCAGAAACCCATTAGAAAATAAGCAGCTCTGTTTAGAATTGGTATTGAAATGTAGCACATTACAGCTGTGCAAAATGAGGTACTAGCCTGTCTCTCCAATGTGGAATACAATTTATATATTACATTTTATAAGTTCTTTTCTGAAATAAAATAATGTATGATTTAGCTACAGAAAGCCTATGTTCTGTAGCAGACCACAAAACTCTTCTGTTCTTATAGGGAAGCACAAATTGAAGCTTTGTGTATTACTGTCCATACACTCTGTGTTCCTAATCTCTACCCCCACTAAAATAGCTTTGCTTCATTGAATGTTAAGTTTTATTTTTTTAGCAACTTCAGTGGCCGTTCAGTTTTTCTAATGATCCATAGTTTAGAATCTGAAAGAGCTAATCTTTCCCAGAGAATAGGTTAGGAGGGGGAAAATCCCAGCTGACAGCTCCCTTTTAGTTTGGCTTTTTAGATAATAAACTGGTTCTTAACTAACTGCTTGTTTATTTCCCTCCTCTGATATTACTGAGTTAATTTTTATTTTAATGAGGGAGAAAAGAACCACGAGTCCAATAACAGTTCCTAGTTTGATAGAGGGCAACTGAGCTATAAAAGTAAACCAGAATTTGCTTTTTTTTTTTGCCTTTTTTTTTTTTCTTTTGCTTTATCTTCTGTGTTACAACTTGCATTTTGGCTTTGGAGGCTGAGAGTTTGCTATCATAATCAGCCTTGTTTTTTGTTTTTTTTTTTTTGTAATGTGTCTGAGTGCTAAGTCACCATTTAAAACCCTATTTACTGCTACTCTTCCAAAAAGTTAATGTAAAGGAGGATTACAGCCATTATCTTTTGATGTTTCGCTACATATTATTATAGAAATTGGCTATCTGGGTTCCCTAAGTGTCTTTCCTGCCAGATGAAAGTCATCAGGAAATATTAGTTATACTTTTTGGTTTAGTCTGCTGCCATCTCTTTCTGGGCAGGAAACTCAAGCCCAGACTGGCAGAACAACACTGGTGTAGGAAGGAAATATCTGAGGGATGATCTGTAGTTACTTGTCCAGGAGCCTAGGTATGGAGGAAAATCAGAGTGCACTAAATGAGCTTCTGAGACATCTTCTCTTGTACAAGAGAAGGGACCACCACTTTCATATCTCATCATCTCTTTCGTGCCAAATCAGAGAGCAGACTCCCCCCTCAGTCATCAGGGGCTCCTGGCAGGTGTCACCTGTCTCAGATAAGTGCTTTAACCAGAGGGCTTGGAGAATGCTGCTCCATGAGTTCCCTCTCTAGAACAGCAGGTTATAAAGTGTTAGCTACTCAATGTTAAATTCTGATAAGACTGTGAAGTAAAATAACTTACTTCACTTGCTAAAAGAGCTTCATATTCCCTTGGTGAGACAGGATGGATTCAAACTCTTCTGTCTGAGTAGTGACTCTCTCCTTTACCATTTTTTGATTATTTAAACTACTGCACTTTAGGGATTCCACACTTCCCACTTAAATGGTAGTGGATCAGCAATACCCCGTTCCCTTTGGCTTTTTGTGATGGTTATTTGAAATACAAAAAGGTTCCTCATTTTTTCAATTCCATTTCTAGTGATGGCAAATTCTAGACCTGCTTATTTGACAATGTTACATTCTCAAGACAGATGCTTAAACCTCCAAGACCGGTGGAATGAAGTGCTTGCTGTCATCCAGCTTGCATATTTTCCTCTAAATTGCATCCTCTGCTCCTAAATTTCTCTTTTCTCTGAATGCTCCATGCAAATTGGACCCTTCCTGTTGACTTGGATACCACACTTAAATGATTGCAGTGTAAATGCTGAGTAACATTTCTCTGAAGTACCATAGCGACCTGACTCTATTAAAGATGGCTTTTGCAAGATTTAAGTTTTTAACTATTTTCTTTTGTTTGAACTTGAGAAGTTCTTCATAATGTTTTCATAGTCTTCTCAAATTCGTACATTTTTCAGATTTTTTTTTTTTTCTGAAAAGCTAATACCTGTCAAATGAAGTGGTGTGATTACTCATCACTGCTAGGGAAAATAATTGTCTCAGTTCAATGCAAACCCCAGGTAATATTTGTACAAAGAGAGAAGCAACAAGAGAAATCAGGAGTTATGATAATGGCAGTTCTGGAAGGCATTTGAAAATTCAGTCTGCAGCTGTGATGTATTGGGAAAAACAAATTTATTTTCCATAGAGCCTTCTGTAAGGGTATAGGTCTTTTCTTCTGACCAGCAAAGTGAATGTTCCAGGCTTATGTTGCAGCATGATTTACTCACTGGAATATAAATTTGCTTGTAGAGGTACTTTTTAATAGGCTCTCACAGCCTAAAACTTACAAACCAGTTTTAAGTGAGATTTCTGTGAAATTTTTCATGGTTCAATAGCTTCATTCTCTACAGGTTAGCTGTCCACCATGGTTTGTGCACAATGGAAGGACACTGAGCTGAAACTGCCTAAATGAGAGAGAAAGAGCTCCTATGATTTTTCTTTGAGAGGAAGAAATTCTTATCCTTTGGAATTATTCTTCTCTTCCTTATGAGGCTCCTGATTACAAAAAACCCTTTCTCTAGCCAAGGCATTTAAAGGGAGCAGTCAGTGGACTTCTGAACTAAACTCAGAGGGCTTATTTCAAGGATATTTTCATTATTTCATTAGTTCTCTTTCTTACATTTTCAGCAATGAATATTTGTCAGTATGTTTCAATTGAAATAATTTAACAGACTGTTAACTCGAGTCTTTTTTAGGTGTTTGTGTTGGTGACTTGCACAAACTTACTGATGTGGCTTCAGAATTATATATATTTTGTAATTCAATTTGATCTAGGTGTATTCAGAACCCTCATAAACAATATCTTGGTATCCCAGTTCCCTGATTAAAGATACATATGAATGAAAATTCTGTCACTCTTCTCATATCCTTAATTTATACAACATTCTAAAACCATTCACTTCCTAAATATTTTTTTTAATTAGTTGGAACTTGCAAATCGTGTGTTAAGTTTATGCAATAAAGTCTTTTATATTAGAAATGCTCTATAATTACATTTTTCAGTCATGAAAAATGAATTAGTGCTGCATTTTATGTGATGACAAATTTTCCTGTTTGTTCTAATTTTACTGAATAGCATGCTGTAACTTCTTGGCACAGCCTAGAATAACTCTATTTAGCCATGAAAGTAGGAACTGTGCTTAGTACCAGAAAAGGCCAATGTTGTGTGTAAACAATTAACTTACATGAAAGCAAAGCCAAACTGCTGTGAGAAGGATGGCCTGGGGAATTGGCTATCAGACACCAGTACACCAGTTTGTCCAGACAACTGGGATCAGTGAAAGTGCTGGAAATGGAGCTTCAGCAGGACCAAGGGACAAGTGGTGCAGATATTTTCTCTTCTGGGAATATCACTTTATCCCTGTCTAACTTTGTTTTGATAGTGGAGAAGTAGGAGATGGAAGACATCAGGGCTTTTTTTCTTCATTGCTGAAAAATCTGATTAGAGACATAGCCAAGCTTATGTTTTATTTTGTCCTATGGGAAAGTGTTGTTTTTGTTTTGTCCATTCCAGATGAAAGTGAAAAATACCCAAGAGACAAATTCTCAAAAGAAAACACATTTTGGTTCTGTCAAAACACTTTGTTTTGATAAGTGTCCTCTCCTGTTGTATTGTTTTTAACATTTATTAAAGATTGGTAATCAGGTTGCCTGCTATTTGATGTAGTCTTTCTAGCCATTGTTCTTCCTGACGCTTCCTTGGTTCTTGTGAAGTGTCAGATGGAGCCAACCAACCATGTTCTTGTTGAACTCCAGAGAATTGGGAAACACGTCAAACAAATAAACAAACCCACCAATCTGGGTCCACCCAATCAGCTCCATTTCATGCAGCTTTCTGAACTAGATCCAGCTAATAAGTGAAAAGAAGGATTTTAGACAGGAGATAGAGAGAGATAATAATGACTATTAATCTGATTCCTGAATTAGATTGCACTTCTGGTGCTGCCTTCTAATGCTCAGGTTAATATCTAGTTATTTGCTTTTCTTTCTGCCATGTGTGTGCTTTTTGCCATTGAGACACCCTGCTTCTTTGTAGTACATATATAAAGTTCAGAATGCTTTTTTATGTTGTAACTAATGTAATAAATGCATTGTTCAAATAGGACAGACTATGCCATGCCTGTGTATATTTTTTGTGATGCCAGATGAATCTCTAGAGTCACTTAACTCTGAGTTTTTACTTGTCAGCTGGAAGGCTTCCTCAGCTTTTAAATCTGAATGCTGTGTCAGACGTTCAAAAGCTTTCCAAAAGTCAATGTACATTGCATTCACTGTGCTTCCCTTATCTGCATAGACAGTCACTTTGTCACAGGGGGAAATTAGGTTGGTCGAGCATGATTTGCTTTTTGTAAATCCATGTTGACTGCTCCTGATTGACCTTTTTAAACATGTTTTGAAATGAATTGTGAGGATTTACAATCTGTGGCTTATGCCTTTCTTGTTATCTCAGGTGGTTGCCTGATTTCCTTTTAAAACGCAACAAACCCAAACCCCATAATGAGTGATTTTGGCTTTGTTTAAAAGCCTTTGAAAATCTCTGTAAATTCCTTAGATGGAACATCATTAACCTTGTGCTGTTGTTCCTCACAGAACTGCATTATTTTTCCAGGCTTTTCTTCAAAAACCCACATTGACTCTTCCAATATAAATCACATTTATCCACACATTTTACTACCTCTGCTCTCTTTGTGTTCCTTGCTATTTTGCCTAATGTAGCGATCAGGAGCATGGACCTACAGTTCCCTTCATAAACCATGGACTCATTTAAAGATTTTTTTTTTTTTACAATTTTTTTTTTTAACAATTGTCATTTCCACTTTATAGATGGGAAGGTAATTTCAAATGTGATTTTATTGTGCAAGCTGTGGTGTATTGCACAGCAAGCAATACACTGTGCTAGAGGGGAGGTTCCCTACCAACTTTAGCGTTTGTGGGAGTATCTTTGCTGGGTTTTGAAAATTTTTTGACTGAAAAATATAGTTTGGACTGCCTCAAGGATCCATTATTAGTTCCTGGTGCTGATCAAGACATTCATTTGATCCTGGCTAAATATGATTCTTAAAAAGTAGATTCCATCCTATTTAGCAGCTTCATGTTGTTCTAGCAAGCTTAAGGTGAAATATGTGATGCAGTTATCCAATATTAGTGATATGTGCTGACTTTTCACAGATCAGAAGAGATTGTCAACACACCAGACAGCTCAAGCACCACAGAAATCTTCACAGCACAAAACTTTTCTCAAAATAATACAGCAGAAGCATTTTTGTAAATATACTAACTAAAACAGCTGTCTCCATTATTCTAATGTGACCTCTCTACTAATATATACAGAGTCTAAATGAATTGGATAAGTAGCCAAATGATGCAGCAATTTGAAATTCTCTAAATGTTGCAAAAGCAGTCTCACTGCAATTAGGTGCCTGCCTTGCCCAAAGACACTTTTCTTAATTTTTAAATACTTTTTTTTCCTTAAAACAGGATGCATATTTCTGAGTTTATTGGGTAGTCACTTGGGAATTTGTGCTGCTCCAGCTGATGTGAATTTCTAGTCAGAATCTCTTGGTGGCTTTTCCATATAGAATCTGAGACTGGTTGTGCCCACAACAGGAGTTAAAAAAAAAAAAGATAGCAAAAGAAAGCAAAAGCAAGGTGAACGTCTCTGGTGAAACTTCTCTGGAATATTATCCTAATCTCCAATAAATTATGATTAAGATAGTGCCTGTGTTACAGGTGATATTTCCTTTTTAATTAGGTGTTTGGTTCATGTTCAGTCATCTTATCTTCAATAGCTGACTTTAATCAACAAACTTGATTGCTTTCCTATTCATCTCTTCTTTGAGATAATTTAATATTGGACCATCCAGCTACTTAATTGAATATCTCCAATTTGAGTAGCAAACCTTGCAGAGCTCCACCAGTAACTTCTTGCTGTGAACTGTGACCATGTGCTACTGCACAGTTCCTTAGCCAGGTATTTCCTCCTGCTGGATTTTACATCTGGTGGCAGGGCACCTGGGCAAGGGGCATTTTCAAAAGCCTTTTGTAAAAACAGACCCCTCTCCACAGCTTTTTGACACCTTGGCAAGACCCCAATAGCTTTCTGAAGTATCAGTCCCTTTTACAAAACTGGCTTTAAATTAAATTAAAACTTCTGCTTCCATTTTAATAAGTTTCTATTAATCTATTCAAAAAACACATCAAATTCACTGAGATCTAAGGGTTTGTTTGCCTCTATACTATCTGCAAAGATGCACTTTTTTTTTTTTTTTAATCGAGTGCTCCTGCTCTTTGACAATTAGCCCAACAGGAATATTGTTGATAAAAGATTAGGAAAAATATGTAAAGCACTCTTTTGGTGCTAATCCTCATAGTTCATCTGCTTAATGCTTGTTGTGGTGTTTAAATGGCATCTTATTTCAATATTAATTAAACCCTGCTGGACAGAAAGGTCCTCATTTAAACAAATTTTGTCAAAACTCACTTTAATTAGTGTTGAGTGGAATAAGCTAAAAAAAAAAAAAAAAACAAAAACAATCTGTCGGGGTCCCAAGGGCTCTGACAGCCCTTGACTGCCCTGAGCAGCATCACCCTCTGCCCCTGAGCCATGGAGCTCCATTTAAGCTCAGCCCAGGCAGCTGATCCTGCCCTCTGTCTGATTCCAGCTTTGCTCCTGAGCCTCCGTGGGACTTCCCTGCTTGTTCCTGGCTTGT
>LTAT01000001.1:104775914-104855500 GCA_003286495.1 Chlorodrepanis virens | reverse complement strand
AAAAAAAAAAAAAATCTGTCGGGGTCCCAAGGACTCTGACAGCCCTTGACTGCCCTGAGCAGCATCACCTGGCACGGGAGCCTCACCCTCTGCCCCTGAGCCATGGAGCTCCATTTAAGCTCAGCCCAGGCAGCTGATCCTGCCCTCTGTCTGATTCCCGCTTTGCTCCTGAGCCTCCGTGGGACTTCCCTGCTTGTTCCTGGCTTGTTCCTTTCCCTGCTGCTCCCTGGGGTGTGTTGGTGGCACCTGTGACCAACACTTTGTGTCCCTGTGTGCTGTGTTCAGGCACTTCTGGGCTTTTTTCTTCACCTTTTGTGCTGTGGTCATCCACAGCTCCTTGCCTGGGGAGTAGCCCAGCTCTTGCTGCTTTCTGCCAGTGACTTTGGTGAGTTTTATAGATTTCAAGTAATTCAGCTGCCATTAATGTTTTGGGTTTTTTTAAATTATCTAGGAAGATAAGCTTAAAAAGCAATGATGTAATGCCTGTTGCAAAAAAGCAGCCATGGCAGAGTGTTCTGTGTCCTGTGACTTGATTAGTATCTTTGCCCCAATTTCCCACCCACAAGCTCTGGGTACTGAAGCTTAGCGTACTTTTATTTTTTCTTCTGGAAGTCTTTTATGTCCGTTTTGTATTTGCCTTAGCATTGTTGCAATTTATTTTTTCAGAAATTTTACTGAAAGGGTATCATAAGTGTATCATTTTCAAGGACCTCTATCAAGAGCTTCTAGTTTTGGGCTCTCATTTTTCTTCCTTTTGTTGTCTGTATTTACAGCTTCTGTAGATAAATGAAAAGGTTCTTGTGATATTCTCACACATACAGGCAATTATGTTCTAGGTTGTTCAGATAACAAGCTAATGGACAAGAGGAAACAGCCTCAAGTTGCACTAAAGGGGGAGGTTATATTGAATATTAGGAAAGCATTTCACTGAAAGGTTGGTCAGACATGGAAACAGACTGTCCAGGGAAGTGAGAGGATCCTTGTCCCTGGAATTGTGCAGAAAAATGCTGATGCTGTTCACAGCTTAGGGACAGGGATGTACTTGTCAGTGTTAGGTTAATGGCCAGGCTGGATGATCCTGGAGCTCTTTTTCAACCTAAATGTTTATATCACTTTCTTTTTTTTGGTGTAATTTTTTTTATATCCTTGCATTGCACCTGTGAAGGGTTAGTGCCTCTAGGCATCACTCAGAGTCCTACCTGATATGGGAAAAGCAGGAATGTGCTCTCCATGGAGTCCTGTTAGCTGAGCAGTGAGAGCAAGAGCTTCAACCGTGTCCTTTATTGAGAACAGGTGAGCAGAGGGGCTGATCCAGTCTGCAGGATACCTCCAGGCCTCTTCTGGTAGTGCAGGGCAAGGACTGCTTTCCTCTTCATAAACCTTAGAAAAGATTTCAGTTACTTAAAACTTAGCACTGGTGTTTTTGTCTAGTATCTCTAAACATATTTTTTTTCTCAGGCGACATGGCATAAATTAAGCTCCTGTGTTCTGTATATGATACTGGGGTGTGTAGTTAATTCAAAGGTGTATATTGTGGGCAGAGATGAGATGGACTTTCCCTGCTCTTAAAACCAGCTCTAAGCAATGGATGTTTAAACTGATGTATGCTGTGTTTCAGCATGAATTACTGCTGTTGGTCTGACCTTGTCCATCTGCTCAGTGGGCAGAGCTAATGCTGTCAGAGGGAATAAGCTCATATCTGCCTACAAAAGTCCATTCTAGGCTCAACTGTTTGAACTGTGTTGTAAAAGATGACAATGCATAGTGAGTCAATTTATAGTAATTTAAAAAAAAACCAACTTGGATTCTGTCATGATTGCTGCATGCTCAGAAAATGCTGGAAAGCATGTACAGCTAAAAAAAAAAAATCAGTTGCTGCTGTTTAAAACATGCAGGTGAGCAGCTTGGATGCACAAACATCTGTCATTGAATAAATGCAGCATTAGAGGCAGTAGAAGAAAATTGAAAGATTATGTTCCTTTTTACCTTTTCCCTCTATTTCTTAGGTTTTAGCTTGGCAAAAGTTTTGCCTGAGTTCTCTGAGACTTAACTAGGTCTGCTTCAATTCGTGAAAAATCTGCTTCTTCATCTTGGTTCCAAACTTCTCCCCTGGCTGCCTGTGCTGCTGCTCTCTGTGCTGAGTGAGAGCTGTGTCTGTGCAAGCAGGGTTTCACAGCTGTTCCAGCTGGATGTGAGCACTGCCTGTTGGGTTGTGCTTGCAGCAGCTCCCTGCAGAGGGAGGTTTCACAGGCAGCAGCAGAGTTTCACTCTGAGAAGTTTTTGCTGTGAATAATGCAGAGTAGTCCTGACTGAATATGCAGGCTGAAGTTGGTGTAGTTGCAGGCTAAAAATAGATTTAATCTTTTGTTGTGAACTGAAGAGTCTCCTTATGTTGCTCTCAAAAGTAATGAATCAGTCCAGGTTACTGTAACCTGATAGTGGTGCTATTTTTGAGGTAAGTTTTGTGTTTTAGGCTTGTTGTTGATATTTTTCAGAAGAGCAAATTTTTTTAAGAGTGTTATGCAATTACCACAAGAATGGACTACAAAAAAGTTCACTGTTGAAAAAATTCTGTCATATGTTTCCCTGAAATCATGGAGTAAATCAGTCTGAGAATAAATATAAAGTGAAAATGAATGTATTAAAGAAAATATGCAATTAAAGAAATGCAGTGTTTTTTTAATGTAACTTTAAGTGAGGTCTGTTTCTACTTGTAGGAACTACTGTCAGAGGAACAGTTCTGCTTTTGAGTGCTAAGACACCTATTGCAATTCACATTGCTTTCTAACTATGGCCCTGTCAAACTTCAAGTGGGATTACTTAAAATGGATTACTTAGAATAGCAGGGTACTTTTCATTTGTTTTCCTTCCACATGTAGTTGTCAGAGCTTCTCTTTGTATTCCAACCTCTGCTGCTCAGAATTAATCTGTGCCAATTATTAAGGATTCAGTTGCCAGCAGGAACTGAAGTTAAACTGGTGCTGCCTCCCAGTCATTCTCCAGACTAGGCTTTGACATTCTGATAAAAGGCCAGTGGAAGATTTAGGGAAAATCAGTAGAAAATTTGACTTCCTGCACTAAGATGTGAAGAACTCTCTTAATTTATTCCAGCACCACCTCCTCTTTACTATCACCTACATTCTTCTCCACCTCCTTAGAGCTGTAGAGAAATCCCTTCTCAAGCAAGCTCACTTTTTTTATTCAGTGGAGCTAGGGATTTTGAAAATACTGTATTATATTGCAAAATACTTTCTCTCGACAAGCTCTTCAGGTTTTAGTCCTTATTTGAGCTAATGAGTGAAGTATTTTCAGTCAGTACTCAGTGATGCTGTAGTTGTTCACATAATTTTTTTAATGCATGAACTATTTAATATGGCCTTTTTTTGTTTCTCTGAGTTTATTAAACTCTTTAATAGGTGGGCATTTCAGTAGATGTGCAATAAAACCTTTACAACTCATGATTTGTTTCAGTAGTGAGATCCACAGCTCCTACTTTTCTCAGACTGCCAAATGTGCTAATACTGTAGCTATGTAATTGTGGAGGGATGGAATGTAAGAAAATAAAGATAGTGCAGAAGGTGGCCTCACACCTGAGGAGTTGCAGCTGTGCTAATCACCAAAGATTAGGAACAGGCCTGCCCTTACACAGCTGTGTCCAATAAGAAGAGTGCTACAAAAGATTGGGTTGGCTGGTTGAGGAGACGTGGGGTTTGTTGGCTGTGCTGTGAAGAGAGTTGGGGTTGTTGGCTGTGAAGAAGGAGTCAGTGCTGTGAGGAGCTGCCCATGAAAAATCACCAAGAAGGTATGGGACTTTTGCAGTACTATGACAACATGTAATTTTGACGTGTGTGGTTCTTGGAGGCTTATTTAGATGCCTGTTTGGATTTGGTGCATGGCTCAGGGCTTTAAATATAAAAGGTTAGAATCTGGCAGCCTTTGCTTCAAAGACAAATTATATTATGAAGTGATTTCATGTTTATTAGCTATTGTTTCTTGGGCTGTCGTTGTTGTATAAAATACTGTCTTTGAAGGTTATTTATTTTAATTGAACAGAGCTTCCCCAACTCTTGGATAATTGTTTGGAGGTCTTTAAACCTATCATTGCTGGTTGTTTCAGTGGTTTCTTTGATGTCAAGATGTTTGGTTTAGATCTGTGTGTACAAGCAGGATGACCAAATTCTGGGTGAGAAAATTTCTTACTTTGTATATATGCTTCAAGTTTTAAATGAAGAAAAATGTATGTTTCTTGTTGTCTTGCATTAATTAGAAGAGCAAATACCATCTGAATAAATACAGAGTTAAAATAGAACATGAAAACTTGCAAAAATGTTATCTATAAAGCTGCCTTTTTTCACTACAATCACAGACACAAGCTTTTTTTCCAAGTACAGGTTTTTTTTAAGAAACATTTTTGGTTGGTGGTCCAACAGCAAGGCCAGAAAAAGTGTTTCTGTGATGGCACAGGTTCTGAGAACTTGCAGATTAAAGCTAATCATTCTGCTAGGTTATTTTGTGTCTGGATCCCTTCCACAGTCCCGAAGCCAGCAGTCACAGTGTAGGTGGCACAGCAGCAGGAATGAACAAAATGGAATTACAGGGAGAAATGGAATTCCTTCGTTCAGTTCCTTATGGTGTCTAAGTTGATGTGAAGTTACAAAGTAAAGGAAGAAGAGCTCATCTGGCCTGCCTAGTCAACACTTTTGAAATATGGGAATGACTTACATTTCACCTTATACTTTTATTTCTTTCTGCCTTTGAAGATTTATGAAGAAATACTTAAATTTTCCTTTGGTAAGGGCAGCTGGCAGCTTTGAATTTCAAATATCTGCTGAAGGTGTATTTCAACATCTAATACTTGAAGTTAAATTAGGTTTTCATTTGCTCAGGCATAAGTAAAGACTTGGACATGTTCTCCTCTGATTACTGCTTGGCGTTTTTTATTAGTTTGTTTTATTATTTCTACTTCTTTATTTAAGCAATGCAGCTGCATTTGAATTGTAAATACTCTGGAAGACATCCAGTTGAAGCAGATGTTTCTACTGTAATCTTTTTAATTACAAAAAAAATAGTTTAATTGATTTTTAAATTTGGGAATTCTGAAGTTTAAATTGGCCTGGTCATAGTTATTTGCAAATACTTTGATTAGAAATAAAAAAAAAAACACTTAAAATTGAGAAATATAAAAATAGGGTCAATTGACTGTTTCTTGTTCATTTTTACTACTTTAATGAGACTAGCAAAGTGAGGATGTCACTTCCTTCAGTTAGTCAGCAATTTCAGTTTATTGTTGTTAATAAGAAATTACTGTGTTTAGTCATACTAAAAATGTCCTGCTCCACAGGAATTGCAAGTTAATGGATAGATGACATTCTATTGATAAAATATTTTATACCTACGATTTCTAATATGCTAGCACAGGGTGGGATACTTCCACTTGGGAGGTTTCTTTGGAGATTTCTAACTCATCCTCCTGTTTTCAAGGCAGCATCAGCTGTAAGGTCTGACCAGGTTACTCAGCTCTTGATCCAGTAGGAGCTTGAAAGCTCCAAGGACTGAGATTGCACAGGCTTTCTGGGCTGCCTGCCTGCCATCATCAGCTGGGAGATTCTCACTGTAGCCAGTTGGGACCTCCTTTATTTCATCTTATTCCCGTTGTCTCTTCTGTTCTAGCAGGCAGCACTGCCTTCTTTCTGCATCTGCCTGCTCTGCTGTGGGATCCTCCCTGGGCTGCAGGTGGGTCTCTGCTCCCCTGTGCCCTCCATGGGCTGCAGGGGCACAGCTGCTTCACCAGGCACTGCAGGGGAATCTCAGCTCTGCCACCTTGGAGCACCTCCTGCCCCTCCTTCTCCTGGTGTCTGCAGAGTTGTTCCTCATCACACTTCTCTCTCCCACTGCTGATCCTCTTGTGCAGGTTTTCCCCCTCCTTCTCAGATCTGTTGCCTGAGTTGCTGCCATTCCTGACTGGCTCAGCCTTGACCCCAGTGCATCCACCTAGGACTCACCAGAGCCTGGCATTGGCTCTGTCACACGTGGGGGAAGAACCTTCTGGCAGCTCCTCACACCTGTAACACCCCTGGCTACCAAAACCTTGCCATGCAAATCCAACACAGGCAGATATTGCTCAGCTCTGGCCAGTTGTTTTCCAAAAGGGGGTAGCTGGATGAAACTGCTGAAGTCATTTGCATGGGTAGTGTTGCTAGGTCTCAGTGTACATCAGGAAAGGTGATATGTTGGTGGTTTCTGGGACTCTCTACCAGAATTCTGTGAGGATAAGAGCAAGAAAAAAAAAAAACCTGCTGTGATTGTAATAATGGGATAAAGTCTTTAAATACAAAATAGAATGGGGGCAGGCAATGACACAAAAGAGCCATCAAAACCCAGTTTTGTGTAAAAGATTATCACAGCCTCTGGACAGGAGCTGTGTCTCCTGTCAGAGCGTCTGGTGCACACTGCTTATTAGAACACAGTTGTTTTGGAACTCCAGACAGGAATACTTGAAGCTGCACCATAGAGGCTGATCACAAGCAGGCTTACTGCTTCCACAGCTGCTGCTTGCAAGATCAAGTGGTGTTATGGAGATGGATTAATGAGGATGTCGTGTTGCTCTGGTTCTCCATTCCTTTTGCTAGTAAGACAGCTTCATAATAGGATATTTGGCTGTGTAGCAGCACTCTGGCCCCATGTCTGCATCATGGTCATGGCTCTCTGTGCTTGTCAGCATTTTGGAAAAAATCTGCTATTTCTAAAATCTTAGGAGAAGTGATTTAAATAAGCTTTTTCAAGAAGGTATACTGCCCATTCTAAAAAAAAAAAGTAATCATGACAAATGATTGTCTGGATTTCACAGAGAATTGTTGAGATTTATTTGTGTATTGCCTCTTCTTAAAAGCAAAACTCTAACCTAAAATACAAGCAGTCAAATTAATGATGCTTATATTTCACCCTGCTTCATTTTCAAACTTAATGAAAAAATTTATACCAGTTCTTTTTATAAGAAATCAAGTTTAGTGTGTGTGGATTTATTTTTTTTGGCTTCATAGTTTTCTACTGCTTTACACTCTTTTGCAATCACTTGCTTCCCCACTCTTCCATATATGCAAAATTGCATTGCCTTAATTGTTCCACACAGGTTTTCTCAATGAAAGTAATCTGTGAGTGAGGTCAGAGTGAGGCAAAAATGGCAGGGACCTTAACTTTAAGTCAGTAAGGTTAGTTGGGAAAACAAGTGTGTTAATTGAAGTTTAAGGTATTTTTTTTTAGTTTCCCTGCCTTTTCAGTGGAATTGGATGTATTATTGAATGGCTCTCTTTCAGTATTATTGGATGGCGTGGGAGAAAAGTATATTTCAATCCCAGAGGTAAATTTTACATAAGTTGATTGGTATTGGACAGTTGCTTTTGGTCATAGAGGGGTAATTTGCTTTCTTTGACATAAATCCAAGAAAACCTCTTTGTCACTTTTCTCAGCTACTTCCCAGTGGGTATTTTTTTCAACCTTTTTGTACTGGATGCATGGTTCTGGGGTTTGATTTTCATTTTTTTAATTTGCTTCTGGCAGTTTTTAGTGTTGCTTTATTTTTCAGGAAGCTAGAATTGCTGAGAAATAGCTTTTTAAAGGAATAACACGAGGTAGGAAGGGCAAAAGACAACTAGGGAAGGAGGGTCCTACCCCATTGCAGCACTTGTCCAGATCTGGAAGTGGCTGTGCTTTACTAAAAGCCCTACCTCTGCTTTTGCTGCCAGCATCCGTGGATTTATGGCACTTGGATCTGTCAGCCTTCTGTAGCAAGACTTCAGATCCCTGCCAGCAGAAAGGAAAAGGCTGTGTGGAGTTAAACCCTCTGCTAGTGCAGTATTTAGTTCAGATGAGCCTGTGCGTGTCAGAGCTGCTCTGGAATCCTTTTGCCTGCTTGTGACCCTGAGTGCTTTGGGGAGCTGCCACTGCCAGGCTGGGTGCCCAGTCCCTGCCTCCCCACAGGGCTGGGGACAGCCTGGCCTGTCTGCCACCTGGGAATAGCACAGCAGTTGGCACCTCACACCCAGTGGTGGCATTGCCACTGAGAATTTGTTCCTATCTGTGGAACAAGCTGCCAATGGTGAACTTGTGTGGAAGCCTGGGGAGAAATGAAAAGCAGGAAAAGGGAAACAATCAGCACTGCACTTTCAATATCACTTGATTCTAATTGGGATGAGTTTTAAATTTCATAGAAATTCTGAAAGATGGAGCTGGTGACATCAGATGTAGGGGCCTGAGCCACAGTGCACAGGGTGTGGGTGTCAAGGGCACCTGCTGGGTGGCCAGGATTGCCCTGTGGTGGCCACAGCTGGTCCCAGCTGACCCTCCCTCCCCCCACCTAGGGCACAGCTGAGCTGTAAATTTATTAATAAAATAAATATTTTTTATTGATATAAATCCTCAGCCACAGTGGTCATGTTTCAGGGACAGCTGGATTATGGGAGGGCAGCACTGCCCGGTGGTCAAGGGAAAAAATGAGCAACAGCTTGGAGAGCCACAAGCACAGGGACAGGGAGAGCAGGAGATGCAGCTGCAGAGGCAGGGATTCCTCTGCAGATCCCAGTGAATGTGTGTGGGGGGAAAATATTCCCTGGCAGTTTGTGGACAGGACCATAGCAGAGCAAATCCCCCCATTGCATCCATGGAGGGTCTCCACAGGAATATTTTTATTCCTGCAGCTATTGGGAGGGTCCCATGCTGGATCAAGGGAAACATGAGAGGAGGAAGAAGCAGCGAAGAGGAGCTGGGGATTGACTTTAAAATGCTGTCTAAGCTACTCAGGGAGGGTAGAGATAGAGGAGTCAGGAATGAGGGAGCAGAGGTGAGCAATGAGGAGGGGGAAGGTGTTTAGTTTTGGTCTTTTTTCTTGCTGTGCAACTCTAGTTTATTTGGTAATAAATTATTTTCCCCAGGAACAGTCTTTTTTTTTTTTTTTTGTAATACTAATTTGTAAATGGTCTCTGTCTTTATCTCAATCCATGGGCTTTTCCATCTCATCTTCTCCACTGGTGAGAAGGAGGAATGACAGCAGCTGGGTGGGTGCCTGGCAGCTGGCCAAGATCACCTCATCAGGAAGTTAAAATCCATATGCACTCTTAAGGGTATTTAGCACAAGGGTTTAATTTCAACTGCTTTCCTGTTAAAGCATTTTCATAATTGGTGTGTTCAATTGTAGCATATCTGAGATCAGCAAAATGTAAGTGGTGTTTTATTTAAAATTTTGAAGAAGCTCTTGAACGATAGATCCTTTTTCAGCTAAGGCATGGAAAAGGCCATTCAGTTCTAGGGTGCCCTGCCAGTTAAAGTTTGTTCAATAGAAGCAACTCATGTGTTTTCATAGCTGATTCCAAGGAGGTAAATTAATATTTGGCAAATGGAGAGAACTTGATATGGTAAATAGTAAGCTTCTGGAGAGGTTTGAAATAAATATTGCAATAAAAAATGTGTTGAGACTTGTCCTAGAGTGTCTCCCTTTACAGAGAACAGATGGCCTGGAGATTATTAATGGCATACAAAGCTTTTTACCTCTTGGTCCTGAGTTTGAACTGCCATGAGGCTGGACACGATTGAAAGTTGTGGCCATCTGTCTAATGGCCTCCACGAAATGAGGAACTTGTCTAAATCCAGTTGCTAAAGAGCATCACCTTCATCATCACATGGATATCACAAAAAATATCCGGTTTTGTTTTTTGATCAGTTTGCCTTTTGAAAAGGAAATAGCTTTCAAAAATAGCTGAATCTCCTATGGTTTGCGAATTTATTTTTGCCATGATTTCAATTTGCTTTGTTTTTTCACAGCTATGTGACTGAACACGTTAATTAAAAATATCCTGATTTTAAGGAAATATATTAATGTGCTGGTTTATTATGTTGAAAGAGGTGTTTTATTTCTGTTGGCAGCTGCCAAGAGTCTTAATCTGACTCTGATCCCACAGTTATGCCTCTGCAGTACCTTTGCTGTGCTCTATCTCCACACAGATGGAATGTTCTAAAGGTTTTAAGGCCAATTTTATTAATTTTCAACTTAACTTTCTGGCTCTCTAAAACTCAGAATGATATTAGCAAACTCTGTACTTGGTTCACCTTGCAAAGCAAATGTTGCTGTTTTTCTTTTGAACACTTGATTGATGTCAAACAAATAAAACCTTTTTTTCTAAGGAGATATTTGTAAGAAAGCCTGATAGAAAAATTTGAGCCTTTTGATTCTTTAGCTTTTAGATCATAGACTTAATTTGCAGACAGGAAAAATTCATAAATGGGGGAAAAAATACTGCCTTGAGAAGAAAAGAAACAAAACCTTTGCACCCCTAACTGTTGTCTTTGATGTTCTTACTGTATGCACTGTTGAGAAGCATTTTTATACAGAGATGGAAAATTTATTAAAATATTTGACATATTTCACTATAAATAGCTTTTGGAAAGGCTTGAAATGCTGACTGCTTTCTTTTAGAGGATTATAAAAGCAAAACAGGTCATGCTGAGGATTCTTATGTTCTGTCTGGAGTGCTAATATGTATGTGAAAGAAATCAATGGACTTAACTACTCATGTGCATCAGTGCTTATATGTTTTTCCTGTTTTTTAGTGACCTTATTCTTAGTAGATAACCACATAGTGAAGTTATAAGGGGATAGGAAGATTAATATAAATCCACTTTATCTTAGCCAGATGCTTTTATTTCACTGCAAATATTTGTGAGTACTTGTTTTACTTCTGTTGCATAAATGAGTGAAAAACACGACTGAACTCAATATATATAATCCCAAGTAATTTCTTCTATTATGGTTTGATCCTAACTTGTGCTTTTTCACTCTCATTAAGATGATTTTGTAAAATGCGTAGCATACAGGTTTTGGCTGAATAAGTTGATGCATGCACTGGCTATGCATAGATGGAACTCTGAAATAACCAGATTTTCTGCACTCTCAGTGTCTTCCCTTATTTAAAGATAAACTTGTACCATATCCAGTGAAAGGGAGGCTTTTCTGGTGTGCTGAATAATTGTTCCTTCAGATAATAATAACACTTCAGATAATATTGTATGTTCTGCAGCCACTCTGCGTTATGAAGAATAGGGGATGAGCTTGCTCATGTCATTGAAACTAAAATTGTTGCTGGAAAAAACATGATGAAGCAAGGGGTAATTGAATGTTTCCCCCTGAGAAGTTGAAATGCTTATTTCAAAGTTACCATTACTCCAAGTGGGGAAGAACACTGATTACAACCTAGGGAGAGTGATAGTTTTTTCAGTCTGAAACCCCTTTTCTCTATTTCTTCTTTTGGCCATAAGTCAGTCAAAAAAACCTCCAAAATCAATGAAAGAGGATTTGCTGAAATCGTGAAGAAACCATGCTGAAATGCTGTTAGTTCTATCCATCCACTGCTTCCTCTGAATGCATTCTGAGTGTTCAAATCATGGAGAGGTGAAATAGTATTTATTTGTTCTTAAGTAGTAAACTTGGTAGCTGCAGCACCATGAAAGGGAAACAAAGGAAATAGTTGATATTTTTATACCAAATGAAAACATGTGATCTCACTGTCTTCTTTCTCTCTCACAATACTCATAGTCAGAGATGATGTTGGTTGTACTTTCCTAGCGGGTAATGTACTTCAAGTTTTACTTGGGAATTATCATGAGAAGGACATTGCTTGGGGGACATCCACCTCTCAATTCCAGAAGCATCAGTGACATTGTCACAACAGGACTCATCTCCCCTAGTCCATAACAAAATGAACCCTGTGTTAACTGCCTAGATCTAATATTCCTGGTACATTTTGTTTTAATGATCTCTTTGCAGCTCAAGTCTAGATGGTTTTCAAATGTTTGTTTTTAGTGGTTATTGATGAAGTTACAGGCTCTGTTCCGGACTTAGGGAAATTTTGGCATGTTATGTGGAAGTGGAACGCTCTGAGGAAAGGCGAATCTTAAAGGATTCATTTGGTTTGAGCATGGGCAGGTTTGTGGGTTTGATTCCTGTATGGGCCATTCACTTAACAGGTGGACTTGATAGTCCTTGTGGGTCTTTTCCATCTGGGAATATTCTGTGGTTTGTGGCTGGTAAACCCAAGTGTGTGTGTGTGTGTGTTCACTTTTCTTTCTCCTCCTCCTGACTAGAACGATGAAAGCAGAGTTTCCCTGTGATCATGTGCAGGATTTCTTTAACCTGGCACTGATGAAGCTGTGTGTCAGTGAGAGCCAGCTGTTTGAGTTTGCAGCAAGAAAATGAGAAAATGAGTCATTATCTGGGAATGTTTTATGAGGCTTCTGAAGCAAAGTTCAGCAGTGCCAGCCAGTGTGCTCCGCGCTGTCTGCAGTGTCGGTGCTGTTCTGCAGCTGCTGGAAGTGTCAGGCTTCAAACACGCTGCGCCTTCATCTGCTGCTGGGATTGAAATAACACAGTTTTGTTTTTGCAGGTAGAATATTGGCCATTAATATGCAAGCAGATAGCCAGTTATTATTTGTCCTGCTGTGTTTGGTTCAGGCAGACTGTCAGTGCTGGGATTGGAAACAAGCTCCGTGGTGTGAAAGGTCTCTCTGGTTTGTGAGCAGCTCTGACATGCACACTGACTTTGAAAGGCTTCTTCAGTCATTAGGCAGTGTTGAATGTATTGCTTTTTTGGTAATTTTGAAGGTGTTTAAAAATGAATTTTTGCTACAGCATTTGAAATAATCGAGCTAATATCTTCGGAGGTACTTCATGTGTTGCTTTTTTTGGGGTGACATAGAAGTATGCTGATAAAATTAATATAAACTAGGAACAGTAAAAGCTTCTCAGTAGTTGAAAAATACAGTTGGGTTTTGGCTGAGTCTAAAAGCTACTTAATTAGAAGTAATGCAAGTTAATACTTTACAATTCCATGTGAGCTGTGTCTACAGAATTATCTGCTTCTGTAAAAATGACTAACTAGGTGATGCAGAAAATACCTTATTAGAAACTACTAGTAGGGGAAAAAGAATCTGATGCAAAGCAAAAATATTTAGTCTTGGTCTAAAAAGCACATGTAAAAGGTTTCCATGTATTCTGCCTCATTTCCAGTCTTGAGCTGGACTAGATGCATGTGGGCTTTTTTTTCATGTTTTTTACATTGTTCAGTGGATTCCCTGATGTTGAAACTTCTTTCCTTCATGCTAGCAACAGATTTACTGGGTAACAGAACCAGCCTTGTACTTCTGCAAACATAGAGCTTTGTCCCTGTCAGAGGACTTCAGGCAAAGATAATTTTACATTTTAAGTTCTTCAAATAACTTTTTAAAAATATTACTGTATTGGTAAAACAGATACTTGACTTTTTTTCCCTTGATCAAGGATAAGAACTGTAGCTACTAAGAATGTTAATTGCTCCTCTGCGAGCCCTTGTCTTGGGCAGAAATGCTCACCCGAGAGGATTTTCAGGGTTTGGGATATTTTTGGCTTCAATGCCCAGCAAGATGTAGATTTTTACTTCCTGAAGAAAAGGTTGGTAATATATTTTATTTGGAAAAGAGGCTGATAAGGCACTAGTAGTCATTACAACTCAATCTACTCTTCTACACAGGAATCCTAGTAAAATTCCTCTGACTGATTAATTTTGTCCTGAAAGAGTAGTTTTGTGGCAGAAGTTTGACATGGTTTATTACCACACTTTCACAGAAGCTTTGTAGGGCATTTTGTATATTTTAGGTTGATCTTGGATAATGACTGAGGCATCTGTCTCAGTGATTAAGCTTGCCAGACCTTCCTGCTAAAGTGTATTTGTACTATCTTGCTTTGCTGAGGATATGTACTTGTTGGGATTTTCCAAGGTCTTTGAAATTTGAGATCAGATAGATTGATAAATAATTTTGGAGCTGAGGCTCTGCTGGGTTTTCTGCAGCCCTTACTGAATTAATGGGAACTTTGTTAATTTTGAATTCCATGGAAGCAGGTAGGCTGCTGTTTGAGAAGGAAGTGTGCTGTTGGGGAAGCTCTCCCAAATGTGTCTAATGTTGTATTTTGAGTAGAGTGGAGCATCATCTGCTGTAAGAAGGCATTCAGGCTGTAAGGCTGTGGGCTTTCACAATTCATAATGCTGTTTATGGTCCCCAGGTAGATCCTTAAAAAAATTTATTTTAAGGCAAAATAAATAACATCATTTTCTTTCCACTTGATGAATTTGATTCTTAGAGCAGCGAAATGTAACCCTCTGCTAAGAGATGTTTGATGTTAAACTGCACTCTTGATCACAGTATTTACAGCATTCCCAAACTATTTTTAGTGAGCAGATCTGCTTATCACATTCTAAAGTGATTTTTTTCCTTATCAAAGAGGTTCTTGAGGTTTTGTTGGAATGATCAGTAAGTGAAGCAGTGAGATAGTGAGGAACATTAAGTTCTCTCCTACCAAATATGTGTTAAGGTGTTACCTCATGTATGTTAGAGGTTGTTGAACAAATTTGGCTTACTGTGGTGGGGTTGGCCCCATTTATATTCTCACAGTTTTTGAATCATCTTTTGGCTTTAGATGAAGTAGAATGTTAAATTGAGCCGTGAATATCTTCTGAAATGTGGTAAAATTCAAGTGATAAAAGATACTTTTTTGTGCCTTTTTATGGCTACATCCTTTTAAAGCAGAATGTCATCTAATTTTGGGATATTTTTATGGAAAAGTCTTAAAGATACCACAATGCAAGAGGATGAATGATGGGATGATTTGTTACTTCATTGACCTGAGGTGCTTTTTTTTTCTTTTTAATTTTTGTCCTTTGTGATGCTGCTTTCTTCTGAATTAGTTCAGAAACTTACTTCTGTTCAAAGAATGCAGGTCTAACTCAGATACTGAATGCTGTCTGATAATCTGATTTGATTTCTTTAGTTGCTCTCATAGTACTTAGTTAAATGGATATTTTTTCTAATATATTTTTGAATCCCAAAACAGATTTACGACTCAAGGACAATAAAAAAAAAATTTATATCGTTGCAGCTTTCTAGTTTAGAGAACTCATGAGTGGGCATTTGATAGTGTTCTTAAACCTATAAAATATAATTATAGTAAAATGAAATAATAGGATATATTTAAATATTAATCTGTAATATAATTTATATTGCAATTTAATATATTTATAATAAAATATATTAAAATCTATTTAAATACAAAAATATTTATATATTTTATATAATCTATATTTATACTATAATCTGTCATTTATATAATATAATCTATTCATGTTTGTCTAAATTTCATGTCATAAAATGGCATTGTGACAGAGCGTGCACCTGTCTCTCTAGGCTGGCTGTACATACCTACAGCATTTCTAACACCAGTCCTCTGTGGTGAAAAACTTTCCATGTCTATCCTGTTTCAAGCCTTGCAATGAACAGCAGAGATCCTTAACTATCACCTTTGTATGGCTGACATGTTTACCTACAGTGTTTTCTCCTGAAAGATCAATTCCAAATGAATTTCAAAAGGAGCTAAATAATGTTGAAATTGGAAAGGATTTATTTTCCCTGTTTCTATTGTGCTGTCTCTTGTTGTGGACAAAAAAGAATTCGCCATGTAGAGACAGGGACAAGAATTTACTCTTAGCCCTGATAATATTTTAACCAGTCTAGTAATCCAAACTACCTAATTAATACAGGAAAATCTCAAAAATAAATGCTGTCTTCATCTGTATCCATGTAACCAGTAGCCTACACTTATCAGAAAAGCAGCAGTGGATTTGGTTTTGGTGTGGTAAATGAATCTTCATTTTGCAGCTCTTTTAATGAGCTTTATTTTGCAATTTGTATGCTGCACTTATGGGCTGGGGCAGAGAGGATTGAGTGATTCTGGCTTCTATTGAAAATTTATGAACATAAGAAATGATGGCTTGTGCTGCTGCACGTAGCAGCAGCCTGAGAGCTGCAGCTCAGTGCAGCAGACATCCATATTTGGGGGAAGAGGAGAGAATGATGGAAATAAAAGACATTCTGGCACAAATTGGGTAGCTGCTCATGTTCAGTCATTCAGTATCCATAAAACTTAATTTGACTGAATTTCAGTGTGTGACTTACTAAGCAGATGTTATTTCATGGGAGCTCACCTTGTTTGGATAGTGTTGGGTACATTTAAAGTAGAGTTTCAGTTTAGATTTAAGTAAAAAAATAGTAATTGTGTATTTTTTATATGAAACACTTAAATTTAACAAGGTTAATAGTATGATGAAGAAATCCCATTCTCTCTTTCTGATGAGACATCAATATAAAAAAGGACAAAGTGTTTCAATTTTTTCTTTCAACAATCCAAAATATAATTGAAACCTATGCCAATGTATATTGCTGTTTCTTCCTTGAAAGAGTGTTTGTTGGCACAATAGGTTTAAATTATTTGGGATGTTGTGCCCTAAGCTTGTTAGTTATGTGAAATTAATCAAACTTTGTCTAATGAATCCCTTGACAGCTGTGGAAGCTACTTCTTTCAAAAAAAAAATTAATATGAGAGTGGGATCTGAATCTTGTTGTACCTCCATTATTTAGGAGAATTATTTAATCAACTTGTGGCAGGCCTTTCAAAAGCTTCATGCTTCCTGTCTGTTGTTACCCAGGTGGATCTGAATTTCTCTGTAGCTCACCAGGATATGAAGGAACTTTTGAAAAGTAATAGATCGTGCTAGTTCTTGACTATGTTTTTTCACTAATATAAAAAAGTAAGAGGAATATTTGTTTAATTTCTGTTTGGGTTTTTTTTTTTTTTGACTTTTTTTCTTCCTATGGTGGTTTTTTGACTTTCCAAACCTGCATTTTATAGTGTGACCATTCCCCAAAACCACTAATACTCATGTGGGTTTACATATCATAGTTGTGTTTTTAGTCAATGGTTAAAAAAAGTTCAATTCTAGCACTGGACAAAGAAGTATTAGTAAAGAAATCAAAATAGGGAATATGCAGATTCATTTCTGTAGTTAATAGAAATAATTTTCAGAAGGAATACAATGGTCTGTAACAGAGGGATCAAACGGCAGGAGCAGTGGTGTGAGTTGGGGAAGAAAATAAAAAGCTAAAAGGTGTTGAGTTGTGTGTTTCAGATGTTCAGGTGCACAGGTTGCAGCTTCAGTTTCTGAAGTAAAGGTAAATTATGTAAACTGAAATAACAGGGATCAGCAGAGGAAATGCTAGGATTTTTGAGCTGTAAAGGGTTCTCAAATTAAGGCTTGTGTATGAACTTTGCTGTAAGGGAAATATTAAGGTTGGTATTGTGCTGATTTGGAATTTATTTTTCTGAAGCTGTGAGAAATATTTGCTGAGATCTAGACTTGTGAAAGAATGTGTAATGACCACTATCTACTCAGACAGTGACATCACACCCTGGACCTTAACAGGATCAGTGAGTGTGGATACTGAGTTTGTAAAGGAGAGCTGGCAAAGAGTATTTAATATGTAATTATTAGCTTCTTGGAGCTCAGGGACACACTGGCCTTTTTGGCTCTTAGCCTGCAGCCATAGTTAAGGTGACAAGAAGCACTCAGGATAGTTGAGAAATTCAGAGAAACTTTGTTTACTCATCAGATAGCACACTCTGTAATTTGTACAACTGTGCTGCCCTGAAAATCAGATCAGTCCTGCTAGCACCAGTCTGTCAGGCAGGCACAGAGAACACTGACAGAGCTGGTACTTGGAGGCAGCTGGTGACTTGCTGCTTCATCTGAAATTTAAGTGAGTCACAGCAAGGAAAGTGTTGAGCGTGTAGTTCTGTAGAACAGCCTCTGATGATGGGCTGCAGCATGCTGGAGAGCAGCTTCACAATAGCAGGTTCAGCCTTGTTTTACTGAACTAAAAATGACAAAAAACATGAATCAGTTCAGTTGCATAGAGTTAGCTTTCACAGGAAAGGTTGGTTTCTTAAAATCTTTGTAGAAGATTTTTAGAACATTTGCTATTTAAATAATGGTTAGAGACTTAGTTGGCAAGGATGCTCACATCCTTGCCAACAGAAGACAGAAGACTCAGTTTCTGTGTTCTGTCTGATCAGACTTGTTACTAATAATTGGAGATGGTGAATTTCAGTCTGGATAATTCAGTAAATAATGCTTCAAATACCTCCCTGATGGGTTATTTGTTTTGTTGACTAAAAAAGTGAATGTTGACTGAATCTGCTTAGCAAAAAATTCTAAGATCTTTTATGTATAACAAACAGTGTGCACAATTGTCTTAAGATTGTTGCAGAGCAAAACTTATGGTGTGCTTAAGGCTTAAAGCCAAAGTTGGAGTAATGAACTTGTTTGTCTCAGTTGGAAAAGGTATGAAAGAGGTCATACTCTTCCTTTTTTGTGTGTATGATTAGGTCATAATAAAAATATCATGGCTGAGATACTGGGTGGACTCTTCATAAATTAACCATGCTGCTTGATATTAGATCTTGAATTATATCAAGAAATTCTAAGTAGAAAGAAAGGAAAGCTCATTGGATGTAATTAGTGACTACTAGGGAATGCTCATTGAAAATGTTACTGTAGTACTGCACCTCCAGAAAATGTCTGGAACAATTGCCAAGACTGCAGATGTTTTGCTGTGAAAGAAATGAGCCTAATGAGAGACTGTCTCAGCTGCCTGAAACAAAGGAAGCTGCCCAGCAGGCAGCAATTGAGGCAAATAACAGGGTTAACATGTGAGAATGTGTAGTAAGGCTTGCTGGGTGACATGAAGCAGTGCAGTCTATTTCTGATTTCTCAGTTTTCAAATGTTAAGGTGTAATAGAAAAATATTGGGTTTTGCTTATCCACGAGGAGAAGTAGTACTTGTATGGATGCAGTGAAGCATTAAGTACTGGAAGTAGCTTCTAAATTTAAAGGATATGGAATTCTTAGGTATCCCTTTTTTTCTGAATTGATATGGCCACAATAGCATCTAAATTAGGAATATGATACAGAGTTGTCAAAAATGCTATTTTTCATTTTTCCCACTTCTTTTTGGCATGTTCATAAGCTTTTTCTTCTCTTATATTGAGCTAATAGTAGGAAACTTTAACAAAGGGTGTCTTTGGTTCCAACTGTGTTGCCAGGTTACACAAAAATAAAAAAGGAAGCAGAAATGCTAAGATTCAATTCAACCTGCATTTTTCCTTCAGCAACTCATCCCAGAGTTTTATCAAGAACTTTATCAAGCCAGCACAGTCCTTCCACATCTGCCTAGAGAAGAAGAATTCAGATGACCTACTTTGATTTGGAAGATGGGAGAGTAGGACTTGTTAAATATGATTTTGACCTAAAGAGATATTATATTGTCATGGGAATGCTCTACATTCTGTTTTTTCCAGAGAACTTATGCAACAGGTCTGAAGTAGTCAAGATGACATAAGTCTTCAAGTCCACACTTAAATGTTCAAGGAAGAAAGGTTACTGGGCTTTCCTTTCAGTCAACAATGTGTTTTGGAGAAATTCTGTTTTCACTTCAAAAAAAGAGCTCCTAAAACAGAAGGCAACCAAACTGACCAACTCTGTTTTCATATGGCTCAAGAAGAGTTATAGGGGTTTTCAGATAGATCAGACAAAGCTCTTTGGTCTGAAAATAGTGTGGGGTTTTTTTGGATTAGGACAAATTGTTCTGTTTGACAAGGACTGAGAAGGCAGCTATTCGGTGCACAAGGCTGCTTTTGCTTGGTGATTTGTAAATACTAGCAAACTACAGAAGCTGAAAATTGTTTACTTTATGATTTTTACCTCATGTAGGGCAGCTTGTGGTTGAAGTGCCACATCAGTCTGCATTTCACTTGAGACAGGAGCTGATGCTGATTTACAGCTTAAATTTTTCATCCTGCTTTGTGTTCCTAACTACCAAAGTAGAGAAGACTTTGTAACTCAAATACAGAAGAACATGTCTGGGCTGATATATGGTCTTGAAGTCTGATTCATTCTCCTGTTTCCATCAGTGAACACAATGCCCCATGTATTTATGACACTGCCCTTAATATTCCTATCTTAATTTCATAAATTTCTAGACCCAGATGCTGGGGTTTACATAATAGGCTATCCTCATTTGATTGTTATTCCATGAACTTGCCTAGCCCCTAGTGTAATATTGAGCTTTCACTTATCTTTTTGCAGGGACTACTATGGGTTTATCTCCCATTGCAAGCAAACTGCTTCCTTTTGTTTTAAATTACAAATTCGTTTTGATAAGTACTGGCTAACATATTACAGTGTGCGGTGATACTTAACTGCTCTCTGTGCCACAGGTGACTATGGAGAGTTGTAGTCATGGCTTTTAAATGAATTAGCTGCTGCTGCATGATTTTGTCATTGCTGTTACTCATGGAGTTGTTCCCACTACTTTTTTCCCCTCCCTGTATCCTTGTAGAGGAGGTGATCAGAACTTAACAGTAGTCAAGATGCTGACAAATTTGGTTTACACGATAGTCCAATGATAACCTCTGTTTTCTTTGGTTTTTCTAGTAATCAGTAGCATTTAATTTATTTGTAGGAAAAGAGAAGAAAACAAAAAAATATTGGCTTGATTTCTTTTTTTTTTTTTAATAGCATTATCTAGCATTATACAAGAGCCTTGTTCCTGAATGGGAATAGTCAATTTAACCTCCAAAAGTGCAAACATGAAGTTTAGGATTTTTGCCATGTGTATAATGACTGGTACTGAAATTCATGTGCTGTTTCACTGGAAGCCACAAGATCTCATTAAGAGAATTTGCAAGTCTTCATTTGCCTGTTGTACTTACTTTTCAAAGTAATAGCGTTTTTTTGTGCATCTCTTTCTAGATAATTTGTGTGTATTTTGGTTTACTGCTATCTATAAACTTTACTTTTGGTAGAACTGAAAAAACAAACTGGGATTAGAATTGTCAGGATTGTAATTTAGACTATTCACGGCATGGGTCTCTGCCCATGGTGTCAAAACATATTCCCTTTTGTTTGTTCAAGTCCCTGAGGTTGTTTTTCCTGGTTATTCCTGCTCAATATCAAGGTTTCTCTTTATCCTTTATACTAAGCCAGCTCCATTTCCTGGTTGTTTGCACTTATAAACTTTTTCCCTCACTGTTCTTCAGGGGTGTGAGCAGCTCTCCATTGACATAAGCCAGCTGCTTCACAGCGCTGCTCTCAGCTGCAGATAAGTCCTTTTCCAGTGACTCCTGGAAAAACTGCCTTTGACTAGATTCAAGTCATTATATCTTTATTCAGCTTCTGTGAAATTGCACTGAAACAGCTGCCTGATATTCTGTTCTTTCTCCTCTGGCACAGTCTCTTTTTTGGTTTTTTAATTTTTTTTTAATGTTTTTCTTGGTGATGTCTTTAATCAGTAGGCATCATAGTAAGAGCCTGGTCTGTGTTTTATGAACTCTACTGCCACAGGTAAATGAAGTTATACAGAAAGCAAGAGCTGCCACTGAATGTAGGGCAAGACCTTCTGTAATCATGTGTATTAATAAGGATGCTTATTGCAGTTATGGGAACTGAGATTCTAATTTTATCTCTGTTGTGCCATTAGGCTTTCAGGTAAAATTAGGAAAAAAAACCCCAAATAACCAAGTATTTATTTTTTTTCTAATTTGTTTCCTAAGAGATGGTGATGTGAATTTTGAACAGTAAACATGGTAGGAGCTGTGTTTTATTCTTCTGCACTCTTGTTTTTGGGGGTTGGCTTTTTGCTTGATCTGAATGCTTAAACATTGTTAGGATCCCTGAAAGATGGCACATTCATTTGTAAAGAATTTCAGCCATCTGTGAGCTCTATGTTACAGCTGGACTCAAGTGAGGCTGAATTGATATTTGAAGTCAGGTTAGGTGATGGGGTGCTCTGCATTTGGGTGGGGAAATGGACCCTGTTGTGATCAGCTGAAGTGGGAAGTAGGGAACATAGTACAGAAGGGAGTAAGCCACTAGGAACAGAACCAACATTATTATTTGGGAGTGATAATCTTCATTAAGAGAGGCAGATGCAAAAGGTCTTGAACTGCTTGAAGAATCTGGAAGTGAATCCAGAATTCCTGAGTGTCAGACTTGGTCAGGTGTTGGCAAGTAGCCATGAAATCCACGAACAGCAAAGACGTGCTCCATTTCTCTCTTGCTGGCCCACACAGCTGCTGCAGGTTATAATCTTGTGTCAGTTAGGACTGTCAGCATTCATGTGACTTCTTCAATTTTAATTTGCCCCCCATTCTCCCTGTGAGTATGTATTATAATTGTCTTTAATTACATGTTCACACACTGTCTTTCATTGGATTCTTACTCAATTTAATGGGTGGTATTTGGAGAATGAGAGCTGTACAGTTAATGAAGCTGTTGTCTCTAGGGTTTCTGCTGTAGCTTGGTGAAGTCATGTAGTGAATGAAACAGATGAATTAGGGAGAGGAAAAATAATGGTCTTCCAAGGTAAATCATTCCAGATCACTTTTCTCATGGCTTCCTATTCTGAAGCTTATTTAGCTTCCTATTCTGTTTAAACCAGTTTTTATGTCTCCAAAGCATTGCTTATAAAAGTGACTTTAGTATCTTTTCACTTCCATGGAAGGAGTCTTGGAGTGGCTTTCCAGACACACCAGCACAGGAAGAAGGACTTCAGTTACTTCACTGGATATCTGAAGGAAGAAAATTCTTTGAACTCAGAGTTACAGATGGTGCTGTGTTGTGCCAGGGATCACAATCTTAAACTTGTGGGATGCTGATGAAGCCATATCCTACTTCAAGAGGGAAGGGGGCTTCAGAGAGTTCTAAATCAGAACTGTGACTACCTTTTTTCTTTTCCTCCTATCAGTTTTGAAGGAAACTTGAGAGTGTACCCCATCTTGTTCAAGGCTGGTTTGTCCTTGAGCTGTTTTTTCATATAAATCCAGTGGAAGGAAATGAGAGCACACCTGCTCACTACCTGGTTTATTCATAATAGAGGGGTTTTGATGCCTTTGTACTCCTTGTGAAATAAGTGTATGTACAAGAGAGTGACATGAAGGCTAAATGGTGGATAGAATGACTCTTCTTGTCAGTGACAGCAGACTTAAGCATGAGTGGCATTTGCATGATAAAAACAGTTATATTTATGTACTAAAAATAGATTTCTTGATATCCCTTTGGCGTTTCGTAGCAGTTGTGCTTTTCTGCCAAAATTTTAGGTTTAGAAGTGCATGGGGCTGCCCTGCACCTTTCCTTGGCTCTAATTCTAGAACCAAAATGCTGACAGTCTGGAGCCTGGGTTCTCCAGCATGGATCCCATCACTCTGGGGCTTTCTGGCTGGAGTACACTGGTTACCCTGACATGAAGTCATGCCATGCTAAATGGAAACACAAAACCCTTCCTCACCATCCATGTCTGATACTGGCTGAATTGAATCGAGCTGTGACTAGGCTGATATCCCAGCATGAGAAGGAAGGCAAAATAAGAGTGAACTGTAAATGTTGTATGTTGTGAAATTGCATTTAATCTAGTCAGAGTGGGTTTTTTTTCTCACTTTTTGCAAATTATATTTTAAACAGTGTGTAGAAAAGTACCTGGTAACTAACCAAGCAGTTGTTAAATCTCCCTGAAATGACCTTAACAAAAGCCTTTTCTCTGGCAAATTTTTCATCACCAGACATTGTTAGAAATGGTGGCACATGTGTACCAATGCATGTCGAGTGTTCATAACTTCAAAAAAGTTTAATCCAGGAAGAAGCTTGCTATGAACACAGAAAATAGGTTCTCTGCAGTGTTTGCATTTTTGGATAGTTGGTGACTGTGAGGTTACAGAAATTTTATAAGCCACTGTAAACATCTTCTCAATTATTAACTGTGATGTATTATTTTCCAAATCTTTGAAGAAAGTTATATCAACATCTACCTTTACTTAATGGGAAATTTTGGTAAAAATAAATCATAAATGAATGAAATGTTTCTAGAGTGCTGAGATGTAAACACAAGTGCTTAATTCAGAGAAAGACAGTTATTTTTCAATAAATGAAAAGGATTTAAGGATGAGGAGAATTTTCAAGTTCATCTACTTTATGGTCTGAACTTTGAAGGTTTTCTTATGCAATATTCTATTTTTAACAAATGTTTTATATATAACTCACAGGTGAGTTACAGGCCTTTTTAAGAACTTTCTCTAAATTTGAGCTTAAAAAGTAAAATTTTGATGGTGGGTAGTTGGGTTTGATGATATGCCATTATTATAAAGGGGAACATTAACAGAATGCATACTTTTTAATGGTACCATATAATTTTCTTTTTGATATCATTTAGAGAAGAATTAAATAACCCCCCCAACTTGTAGGTGAAAATGTGGTCAAGTTTTGCTTACAAATTAGGTTTAAAATTATTTTCTTTATATAAAATTCTCACCTATTTTTAATGAAGTTGGAACAATAGCACAATAGACAGATAATAGCACATGGAGAATAAAAGCAATAAAACAGAATGAAAAATTTAAGATATTTACATGGAGTCCACTGCTCAATTATTAGGGGGCTTAGAATTCTTGAGGGTGACCTTTTAGTTAAGTTGTTAACCAGTTCTATGCAGTTTTCTTCTAATTAAATGAAGAGCACTTACAACCTGATATTTCAAAGTGTGAAAAAATCAAAGCTAACCGTTCACCTTGTTTTAGGTTTATTTTTTATTGTTAATGATTTTTGGCATTTTTCAAACTGTTTTCTGAATCACTGGCCTTGTTTCAAAGTGATAATACCATTGTGTATTGACAAACTGGTTTCAACAGAGTTGGTGTTAACCTGCTCTTTGTTAAAAGCTTGAGGAAAATGAATGGAATAAAGGAAGGGGCTTGTGGTATTTTGTGAAACAGAGCTTATTTTAAGGAAGGAGCTGTACTTTTGCCAGGATTTCCCCATTTTCCCCCCACAAACAGGAGTATGTTTGCACACCCTGTCAAATATATGCACAGCAAACATGACTGTGCTCAAACTTTGTGCCTTTGCTGAAAAACTTGTCTGTATAAGAGAATTTTCAGGGATTGCTTGTAGTTTAGCTTTTTGAGCACAGTTAGTCCATTTCAGTTCAAGTTAACTGGGAGCTCTGGCCACGATAACCACGCTGTGTACCTGCAGCTCCCCTGTGGAGTTGGTGGCATGAGGCATCAGCTCCTGTGCCTGCATGAGCACTTCCAACTGCAGATTTCAAACTCCTTCATTCTCATTAGCACCACGCTCTCTGATGCAGTTCCTGGAAATATGGAAAGGGATGTGTGTAATTTTTCTCAGTATATTAGGAGTATTTTCCATGTGTATTAGGCTCTGTATTTTAATTTTTCTTCAAGGCTCTCCCAGAGAACAAGTGCTTTATGTTTTGTAGCTGTCTAAGGATGCCTCATCTGAAGGTGTGCTATTTTCCAAACCATAGATATCTATTGGCAGAAAGGAAGCTTATTATTTATTCTTTAACTCAGAATCCTGTGGTGGCCATTTTGGGTCTGTCAAGTCTTTTACAGGCTGAAGGGTCATAGTTAGTTATTCTACAGAAATAATTTGGTACATTTTTAGTTTGAAGTATATTTCCAGCTCAGCTGCTGGAAGACCAAACTCTCAGTTAAGATGCATCTTTGTCTGGTTCAGATTTCAAGTATAAGTAGTGGGAAATGAGATTTAGGGCTTGCCAATGCCTTTTAGCTCCAGCTGAAATCAACTGTCTTAAAAATATATTTATCATTTATTTTTTTTTTCACCCATCCTATTCAGGATATTACTGTGGATTCTGATCCAAGCCTTAGCTACTGTGAACCAGATTCCAATGTGGGAACGCTGGATCTTTAGAGTTTGACCACAGTAACAAATTGGAAACAAGACTCTTGGTTTTTTTTTTTTTGTCTGGAACTTAGTTTAACCTTGTTGCTTTACCACCTGTGAAAGACTGAATTTGCCACTCAGTACATTTGACTTCCTTGGCTAAATGTTTCTGATGTCAAATGATGTCATTTAAAACCCTTCACAGGAGTGAGCATCTAACCAGTGAAGTCCATAACAATCAGCATTTTTCCTCAAAAAATTACTGCTGTACTTAAATGCACCATAGCATTTTGATTTGTCATATTTTAGGAGAAATAAGAGCACAAAGCATGAGACTGAAATGCTTTGTGATTCTGAAAAGAAGGTAAACATAGGCACTATGCTGCTTCTCCTTTTTGAGTAGCGAGTAAACAGAAAGGGAGGTCAAGGCAGTGATGGTGTTACCTCATTTTGCACTTTAAATATCAGTTCAGCCTCTAGTGGTTTGGTTTTTCTTTTTTCCTATAGTTGTAAGGTGAAATTTAAGAGAAGATTTCTGAAATTATTCTTAATGTCTCCACCATTGCTGTTATGTTGCTTTCCATTTTATAGTTTGCGTTAGGACCAACAATTCATACCAGTAAACTATTTCCAATATCAACCTTTAGAAGGCCTCTGAACTGTTAAAAATTAGATACACGTTGAAGTCGAACAGGACCAAAAAGAGGTTTTAAGTTTGCATGCAAACTTCAGCTTTCTGGCTCTCCTGTATTGTACTAACATTTTACTATCCAGGTACTTGAGAGAGGTTGTGTTCAGCAGAGTCTCATATCTATGTAGCATGTGTTGAGCTATCAGGTTGTATATCTTCTCAGCCACCTCTTCCTTCTAAACATCAGTGTAAAGATTGATTCTTGGAAGATTTATGTGCAAAACAAAATTTATATAACATTAGGAATCAACTTTGAGGCAGGCTGATAATTTTCAGTAATCAATCTGCTTTTCAAAATCAAACTGTAACATTTCTTCTATTAAAATTCTTTGGTTTTGTTACATTTTTGTCATGACTGTTATGCTCTGAAATCGTTTCAGTGTTCAAAATTATTTTAGTGAATCTGCAATTGAGCAAGTCAAATTTATCTCTTGTCCTGCAAACCAATTATAGTAAATTACAGTCATTCAGAACCTAAAAACTGTAATAACTCTGACAGAATTATGAGAAAACTAATGGGTCATTTATTATCAGATAAGTTTGCTTTCATTGAAAATGAATATATACTTGGTTTTTTTCCTTCTAACTTAAGAATGGCTGTTAAACCAAAAAAAAAAAAACTTGAGAGAAAGCCTGCTATATTGCTGTAGTACAGTTCTGCCTCATACTCTGCTAACAAAGATCTGTTAGATTGGAATGATATTTCACCACTAACAGAACTGACCAAGTTAATTTTGATTTCAATGGAGCACTTGTTAACGCTTTATCGTTTTCTGTCAGCCTGGATAATAATACCCAGGGGAAAAAAAATATGACCCAGTTCTACTGTTGCTAAAAAGAGTATTTGTATTAAAGACTTTCCTCACCATTTAAAGTTGTCTTGCTCACCAGAAAGGAGAGGATGCTTTTGTTTAGTAACTTTGCAGGGTAGATCTGCGGAGTGAACTATCAACATCAAAGCAGTCCTTATGGAGATAGTAGGGTGTTATTCCCCTAAAATGTGGGAAATTAAATAATCATTGTGTTTGTAGATAAATTTGAAAATGCATATATTGATATCAAATATTAGTGATTGATTCTTTTTTATACAGCAGCAGCAGTAACACATGCAAATTGGAATATGCATTATCTAACATTGGTTTGGTTTCCGTACAAAAAGCTAAAAGAAAATAATTTAGGTTCTGAGTAATGTCAGTGTTTTTATCCATGTTGCTTTTTGGGTTATGGACTTTACTTAGGTGCATACTGGTCTGTTACTTGCTCTAAAATTAAAAAGTCTTAAATCTGTGATGCCTTCAGATAGATTTCAGAGAAACCTGATGCTTCTTTGATCAATATGTCTGATCGAATTTGAATTTTTGGTTTGACCTTTGTGTTTAATTGTGTGCCTAGGAGGGCAAGAACATCAGTTGTCTATAGCTAGAGGCAGTTTTGAGAAATGTTTTAATAGGGTAATCGATTGATGGGATTAACCAGCCTCATCTACAAAATCTCAGGGAGATGGAAGAGGATTTTTTATTAAAGGATAGGTAACAGAAGGGTCCAAAAAGATCAGCCATCATGATTAATATCAGTAAGTGCCAGGAGAATCTAAGCCTCAGACTGCTGAGGAAATAGTTTGCTGAAGGCTGTTCCTTCTGCTGAACTTAATCCAAGGGGACTTCAGGCAGGATGATAGAATTTGGAGTTAGTAATTTTTTAAATTCAATTTGAGACAGCAGGAAAGTAAACAAAGGGTAGAGGGAGACATGGAGATGTAAGTAATCAAAATACCATTTTTTTCTTCCAAATTGTTGGAAGAAATAAAGTACTTGGAAGCACCAAAATACTGGGCATGGAGTGATACCCAAACAGTGCTTGAAACTAAGGTGGGTCACAGTCACCTCACCTCTAAGGGTGGGTACAGAGGAAATGCAAAGCCTGGTTATTATTAATTGTGGCACTGAGACATCCAGCTTGGGAATGTGGTGTGGTGCTGGATGTGGCAGTGCCTTTTCCAGTGTAATAATTCTGTGTATTGTTGATTAAAAACTCACTGAGACACTGTCAGTTTGCCAAGATGAAGGAAAGAAAAACACATCCTAGGAAAAGCAAATGTTAAGGGATGAGAGGCCTGTGGGGAAGTGGTCCATGGTGAAATGGTTGTATTTATCAGCTGGGCTCTCTTTGGGTAAGTGAGGTCTCATCTGACCTCAGTTCAGTTAGGTAGAGTCCTCTGGTACAGGTGTATTTGCAGTTCAGTTTTGATCAAAGTTCTCTTTCTACTTTGGGGTTTTACTCTGTTCTTTGTTTATGTTTTGCTTTGGGGTTTTTTTCCTTCTTGTTTTGGGCTTTTTTTTCCTTTTTCTATTCTGTTGCTCTTCAATACTAGGTCTCTCAAAAAGCTATAATGCGTGTAAATGAATATATATTTTATGTGCTCTGATTTGTGACTAATAATTTTTTTCTTCCTTTTACTTTTATGTGGCAAAGTACCCTATATCAGTGTCATATTTTGGTAAAGGTTTTTATATAAGTCTGCATATTTTTTTTGTCACATTGGTGTTTTTATTACCATCATTAGCTGTTAATGATGTTTGTGGGAAAAAATGAGGGAAATTGGAGTTTAGCTGGTATTAATATTTAAATATTTTTTGTAAAGGCAGGGTAAAAAAAATGTTACAGACCACTTTCATAAGCAATTTTATTTTTGGAAGAGAAAATGAAATGGATCAAGTTTCAGAATTGATAAATTCAATCTCCAAATAAATATGAAACACCAAACTTATCCAAATTTAACCAAACTGGTTAAATTCCTTGTTGCTGATAATTGGATATTTGCAGTGGTTTGCTGATTACACTTGAAATTAATTTGACTGTAACATTCAGAACTCTGTTTTCTGCAGCGATGATGAAGCACGACCTTAGTCATCATTTGTCATTCCAGTAACCATTATGTAATATTCTGTATCTTATACATAAAATTCATAATTTAGCTTATAATGAAGCAACAAGGGGTTTTTCTTTTCCTTTGTACTCTTTGGAGTTTTGAGACATTCTTCAAGTGTTTATTTAATTCACTGATTAAAATACCTTAATGTAGCATTTCTGGTTATGACACTTATAGCTTATGATTTTTGAGAATTAGTTTTCATTCACAAAAAAAACAAGTACTAAATGCTAAGGTCAGTTGCAAAATGGGTCTTGAGTTTCATTGGCAAATCATTTACTCAAGTGTCTGCAAAAAAATTTAATCTTCAAATGCAGTGTAAGCCATAGGAGAGTGTAAGCTTTGCTTCTTTTTCTATCCTTTAAAGGAAGGCAGGAGCCATCTATTGCTCAAGATGGGTTCTTAAAATGGTGAGTAGATAAACTGACAAGAATTTTGCTGCTGTAGGCACCAAGGGCATTAATGAAAATATATCAATATATTAAATAGGTGATAGCAGGTGTAAAGAGGAAATTAGGCTTTAAAGGAAAGCAAAGGCCCTTGCCAACTTAGATTTTGCTGTTTAGAATTGTGCATGCTTTTGTTATCTAATGATGGAAATGCTGCATAGTTGAAAGACAATTGAAGAAGATGAAGATATAGGAAAGTATCGAAAATTAATTGGATAGGAGGACTTTAAATTATTGCTAAGGGCTTAAGGTTTTTTAATGGACATTATTTCAAGCTTTTAAGAACAAAAATATAGATGTGCACATGGTATCTGTTATATGTGGTTTTGTGTTTTAGTTCATTTAATTGCTAAATTGATTCAGATCCTTTGTTTCATGTTTTTGGGAGACTGGGTGAAGTATCCTACATAGTGTGATTATTTTTCCACTCTTTTATAATTAGTATATTTATTTATTTATTTCTCTATATCCACAAGTAGCTAGATAACCATCATGTTGACCTTCTCTGTGATGAAAAAAGCTGAGATAATATTCTAAGCCAGAATTAAGAATGTGGCTGTCTAATTCAAATTCTAATTCCATGGACCAAACACTGGTGGTCAATGCCATCCCTGTCTGTGTTTGAAGCATTTGGAAAATGCCCTAAAAAATGTGTTTTAATGTTTGGTCACCCTAAACTTGTCGGGCAGCTGGACTAGGAGGTCCAGCTGGAAAACTCTTTTCTATTCCAATTAACACTGTTACTATCCAACTCCTAGGCTGAGAACAACATTATCAGCCATGAGTTATCTTTAAAAACAGAAGTTGATGCACAAACATGCTGACAGGGCTCAAAGTCCCTCAGGTTTGCTTAGTTTTCTTCCTTACCTTTTTAACAGTATATTTATCACTAGTAGTGTCATTTTATTTGCCTTAAAATGACAAACCATGCCATTATTGAACTGGCATTTTTTTCAATCAGAACTGCTTGCAGAGTGTTAATAAAGCTTATGGTCACTTTCTGCTCACATTGTATTTTTTTTTTTTTTTGGAATCTAACCATCCTTAATTGCAGGTTTTCTGCCTGACAAAAGGCATACTTAAAAATGGAAGAGAAAATGGAAGGCTTTCACTGAGAGCAGATAACAAATACAGATTTTATTTTCTGTGCTTTTAGTTTAAAATAGAAAGTGAACGAGTCTAAGATGCCTACAGACAAAACTTATTTTAGGGCAGAAGTATAGAACTTTATGCCCACACTAGATCAATGCATACAATCAGAATCTCTATTAGGTCCCACTACAATCTACAAGTGAAATTTTTTTTCTTTATTAGTCTCTTCTGTTTGACTGTGAGATGTTTTACTTGTTATACATGACTGTTTTTCAGCAAATCCTTTCTGATACCAAAGACCCAATTACATTTTCCTAGACTTCTTGTACTCTTGTTTCTTTTTCAGAAGTCTTTTTCCTTCATATTTTTAGAGGTAAAGTAGCATTAAATTTAAGTTATTTTGATGTTGAAATAGTTTTATTTAGTCAAAGAATTGCTATTTTAAATATTCCCCAGCTGTTTTTTGCTCTTACTGAGAACTGTTTGCAGCCTATCAGTAATTGATTACTTCTTTTCTCATGTTGAAATAAGTATTACTCTTTTTGTGTCACTCAATAATGAGTTAAGCATTTTGCAGCGAAAGGCAAAAAGGAAAAACTTTTCAGCAATGGTTCTGTTGAGTCTTTTTTTTTTTGGTAGTAATTTGCTGAAGTTTGGCATGATTTCTGTATTTCAAGTTCCTGGCATCATTCTTATCCTTCTAGGTGTGTGCCATTGACTGGATAAATATTTGCAATAAACTTTGGTGTGTGGATAAGTCTTCCTCTTAATGTAAAACATTTTCAGTGCATTATATGTTGTTAAGAGCTTCCTACTAACTTTCTTTGGTCCGATCTGCTATGAAGCAGAAACACTGATGCACCTCAAATGGATACTTCAGTGAGAGTTTAAGGCAATTATGCAAGACATTAGGCTCTAGATTACACCAAAATGCTGATCATAACATTGTACTAAGACTATATTCTGATTGCCACAATAAAAAGAGCTTCTGTTAGTCAACCACAAAATATTTTTAGACAAAAGAAAGATGCACATTAAAGCAACACCAGAGTCCCAGGGGAGATTCTGTGCATATAGAAAGAAGATCTAATCTTTTTCCTTGAGAACAGTAGATAGGGTGTTTTGCAATAAACAGAAACACTAACGGTTTAGTGCTTTTCATATTTGATGTACGCTAGTTTAAAAAAAAACCTGTAGAAAAAGAACATGATGACTGCTTTTACTTTTTGTATCCTAATCTTGTTTAATTTTAAAAACTGAGGTATTCTGTAAACGTGGAAAATACTGTATTCACTGTTTGGGTTCTTTTCTGCTCATCTAAACAGTTTTTTTTTTTTTTAAGCAAGTCACCTACCCAAGTAGATTTTTATTTCTCTAGAAGATGGCAAAAGATGCAAGGACTCATGGCAAAGCACACAAGTGGTGAGAAAGAGTGGCTGCTGCTAACTGGCTGCATGAAACAGCTTTACTGAAAGATATTTCTATGACAAAGCTGATGCCTCCTCCTGTGAACATTTGGTTACCTGGATGAATGCCTGTTCTTTGCTCTTAAGGCTGCAAAACCTGCAAATACATTTAATTACCAATTGACAGCCTCTAATGGCTATGATAATATGATTAATGAGAATTTGAAATTTTTAGTGGGTTTTTAATTTTTTTTGGCAGGTTTTTGGGCTGGTGGCTCACATGCTGTGACTGCATTACTTTTCTTTGGTTTGGGTTCCTTGAGAGGTCTCTGGCATACACAGATTCCATGCTGTTTGATTTTTCAGGTCCCCTTTCCACATGTGTTTTTCACAGTTAGCAGTGTGATGTGACTTTTGGATTCCTGCATGTACTATTGCTGACACTGTTTGGGTTTCTCCTAGGCTGATCTTGAATCTCAAGGATTCTGCATAGGTAGCAATTCTCTCTGGAGTATGAAGTGTGTATTATTAGCCAACAAAGCATGTTTGTCTGCGAAGTCCTGACACTTTTGCTCAGTCAGCTGTTTTATTTTTTCCTTTGACCTGTCTCTCCACTGTGCCTTAAAAGAGGAGGTTAGAACACAAAACTGCTGGGTAGCACTGCCTTTGTGAAACTCGCTTTGCAAGTTGTTTTTTTGCAGTGTTTAGCTGCATTTTGTATTGGCTTGCTTTTAGATCAGCTTGGATGGACCTAGACCGTTGTTTGTAGCCTGCAAATCATTGCCATGGAGCACAGGTCCTGTGTGGAAGATGCTCACATCATGTCAGTGTGACATGGGTCTGTATTTACTGCCCCATGGAGGCAGGTGGTTACCTGGGGCATTGCCTTTGTCATGGGATTTCCAGGTCAGATTTGTCTTCTGTGAACCTGGATGTGATTCCAGGCTCACATCAAAACCAGATCCATAGCGAGTCCCGCCAAGGAGCCCGTTTGAAAGAAAATTCTAATTTTGAAGCAACTGAGATATTTTTCTAATTTTGTGAGGGCTACTTGTGTATTTTTATCTGTTTAGCAGGAGATCCTGTTTAGCTCAGGCCTCTTGTTTCCTTTAATCCAAATACTTACTATAACTTCTGTCCTCTGTCCTGAATTTCTCGTTGGTTTTGCATGGGAATTAGAGTATGACAGAGAAAACATGCTGAAAATAAGGCAGTGTTAGTTTGGTGCATAGTCTTCCTCCTCCTAAATGACTGGTTTTTACTACAGATCGCCTCTTAGCACGTTATCTTTCTTACACTCATGTCTCTTCTTCAGAGATCTATTTCTTATGTCCACATTGCCATTGACCTGTCTTTAAGAACAGTTGTGAGGCTTGTTCTAACAAAGGCAAAGCAAGTCCAAGCCCTGTAGGCTGTATTTTGGTAGGGTTGACAGCTGCTGTTGTGCTTCAAAACTGATGTTGCTTCAGCAGGCAGCTCTTCTGAAAGAAATGCCTTTAAAAATGGAAGGAAAACGAAGTGCTTGGAGTGAAAAAAACCAAAAAAACCCCACTAAAATCAATGCAGTTATGATGAAATTGCCTGAAAGCACTGGGAGGAAGCCAGGCATAAAAATTAAATGCCTCTCTGCTTTTTGTCCTGGAGAAATATCTTAAAAGTTGGTGTGCTAGAAATGACCAGAAAATAGGTCCAGAACCTCGCTACCTTCTTCCTAGGAAAGAGCTGCTTTTCTGAAGCTCTGTTAAGTTGTATCTTCTGTCATGCCTCAGCTGAAGTTCTAAATGTGTCAAGTACGTGGCTTCCTTGGTTCTCAGCCTCCCACAAATGTTCCCTGCCTTGTGCAGAACAGTGACTTCTTCAGGGAAACAGGATTTTCTAGCTGATTTTGTACAGACCTCAAGCTGATATTATTTAGTTACATATAAATATAACTAGGCAGAGAACTTACAGTACTTCAGGAACATCTGTCAGGCTGGTTTTTATAAGCATTGCTGTATTTTGGTGGATTCCAAAAAAAAAAAATTGTTACCTATGTGCAATATACCTCACAAAAAACATCTTCTTGAATGGCTTTACACTGTATGTCCAGGTGAACAGTTTTTAAATTTCTTCTTGGTCTAGAGGAAATGTAAATTATTTTCTGATTCTTGCAACTATAACTATCTGTTTCACAAAGAATGAATCTGAATTCTTCTGTAGTCCTGTGCTTCTGTATGTGGTAACTTCTAGTTGCTCTTTTCTGCAATGAGTTCTGCAGACAATGTACAGCAAAGATGGACATTTATGGTCAAGGAATTTCTACATCCAAACTGAATATAATTCAGTTTTTCTGCCTAACACATGATGGGTATGAGTACCACCAGAGCATTTCAGGTTCCTAATTCTTAGTTGGACTTTGTCCATGATCTGTGAGTTGGAATTGCTCATGAGATAAGTGTGGGGAATGCATCCAGATTACTTAAAAAAACTTATACAAAAAGTGTTCCATCCATTACACTGAAATCCAAAGCAATTGTTATCACTAAGGCTTTGCTTCAACAGAAAGTATAAAAAAGAAAAAGTAAGTAAACAGAAAACCAGACCAGGGTAAATTAGTTTAGTTTTTGGTTAGGTTTTTTTTTTTCAGTTTTGATTTTGTTGTGCTTTGGGAGTGTCATTTTACTAGTGTTTTTTTAAACTGTGAGTGGCTTTTATTTGGTGGACTTTTTTCTTTTTTTCTTTTTTTTCCTTTGAAAGGCACACTGCAAGTTTAGTTCTTGCTTCTCTAATGAGCTGTAGTTCATGAGCAGAAAATAAGTGCAAGGGTAACACCCTGATATGGAAGAGGTAGGGGAATGACTCAGTCTAAATGAAAAAAAACGCAAAAACCCTTTTAATTTTTGAATATACTCTGAAAATTTGTTGTAATGCCCTGCTTAAGCATACTTGTGTTTACCTGAGAAGCATCAGATGTGGTCTGCTGTGAGTTGTAGGGAGTGTTTAAAGTTTATTATCTTTTAAAAAGGGAGGAGGGGGGAAGAAAGTAGCAGAGGATGGGGTGAGTGTTCATGGACTCAGTGTATGTGGTACTACACCAGCACAATGTAAGATTTGTGGGGATCTAATGCAGTCTGAAGATCACTCCTAGGCAGATGAGGAGGAAAGTGCACAAGACTGTAGTGAAGACTAGCTCTAAACACAGATTAGGGCTGGTAAATGGTGATTCTGTCTCCGGTTCAGAAGCTTTTGTGAATATTGGGTTTTATAAATCCCATGAGAATTTGTAATAGAAATTAATTTGAAGAAGACATCATCAGTTGCCTCTGTTGGTAATGGCTGGCCATAATATCTACCTGAGTAAATGTATGCAAATTGCTTCATTCAGGGACTACATAGTATTGTAAAATGCCCACAAATGTGAACATGTATAAGTATATTCCTCCCTCACTTTGGTGACTGAAGAAATTTTTTTTATTACTGTGTGAAATGTGATAGTGGCTGCTAAGATATATCCAGTGCTCAGCATGAATCCTAAATTGGTCAATTACACTGTAAAGTTTTCTGTGCTGAACATATTTTGAAGTTCTTACTCCATAAATTAGGGTACTAGAACACTGAAAACAGTCTAATTTCTTTTTCCTGAAAATATGCAAAACTCCAATGTATTTCCTTTAAGTTTTTCAGGTTTTTGGTTGTTTTTTTTTTTTTTTTAATTTACCTTGCAGATCTTGCTAAAAAAATCTTTCTGCAGTGGACTAAAATACCACTTTAGGTATTAAAGGATTCCTATGTGTTGTATGGACAACTTTAATTCAAGAAGTAGCAAAACAGCTTAAAATTTGAGTAAGAAAATCTGCAGCTTGTTCTAAGGAAATTTTAATGTTTTTATTTTAGTTTGAATTATACTACATTTTTCCAAATTTATGTAATCTGTAAACTCTGGATTGTCTCTTCTGGCCAAACTAGATGTTGCAATGAGCAAGGAGAAATAAAGAAACAGAGACACTGTCCTCTCCCTTACCCTTCTGAAAAGTGGGCCTGGCAGTTTTTAAGTCCTTTCCCAGCAGAGTTAGACTGTCCTTGCTCCTATCCCTTCCCAGCCTTTATTTTTATTTGAAAGCTGAAAAGCTTTCAAAATTTAGTGCATTCTGAGGTTTTCTTTTCTGTTTCAATAATGAAGTAATCAGGTGAATTCTTTTTAACATGACTATTTCAGATGTGGACTAAAATTAGCAATTTTTGAGAACTAATACACTGTTAAAATTACAAATACTAGTTTAATGTGTGTATTTTTAAAGTATTATTAATCTCAGAAGTTTTCATTGGAAATACTTAGTCTTTCTGTATGTAAGTTTTGAGAAGCTGCAAAAGACCCCAGAAGCACTGTAGTAAATGTGTGAATAAACATGTGAAGGAGTATGAAATCATGCTTAATTAAAGTCTGTGACTTGATGTTCATGGAGAGGATTTGTCAATGTTAATTAGTTCATTTGCAAGGCTGTCATATTGGCAAACTATTCCTTTCTTTTTGTACAGTCAGGTGTTTAAGAATAGGTGCGGAAGCCTAAGACTGCAGCAGTAGTTTAGCAGACCTGTCAAGTCCTGGTTCTGTGCATTTAGTGTTAGACCAAAGGCCCTGTATATTTTCCATGCTGTGCATTGTTTTGACAGTGACCTAATATTTGGAGAACTTTCCTTTTTTTAATTTTTTTTTTTTACAAGTAAGAAGTTGAAAACAGAGATTAGTTCTGATATGCTGAAAAACATGAGCAGCACAGTTTGCTTGTTCAGCACACACTTTCTGGAACATTTGTACCAAATTCTTGGCATCAGATTAAGGAACCATGGGTATAAGTTTAGAATAAAATAGGAGGAAACCGTTTCTTATCTCATAGTAGTAAATCATTCATAGGCTGCTGGAGGGAAAGGAATGTGTCTCCTAATTTCTATTTTTTTGTTTTCCCCCATCCCCTTATGTTTTAAAAGTGGAGGAAAGTTCTAGTGGAAAGAAGAAACAGGTTGCTTCTTTCTTCATTTTTAGGCTTAGCACATTTTTCCTTCAAATTAATTTGATGTCCATTAGCATGTGTGTTTGTCCAGATGGTGATTTAATTTGCCTTCCTACCTTTCACTGAGCCAGCCTGAAGTGTTCAGGTCAGAAGAAGCAGACCTAGCCTTGCCTTGAGCTCCACTGAGTGCATGGCTCCAGTCTGATAACCTAAATCTTTTCCAAGTCAGCTCTTGGACATTCCTGCTTTGCAGGAATTTGCAGCGATAGTTTTTGGATTTGGGGCAACAAACTGAGGGTTTGTTGAGGGTTTTTTTTTTAAGCTGAGGATAGGTCAATCCCCTTCCATTCTCACCATCTTTATTACTTTTTATTTTTGTCTGGAAAGCCATGTTCTCAAATGGATCTCTTCCTTCCCCCCATAAACTCAATATTAAGTAAATAGCACAAGCACATGTAAAAGGAATGTTGTGTTGCAGCTGTTTCTTACTCATTGATGTAGTTATTTCAGACCAGAGAAAATGAGATTAGTTAAGCATTACTATGCTTTCATTATCAGATCTGTTTTAATTTTGAATATGATGGTCATTTATCAACATCACTTTTTTCAATAATAAAACCATGTTTCATGTTTTTCAGGCTTGCTAACAGTCTTAAACTATTTATAAACAATTATCAAAATAGTCCCCAGTTTTGAGACAAGGGGAGATGAAGTGTCTTGACCACAGTGTCAGGGTAAGGAAGAGCAAACTCCTCTCTTGGACACTATATGGCCTTTCTTCATTTAATGCATGTAAATACCAATTTATTACTAGAGATGAGCTCAGAATACCAGCAAACCTCCCAAACAGAAAATGGAAGATGTGTACACTCCTGTGCTGTCAGTGCTTTAAAAGGAGGGATGAGAAGAGGCAATGCATGCTGAGATGAGACAGAGATGGTGTTTTTAAGCACAGGTGAAAAGGTATAAACTTTTTTCTCCAAGTGTGAGTGGTAGGCTTGCTTTTCAGAGCTCAAACCTGCAAAGCACAGTGACTTGTAGAGCCAGGGCTGTTGAGTGCCTCCACTCAGAGCTGTTCAGGCTTGGGCAGGCCTTTTCTTGCCTGGCACCTCAGGGTGGATCTGGCTATTAACTAGTTAAATATGAAGTATCAGGTTTTCTGTTCACTGCACAGCCAGAAAATGAAAGTGGCTGGTAGCAGGTTACATAGCATCAGCAAAAGCCAGTTAAAAGAAATTTTGACCTTTAGGTAGGTCAGAAGTAGGGTGGGAATAGAGAAGGAACCAGAATGATCAAGAGAAAAATGGATGTGCTGCCATATGGCCACTGGGCTCTCAGACTGAGCGGAGAGGTGCTTGAAGGAGCCTTGCCCTGCTGTGTGGTTGGGCTGTGATAAAGGTATAATTGGCCAAGTACCTTTGGTTGTTTTTTGGTTTTTTTTTTTTGTTCCTTCCATCATTTTGGACTGGATTGCCATTCTCTAGGTGAAACTATTTCCTGTCATCTGCAGGAGTTCAGAATGGACCGATCTGGTGGTCCTTTCTGGACTTCTAATTATAAAAATACCTTTTATCAAATATAAATGTACATAAAACAAATTAAGGGCTCTCAGTGAGACTGAAGAGTGCACTGCTGATTAGAGTGAGTAAGAGTATGAAATGTGGATGTTTTGGCTAGGAAGCCTCCTGAAATTAGGTCTGTTGTGGTTTTAGCGCTGCCATCTTCATGGTTCTGAACTCAGAAGGGTCACACCATTCTCAAAATAATTGTAGGTCACAAAGACCTAAAAACATTGTGCTGTTAGTTTGTATTTGGGGAGACTCAACCCCTTTCCTTGTGTGCTGCTGCGAATTCCAGTGGACGTTGCATCCCAAGGTTGTGCGATGCAGCCGTCGCTCTTCCCCGGACTGCTGGGAACAATCCTGGCTGTACCAGGGTTCCCTGCCTGGGGATGTCTCTTTGAGCAGGGCTGACTGACAACTTGCACAAGGTCATTTCAGGTGGAGCTGGGGAGGAAGCCAAGCCGTGCTGCGTGCTGGCAGAGCGTGGCTCTGCGTTACCCGTCGGCGCTGCCCATCAGCGTGTGACAGAGCTGCTGTTCCTCTGCCAAGGGATTTGTTTGCTCCTCGAGCCCACGTCCACTCCTTCGCTTACCTTGAGCAGAGCTGTTGTGTTATGTAGCAGTGACAATTGAACCATGGTTGCTTCCAAGAATGGAGAGAAATCCTGGAGTATGTATTGTTTAGGGTTTAGTTGTTGTGTGTATATTTGGCACCCTCTAATGTAAATTGGTGTTATTTGTGCTCTCCAAAGGAAGAGCGAGACAGGTGCTTGTTGCTGCCTGGAATTGTACCTGTAAACAAAATCACGTTTCACATGGAAGTGTCAACTGTCATGCTATAGCTTTAACATACTCTGCTTTATCTTGTGGTGTTTTATTTGTTAGTGGTTTTGTTTCTTTTGTTTTGTTTAGGTTGTTTCTTCCAGGGGTTGTTTGTTTCAGTTGTTGTTGTTTCCCTTTTTTGTTTTTTTTTTTTTTTAGGTCAAGTGCAGATGATGTTTCACTCTCTTGGGTCCTTTACCATGAAGTCTTTCAGCTATAGCCAAAATGATTTTACCTAACTTTCATAAGATGGCAGAATTGTTGTCCTAAACACTTAACTAAGGATGGGACAGAAGGTTATGATGGGGCGCTTCAGCTGCAGGGATCTCAGAAGAGTGTTGCCACAGATACAAAAGCAGTTTGTAAAATGTGGATGCTCTTGGGAGGCTCAGAGAATCTAGAGAACACAGTCAAAAATGGCATTTGGATGATAGGAATGAATGACTGGGAAGCAGATTTAAGAGGACAGAGAAGGAATTCACTATTTTTTCTTTGGTTGTTTCTGGCAAAATAAGTTGGAAAATATCTGTTCCATAGCAAATGCTGTTTTTTTTTTTAGTTGTCACTCAAATTCGGAGCAAAAATTGTTTACCATGGAAATAATACACCAATAATTCAGTTTTGGGTGTATTGAAGTCTTTTTGACTAACTGATGTTGAATCATTTTGATTTAATTTTGCAAAAATCAAATCATCATAGATTGAAATACATGAAAATTCAAACAGAAAACCAGAAAAGTCAAGTTTTAGTGAAACTAAAAAATACTAGTCAAGTGTTTTGAAACTTAGACAGAAAATGTTTTCAAGCTGTACTTGAACAAAATCAATTTTGATAAAAATACTTTTTTGATGAAAAAGTGTATAACTTTCTTACAGTTTTTAAGTCCTGTAGGCTGTATCACACAGAGATGAAAATGAGGTAGTTTAAAGTGTTATCAGACACTTGTAGTTAGAAAGGTGGGAGGCTGAGATGGCATCCTGCTTCTGCCACATTTCCATGTTGCTGCTGAGCATCATTTAGAAAGGAACAACAATTTTTGTATGGCTCACAATAGACATCAGCTCCATGTTTTAAAGGACCTGACTTGTAATGCTGAACTGAAATTTTCGTGTCACAGCAAGAGATTCAATGGATGACAATCAGGCTGCTTGTAAAGAGGTCCACAGAGTTAGTGTTTATGTTTGTCTAAAACAACTCGAGGTGAGGGAGTGCTTTTTTTGCCTAAGCAGCTTTTAAGGGATTAATGTAAGGAGATCTCCTGCAAAGCTGACTGGAGAATTGACACACAAACAATCAGTTCTATGTTTGTGTACTTTTGCATGGAGTTGTACTGTTAACAAAAGCAGTAAAACAGACTTTCTAAATTTGTGTAATCCCCAAGGAATGCGCAGAAATTGTGCAGTGCTGGTGATGCACTTGATATAGGTGTATATGCAAATAGAAGGAGCAAGTTTTGTATCCTTGCCATAGAAATAGCAAAAAAAAAAGAAAAAAAAAATCCATGTAAGACCAAGAATTCCTGCCTCTTGTTTCAAAACAAGGTTGTTTTTAGTAGAAGATATCTTTAGGCAACAGTGAAAAAAAATGCTTTAGGACTTTTCATAACAGGTCAGACTTTAATTTGTAGAGTGGAACTTCAGAATATATCTTGGGGTTTTCTCTATGTGTTCCTTTTCTTCTGTGTTGCTATTGTTTGCCAAGATTCCTGATGGAATACATTGATAGGAAATAAACCATCAGGTAACACTCTGAATGCTCTATTACCTGCTCATTCCAGTGAGGTTTCATTAATGTTTCTGTGCTTAAATTTTAGAATAGAATTTTGGGTAACTGTCATTATACCTTGTAGTATAAAGGAACTACTCATATATAATAGTATATGTGATTTCAGCCTATGTAACAGCAATCAGATACAAGTGCAAAGAAATTCAAGTGCCCACAAGTGCTGGCTTCCTTGTAACTTTGCGGTAGGTATTGTATAAGCAAACAAATAACTTCAGATAATGTTGGTATATGAGTGCTGATTGTCTTTTAGTCTTCCCTAAGAGGAAAAAATAGGCAGTAGAGGCTTATTTCCCTAATTTGAGAGCACATGCCAATTGTTCTGAGTCATTACCAAGCCTTTATGAAAGTAGTAAGCCCTATCAAAACAAGCATAAAATCCCAAAAGATAAAATATATTACCAATATTGAAATGTACCATAAATTAACACAGAAATGTGATTCGGTTCTGTATCAGCTTTTTGACGTGTTGGTTTGGGGTGGGGGGTGGTTCATGGTAATTTGGTGTGTTCTGTGTTTGGATTTCTGGAGTTTATACTACGGGTGAGGATAGTGGTATTAAGGTGATGAATTATGTTTATTTTCTTTTCTAATTTCTTCTAACGTTAATAAACTTTTACCTAGAGAAAGTCATGCTGCCAATCCTTACCAAGAACACAATGATGCAGTATTTGTAGCTTTTTATCAATCTCAAAAGATAGGTAAAGGTCAAAAATATTGTTTTGTCCTGGGAGGTAGTTTTATTGAAAGAATAAGACTGTGATGTTGCCTATGACATAACAAATAAAGCTGTCTTTGATTTCAGTAGAGATTATACTTATTTCTGGAAGAAAACACACTATTGAAAAAAAAATGTAAGTACATATAAAAGAAGTGGTGCTTTACTCTGTTTGCTCAAGAATTAACTAATTTTCCCACTCTGAAGCAGAATGCTACTAAATCCTTCCTGGAACTTTACTTTAAAACATTTACACTCAGTATATTGTTCATTGATATAGCTCTTGTTCCTTCACAGACGTCTCTTAAGATTTAATGGCTATCAAATAATAAATAATGGTTTTGATCAGTTGGTGATTTATAGGTAAGGATGACATTTGTTTCTGAGTTTATTTAGATTGAATCAGGCAACTTAGGAAGCTTTTAATAGACAGCAATTATTTTAAAGTTAGGGTCTGTGGTTGTAGATTCCCTGAAACAAAGTGCAATAATCTCAGTCTCATCAATTGCTTTTTTTTTTCTGTTCAGAAATTCAGTTTTTGAGAGCATGTTTTTCTGAAACATTCAGCTAATTCTGCAGAGATAATTTACTGGTAATTCAAGTCATATTCTTAGCTGACTTTTCTTTCCCTTTTTCAATGAGAAAACCTTGGTTCTGAGCAGAGATTTGACCTTCCAACATGGGAGATGTTAAGTGATTTAGCCACAGTCTGACTTTTATTTTCTCAAGAGAAGTAAAACCCTTAGGTAAATAACAGGAATAGTAATAATATATTGGAAAGCCCACTAATACTTTTGGATTTTTCTGAACCTTAATATTTTGAATAGGCTGGCTTTCAAATGGTTTTCATACTCTGTCTAGTCATGAAATTCAAGAGTGTTCATTCAGTGTATATAACTTTACAAAGAAATACATACAGTTTTTTAGTGTGATTATCACACTTCTTAAGTAAATTAGACCTTTAATTGAAGCTCCTATTTACTGCTGATGGTGGCCTTCTTAAGAGATGTGGGGGTAGAGGAGAAAAAGTTTGTAGTAGATCTTTTACTACCTAGGATAGGACAGTTTTAGATTATTTTGCCAGTGAATCCTTTTAATTTATTAGCTTTTACTTATTCTGCTTTTTCGACAGCCACACTTATATTACCCCAATATTGAATGTGTAGAAAACACTAATATTTTGTCATTTGGTTTTCATCCTTTTATTTGTTTGTTTACTGAGTCCCAGTGCAAAATTGAGCAGGGGCATTGAGTTGTGGTCAGGGTGTGACACATTTGTGGCCCTGTTGGTGATGCTGCCAAGGACATTGCACTGCCTGAGAGGTCAGACTAATGTGTTGGGACTCTGTTCAGGTGACCCATCAAGGATGGAGGTGGTTGGACTGTGAGAAAACAGGAATTAAACATTTTGTTTCTGCTTTATTTAAATTGCAGTATTATATATATATCTATTATTATTATTATTGCATTATTATGGTTGAAAGTGGGAAATATAGCTGGATCCTCATCATGGGGGAAGCGCACTCTCATCCTGGAAAATGTGTTATTTGCAGAATCTCTGGAAGGAAGATTGTACTTGTACAGTGATATTTTTGTTTTCTTTTGCTACATTTGCAACTGGGCTTTCTGTTAACTACAGAAACCTTTAGGTATTTTTCTCCTACTTTACTAGGATGTACTTGTCTGCTGGGAGGTGGAGGTTAACTTGATTTCTGATGTGAATTGAAAATCAATTCAACTACCCCTTAGTCATAATTCTATAAACTACATTTGAGAAGCTGATCTAGTGTTGAATTGTATGTGAGTTTGTGCTGGGAATTGAGTACTAGCTTCCTGAAATGGAAGTGTTCATACAGTGACAGGCTTTTCCCCCCTTTTTTCTTTTAATAGCATCTGCCTTAATGAGAAGTTGCTATAAATTATATTTTGCCAGAAGATGGAGGAGGTAGCATTTCCTCACTGTGCTTAGTTGCAGTTTTTGGGGTTTTAGTTGATTTTTGGTGTTGGTTGTGTGGATTTGGCTTGCATGGATACAGATTAATGCAATTTTTTTTTTTTAATCTATATGTGGGTGAGGCTTTTGTTAGAGTCTTTTCCTTAAATGCTTCTGGTCAGGTTGCAGCTCATGAAGACAAATTCTGTAAACAAGCAGAAATACTGAATGGAAGAATAATACTTTGTTGTCCATAATACAGACATTTTTATCTTTTTTGGGGGGTTCTTCTTTTGATCAGGCTTTGTTAAGGTGAATTTGTCAGAGACTAATTTTCTGATGAAATTTCTTGTTGTAAAACAAATCTAAGAAGATCTGTTTGTTCTGTTGGGTTTTGTTCTTTCTTTACTCTTACCTGCCAGTGACTCTGGAAGTGAAGTTCATGCAACTCAGCCATTTGAGTCCTTTCCCTTTTGTGCCTTGCTTGGTTTCTTTGGTCACCTTGTGAACTGGTGTAAATTCGAGAGAAAATAAATACTCCCCTTAGTTTAAGCAGAGAATCATGGTTGTTGGCTGTATTTGTTGCTGGCTAATTACATCCATGATTCTAAATCATTCAGCACATCTGTATTTTTGAGTTAACTGTGGCAGGCAGTTGGTGCTGCAGTTCAGGGTGTGATTATGAGTGGTGGAACAGACAAGGATGATGTGGAAGCTGGTGGGAATGAAGTGTGTTGAGGTGGAAGAGTTCATAGAAGAAGCTGTTGGTTTTTTTTAAGTGGAAATACAGGGTTCAAATCCAGAGGAGTCTGAATTACTTCAGTGTGATTGCTCAGCTTGATGTTTTGTGCTTTACACTTGGGTGGAACTGTGGAGTATCTCTGGAGAAGTTACAAAGTCTGTGACAGTGGGCAGCTTAGGGTTGGGGTACTCGTCAGAGTGTCTCATTTTTTATAAATATGTGGTAGTGAGAGGCACAGAGCATAAGCATGAATAGCATGGGGAGCTTTAAATAGAACAGTGTGTTCAGTTTGCTCTTGAACTACGTCATGTTTGTATTAATATAAGTCAGTCAAATTTATAGAAGAGATGGCAGTCTTTATTGACTTCATGGCAGTCTTCAAGGATACCTTCTCAGTTTTATGCTTAAGTGTATTCATAGTCAGCTGTGAGATAGAATATGCATTTCTGGTTTTTTGGTTTTTTTTTATTTGGGGAGAAGATAATAAAAATCTCAAGCATTGATAAAGTTTGTAGCCAAGTGTTTAGGTCTGACCTGTTTGGTTTTTTCCTGATTTATTCAAACTCTGTTCTGGAAACTTCAAAGTTACCTCATAGATCATGGTGAACTCATGCTGTTAAAAAAAATGCAGCACAGCAATATTATCATTACCTTGTTGTGCTGTTGAATGAATCTTTTTTGCTCTAATATTGTAGCTGTGACAGTCAGGAATTTCTTTTTGTGAGGTCTCATTACCACAAACTCAAGTGGGTATACATTCTGTGTTTGAAGGCACCAGAAATTATGCATACATAAACTACTGGTATAGTATTTCTTTCCCAAAAAACCCCAAAAACCTACCAAACTGGCCAAAGCAGAAGACCAAGAGATCTTTTTTTTTTTTTTTTTAAATTTTAATTTTCTAATGGCTGTTTTGTCTATATTAAGTTTTTACTGAATCTCTTTTATGGTCAATTCTGTTCTGTTTTTTTGTTTTGTTTTGTTTTTTTGGTGAATTTAATAGCAAGAGGGGAAGAAAAAAAAAGAAGGAAAAAAGCTAGCCCAGATATGTTAGGATACTTTGCTTTAATCTAGAAAAGTCACTCTGATTTTTATATGTTGTAAACGAGGACAATTTGCTCTCTATGACTAGGAAAAAGCCGCTTGATCTCTTTTGGTTTTCCATCTGTTAAGGGGTGAATGCTGTCTTTTATCACCTGCAGGACAGTAGTACTTAAAATATGTCTGAAATGTGCTTGTGAAGTGTTCTATGGACTTTTGTGATTTCAAGCACCAAAAAAATGAAACTTAGTTATAGTAGTTAGAACAATGAGAAGTAAATATATTTATTGTGTCTGTAGCATATGATTCACATTACAGCAGTGAGTAGTTTGTTTTTTAAATGGATTGTGATACTCACTTGGCATAAACTGTGTTTTATACACCACTTCCGTAGACAAAATTTTGTGCAGCTACATGAAATACCAATATTAGAGGCCATTATTTAGTCTTGCCCTTTGAGTTTGTTCATAATAGTGAAAATCATAACCACATCTCACTATCTTTTTCAGGGTAAGAAAAGTCTTGATGAAGTAGATTAAGATTTTTTTTTTGTAGGTTAGGACTTTTTGGTCGCTGTTTATATTGTCTCTGCTGAGTTGCTTCAATGCAACTGTGAGGTTCTCTGGACCTTAACAATTTTTGTGTCCACAGTTTTCACAATTTTGATTGGAAAGCCCTTTCCTTTAATGAAATAAGAGTTAAAAAAAAAGACAATTAATATGTTACTGTATATTCTTGCCTGATTAAAAGCAATTGTATTGGCAGCCAACCAGTGTAATGGCTTTGTGCTTTATTACCTGTTTTGGCTCAGTAATGTTGATTCTATCCCTGTGCAATCTACTTGATTGTCTTTTTAGGGCATAGAATAAAGACAAAGCCATTTGCTATAGAGCTTTATAAGGGAACACTTGTGGTAGTGGTCTATAATACCACTTCAAATACTGTTTACTGCATGAAGCACAAGATTGCTTCTTTTAAATCTCATAGTAAGTAGAAAATGTAAGTGATTACAAAACTGCATATTTATCATGCATCAAAAGGTGACAAGTTGTAAAAAAGACCAAATTTTACCATTTTATTGTCCAGGATGTGTTCTGAAATTTTAAAACAGTTTGAGTGCAATAGCTTGGTTTGAGCCTTCTTGATAGAACTGAAACAACTGGTAGTGTTAGGCTTTTCTCAAGTTTGCATGCTTTTTGAGGAGTTATGTTAAATGTTTATTTTACTTTTCTTAATGAAAAAAATAATCTTATTGTTGTTTTTAGGAATGGCAGTCGCCTTTCTCCCAAACTGTAGAGCTTACTAGGAATTAAAGGGAAGAAAGCAGTCTAGCCAAAGTAACCTTGTCTTCTCTCATATGGTTCATATGAATTCTGATTCTTTTGTCCCAATTATCAGTGACAATCAATTGCAACAGTTAGGAGTCAAGTCAGATTACCTTTTGGAAAGTGGTAGGGGGTTTTGTTGGTTTTCGTTGGTTTTCTTAAAAGAAAATGTAGGCTTTTTTTTTTTAAGGAATATTAAATTCATGCCAAATCCTCTTGAGCACAATGTGCAATTATGTCCTCTTCATTTCAAGAAAGCGATAGTGAAATGAGAGAAAATGGGGAGAAGCTGGTAATATTATCAAGGGTGTGGAGTAGCTGCCAGTGAAGAGAGGAGCCTCAACATTTTAGTCTGAAGTGTATGAGGGATAGGACTTAAGTTGTGTTTTTTGGTTTTTTTAATCATTTAAGTGGTAAGACAAATGTAGAACTGATTGGAAAATAATGTCAGTACTGGGGACATCTGATTAAATGAGCAGAGATGTGTAAAACAGATGGGGGGGGGGAAGTATTTGTATTTACGCTGTTTTTTGCCCTTCTGGAAGTTGCTGCCACAGGATGTTTGTAGGAAATGGTGCCAGTGTGTTCAAAAAATGATCAGATGAGTTTGTGGGCAATTGGCACAGAGGGGTACCAAAAGGCCTAGGCAGAGGCATATACCTGTAGTACACCACAGAATCATCAGGTTTGGAAAAGACCTCAGAGATCTAGTCTTGTTTGTGGCAGCACCATGCATATAAAGCCATGTTGTGAGGTGCTGTGGTTACTTGGGTTTTGAACACTTCCAGGTGAGGAGTTGAGTATAAAAGACAGGAACCCTGGGTAGAGGTTAAGTTGGTGTGCTTCTACTGCTGACAGAACTGGGTCAGCTAAGCTGTTGGCTTTATCCAAGAGAGGATTTCATAGGTAGCAATGAATTCATAGCAGAACTTCGAGAATGAGCTCCAATTTTTTTGTCTATAATGATATACAGAAAGCTTTTCAGCATGAGGCTGCATGATCTTTTTTTGGTTTTTTTGAATACTAAGACATCTCAGGCCTTAAAGGAACATTGCTGATATTTGGGACAGAAGTCTCTGGAACAAACCAAACCTGCTATTGATTCAGTAGGAGGCTTTCTAAACCTTTCTTAACAATCCTACTTGATAAGATAGAGGGCACCAATCTAGGATTTTACAGTAGGCATTGCTGAAGTTCAAGTGTTGGCAGGTGAAATTACTTCTCCCTCTTCTCCTATTTTGAGGCTTTGATTTGTGAAAATCTTGGAAAAAACCTTGGAACCCTGTGAGATTTTATTTCTCAGTGCAGCAAAGTAACCGGTGGGAGAAGACTTGTATTTATAACCCCAAACTGCAGTGTTCTTACAGTACTTGACATTTTCTCCTTTTGGGTGGTTTGTTTTAATAGAGGTGTTGTGGTTTCACCCCAGACAGCTGCTTTTTCACCCCTCCACCAGTGGGATCAGAGAGGGAATCTGAAGGGTAAAAGCTGGAAAACTCATTGGTTGAGGTGAAAGCAGTTTAATGGGGAGAGACACAGCTTCACACACAGCAGAACAAAACAAAGCATTGATTCCCCACTTCCCCTGGTTGGGCAGGTGTTCAGCCACCTCCAGGGAGCAGGGCACCATCACACATAAGGGTGACTTGGGCAGACAAATGGCATCACTAAAATGTCTCCCACTTCCTCCTCCTTTCCCCAGCTTATACACTGAGCATGATGTCACATGGTCTGGAATATACCTTTGGGTCACTTGTCCTGGCTGTGTCTCCTCCCAAGCACCCCCAGCCTCCCTGCCATCAGAAAAGGCCTTGGCCCTGTGCAAGCCCTGCACAGACACAACAAAGCCATCTCTCTATTATCAACTCTGTGTTCAGTACAAATGCAAAATGCAGCCCCATACCAGCCCCTGGGAAGAAATCTAACTCTACCCCAGCCAAAACCAGCACACAAGGCCACACCTTTTTATGGGTATTATGAGGGCAACAGCCCCTTTCTGTGTTCCCTTCCCTGTCAGATTAATGTTGGATCTATTAAAGCAGACCTTTTAGTTCCTCCATCAAAGCAGAGCTCAGGAGCTGCAGAACAGGACAGAAAGAGTTCTTGCTGGGATGGATTAGCAGTAGGCTATTTATTGATCGATGCTTCCATGTGGTACCTGATTTAAGCTAAACTGCATCCATACTATTGTCTGCCAGTGTGGTGTTCAAGGCAGTGACCAAATTGAACCACTTGCAGATATGTGGTTTGAATTTATTAGCAGTATCTTACCTGAATATAAAAGGATTCCTGACTCAAATAGGCTTTGTTTGAGAACCTGTGTAACTGTTTCATTTGTAGAACAGTACATCCTATTTGGCTTTATTTCCTTTCAGTGTCTTTTGAAAACCTTTTCAGGTGTTCAGTAGGAGCACAGCCAAATCCGCACCAGACAGGAACAGTAGTTGAGTGCACTTATACTTGTTGTTGTGTGCAGTACATCAAATATAATGGGAACATAATATATTGTTGTATACAGTAATTTTTTTAAATCAGCTTCTTTAATAGTAACTTTTAATGTTGTGGTTTTCAAAACTTATATTTTGCTATACTGTTCTTTTTGTAAGTCTAATACTTGGTTCCCTATAATTTCAAGAATTTGAAGTTGCGTGCTGTGTGGTAGGCTTTTTGGTTTGTTTGTTTTTTTTTAAATGGAACCCTCTCTTGTGAACAAGTCATTAAAATTATGGATGTAGGTGTGATGTGTTAGTGTTGTCCCTATTTGATTTAGTGGCTTTTTCATATTCCATGTGCCTTAACGATAAAGAAAAAAAAAGATTATTTCTGGAGGAGGGTTTAATAATGCCAAACATGGCCTCCATTCTTGTGTTAGAGCCATGAGCCATTGGGGAGCAGAATTGACATCAGAACTGTGGTAGGTGGCTGCTTGCATGGAGGTTATTACTGCAGAAGTGGAGCCATAATGTTTATTCAGTCTTCACTTCTTGTATTCCATGGGTTTATTATTGAAGTCAAATGTGGTTTTTCAATGTTCTGTGTCAGGCACTGTCAGAATCTGTTGTACATTAGTGTAACACTTTGCTCACTTAAAAGCAGCTTTCTTTGGGGACTAGTTTTTTGGGTTTTTTAATCATTCTAGAACACTACCACTGCAATGTTAATGTGAACATTGACTTTCCATCTCTTTTTGTTTAATTTTCCTTGAATTGATTTTGGATGACTTTTCCGTGCTACTTCTTAATTAATGTTTCCTTTATGTTTCCTTTATTATCATTTTGAAATAATAATTAATTTTATAGGAGTTGGCTTCATATCAGAGGCATTCAAAAGTGTTTCTAATTCTTTCTTGAGATTTACCAGAGGAACCCTTAGTTCTGAAGGGAACTCACAAATATGAAGCTGTTTATTTCAGCCTGGATTTTAAGGCTTTGTTTCATGCAAAATAGAAAAGAAAGATTGCTTATATCTTTTCTTCCATTAAATATCCTCCAATATTTAACTCAAATAAAAGGCCAAGATGTGTTTGTGTCACCAAGCAGGGGGTAATTTAGGCACTTTGGGTAACCTGTATCTGCCAGAGATCCCAAAATGGGACTCTGGCTGTGGCCTTGGAAGGGGATTTTTCTGTCTCTTCCAGAGGCATAAACTTGCAAACTGTGCATGAATTGTAAACTTCAAGGGAGTGGTCAATTACAGGCAGAACTGCTTTGCTCTTTTTAGCTGGAGGTTTTTTTCTCTAAATGCCACAGCTCTGAAGGTAAAGGGGAAAACTGTTTCATTGTGTGATAAACTAAATTCTATTAGTGTTGAAGCCTTGGGTATGTAGTAAAGCCTTAAGGCAGAATGTGAAAAGAATGGACTTGACTCAGAACTCAAAAAAAAATTGCTTGGTTTGGCATTTTTATCATTTTTCATCAAATCATAAAGGTAAACTGCTGGGAAAACTGCAAAATTGTCAGACTATTGGAGTCTTAAAATATTATATTAGAAATGTAGAAACAACTCACACTTGCTCAATGGGGTTTTTTTTTTTTTGAGTCATGCAACCATTAAGCCTGATTTTAGAGGTGACTCCAAGATAGACGAACTGCTGGCCAAAGTTGAGTCCATCAGCAAGGGTGGCAGCATCTCTAGGATAACATGTTTAAGAAAGGAGGTTAAAAAATCATACTAAAAGTAAGCTTGATAATGAAATACTGTAGTTATCACAGTCTCTAAATTAGCTACTGTTATTGCTTGAGGGAAACAAAAAAGACTCTTATAAATTGTTGTCCTTATAAATATAACTAGTTTTATATTTAAATAAATATTACAAATATTAAATATTTGAATTATAAATAGTTGTTGAAAAACGCCAATGTTAGCTTCTCTTACTGAATTTCAGAAGGGAAATGGAATCAAGAGCAATTAAGGAAAGATCAGTACAGCATTGGAAATTCATGAGCAACACTACCTTGGAAAGTCATAAATTAAAAATAGGGAAGTTGCACAGCAGGATAACAAGGATGTTAATTTTGGCAAGGTTTCCATTTCAGGAGAGATTAAACATAGTGGTGTGCACCATGACCTGGAAGAGAGGCACCGGAGGAGGGTGCCACAGTAGTGTGCAACTATGAAGCACGTGGAAAAGAGGAACAAAGAAATTTTATTCACAAAATAATATCTTAGCTATGATAGAAAATCTTCGACAACTGGCTTAAATTTACAAGTGCCTATTCACAAATTAAGCAATTATTGTGCGCTTCACAGGTTCAGAATACTACAGTGCCCAAACACAAACTCAGAAAGCTATTAGAAATTAACACAGACATCTGCTTAATGAGTATTCATACCAATTACATGCGTGTAACTGAACAGCAAGTTGTTTTATGTGGGAATAATGCAGAGCCCCCTGTCACAAAAGGACTTTATGTTTTAGCCTGTTACTTCTTTGGGCACCTGTCAATGCATGATTGAGAATGTGGAGATTGTTTTTCAGTCTGTTCCTTGCAGAGGAAATTATGCTACTTAAGAAGAATAACTGTTGCTCTGAATTCCCACTTCACCCATACTTCGACCACTTAGTATAGATTGGTAGCTATTCAAAAGCAAAATCTGCCCATTATTATACATTCACAGTTTTTCCGGACTGTGGTGCTTGCATTTTCTGTGCAGGAAAGCCAGGAAAGTTCAAGAAAAGTTATTAAACTCCCAAGGCAAAATAGTATATGAACAGCATCATTCAGTTGTAACCTGGTGAGCAGGACTGTCAGTCTTCAAAGTATTGCTTAATGAGCCTTAAAGCAAGTTGTTTTTCTTGTACTAGATAAATCTTCAGTTGGTTGTATAGTTCGAAATCATGCTGCAGTAAAAAGAAAAATTGAAGATTTCATTTATTAAGGAGAGAAAACAATCATTTGCACTAAGTTTGCCTCAAAAAATTGTGTGCTGTGTGAAAAAAGGTGTTTGGTTTCTGCACTTGTTTGGTTGACTCATGTGCAGTTGGAGGTTTATATAACATAGCATGAGATGAACTGCTCTATCAGTCCTAGTTTTCGTAATTGTTTCTGCATCTTTCTCTTCATGAATTCAGCTCTACAAAGTATTTTCTCAATTGAAAGATCACCATGTTATCTATGAACCAGCTTCACTTCCTCAAGTGCTAATAAAAAAAAACAGAGAGCCCTTCAGTGTAAACACAGCCTTGCTGTTGTGTGCTGGTACAGAGCAGAGCTATCAGCAGCATCAGGCTCCCTTCTTGAGTGGGAATTTGAAGTGTTGGTAAAGCATGGGTGTCTGTAATCATTATATTTTTTTTGCAATTTTATTTATTTTAATTTTTTTTATTTATTTAGTATAGCTTTTGCAGATCCTGAGAAGTCTCTTCCTGAATATAAAAGAATATCTTTTCTTTGTTCCTTTTATTTTTAATATTGGTGATATGAGCATGTTTATCAAACTTAAAAGATGAAAAATGAATAACATTTGCCCTTCTAAGGGATCAGAAAAAGCCTAATAGAATACAGGAACATTTTAAGGCTAGGAGTAAGGTGTTAAGAATAAATTGGTGGAGTGCTTTTGAAAATGTTTCAGCATCTCTCTCGTTAGCTTGGGTTACTATGATGATGGTAAGAAAATAGAAATAAAAGGATGAATTTTTGAATTCCTGCAGCTCTGAAGGAAACTCTCCATGTAAAAAAAAGACAAAAACTTTTCATTGCAAATAGTTTAAAATGTTTTTACCTTGTTGTAGAAGGGAACTAATGCAACTTAGTAGGATTCGCAAGAGTAAAATAAAACTTGCCACCAAGTTCTTAAAATAGAAGGAGGAATAAATTGAAGGATTAGAAAATTTACTTCAAAGTGGTAAATGATCTTCCCAGTTTCAGTGGACTTAAGATTTCATCTTCAGCCCTTGTGATAGTGGCTATGTTCTAACAAATCACACCTGTACTTATATTGATGAGGTTTATTTGGCATTTTCCATATAATGAAAATCCCAATGAATGCATGCCTACTGCTGGTAGCAGATGTGATACGCTATTCTACAGACAAATTTGTTGTTGCTCTTTTTGGTCTCTTAAGTTGAAAACTGGAAAAGGGGAGAGAATTTAATAGGCTTATCAGAATGGAGGAGTTATGTGACTGCATTTTGGTATGCATGCAAATTCTCACTTATCACTGATAAGACTTGGTAGGTATTTTTAATATCCCTGCATTTCTGGAGTTAGTGTTTTGTGCTTTTTTGTTGTTGATAATTGGAATGTATAATGTGTTTGCGTTGAAAAAAAAATACAAAATTAAGTTGAATTATATAAACTAGCAGTTGGAATATGTGTTTTCAGATTTGTTTTATAAATTTTTAATGTGTTTTAATTTGCAAAAGGTCATCTGTAAAGGTTTTTTCCAGATAATACAAACAAAAATTATTCTTATAAATTTCAATATTTAGCTTAGCAGAAGTTGCATCGTGGATAGAGGCAGAGGATTAAAACATTAGAGGTTAAAATCTGTCAGATTTGGTTAGTCAACAGACTAATTTATTGAACCATGAAACATGTTTATTTTCCATGATAAAATTGCTCATTAAAATTAACGTTGTACATAAATAGCTGTGTCACACAGAAAACTGTAAAATGTTTGTTCACTATATAGTGTTTTGTTCATAATTGTAGCATTCAGTCAAATATCACGTTACACTAGGATTCCTAAAGAAGCACTGCTCCAAAAATGTCTTGTATCCAATGAACATTCCCAGTTGTTTACAAAAAGGCTGTACAATGAGCTATCTTTCACTTTCATTATATGTGCATATGCACATACCTACATATAATTTTCAAGAAAATACAATACAAAATGCTAGGCAATATATTAAACTAATACAAAATTTTAAATCAATATATTCTGAAATAATATCACTAATATTTTCTTTTAATTTTATAGTTTTAATAATAATTTATATTTTTAATTTATATATTTTTATAATAGCATATATTTTTATGCCCAAGAATGATAGGTATATGGAAATGCCATTGGAACAGAATATATTGAATTTGGAGTAAACAAGCTATTAATTAAAGATTGTGTTCCCTAGTTGGCCAAGGGTAATTAAGACAATCCAGGTAATACCAACCTCTCAAAAAAGAGGTGCCAAACAAAACAAACCACCCAAAGAAGCCAACCAAAACAAAGGAAAAAAGGGAAGGGCAACAAAACCCTAAGCCTTGCAAAAACCAGAAATCAACCTCCAGAAAATACCTTATTCTATGCTGCTCTGTCTCTCTTTGAGTGTTAATTAAGTGAGCCTCAGCCAACTGCTTTGTTAAAATTTCTCATTTAATGTACTATGAAAATGAATGAAAAAGAAATTGTTCTGATTTTTGTTGTTGTTGGCTGGATTGGGTTTGTTTTTTTTTGTGTTGTGGTATTTTGTTTGGGGTTTTTTTTTGTCTTCTCAGACTTTGCCATCACTGATCATTTCAGGGCATTCTGGAAACACTTGTTCATAACTCATTTAATTAAGAAGACTGTTTTGTAACCTTGGGAGAGAAATGGAAGAAATGGAGACTTTGGGCTACCAGGAGCTGCTGTTGTTACCCAAGCACTTCACCCCTTGTCTCATGGGTGTTTCTGATGTCATCTCTGAAGTTCAGCTGTTGTTGTGCAGAGGGTCCCAGGTCACTTTTGGAAGCTGATTCAAAATGCCTTTTACTTTGCTCATTTGGACAAACCAAAGAGGAGAAGAGCCCTGAGATTTGGGAGTTCTGGGTGCTTCTCTTTTTTTCTCTACAGAGTTGTATGGAGGTTGGAGAGAGGTGTGGGAGAGGGTTAGAAGAGTGGGGAGGGGAGGGGAAGGAGGTGAGGAATGCACTTGTAGTGATAGATGCCTGGGTGGGAGGTTGTTCTTCAGGGCCTGGCTTTCTTGTGTGCTCACCAGACTTGTGTTGCTAGTGGTGTGCTGTCATTCTTCTGATAAATCCCTCAGCGAGTACATCCACTAGGACCATGTTTCCAGTATTTGTGGAGCCAGGGGGGCTTAAATTATTCTCATTTACTTTTATTCATTGCTTCACTATGTTGGAATTTCAGGGGCCAAAGTGTAATCTTGATTCAAATCAAGACTTCTCCAGGAGTTATGAGGAAGAAAGTTTTTCATAACGTAAAACTGTATTTGTATTGGTTTTTTTTTTCTCATGGAAGGTGGCAAAATAGCACATTTCTCAAAAGTAAGCACTGTGGCAATTGTGGTGTTCATTCATCATTATTACTGTCAACGTAATGTTGTAATGTTTTACACGCATGATCCATGAAGCTGATATTAAAATAACTTCAATAATTTTTTGTTAAAAACTGGTGGGTTTTTTCCCCTATCTCAGAAATTAGATAGCTTTTAACTTTTAAAAAGTAAAAGAAAAACTGGCTCTTAAAGGCAGATATTAAATAAAATCTATATGGATATGCTTTACCACTGTTGATAACATTAATGGTAATTGAACTACAACAGCAGGTTGAAAACTGTCCATTGTAATTCCATGCTGCTCAGCTGTCAGTCATCACAGTAGAGATATGTTCACTTCCTGTTTGATTCCCTGGAGTTGGGTGTTTTCATCTTTTAGAACATCACATGCATAATACGGAATTTATTAAGAAGAAGCCTCAGAAATTTGAAGGAACGGAAGGTGTCACGAATTGTCTGTGGAGAAGGTAAGAGGTTACCAAATCCCATGACAAAAGAAATTAGGGGTCAATTTTCCTTTACGTACAAGTTCTGGTGAAACGAGGGTCATCCTAGTCAACAACTTGGTACCTCTTTAATAGTTTAAGTAAAACTACAAAACCAGTTATTTGTTAAAATATTCACTAGGAAAAATTTCAGTGTCACAATGTGCCCAATTTTGGTGGCAATGGACGACCAGTTGTGTTATCAACATATATATCTATGTATATGAGAAATTTGCACATGGGAGCAAATAGTTTTCCTTAACATGTTATAAAATTACATAACGGTAAAACTGTGGATGACCTTTTGTATTCAGTTATATAATATTATTCTGCCCAACCTGTTAACACATTTTGTTTCTCTAACATTTTGAGCTCTATCAGCTGTACCAGTAGCTTGTTAGAAAAGGAAGTGTGATTGTTTTTCAGTACCTAAAATATGGAAGTGTTAGCAAGGACAAGGTTAAATGAGATGACTTTCAATATCTAGAAAACCCCATAACCAAGCAAACAAAAAAAAAAAAATCCCATACAAGTAAAACTGACTGTTTAAAAGTATTTCGAGTCAGTTACAAATAAAAATTTTACATGATTAATTAGTAGTCCAAACACAAAAGATAATATTTTTATTATCTTTTCGGACTCATTAAAGAATTATTAATGTCTTTGTTTTAAGATAACAGTATTTGGTAATTTAGCAGAAAAAAACCCAGAGAATTTATAGAACTTACGTTCAGCTTTTTTTTTAAACTGTCCTGAAAAATCAGTAGCATTGGTGATTTGAAGTGATTTGTATTGTCTGACTTTGTTTAGGAAATTTCAGGTGGTACTCTGCCTGTTAAAAATGCTTATTGTATATAGTTTTACTTCTGTGCTCCTGGAGGCATTGGTGTGTATTTATGGCTTGCAGGGCCCTTGTAGGAACTGGAGGTTTACCATCTTGGTAGCACGTTTCTCCCTCCCTGTGTGAAACATAAATACGTAGTAGTTGGAATAATTCATCATGGAATAGTTTTTAATTTTTTTTTTCTTAAGTCTCAGGACTTAAGGAATTTCTTAAGTCTAGACTTCTTCTCTAAAGGAATATGAATTTAGTTTTAGGCATGATGGGGCTTTGAATTCTCTGTCATATTAGTATGTTAATGCAGTTAAACTTCTAATTTGAAGGCAAACAAATGTGTTTACTGAAGCTTGTTCTCACCTGTTGTAGTTACTAAACCAGAAATACATGAAATGCCTGCATGCTAAATGGCATCAAGACTCTGTGATAATGATATTCATGCAGTTTAACTTTTGAGCATGGTGAGTGCTTTGCATGAAAGGCACAGGTGCAAAGGAGGTGTGTAACATCAGCTTTGCTCTGTTGCAGTTGCTATGCACTGTCTTTAACATAGTAAAAAAAAAAAGTAATCTGTGAAGCTGTTGACAGGGCTAGAAATCTATATCTGGAATATTGTGAAGGAAAAAACAAGCTCAACTCACCTTTTTGGGTTGAGAAAAAATACTTTCAAACTTGGAACTGTAGAGGGAAGTTTTTAGGGACTTGGTATTTCTACAGTTCCTGTAAAGAATCAAGAAGAGCATCTAAGTTCAGATATGTAAAATGTTAACATTTAGACTTAAAGGAATGTAGGAAAATACGTTAAGAAAACAGTAGCAGAAGTGTAGGTTTGATCTAATACGTGTGAAAATGTTTCTGCATATTTTGATTCCATACTTTTAATTTTCCTCCAATACCATTGAATTAGGAAAAAAGTTGTGCTTTAATTTCTGCACCTATTTTGTACATAAAATGTTGATTTATTTTGGCGGAAATTTCATTTTTCATAAAATTAAAATTTAATGTTTATTACCTTTGAGTCATAGAGCATCTTAACTTATAGAAATATTGAACAAAAACAATCAAAATTGAGACTAAAATATATTTTTAAAATCCATGGGTTTTTTTTTTTTTAGTTAACTTGAAGTGTCTTGACGATTAAAGGGCAGTGAATTTCTGTTTGTCCACTTGAATTAGTTTGTTGGTATTCAGTGATTCAGACCCATTCTGTCTTAAACTGGCTCTTCCCCTATGGCCTTTAGTTCTAAGACTTCTCCTTTCAAATAGTGGAAGGAAATGAGAATTGGAAAGGCAGTGATTAGTTTATTGTTTTACTTCATGGTTGAACTGTTGGGGATTATAGGAAGTTGGCATCAATGCTTGTTTTCCTGGAACTGTGCATGGTTACTAATTCAGTTGATTCTTTACATTTTTTGTGTGCATCTCTGTGTGTTGTCAGGCAATTTTCAATTGAGATTTTCAAAATTGTCAGAATTTGCAATGAATTTGGCACAGAGCTAACAGTATTTAATGATGCTCCACTTGCACAATTACACCCTGATTTTGTGACTTTTTTGAACAAAATTACTGTCTTCTCTGATTTTTAGCTATATTTTATCTCTGTCATTGGAATCTATGTAGATATTTCACAATGGAAGCTTGTCATTCTTGCTTTATTTTTTTAAGTATCTCTTTATATGTACAAAGATGCATATATATTTGCAGTCTGAAAATTCCTTTAGTTATGATTCAGTGTTCATTGAAGTTACAGATTCTCAGTTTGTGATAAAGGTTTGGTTTTGTGTTTTTGTTTTATTTTTTTTTTTTTGTGGGAGACACAATATTATAACTAACTTGGGATGAGATGCAGGTAACCCTTGAAGAGTCAGTTGTTTTTAAATTGCTGCCCTAATTTTGTTCTGATTATTGTCCTGTAATCGCCACAGGAACAAAATGTATTTTATTACTGGCTGTCTGGTCTCTTGAGAGTCTTAAATGATGAGATCTTCCCTGCCTACTTGTGGGATCGTGTCATTGTTTCATGCCTAGGTGGGACCCTGAACCAATTTCTGAAATGGTGGTTCTGATGTCCTGGTTTAACTGCTCATGCTGAGGTTTTTCTTCTGTTGTTGTTTCAATGATCAGTCACATTAAAGTATAGTGGTATCGATGAAGCAAACCTGTAAGGCACAATTGACCAGATCTAATAAGAGTGCTGGAGCTCTTCCCTTGGGATTCTCAGTTACAAGAGCTCTGAATCCTTAGGTTTTCCCTATATTGACTTGCTTCTTGGCAGAGCACCACAAAGATGATGTGCTGGCCAGCTGTGGCCAGTTGGTTCCTTTTTGTCCCTTTTCCAGAGTGTTTTCTCCAGGTTTGTGCTTTGCTTGGTCCTTACTGTGATCTCTCAGGCCTGGGCTTAAATATCCTTGTCTTGTAGCCCTTACTTAGTCAATAGGTGGAAAAAATGAAACCTCTTTTTATCAGTCAATATTTTTCTCCTTGTTGACTAGCTCTTCGTGAAAGGGATTTGTAAGTCCAGGAATTTGAGAAGCTTTCTATTGATAGTGATTGAGGGCATAAGATCTGTTCCAATGTATGTGAATTTCTCCTTGTTTTAGAAACTCACCCCAAAGACCTAGATTCACTGTTCTCCTTTTGGTTTTGTTTTTTTTATTTTTAATTTGTTTTCCCATGTAGGAAAATATTTGATAAAATGTGAAGTCATGATCATGTTTTGGGTTGGACTGAGTTTCCGGCGTGAACCCACCCTATAGTTTTTTGTCCTGTTGTGTTTCACCCAAAATAATGAGAACCACCAAAGAAACCAAACTAAAACAAAAAGGAAACCCTCAAGAAAATCCCCAAGACTCAAACCCACTGGATAACATTTTTTTTTCTGACAGCCTAGAACTCTTGAAATAACATTAAAATAAATTTTAAACATGATGAAATTCTGAAGGTGCTCTATCAGCTCATTCAGTAACAATAAATAGAAGGAAAAGCTAATGAACATTTTCCCTAGTACTTCACTAGGCCCTGTGTTGCATAATAGACATATAATTTAAATATCTGCATGGTCCACTGTTGTTTCAGAATATGAGATCAGCTGTGCTCTTCTTACATGTGCAGGGTGGTGTAGCTTGCCTGCTGTTCAGCCACTTGATTATACTTCAAGCCTGAGTAATATGTCCACAGTAATTGTTTAAAATTCATCTTACATTTTTTTGACTGTATTTTGCCATTTAGTGAGGCAACCATCCTGCCAAGCAGCCTTTCCACATGGATATTTTAGTGACTCCTTTCAGCACTTTGATGTGAAAATGCCCAGGATCTTAAGCTTAGAAAATGTGCTTACTCTTTTGTTACTTTTTTGGTACCTTTCGCAATGAGTTTTTTTCTATTGCTAAATGAAGCCTGCAGAATGGAATTCAGCCCTTTTTTCTTGGTTTGTCATGGCAGAAACTTGAAGGTTATGTCAAGTTGCATTTTATCTGTGATAAATAAGCTCTTAGAAGTTTTCTGTTTGGGTTTAGTACAGGGGACTTTTCAACTGGACATGAGGCTCATGCGGTGTGGTTTTTGGACTGCATTTTTGGACTTGTCATGAAGATAAAGCTTTGAGTTCTTCCCCTGTGTGTGTGGTACTGGAAAAAAAGAAAAAAAAAAATTGATCTGGAAGTCTCTAGCCTAAAAGCTACCATCCCCAACCCCACAAAAAATTCTTTTGCCCAAAGGAATTTCTAGAGGAATAAACAAGCCACAAGTAAAGGCATCTGGGAGAGAAACCAGAAGCAGGTAACAGGTTAATAGATTTAATCTAAGGTTTCTAAGTCTCTTGTGTGACCCTTGAAACTTTTCTATTATTGTTAAACTATTTTTTCCTACAATAATGTTTTTTAAGAGTTTATTTAAAAATCTGGAGACTTTATGTGCACACACACACTATATGTGTTATATGGCTCCAGATCAAGTGAGTTGTTTCATTTTTGAAGGCCATGTGCTGTGGCAGAAATAAAATAAACCAATCAGCTGGGCTGCTTTTTGTGAGAGGCAGGTGTGGGACAGGGAATAAACCAGATGTTTGGTCCAAATAGTCACTGCAAGTGGAATGGGAAAAAAGGTAGAGTTTTTATAGTAATTACATGAGAGTGCAGGTAAGTATGATAGTGTCAAACCAGGTTAAAATAATCAAAACTGCTGGAGAAAATGCTAAATTTTATATTCCTATTAAATTTGCATGTAGAGAAGTGAAGATCAGTAAAGGAAAAAAGGATGATGGGCTGCTTGTAAGTGGTGAGTTTCAGCTGTGACAGACAGTGGGGGGACAGAACCTCCTTCCTCAGTAGAAGATTCTGTAATTCTCATTTTCTAGTAACTTTGGTTTATTTTTCTGGGAATTCTCTTGCTTGGGTTTTTTGAATGGAGATTTTATTTCAGCCTGTGCTCTTCTTGTGGAGTGATAATTCCTTTTAGACTGAACATAGAGACTTGTAAACATAGCAAGAAGAGCAAACAATTTGCCAATTAAATCTGTTAGCACAACTCATACATTGCAACAAATTTATTTTGGAGAATTCACAGGATTGGCCTAGTAATCATGCACAATCTGTGGTGGTGGCAGCTCTTCTTCTGTGGAAGATCTCTTTTTATTTATATTTACATTTCACCTATTCAGATCTTAAATTTGAAAGATCCTATAAGTAACCTGGCCAGTGATTGGAACCCAGTTTTAACATTAGGAGGGAGGAGGAGGGGTTGTTACAGATATGTCAAGAATTTGGACAATAGAAAAGTGCAGAAATGTTTTAAATTGGAGAGTAAGGAGTAAAAGGTTAAGTGACAGGCATACCTGTCACTTTCACATACAGGAAACTAACTTTTTTACTAGCTGGCTCACCAAAATGTACACAAAGTAGAAAATTAATTCAGCAGAAAGGCAGGTTGGTTTTTGTTTTTTTTTTTGTTTGTTTCATCTTGTTTTAAAGTTGGACCCATTTAGTCATGTATTTTCAAGAATTTATGCATACCTGAAATGTTCATATGTGAAACCATTTGAAAGAAAGGACCTCAAAATTTAGGTTTTTCCCATTATTGGGAAAAAAAAATCAAAAAGTTTTCATGTCAAAGCTATTTCTCTGCATAAAACATTGATAGAATTTGGGTTTTTTATAGCTGTGGTGGTCTTGCATGGAAATGTTTGAAAGGGTGTGAACTTGATAAAAAGAGAACCAGACACAAACAGAAGAGCAGGCAGCATATCTGGGCCTGCTGTGCTGTGGAAGTGGTCAACAAGGAAATTGGGGCTTATCTGTGTAAAAAGGCGTCAAACCAACAGCAGTGAAACCCAGGGCTGGCAGCAGGATGACATGAGCAAACAGGAACAGTGTGATGTCTGTGAAGATTTTACTGGATTAATAATAAATAGCTATACATAAATAATTAGTTTTTGACAGTTTCAATGACAAGTCATCCAAGGGAAAAAAAAATCTGCATATTTGGAGTTGAAAAATGACAAGTTGGAGATGACAGAAGGAAAGAGGTGGTTGGGAACAGAGACAGGCAGCTTGTCTAAATATATGTAATGCTTAAATGCAGGTGTTTATTTTATTTGAAATTAAAAATAAACCTTTGATTCAGTTATTTTTAAATTGTTAGGCTTTTTCAGCTGCAAATGTTGGCAGGTGCTAGAAGTTCTAACACCAAGCACATAACTTACTACTTAAAAGTGACATTCCTAGGCATCACTGAATATCTTTCTACTAATGAAATGCTGTTTAATGTGGTGAACAGCAAATTTTCCCTTATTCTCCCCTTTGTAATTAAAATCATTTGTGGAACTGTGTGATTCAGAAGCAACAGCAAGGTTTTTAAAATATTGCCTTTTTCAAATTAATGTATCAATCAATTGGTAACTTGTATGGGCTATGTATTTTTTTTTCTTTGTGGATATCTAGAACTAAATGAAGAAATACCCTTTTTTAGCTTGCCAACAATGCTTTTAAATATCACAGCCACACAGAATATCCGAGTTGGAAGGGACCCACAAGGATCATCAAGTCTAACTCCTGGCTCTGCACAGCACCATCCCCAAGAATCACATAATGTGCCCCAGGGTATTGTCCAAGTGCTTCTGGAACTCTGTCAGGCTTGGTGCTGTGCCAGCTTCCCTGGGGAGCCCAGGGATCTCACATAAATTTGTAAATATGATTTTGTTTCCTATTGTTTTACCTCAGCAATCTCACTCATCTTACTGATGCTTGAAGCACTGTGAAAATCAATAGGCAAAAATAGAAACCTATACTTAGCATTGACACATTACCCCTAAAACAAAGTAAAAAATCTAAGTATGTAGAGAACACTCTAAAGATGTAAAACCCCCTTTCTTATTCCCTGTTTGGCCTGTTACCAGTGGGATTAATTGATCATTGTTGGAAAGTTAAGTCAAGGAAGACTCAGGAATTTGCGAGGAGATGCAGTTGTGCAGGTCCAGTGTCTGTGCTGTCATGGAGCCAGAAAAAGGCAGGTGTTGGAGCAGTGGTGGTGGTTGCAGGTGAATCTGCTCCTCATTCTATTAGTTTATGATGCCCAACTATGAGCGCAATGTGAGTCTGACAAAGGAGGAGGAAGGTTTTGTTGCTGTCTGGAAGATTATCATGCCACCTCTTGTTGCAGTAGGTGATGGTGATGATCCTCTTCCAAATTTATTCATAAACTCAATTTATTTTTTTTCCTCTTGGTAAGAGACTTGTAAGGTCTATAATGAAATGAAGAATATCTTATAAATGCTTAAATACTTACAAACTTGTAAAAAGTGCCTTTTAGGTAATAATGGGTGAATTTGTTATCACAGCATGATGCAGTATTCCAGCATCTCCTCTTAAGAGACTGCCCTCAGTTTTGATTGGCAGCAAGTAAAAAGGTCTAATAAATTATCTGCAAGCTATTTATCTGTTTTCATTTTTAGTAATGACTAGACAAAGCTCAGCTCAGGTAAGCTTGTTTAGTTATCATATGTGTCAGGCCTCCAGTTAGCTGAGGATTACTTCAGGAGGTTTGTTGTTTTACTTGGAGATGTGTCAAAAAATAAACCTGTGAAGATGATACTTCAAGAGCCACCACCCATATACTTTAATGTGTTTTATTTGTGTGTCTTGATTTGAAATGCTATGTGGTAAATACTAAACTTAGGAACGAAACCTGTGCTCCCTTTTAATCTTTGATTTTAAATGCTGTCAACTTTCAGAGAGCAAAACCTATTGAATCTCTGTGTGGATTTTGGTGTGATGCTCACGGTGGTTGTCACTAGACTAAAGGTTTTATTCAGTGATACAGAGATCTTTCAAGTGTCAGATCTGATGTGTTTTAAAAAATTCCTCTGTAGCACTGATGTGTGTGTTCATCTGACTGTGTCTGAATATGCATGAGCTCTTTTAGATTTTTGTATTGTAGAGTGTTTCCAAATAGATTTTTGACAAAAATGTGAGAGCTTTGATCAATACTTTAATTTCATCATATATTTGTTCTTTTGATAATTGCAATTGCTTTCTAGTATACTCATATCCATATTGTGTAATAGATGAAAGAAACACATTGTGTTTGGAAAAGGCAGTGCAAAAATAGCCTTGTATCTCTGAAGATTATTATGCAAAATATAAGGAGCTAATTATTCACAAAATTATATTTCTAAATAGTTCTGATTGCTTTTAAGCAGTTCTTGGAAGGAGTTTTAATATTTAGGAAGTGATTTAATGTAGCTCAAATGCTAAATTTTCAACTTGCAATGGGTTTTAACTAGAGTGAAGTTAGAGCTTTTTATTTTAGGTTTGTGTTGATTTGTCCTACCACCTTGTAAAACCTAGATCAGCTTTCCACAGAATGAGTTAGCTGAGTAATGAATTTATGTTTTTTGATTCTGTCATTAACCACCAGCTTCTTGTGTCATAAGCAGATCACCAAAATGAAGCTCATTTGCCATGGCCCCACAGCATGCCAGGCTTTTAGTTCCTGCCATGCACCTCCCTGCTTGAGGGGATTTCCTGCTTCTCAGGGCAATGCTCTGTCATTCCTACTGGTGCTGTATTCCATGGATTCTGAATACCCCATAAAGCATGACAGCAGTTCTGCTGTGAATCTTTACCAGTGTTCTTGCATGAGTGAAAGAGGCACTACATCTGTAATAGCAAATACCTGGTGTTACTCAAAAATTCCTTGTTTAGTGTTTGATGGAAAATACCTAGTAGTTAATGAAAAAAATCCCATTCTTGCTACTTGTTGCCATAAAAATTAGTATTACAAGCGGATGAAATCAGTAGTTAAATTATGCCTGACCCAAGATGACATGCCAAAGAGATATTATCCATTTTGGAAGAGCATTGGTGTGTGCAAGTTGTGTGAAGAATGCCACTGCTCAGCCTTTTGTGAAGGATATATGTTATCTAGGACAACTAAAATGATGTTCATTTGTCTTTAAATCATTAAAATTTTCATTAAGCTTAATTGCACTGGAAGTTTGAAGAGTCTGTACAAAGATAATTAGAAAAGAAATGTACCTCTTAACAATTTTTTGCAGTCTTATAAAGAACTTACTTCAATTAGTTAAATGATTTCTTAAATATCTAATTGACTAGAAAGTTTTTGGGAATTAACTGCTGTCATTAATATGCAACTGCCACATCGTTTTTCACATATAGACAGCTGAATTCTGGCTGTAGGTGTGCACCTCGACCTAAATTCTAGATTTTTCTACAGTTGAAGGCCACATAACATGGAGTATTTTCTGTTTAAATTTCCACATAGGTTGCAGCATCTGTCGAGTAGAGAACTTTTCTGTCTTTTGCACTGAGCAGATGTTTACAGAAGGTGCCCTAGTGCTTTAATGACTTCTTTAACTGCCTCTGTGCTTTATGTGAACTTTAAGTTTACAGATTGGTACCCGTAAAACAAACAAACAAAAAACTGTCTGGATTTGGCCTAAGTTACAGCAGAGAGGGAATGCTGTCTGCCTTGCTCTGACATGCTCTGGTTTTACTCATAGTGTGATTCCTTGTCTTATATGACCTGGATTTTGAGCAAGACAGTGTAGCTAGAAAGTGTTTAGAAGCAAAAAAACCATAAAATCCTATACTTTTAAGATGATGTGATTTTTTTTTTTAAGATCAAAACTTGAAGTGTTGCTCTTTAACACTGCATATGTTTACTTTTAGATTAAAGTAGTAATGTAAAATTTAAAGGAACTGTCATTAGAATTAAACATATGTTTGCTGTTTCTTATAAATGCTCAACAATTACTAATAGTGACCTTTAAAAAATTATTTTAATTTACTTTTCAAGAAATAGATGTATTTGGCTTAAGCTGTTTCAAGTATCCTTTCATTTGAAAGCTGATTTTAGCTCTCTGGGAGTGGAGTTTATCATTATGGTAATAAGATAAACTGCAGATATGTGTCTCTTCCTTCAGTGAAATTACACAAGTATTTACTTACACACAGGAACACAAAGAGAACTGCTAGATAGTCCAAAAAAAAAAAAAAGAAAAATTTCAGAGAAGTAATGTAATGCACCTCTCCTCTCTGAAAAGTAACACAGCCACAATTTTGTGCTATCAAATTTTTGTAATCATTTGCCTGTTTTCCTACTTGCTGAAGAAGAAAAGGAATAACAGTAGTGATTTGTGTCATTTTGTGTCCCCTTTCCTCCCCCATCCCACTAAGCCACACAATGAATTAAAACTTTGATTAACAAGACTGAAGTTCAGCCAGCTCTCTGGAATTTTTTCTTTTTGATAAGTGCTTTTGGAATTAAAAGGCTTTAATATAGTATTGCAATTAAAAATTGTGTGGACAGTTAAAATTTTAATGTATAATTTCTCATACTATAGCAATGCAATTGCTGTGCATGCACACAAGTAGCATGGTAAATTTTCTTGATGATCCTTATATTTTCTGAGTATTTCTATCTGGCTACACTTAAGTTCAGATTTCATATATAGTCCCACATACATTGGAAAGTTAAAAGTGAGTACAAAATTTAAGAAAAAGTTAAATTTTAGGTGTAGTTCAATTTTTAAATTGAAGTATGCTTTCATTTAGTCAGGAGCAATCATGAAACAGCAATTGTTTTGGCTATCAATATTGTACAAACCAGTCTCAAGGTCACTTTAAGCATGTAAAGCATTTTCAATATTCTTTGACTAATGACTACAATTTGCTGTCACATTAATAGTCTGACACTGGGAAATCACAAAAGCATAACGTTGGAAAATGCAGTTGCTGAGAAGATTTTTTCACTGCAGCACTGATGTAATTTCAAGGACTTTATGAAAGAAGTTAGAGGGTTTTTGTCTCTAAATTAAATTACTGTATAGCAGTTGATTTTAAGAGCAATTTTTATTTAAAACAATAAAAAAGTATCTCCTCTTAATAATATTGTATCAACAAAAGCAATGTAGCATATATTAGAACCTCACAAACTCTTTGCTGGTGAGTGACTTTTCCTTTGCCCTTATGGAAACTGGATGTAGAGCACATTTCACGATTTGATTTCATAATAGAAATTTGATGTATAACATTAAACCATGTGGTAACGGTGAATAAATATTTTAAATGCTATTTTCATTGTTTTTCAATTGCTTGCTTAGGAGAAGGCTTTGTCTCACTAATGCTTTGCCCAACTGCCATGAGTTGTTAATGCTCTGAAGTTAGATAAACATTTTCCTTGCAAACTTAGATTACAAATATTGCTACTTTGGAATAGAAACTGGAGAAGTCCACAATTATGCAGGAGTTTGACAGCATTTGAAGGACTTTTTACACATAGTATTAAACGAGTTATAAGGAGTAAATAGATGGTTTGTGGGTGCCAGTTTAGTTGCCTGGTACGTTCAGAAGTTCCACAGCCATCTGCAGAAATTAATTCTCTCTGTAAGAACGGAGCCAAGTTATGTGCTTAACTGGATTATTACCTGTTCAAGTGAGATACTCAGGACTTTATTCCCTGCTTTTTAAACATTTGCCTCATAATTTCTTGAAGTTGTGCCAGGTGAATTTTGGGTTTGATATTTGGTGAAATTCTTTCACTGCAAGAGTGGTGAAGCATTGGAAGAGGCTGCTGAGGGAGGTGGGAAGTGTTCAAAAAGTGAGTGGATGCAGCAATCCATGGTTTAGTGGCCATGGTGGTATTCAGTTGAAGGCTGGACTTGATGATCTTTGAGCTTCTTTTCCAATAATAATGTTTCCATGGTTCTCTCTTGGACTTTAGCCATGCATTTTTTCTGCAGTCTCTTCTTAAATGGTGCAATGATGTGGACCCCATCTCACTCTAGACCTAATTTATATACTTAGGTCTTAGATCTTGAGATGCATCATTAGGAACTTCATTAAAGATTATCTATTGCCCTGAAGGAGGACTTAAAATTTCTGTCATGAAACATGCTATGTACTTTTTCCTATGTTTACTACACTATTCCACTCAGCAGCTATGCTCTAGAAAAACGCAAAATAAAAAAGAAACTTCTTTTCCTAAACCTTGGATGTAAGATTGTATGCAAGAACCTACAGTGGCATCTAAGAGCTGCTGTGATGTAAAATTTTGTTAGGTTATCCACAGTAAGACAGTCTAACCTTGTATTCATAATATTTGCAAGTGTTTTTTGCTGAGAAATTTGTGCAAGAGAGCTGTGTTTGTACAGTGAAGGATGGCAGGGGTATAGCAGGACGAGTTTTAACAGTCCTCTCCACAGCACTGGAAAATCTTGTGGATTATGCAGAGCACCAAGTATTCCTACTTGGTCTGGATGGCTTTGCACCTCACTTTCCTTTCAGCAGTCTGGGTGCTAAAGTGAGGTTTGTGAGATGCACTGAAATGTGGAAGTGTGTCACTGCTGTCCCCTGAGTGGGCAGCTGGGATGCTTTGGGGCTTTGTGACTGACATTTCTGAAGAGCTACATTTTAGGTTGCCTATGGTTATGACTACACATTCTACTAAAGTGATGTAGTTAGGTTTTTCAGATATGCTCAGTTTCAAGCAACTTCCAATTTATTGCATCCTTTGAAGTTTAATTCATTGGCAAATCTCCCAAATTTGAAGGCACAGCCTTTGCTGAAGCTAATGCAATTTTGTGTAGCATACTATAGGAAGATATTAATGTTCTTGGTAAAGGTTTTGCTGTTTATTTTTTAGTATCTATTGTAAACATCTGAGATCCTAGACTTTTTTAGCACATGTAGCTTACGTTTATACACTGATGAAGAAAACTTTTATTCTGATATTCATAATTGCTTTCCATTTATGCTACTCATTAATAAATGCTGAATTCATTAAATCTCTGGAAGAACATTTCATAGTTAAAACTCATTTGGCATTGCCTGAAGCACAGTGTGTTCTGCTAAAGAGAGAATACACTAAAATAGCTAAATGTGCAAGTTCAGAAAAGTTGTCTTAATTTTATCATGCAAAAGTCCAGATCTTTGACCAGCTTCATTGAAAACCTTGAAAGTGAATATGGTAGTCACAAAAGTAAATTACTATTGTAACTGTGTTCTGTTAAAATGTTGCTTTAGGCAGTGTATTCTGATCTCCAAGTCTTTATCTATTTTGTTTTTCAAAGGTGTTGGCACTCCTCTTGTTGTAGCAGAACAGAATCGTGTCAGTGCTCCAGCTGAATGGGCTGCTTGGATTTTACACAAATGCAACTTCTACCAAATTGTTGTTTTGTGATCCGCTTTGCTGTGAAACAATTCCATCTCCATCCTTTAAACTTGAATTCAAAGATATTTTAATTCAAAAATCTCATGAACATGGAACTAATGTACTTTCCAAATTACGTCTGTCATGTTCTTCCTTCCACTAAGTGTGCTTATCCCTTTCTCTTCTTTTTCCTAGGTGAGTAACTGAAGGTTAACAGAATTCCTGCTTGCCAACAATGCTCATTGCTTTTTTGTAGTATGTGGTGGGTAAGTAAGAAAGATACCATTTATTATTTTTTGGTTGGTTCTTTTTTTTAATGAGCACACAAGCAAAAATGAATAATTTATAATAACTCCTGCAATGGCATTTTAACCCTTACTGGTGTGTGCCACAATTGGTTGCTACATTAATGTGTAATAAAACCTTGGAGAAGATTTGAAAAGATATTTTTTTTATGGGGAATCTTGGCTTGGATTGGATACTCAGTTTCATGGAGTTGTCTGATTGGTGTCCAGTTGTTGTTTAAAAGATGTGTATGGGGCAGGCTTGCAAACTTGTAGAATTGTAGATGGAAAATGGTTTGTGTAGGAATAAGTGTTCCATGAAAGACTGATTCACAGTCATAAAACTAATTCAGAAAATTATTTCACAGATGTAGATAACTACTTTGGGCTTGTGGCTACAAAACTTATGAATAAATGTGTTGTATTTTGAATTTAATTAATGTTTATCATTATGCTTTGGAGTTATATTTCCTCTGCATAAGTTATTAGGAAAAAAAGTTTTGTATGCAGGGTAATACTCAACTTTTATATTTTTTTCATTGTGACTTGCATCATTTGTATTTTTTATAATTGGGATTGTTTTTTTATTCTGGAAGACTTTTAAACAAAGTGGCTTGGCTATCCTGGGTTTACTTCTTATCAACAAGTGTGTGTATGATGGGAAAAACTGGCAGTAAAAGACTTTTGCTGTAATCCCAGCCCTATTGGATTGCATTGTAGAACATTACCAGCAACTCCAGGGGTAACAGTTTTCATTGGAAATGTCTGTTATATCAGTCAGAAATCACAATTAATAGAAACATAGCTGTACAAAAAATACACTTAAACATTGCAAACTTGTAAAAAAATAGTTGTGACTTGATATTGGTGAAAATAGTTCTGACTTCAAATCGTGCTTATTTAAATGTTCATTAAAATGCTTAGTTTGTGAGATCTGAATTTTTTCATGCTAATTTAGTGGTTCTTTTTTGTCTGAAATTGTGTTATCAATGTGGATGCTTAAATTGTCAAATGCCCCATTTAAATGATAGAAGAAGGAAGGAAGTGTTTAAAATAAGCCTGGGACATGGTCCAGATTCTCTAGGAAGCCTGATATGTGTTCTAAACTGAATAGGGTTTATTCAGTCATACCTGTACAATGACATTCAGGAAACATAAAAAGAGCATGCTTCTAGGAAATGAGACTTTGGGGGGGGCGAGGGGGTTAAACCTGGGAAACTTAGAAGTTTATTTTAAAAATGCTGAGTAGTCCCATGTGATGCATGTCATGGCTATAGAAGGATAGGTAAGTAGAGCAAAGAGCACAGAAGCATTCAACACCATGAATTCAAATCCTTAAGGCAGAGAATGTCTATTAAAAATGTAGTGAATGGGATAAATTGAAGATGTCAACTAGCCATGTTGTTATGACTTTCTTATTTGGGCTCTACTTTTTTTGTCACAGCCATGACTTACTCAACTGTAAACTTTTTCTTTGAACATTTTAAAACAACTTTTACACAAGGTGGAATAAATGTTTTAGAGATATTTTGTCTGGTTTTGTATTTTCAGGTTGCAGGTTAACTTTTCAAGAGCTATTAAAACTACTTCGAAGTTCAGATGTCTTACAGAAACAATAACCGGTGTTTACCTCTAATTTGAAGACTTTGATTTTGTAAAACTTATGTCATCAAATCTTAAACTGATTGCATCAATTGAAATACAGAGAAGCCAGTGATAAGCTTTATGGAACTGAAAGGAAATCTTGATTTTGAGGGTCAGTAATTCATCCCATAGAAAAGTATTCAATGGTTTTCATTATTATTTTCTTTTATTTTTCATTTGGTGATACTGTAATTAATAGCTGCAATGTATGGAATATGAACAGAACCAAAATTGTTTCAAACCTGACAGTATAGTTTATAGGCCTTAAAGGTATTTTTGAATAATTTCCATCTGCCTGGGTATCTAAAGCTACCAAATGAAGTAACTAAAGTGTGATTTATTGTCTGCTCTCTCATCAGTTCTGTTGATGGGAGCTATTCACAGTTGCATGGATCTTATGAACAAAGTTAAGGCAAGTTCATGAAAGAAAATATGAAGACCATTGATTTATGTTCTAGGTTGGATTCTATTTAGAAACATGGCTTTGAATATAGTAGTTTTGGAATAAGAAAATTAATAAGGAACAAAAATCTTCCTTATTCTATGCGTAATTGCCAACATAAAAGCAGGACTTCAAAAAGCCTGGGATTTTTATGTCAGCATTAATTAGCTACTGGAGAAGCCTCTGATAGTATAACAATAGATCCAAATATTGGTGACTTAGGCCTCTTGAATGTAGAGTAGATTGTATTGAATTTATATGCTGTATTGAAATAATGTGAATTGCATTTAATGAAGTTGAAAAGCTGAGCCAAATAAAGTGGAACTTTAACATAAATGTGCTAATGAACAGTATTAGAAAAAAATCAGTTTCTAATGACAAAATACCAATGCCATTTTCATTTTAACCACTAAATGTGGATGGATACTGTGTGTACTCCAAATACAGAATTTTACAAATAAGCTGAGTTGCATTTTAAAATAATAGCTGCCTTTAAAAGTTTCTACAGGAATGTCTTCTGACACCTTGATTAATTACATCAGCTTTGCTTGCTTGCTAAAGTTGGTCTTTCTATATCTCTATGAGTAGACTTCTGTTACTAATTACAGCAATAATGGCTTTTGTAAGTATTGGAGACACTTACTGTCCTATTTAAAAAAGAAAAGAGGGGTTTAGCTCCCATTTTTGTAGCCAGGTTGCTATTTCTCTCTACTTTACATAAAGCTTGATGTGAACCCTTTTTGGCTTGTAGTTAACACTGCTTAGATCTTTGGCTTTATAAACCAGAGCATATCCATCCTTCCACCCTACTGTTCCTACTCTCCTTCCTCCCCTAGGCATTTAGGCTTGGCTTGTGGTATTAATTGAACCATAAAATGCCTGAAAGTGAGAATCACTTATGACAACAGGAGCATCTTCCTAAATCATTTGATGAGCAGATTTAAAATTCAGCTGACAGAGAAGCAGGCATAGCACTTCCTGTCAAAACCCAGAGGCCCTGCATTCCTGCTGACTCCCCTGCAGCTACAAAATCAAGGTGCAGCCAAACTGCACAATTCCTGGAGTACCTCAACAATTTGAGCAGTCAGGACTGTGTCTAACAAAAAAGGTGTGTTTCAAATATACCTTGATAAAGGATTTTCCCATCTGCAGGCAACTTTAATACTTCATTATTTGCCCCAGTTTGAGATGAAATTTGAATTTAATAGGCTTTTGAATAGTATGACTGCGCCTTGTTTTATTCTGACTAAAGGGAAATGAAACTGCAGAAATGATTTGATAATCTGTTACTTGTTCCTTTCCTCTTGGAGCTGGCTTTTTGTTGGTTTTGTTTGTTATTTTGTTTGGGGGTGGTTTTTTGTGTCTTGGTTGGTTGGAGGGTTTTTTCCCCCCACCCTTCCAAACAAATGTGCATTGTGCATTTAAAACAGAGACTCCCCCCCACGCCCTCTTTTGTTCCTAGGGCAAACAACTGCTTTATAATGCCTGCATTGTACTTCAAAGTGAAATTATAGAATAGGAAGTCTAACACTTGAGACTTGATAGGGGTTTTTTTATATATGCAAGTGCTACTCGTGGAGCAACTGAGATCTCAGCAATTACAAACCAAATTATTTTTTCAATAGTATCTGCAAGTCCTTTGAAACAAAAATCAGTTTGAAGCTTCTGTCTTTCATATGCTCTGTAAAAGACAATTTTGACATGAGTTTTGTTTGGGTATCCCTAAATAAAAGGTGGTTGTATTCTTTAAATGCTTTTTTGCTAGTGCATGCATATACAGAAAAGGGGTTTCGTAGAGAACTTAAAATCAGGTTTTATTCCTTTCAATTGCTGCTTTGTGCATTTAGTGTGGTTTTCTTTGATTTTTCTTGTTTCTTTGTTATCTTGATCAGTTTTGTGTATACACTGGATAGAATATGGTAGCACTTGTAATTTACTGTGTGGACTAACACACCTCAGCTTGCAGGTGCTTTTGTGGCTTTCTGTTGAAAGGTGACAAATCAGCCTTTAACAGTGGCAAGTTTAAGCTGCACTGAGATGAGCTGTTTGTGTAGTATTCCTTATTTATGTCAAGCTGACTCTGTCTGGGGTTTCATGTGCATGATGTAAAGGATGTAAATGACTGGGGGCAGTCACACTGGCCGGGAGAACATGGACTAGAGCAGCTGAGTGCAACAGGCTGATCTGAACAGCAAGCTGTAGAGCCATTCAGTCAAACTGAAGGGCTGAAGTCGTGGCAGTCACAAATGGGAATACATCAGCTGCTGGACAAGATGTGAGTTTGGAAAGCTGGGACATCCAGAATGTGGCAGCATGAGGAATGGAAGCAGGCAAGGCTAGAGCATCAGCAGCTGGGCTAGGTACAGGGCTGGGCACTGGGGTGGATGTGGCAGAGCTGAGGATCCAAGTGCAGAAGGAGAAACTTAAGCCAAGGGATGAGCTGCCCTCTGCAGCATGGGGAGTGAGGCAGCTTCACATTCCTGAGGGGCTGGGAATGCCTCCAAGGCTGATTCCGGCCAGCAGCATGGGATGACCTCCAGCTTGCTCCCAGGTGGGCCAGGCAGGAGCAAAGAGCATGCAGAGTTCAAGTTCAGAGAGGAAAATACACCTCAGTGTTTTTAATAGCTCTGCTGAGAGTTGTTGGTGCAGCTTTGTGCAGAGGTATATATGGCACTAAATATTTTTCCGTATCCAAGCTACCATGTGAGGACAACGTGAATTAAGCAGGGTAATTACTAAGAGATGACTGCAGCATTTTTCTGTGCACTGAATGGGAGGTGTTGCTACAGGGCATGATGTACTTTGTCTATGATCTGCACCTTGATTGAACATCTTGTAATGTTTTTGTTTGATTACTTACAGTGCAGAAAACATGCTATGTGACTTCTAATAGAAATAAAATATGTTGTCCTTTCTTCAGCTTGCAAGATGCAGTGTAGGGTAGGAGATGAAAGAAGCCAGGGAAGTGAGTAGTAATGAGGTGGTATTCATTGGGAGCTGCAAGTGTGTATTGATAGAAGAACTCTTGATTTGATGTAAAGAAAGAAATAAGTGAAAATCCTTGAGGTGTTTTTTTGTTTTTATTTCAGAAGTTACACATTTTCCAAAAGCCAGATGTTAACCTAACTCAGGAAAGGCAGCAGAGCAATTAAGCTGCCACAGAATACATTGAAGTTGTTGCTTGTTCTTGCCGGGAACTCTAGTCCAGTTTGTGCTGTTTATCAGCACAAAATGAAAAGTACTGATTAATGAAGTTGCCAGAGGGTCTCTCTGGCTACTTGAATGCTCTTTTTCATGGTGCACATGATTTTTTTATTTTTTTTGTGTGCTCAAGACAGGTAAAAAGCCAAACTCTCTGCTTGGTAGGACTGTGATTGTTAGGTGTCTGTTCAGTGATGGTGAGTGAGCTATTTGCTCACATTCCTCACTCCAGGCCTTTTCTATTCTGTTTTAGCTTTCATCTAGTAAAACCTATTTTAGGCCTTCTCAGTTGCCTCACATTAGTTTATATGCATTATTTACTTGGCTTTGTTTGTTTGCTTGGTTTTGAGGGATTTTTTTTTTTTTAAAGGAAGAAAGCATAAATTAATCTCTTTTGCAAGGAATGAGGAAAGATTTAGTTCATTTCTGCCCAGAAATTTCAGTCTCCCCTCTGTTTGTGTAGCTAAAATCATGTGGGGCCACATAGGAAGATGGATCAGATAAACAGTTTAGTAGTTTGCTTATTTGCCTTGTGTGTGGAAACTTTGAGACCAGTATAATTTTTTAGGAAGTGCCAGGTGCTTCAACAGGAATGAAAGAGGCTTTTCAGAGGATAATCAGCAGTTCCAGGCAAACTGTGGCTATCTGAGATTTTAATGCCCTCCTATGTCCATCAGAATAGGAGCCAACACATTGTTTTCAAAATTCAAGCTCATGAGCAACAGTATGCTAATGCTGGCATGAAGTAGTTTTGTCTGTGCTTTTGGACAGAAACTGAACAAATCTAGTTTTAATTAGAGAAGTATTTTTCAAACTGCAACATTTTCCAAAAAAATGACAGCATTAAAAATTATTAGAATTAAATAAATAGTAATTTTTAATGAAAAAATCATGGTTGGTTCAATTCTCATATTCCAAAAACAGTAGTAAAATTCTGCATGGAGTTTATCTTCCTATCCTACTGTGCTTATAGATGTGGTATATGGAGTATTCTATATCTCTTGGCTTTTTAACATTAGAACCCTTCTTAAATATTTTTTACTCTAAAAGTATTTTAGACTTTTCCATACCATTTTCAGTTGCTTACATTTTGCAGGCTTGCAACCATGAGCTAGAAGTAGAAAACTATAAGCAACTTAATTTTGTGTCATCCAGCTCCCTAATTTCTTACACATAATTTTTTCTAAAAGGCAGCTTGATATTGTCTTGTTCTAAATACTTAAAATGTATTAAGCATGACTGTTGAGCCATAGTCAGTGAGATGAGCTTTAATTTTTTTGGCAGATCAATGGCATATTTGTTATGTAAGTTACTGTTTAGGTTTATAGAACTTTCAGGGAAAGAGAATAATGAAAATCACTCTCCAGTATTTAAAAGAAAGAGACTTATGTATTTTACTAATGTGCAACAGACTTGTTTAAGTTAATTTTTTTTTTCTTACCTGCCTATGTGGGTTTGTTGGTGTTTTTTTTTTTTTTTACTGCTATGTGTCAGGTGGCTTTACTGACTCGTTTTGTCCCTGCTAAATAACCTGGATGAATGGCATCATTTCACTTACTGCTATTTTAGGGGAGTAATAACAGGTTTCAGATATGATTGTGGTCTCTTGAATATAGTCCATTAAACAGAATGAAAACCAGGGCCCTTTTTGATAATATTATGTATGGTTTATTAATAAAATGTCACCCCCTTATTGTGAATATATTCAGGAAAATTGTCTTGAGCTCAATCTGTTTGAATAAAAGCACTGACATAGCTTCAGATGCGTTTACTGAACTGGATTCAGCCTAATGAACTCCTGAGGTTTTGTGGGACAGGCAAAAAAGCCAAGTGACTCCAAGTAGATCCAGTTTTTAATTAATTTATATTATTTTTCTTCATACACTTATAGTTCTTACTGGTTGGAGGAGGTTCTTTTTGAAGTGAATTATTATTACTCCTCCTTGTAAGGTAAATTATTCTAGACATTTCCTGGCTCTTTATTTAGACATTCACTATTTCATTGTTGTCTTGAAATGACTGCACTTGATGCAGTGTTATAAATTTATATATTGCAATTATATTTTCTTGTGGCATGCTGTAGCTTCTTAATCCAGTGTCTATATTTGTACAAATTCTGACATGTACTTCCCTGGCTTTCTGAGTTCCTTCTTTTATGCATTGTAACAATGCTCTTTCTGCTATTTATTCATCATTGCTCCCTAGCAAATTTTCGTTTTCCTTTCTCCTCTTCTATTCACGGTGGCTTTATTTTTCTAGACTGCTTTGTAGTTTCAGCAGACAGTGAGAAAAAGTAATTGAGACTTTGATCCTGCATTAAGCAATTCTCTCATTATTTGAGGGGAAAAGTGTCTCAGGACAGAATAAAGCTGCATAATATTTCATTTATTTAATGGATTAACTAGTGCTGAAATGTTAACTGTGTTAACACTAAAGATCACTTTTAAATTCTTAATAAGTAACTTGCTTAGTCCAACTGCTATTATATCTCTTTTTTAAAATTACTTCAGCTGCAACAATAATATTGGGATAGTTGGCAAGTCAAGTCTATCTTGAAATGTTTCTCATCACATTTTTGAGGCAGAGGTGATAATTTTCTGGGTTTGATCTATAACATAAGACAAGTCTTGCTTTTGAAGGTTTTCTGGGTGGCAAAAGTTAGTCACTATGAGCTTAAAACTTTTTTTTTTTGATAAATTGTTTCCTTGAAGGAATAAGGCAAATGCATAAAAATTACAACAGTAAGATGATGTTTTTGTTTATGCAGTCCCCTTTTGGGTGATTTGCTTAGGTAGCCAAAGCTTACCACATGGTTTTTACTACTCACTAGAAGCCAAGGCACACACAGTTGCCAAGCTCAATCCATTTTAGGGTGCAGGCTAATTATTTCTCTCTAGAAGTTAAATGTAGTTCTTTAAAATGTCTGCCACCTTTCTGGTGATTAGCACCTTTGAAGCTGAATTAACAGGTTGTCTGAATTTTTGTTCCTCAAATCAGAGTACAGCTCCTAGCAAGTCAAAATAACTTGGTGCTGAAGTGGCCAGACTCTGTAATGAGCATCTGGTGCAGTAAGTTTTCAATCATCCCAGCTCACTGTGCCAAAATTCATCTTTCTATGCCCTTAGTCATCGATTTTGCTGGGCTTTTTGCTCATTGACTCATGGCAGTGTTGCAATAGAAAGTCCTGACTGGCTAAATCAAAACCCTTTTCAGAAAGGTAGTCATGGAATGAAAAGATGATAAAAAAAAAAGAGATAAATGAAGGGGAATCTGAGAGAGGGTAAAAATGCTCGTGTTAAACTCTAGATCAGTTTCAGAAAGGAGCAGAAATCAATAGGAGCTGCAAGTACTTTGAGAAGCTCTGCTTCCCCCTCTGGTTAGTTTGATCTGGACCAGCACAAAAGTGCCAAAGACAGAACGGCTCTTCCTCAAATCCCAAAAGATGACTGAGTGGCAAGAAGGGTCCTCTTTCTTCCTCATTTTAGGCATGTTTTCTTCAGTGCCAGCCTGGAGTAATTTTTTCTGTTTACATCTGGAACAAAATGCCAGTTTCAGAGTACGCAAAACCCATCCAACTCTTTTTTCTCCTGACTCACTACTTAGGTCACGTTTTTTGCACTCTTGGATCATGGATTTTTGCTAGGATTTTTGCTAGTATGCTGTTTTTGTTGCAACCACTTTTCTGTTAACTCAAACTCAATGGTTTTTCAATAGGAAAAATTCAATCTATCTTTTTTTTTTCCTGACTGCTAATTGAGAATTTTGAGAAGTGCGAAAGTGAATAGCACAGGATAAAAGCAGCCATGCTAGTTCCCTGCAAAGTGACTTTCTCTGCCAGTTTTGACATCATCATGCTGTGCATTCACCTCGCTTGGCATCCCAGAGATAAATGGTACCTTTCTCTTGCCTCCCTTTTCTTTTAAATGAAGCTTTACTCCACAAATGAAGTCAAGGAAAGCTGATGCTTTTCATGCCATAGTGAACTCTTTAAACAGATTATTTTTTTATGCTGTGATAATCCGTTTTGGATTAGATATTCAGTAAATAGTCTCTAATGCATCATACAGTTTGTAATCTTAAGTGGCTTTTCAGCAGTTTGGGTTTTCTGTCCCTGTTGTTACTTTGGGTGATTTTTTTTTTTTTTTTTAGTGGGGGGGTGTTCTTGTT
>LTAT01000001.1:104683344-104775904 GCA_003286495.1 Chlorodrepanis virens | reverse complement strand
TTGGGTGTTTTTTTTTTTTTTTTTTTTAGTAGGGGGATGTTCTTGTTTTTTTTTAAGTATGTCTTTTTTCTAATAATAATTCACTGTTTGAAAGACCATGAACATGCTTTATATAATCAAGACCTGACTCAATCCTAAATTTTGTATAAACACCTACTATAAATTTTCATGTTCCTACGCTCCTGTATTCTGTTCTGATTGCACTGTCTCCTCTCACTGGGAAAATCTCAACTTTCTGGGACATTGTTACTTCAGAATTCCACTAGACTTGGAAATGTGAGGGAAACTGATATTTTTAAATCAGGCAATTACCAAATTTAGCCTATCACTGATAGAAAAATCTTGAGGTGTGGATTTTTTGCTTTTGTTTTTACTCATGAACCCATGTCTGTGGTGCATATGTATGCATTGTGAATTGTGCAAAGTTTAGGTTTTTTTAAGGTGGGTCTTTAGTCTCTTCTTTTTCTCCCCTAATTTTATGTTCCAAACTTACACTAAAACACCTCTGTTCTTGGAGGTTGGTTTTGTTTTGTTTTTGGTAAATGAAAGAGAAGGAAGTTGGATGGTTTTGCCAATGCTGTGCTGAAAAGATTAAAAAAAAAACAACATCTTTTTGTGGCTGCAATATTGGAAAAAAAAATCCAAGTTTTGCTTCCACTCTATTACATGAATGAATTGCTGTCCACTGCATGGATGGACTTCTCAATTACTTACAAAGCTGAGAAAACAATTACCAAGTGGTTTCCTCCTTTGAGCACTTCCATGCACTATACCCAGGGAGATTGCTCATCACACAGTGAGCACTGCAGTTCCTTGCAGGTGTATTCATTTAACATCCAGCACAAAAAATAAAACAAACCAAACAAACAAACAAAAAAACCCCCTAAAAACTATCAAGCAGTTTGACACATCCATTAGAATTAAACTTTTAAAATACAAGTATATGTCTGAGACCTCTTAGTGACTTCAGGATGCATTCAGTTTTGGATGAGTTGGTGCTGTTATGCACTAAAGTTGAATTATTTGCGGTGTCTGTGAGAGGACTTATATGTTGATGGCTACACACTGAACCAGCTTTTCACTAATCATCTAAAAGAAACTTACTTCAATCTATAGATTCTAAATGTCAGGGGAGTCCTTAAGTGTCATGGTCAATATACTGAGTGGCCTATGGTTCAGCTTGTGAAAATAAAGGGGATGTTAGGGCAGCCTGAGGTCTGCTGACCCTGTCTCCTGAATAGGCTTTGTTGTACTATTGGGGAGATAAAATTGTCTGGAAAAATGCCTCAAAAAAATGTCTGAGATGGAATGGAAGGTTTCATCCAAAAATTGATCTGGCCCTAAGACTTGCTTGTCCTCCTAAGGTGGACAAAAAGCCGAATTATGTTGTTCTTGCAGAGTAACTTATTAAGAACAGCAGAGCTTGGGTATGAGGGGAAAATAATTTTCAAGTGAGAAATTTCTCAAGAAATATTTACCTCTGATGGCTACTGAATGTAGTTTTAAGCTCCTATGATGTGCTATATTATAAATAATTGTTCATAAGGAAAAGAGTATGAGAGTATTTATGTATAAGACTAGAATTAGTAAAAGACTAAGGATTTTCAGTACTAAATTGGCTGTGAGCCCTCTTTCTAAAGAATAATAATGTTTTTATTGAGCAATGAAAATTATTTCTGTATGGAGAGAGTGGGCAGGGCTTTATCGGCTCTTTTTATGCTTCTTGGAGACCCAGCTGTTCTGGGGGGGGGGTCTTTTTGTGAGCAGTCCCAATTTCCATTAAGGAAATTAAAGGAAAACTTCCAATCTCCCTGTGCCCATACTTGAGGGATGGAATGCTTTTACAAGCAGTAGAAAATGTGGCTGAGGGGTGTTTGCCTGTGAGATTTAAGGGCTGTTCCAGAGTGGATTGACAGGGAGCAATAACTGGAGCTGTAGAAGGGAGGTAGATTGAAGGCCACTCACTCTCTTGCTCAGCTAAGGTGTTTCTGCAGTTAGTCCAGGTGCAGGAGTTTTGTTCAGGAAAGTCTTTGGAATGCTTGCAATTCCTGAGTCATCGAACATCAGCCTCACTCTGGTAATCCCTCGGGAAATCTAATTGCTAGCAGCTTCTTAGAGGTCAATATTATAGATTGCTTTTTACAGAAAGATCAAGGAAAATATCAAGCTGTACTTCTTGTTTGAAGGTGGGAGGGAGGAAGGACAGGTAGGAAAGGGCAGGGAGCTCAATAAGAGAATATGATCTGTGCACTGGGGCACTGAAGCAGCTTTTCATTGTAACCTTGTATTTGATTATGGTGCTTCAGAAGTAAAGCCCAAGGGTGAAAACAGGAGGGAATGATTAAGCACCAGCTCTGTTAAACAAATAATTTCCCATGGAGAAAGAGTTTAATGGGGAACTTTTTTGTTTTATTATTCAAACAATTTTATTTCTGTTTTCTGCATCCAAACTGTGTTTTCAAGCTCAGTTACTATAATTTTTAATTAAAAGCAGTATAGATCTTGTTAGATTTTGAGGAAGGGGCTCTACCATCTAAGCTATGTTTAATGTGGTAAATATAGGACATACATAGATTTATTTAACACTTTGAAAATTATAATAGCAAAAATGAATTCAATTTGCTTCTTATTACACAATTACAAGGAATACCTTATTCCATGAGTCAGATGTGGACTTTGAGGGTTTTTTTTTTCCTCTGAGTTTTTCAGTTCATTTATTGTGGGAGTGCTTTTAAGTAACCATATGGGTTGAACACACAGTATTGAGCAGTTGTGGCAAGCAGATAAAGTGAGTATGCAGAATAGATAAATAAGGCCACAGGAGAGTGTTTTTTAAAGTTACATTGTTAATGACTGCCTATACTTCTCCTTATCTGAGGCTGTATTAAAAGGTATGAAAGTGATTGCTTTGCAGAATCTGTGGGCTGGATCAGTATTTCAAGAATAAAATATTAGTAGGTAAATACTTCAATTTATATAACCAAAAAGCCGAAATCATGTGCTCAATGGAGCAAAAGAGCAGTTGTGATATCAAGAGCACAGGCTCATTGAGTTCTGTGTGGCCAGGCAAGCTCTCAGTGGGATTTTAGTAGAATATGTGTGAAGAATGCTAGAAAAAACTGAGTTTTAAACTCTGTTTTCTGTCTGAAAAAGAGTACTTGTAGAATGGCTTGATATAAATATAGAGGAAGAGGCTCGTGCTTAATTTTGGGGTTTTTTTTTTTAGCTTTTATGATGAAATAACAGAAGTCGATATAGATTTAGTTAACATTTAAGAGGACAATTTTATACAGAGGCCTGCTTTTTTGTCTATATAAGAAAGCACTGGGTAACACAGCAATAGCACTGTAGTATCAGAATTCTGAAAGTATCCCTTGTTGTCATTAATAGTTTTGATTGTCACTGCAGTTTTGAGATAACTGCAGTGCTAATCCTGGGCCTAAATTGCCAGGCAATATCTGGTCTTTTATGCCTGGTTCCTTTTTCTCCCCACAGTCCAGCCTGGAGTATTTAATGTGCAGCAGCTTCTCATTGCAGCGAGGGGCTGGAGACAGATCCACTGCTCTGGCATCACTGCCTTGCCTGGTTTTTCCCTCTACAGCTGTTGTGTCTTTGGGACTGAACTCCTGAAGTGGGAAGGAAGAAAGGAGAGGAGGGTGAAATGTGATGAATAGGGGGATGTGGTGTTGGAGAGGTCAGCAGTTTTACTTTTCTGTACCATGTTTGGTCATGACCTCACCTTCATCTTTTTTTGTGCTGCCCAGTGAAATTAGAGTCATACCATGCTCTTCCTGAAAGTCTTCAAAATTTTTCTTAATATTGAGGGGTACCATTCAAGTTGGTGAGTTAGAGTGAATTAAAGAGTGTAAAGAAGTATACCTTTTCAGTTTGCACCTACTTTGATTTGGGAAACATAAGTCCTCAAGGATCTCATAACGAGCAACCAAGTAGAAGTTGGTAGGTTTGAAAGGGTTCACAGGACATGGCACCAGACAATACCACAGCACATCAGTGCTCTACAATCAACTTCATTAAAGTCTGAAAATCAGAATTTTAATGGGACAGTAAGGAGAAAAAGTACAAAAGACGATCATTGGTATCTTTGGTCCCTGCAGAACCAGGATCCCATTTGGCAAGTTAGAGCTCATTTTAGCAAGGACCAAATAAATCTGCTGTGGTGAGTCTGTTCTGCTAGATCCACAGGGAGGAGGCAGGGAAGACAGGAGACCCCTGGTTTTGTACAGTTTTTATTTCAAGGCCTTCCCTGAACATTTGCTATGCTTTGCTTTCACAGTTACAGCAGTGTGCCATCTTGACATCCCAGGCTTGATAAAATCTTTCCTTGAGTGAACATTTTTCTGTTTGCCATTTTATTCCAATTATCTTTGAACAGTGCATCTTAAATAATGCTTCTCTGTAAGACAAATATTTTTCAGGTACAGTGATCTGTCAAAAAACGTTAGGATATCATAGTGTAAATTTTATCACAGGTGTCTTACATCCTGGTTTAACTAGTTTAGCATTTATTGTGCTGTAATGATTTCCATTTTCTGCTTGTTCAAATAAGCTTTTGTATTTCATGCATCTAAGGTTTGACTGACACTGGATATTTACTCTAATATGCATTTTGATAAAGTATAGAGCAATTAGAAGGAAGATGACACTTATGAGAGAAGACAAGTAGTTTTCACTAGACAATATCGTTTATCATGGTTTTATTAGAAAAAGATAGAAAAGCTGTGTACAGTTCTGGACTGAGGGCAGTGGAGTGTAGAACCATGTGCCCCTGTCAAATTGATAGAGTAAAGATGTTGAGGGAGATAATGGAAACTTTCTATTCAGTGAGGAGTGGAATGAAGAAACCATTTCTAGTCATTCTTCAGCATTGATTGCTTTTGTGCTTTAGGCTTAGATCAGAACTTGCACGTAATAAAGAGAAAGTTGAACAAATATGGAGATCCAGTTTGGAAAATAGAGTTACATGAAGCTGATCCTTTGGTGCAGAGACATCAGGAAAATGTTTAACATGGAACTTTTAATGCAGGTGGTAACTACAGTGGGGTGAAAATACCAAGGAACAAGCTGCTGGCAGTAGCACTATGTAAAACATTTAGTGTGTAGTGGAATAAATGGTCTAGTGCAAAACATATGGTTCCACATTTCTGCTTTGACCTTATTGCAAGGCAAGAAAGCCACAAAATAAACCTACACTTCAGCTGCAGCAGTTCATAGTCGTTCTGTGTTTGGGTATGTCAGGATTCTCTTCAGTTTTCTTCACACCTGGCTGTACCAGTCAGACACTTGCATATTCTACAGCTGCTTGTACCTTGCCTCTGCAATCACTGTGGCAGCGATTGGTATATTAAATTAATCACTTAGCAATTTTATTATGCAACCTTCTGAAGCTTTAGTGTACTATAATCTTCAAGCAGTGTCATTATGGTTACCTGCTGGGGCATTTTATGTTCAGTTTTTATGATGCCTTGGTATTCATTATTTGTAGTTTAGGGTTGTCCAGGAGACTGGATTTTGCAAGGCTTTTTGCAGTAACATAGGAGCACGAAGACTTTGGAGTCAGCACATCTGAAAGCAAATGACAGTGAAATAAGCAATCAGAACATCTGTTGCTGTAGCATGTTCAAGAATCTGCTGTTCCTGCATCATGCTTACATTATTTGTAAAATATTAAGTTGCTGTTAATTGAGTCTGGTTTTATTAGCCTGGGGTCAGGAAGGTTCATTACAACAGAAGTGGTGATTGCCGTAGCTGAGAATAACTTAGAATTTCAGTGAGTGGCACAGTGCAGATTTCATCAGTTTGGGATGCATTCTTCTACAGAAAAGTAACATGTGAGTCGGTGTGTAAAGAGAACAGAAAACCATCTTAGTATTATGAACAATATTATCTTTTTTCATTAAACGGTGGAGGCTTAAAGCAAGGTTAGAAGACACAATTGGAAGTAGGTTGTAAACTATAAAACAACAACAAGAACAAAAAAGGAAATAAAAATCATCAGCAAGTGATGTAAGGCTGGAATAAAAGTTGAATTATTCAAGTTTTGTAATTCTTCTGAACTATTGGGTTTTTTAGTAGAAACAGCTCAGCTGATTTTGTGATCTTTCTTTTCCTTTTCTGTTTTTGTCCTCCTCTTACACGTGAAAATATTTTTTAAAAACTGGAGGAGATAGCAAAATTATCCATAATCCAGTTTGTTAGTATGTTCACCAATGGATTTATTTTTGTGTTGTTTTTTTCAATGTGACATTGGAGGAAGTAAGGCAGAGGTGGATTGTCAGACGAGTTTCATGATTGTCTTCTGTTCTTTAGCCTACCATTAATTGAGAAAACACGTTGTTTGACAAAATCATATTTTGTCAGCACACTTCAAATGACTGTTACCCATCAAAAGTTGCAATTCAAAGTGTCTATTTCCCTCTTTTAAGGACCAGCTATTTTTATTCCTTTCTTCAAGTCAGAATCGGGCCCTGTCTCACTTGTTATTGTTTTTTTCTGCATTATTTTCAATATTTGCTCTTCAACATTGCAACAATTTTCATGATTTTATGTTTCAACTTGTAGGGTTTCTTCCCTAAATTTTAACTGAAAAATATAATGTTTCTAATAAGATTCAGGCTACTGCAAACAAGCAGTATTTACAATATAGCTTGTAAATACAAATATCAGAAGAAATAATGTTCTATTAAAATCTCTCATTTTAACAAAAATTATTGTATTAGGGTAAAAAACTTGTTTCCTAGCATGCTTTTCACTGTCTTGTTATGTATTCCCATTAATTATTATTTTGTCATATGCTAGGGTATCTCTGTATGTATGTTGGTGGAACGAAAGAAATTAGTAGCCTTAATCTTATTAGTTCCTGTATCTAAAATCTACTTGAGAAGAAGTTAAGTGCAAAATAAGCACTGAGAATCAGTAGCCTTTTAAGCATTATTATGAGTCGTGGCAATGGGACAAAATATTTGTTGAAGACGTGATAGAAATACTAAACATGTGGAAATACAGTAATGGGATCCAGTATATTAGCCAGGAATATCCACTATTTCTGCTTTATAGAATTATTTTTTCTTAAATACCTTCATGCATTTCAGCCCTGTTGTCTTGTTTTCCTGTTGCTTTAGTAGCATGCCCCTTCTACACTGAAGGTTCCTCAGCAGGAGATTCATAAGGTTAACCTTTATATAAGCCTAATTTGTGAAAAAATAAAACACTCCCACTAAAACAACCAAAATATATTAAGGAATAATACTTCATATTTCAGCTGTTTTCATTGAATAGCTTCCTTGGAATGTTTCATAATTTTTCCATCAGTGATGGCAGTTGATATTGTTGGAGTACTAAGATATATTGAGGAGTAAAGTATAATAGAAAAAAAAAAGATGCTTTATGAGAAACTTGACCTAATTTTGATGTCCTTGAGATACAAAAAGTCAACTTCCCGGAATTTTTCAGTGTGCAACAAGAGAGGAATTTCAGTGTGCAGCCGGGGGGGCTTGTTATTTTTAATAGCCATTCAGTAACTAATTCATTTGTTGAAAGTAAGAAAAAGAGCCAGAAACAGAAAAATGGAGGGCTAAATAGGGGGAAGAAGTAACACAATTTTGTTCTTGTAGTGATATTAGCTGTTTTATCAATTTAATGACTCTTATTGGCAGGCATAATCTGTTGTGATAGTCTGAGTACAGTGTGTCTGTTGCTTGTAATGACCATTGCACCTCTCACAGTCTTAAATCTGAATTGGTAAACAAAAAGAAATATCCTTTACGTAGCTATAAAGGAAAAGTATATGGGTGTTTGGAACACAGGAATAGGAAGACAGACTTAGTGAATTCTGTTTTGTTTAGTTTTGCCCAGAGGAGGGGAGTACTGAGTTGCTAACAATAGATTCTCTAAGAGTTTTAGCAACTTAATACTAACAGTGTTTCTCACTGCTAAAACATCTCCCCTTGATTTGAGGGAAGGCTACTCTGACAATCATTTTGCTCTCTGAGATCTCTGAACTTTATCTGTCTCTAAGAAATTGAGTGAAAAATGTGTTTGCTGACCTCACTTAACTAAGATGTCATTTGGCTTTTTCTCTTTGATTGTTTGTCCTATTTTGATGGGTTTCATAAACTACTAATTGTATTTTATTTGACTCTCATCTTCCATTTACTCTATCTTCTTTTATTGGACTTTTACTAGCCTGCCATGATCATTATTGGAGTAAATTATTTTTAGCCTGAATGTTTCACTCTTGCTAAGGAAGCTGGGGAGATGGCATGGGGCATTTTTAGCAGGATGAAGAGGTGTGTTTCTGTCCTGATGCGTTGGGCTCTCCTGGGGCAGTAGATCAAAAGGAAGCTGTTTACATGAGCTTAGTGATTTCCTGACAAATAATGAAAAGTTAGCTCTGTGATGTTCAGCAGAGCACATTGTCAAGTCCTGAGCTTCTTGTGACTTGCCACAAATGATCCTTGCCACCAATCTTGGCGTGAATTGGATTTCCCTTTCTGGGGGAATGTGTCAGCATATTCTACCTAATTGCTATTTGGAAGTTAGACTAGCAGAATACTTCGTAAGACTTGAACTGTTCCTTTATTAGCTTGCATAAAGACTGATTACCTAAAATTTGCTGTTTCTGTTCTGTATTTTGGGGCCATGTATTGGCAAAGTGACTGAGACAGGGCCCTCTTTAAATAACTGGGAAAATGCTGGTAGCAGTGTACAATTGTGGGAGACACCTGACTTGAGGTTTTTCTGTCTCAATTCCACCAGCATCTGAATTTGTTAACCTGCCAGAACACAAGTTCACTCTCTCCCTTCCCTCCTGCCCAGCACATGTAAATACTCTTTTCATGTGTTGTTGAGGAACAAGTGGCTTGAGAATATTCTTTGTTGCAGGCAAATTGCTTTGTGTTTCTACTTGTTTAATATAGTACAGACATGTATTTAATGGCAGTTTTTAATGGATTTGGGTAGCAATACAGACTTTTGAAGAAGGGAAAGGGCTGACTCCTTTCAATGTGAAGAATTGGTAGTCTGGATTTGAGGAAGGGGGGAAAAGTGGCTTTCATATCTGTGCTGTCAATCTGATCGTGTTTTCAGTGGGTAATGAGTGACAGTTGTTACCCGCTGGTGGCTGTGTGGTGACCTGGGTGAAAGCAATTGCAGTTGTGTTTGATTTCAGAGTCTACAGGTGCCTACACTGCAGAATAAACCAACAGAACTGACAGTAATTGGCATCGGTTTCAGCAGGCTCTGCAAGAGGTCAAGGACAATCCAGCATTCCAGGACATGGCTGGGGCAGTTTGGAGCTGTTGTCTGAGAATTTCTGTGGTTTGCCCAAGCTCTAGCTCTGCTGAGAATCAAGAGTTTTGGTTTGAATGTCACTTGCACAGTCTTCAGAAGGACTGTGTTTCCATTTAAAAGCACAAACAGTGGGAGGAGGGCAAAATAATAATCTTGTTATGAAAGTATTAATTCCTTTCTATAAGTACCCTATTGGAAGTGTATCTTTCACTTTCCATTAAATGAAATTGGAAATTAGCTTCTAAAAGTGGTTTGGATTTCCATTTTAATTAAGAACAATGAGATATAATAGCTGGGTTTGTGAAAATTTCTATGTGTGTGTATGTGCAAACACACGTGGGTTTTATGTACAGCAATTAAGCTCAGCATATTGTGTGTAATTGGTGATTTACTACAGAAAGTGGCACAATTAATAACAATTAAATGCCAATAAATGCTTAATTGCACCTTATGCTCTATATAATTGCTCAGTAGTTTCCTTTTGTATTTACTGAAGATTCAGCTATCAACAAAACTTCTGAAGTCCCTCATGGGCCTGTGTGTTTTGTGGGTATAAAGGGATTTTGGGGATTTTCTTTTTCTTGGGTTGGAGGGATCTTGCTTTGAGTTTGAGTTCTGAAAGATGATTTTTTTTTTATTATTTTAATTAGAGAACAGATTAGGGGTTTTTAGCTTCAAACTTGTTGTCTTGTTTGGTGATAGTTGAAGAAGTGGTAGCAGAAGTTTGCCATTTCATATTTAAATGTAGCTGTGTTGGACTTGTGGCAAGGACAGCTGGAAGAGACTCATCTGGTGTCTAATGGATCATTCTGCCTTCTAGTATTTTTTATTCTTTGAAGAGAAAGACAGACAGTGGAAAGAGAAGTGAGGAATTTACTCCTTTCCAGTATAAACCAAAGAGTTTGAATGAATGGTTATATCAGGGTATTCTAACCCAACCTTTTGCAAGATGATAAAGCCTGGGATCTTTTCAGCTGAGAAAATCTTCCTCTTTTCCAGGTGCTTGGATTAGGGCTGATCCTAATGGTTCCAGCTCTCCCCCTTTGTGCAAGACAGTTATGGGTGCATGCCTTGCTCCAAGAATTTTGCCTGATAAAATTCATGTGACATTTCAATAGCCTCAGCAGTACAAATAAATAAATAAATTCATTATGCATTTATATTTTTTTTTACTGCTGAGTACCACAAATATTTAATCAGCTAGCTGTAAGTACTCTTTAAATCAAAACTTGTGCCAACTCTTCGAAATCAAAACATACTTTCAGAAAAGAAAAAAAAACCACCATTGGAAATAGGAGCTATATCTGTCACAATGATTATCTTTTTTGGTTTACCTTTCTTCCACAATTTTAGAATCCCAGAGGTTACTGCTAAATTGGCAGGGCTTTTTAAAAATCCTTTTATATTTAAGAATAAAATCCATCTGTGTTTCCACTGTCATGACTTATCTTTGTGGTTTTTTATCATATAAGTTGAAGATTTTAACTTGAACATTTAGCACATAATTATGTGTTTATAAATAATAGTATTAATACATAGTGCTAAAAGATGAAGCTTTTACTGAACCAGGATTTAACTCTGAAGAGAATTTGGTGTTTGAGTACTTCAGGTGCCTTAGATAAATATTAATGTAACCATGTATTAATCTGGAAGCAGTAACTTGAATTTTCTTCCTCTTTCCTCCTTTTTCCAGATCTTTCCTGTCTTTGTCTTCCTTCTTTTCACTTTAACTGAAACACAGAAACATTGGTAGGCTTTTGTAATGAAATGGTGCCATTAGAAGGGATTTTATTAATTTCTAGTCCCATGGCATAGGAAACAGATATTTGTGCTAGATGGCAATTGAAGCAATAAAGCAATTTTGGCACAGTCTGGATGCTTACTCAACTTCCCAGACCTGGCATGAATTTTTTGTTAGTTTAGACAACTTAGGATGAAAACACAGTGCATCCAGGTACTTCTCACTGTTAAAGTATCCACTGAAGAAGTATAAATAGCTGTAGACTGTCAATGTTATTAAACTGTTGATGCATCTAATTCAAGAGATTCACATCAATTTTATCTCTCCCTTTGTGTTTCAGTGCTGAGCAGCATCATATTGTTGTTGCTTTGCATTTACATATAACCAATTAATGCCTTCTAGAAGTATATTAATGCTGTGGTTTTGAAAGCTGTTTTAAGAATTTGCTCTATCCTGTTGTGAACAGCTTATAAACAAAACAAAGAAGGTGCATGAAATAGAACTACCTGTAAGAAATCTATTTTAAGATATTTAAGATTGACCCTAGGGGACAAGTAGGAAAGAAGAAATGTATTGATGAATGAGGAGAGAGAAATTTCTAGAAATATAAAGCAGTGCTCTCAAGGAGAATAAGGAAAATGAAGGAGAATAAGAATAATGAAATATGTGGGAAATGCATTTTAAAAAAATCATGGAAAGAAAACTACTTTGGATGCATTTCCAGTCTGGTTTGTGTGCAGAACCAAGGTGATAAAGAAACTCCATTTCAGGGCTCAAGAGGAGGTTTGGGGAGCTAGGATGGGACTGCAAGGTTTGGATGGTGAAATAGAATTCCATTCAATGGCAATTCATTCCAAAAATAATGTTTTAAGAAGGGAGTGAGTAAGACTTTGTTAAATTGTTTTACTTAAAATGATGCGTTCAGAAGTCTGTTCTAAGCCTGAATAGCTCACCCAACAGGAGAAGTTAAGGCATGCTAATCTTTTATGGGGCTATTGGAGAAGAAAGTACTGTGATCATCCTTTGGTTTGTACAGTTAAACAAGCAGGCTCTCATTCATGTGTGGATTAAGAAGCAATAGTTTTTCACATAGATTCAGAGCAAGGCTGATGCATGAATGACTTTTTGGTGAGATATGTAAACTGCATATTAGTGATATAAAAAGTGATTTTAAAGATAACACAAACTTATTGCAGCCCTTTTCTAATTGAACCATGTTTGCAGAAATTTCAGTCACAAGAGAAACAAACTGTTCTGATTATGAAGTGACATATTATAAACATATCATGGATCAGTAAAATGTAATAAACAATATAATTTGTAAATATATGTTCTAGCATCACATGTAAGTTTTAAAAGAGGACATCTCTTTGTTTAATCTTTGCCTCCTTCTTTATTTTTGTCTTGGAAGTCAAAAAAAAGTTTTAATGTTGAGTAACGTCTTTGCTTTAATAACAGATTGTTGACTTTTTAAAGTTTTCTGTGTTTCTGTGTTAGTTCACTTTTGAGTCTTTGCCAGTTTTTCTTTGCCAATTTCTTTTCTTTTTCTGACCAGCTGATTTGATACATAGCTTGCATTTCTGCATATTTCACTTGGGTTGGAGGAAACCCAGGTGAAACTCATTTTACTCTTTGCATGCTAAGGGCATTTTGATTCTTGTTATATTCCTCGGATCAACTGTACGTTTTTCTCTGTTTGAATTTAGTGCTATGTTTTCAATAATATTTTTAGATGACCTGAGAAATTCTTGATCAGTATCAATTTTGTTCCCTTGTGGACTGGATTCCACCTTGTCTGAATGTACCAAAAAATCAATCAATAAATGAAAAAGTCTTTTTGGTTTTCATTTTATGATGAGGGAAAGCTGACTTGGTCACAATCAAGAGAGACCTGATGACATTGCAAACTTGATTATGGAGGATGTTTTTCCCCTTCTATTCATATGGAAAAATGTTCTTGTTGTGGAGAAGGTAAAATCTAATTTAAGACTCACAACTTTATCAAGTGGATGTGTTTTTAAATGGATCTCTCCTGTTATGGTAGAAATGAAACATTCAGAGTTATGTCTGCAGATGAAGAGACTTTGGTTCAGTTGAAGCAGCCCAGCCTTGTTATGAGTCTCCCTCTCTTTTGTCATCTGTGGAGTGAGGTAACCCTTGTCCTGCTGGTGCTAGAGCAGCACAGAAAAAGAGCTGCTCAACAGCCTAGTAGATGTTTAAAGCAATTTAGAGTTTTAGTATGGATATTTTTGCTGTGCGATGCTTTAGAAATTGGCTGCTGCTTATTTTTGTTTTACACAAGTGGTTTGGTTTACATGGGTGTAAGTGGTGTAGGGCTGGAGAGGAGAGTTAATACTGCCTTTTCTCTGTTAGGCAGCATCCTTAGAGGAAAAGCCAGACTTCTGCAATCCATTGACTTTGTTTCTGTGGTTTTCCTTTTTATTTTATTAACCTATATGCTTGATTTTTACTTTGGATGAAATATCACATGAGGAATTTAGGACAATTCCTCATCTTTTTTTATTACTGTCTGTGAAATTCCAAAATGATTTACAGAAAGAAAATAAATCTAAGCTACAGGTGTTTATTAGGTTTCTTTATCCAGTATTTGAAGGAATGCTTAACAGCTCCTTGTGCTGTTTGTGCATCTGAGTGCACACATGTGCAAATATATAGAAATATACATATTGTGTCTAAGACAGCTATTTAGACTGCCTAAATAGCTGTAAGGCTGTACAAGCATTTTTGTAACCTCAAGTAAAATATGTCCTTACAACATATGAAGGTGATTCCTTATATACTTTATTTATGCTCTTGACTGATATTTTATGTGCAAGGCCCTCAATCATCTTCAATGATATAAGATATGCTAAAGGTTTAGGACTTAATTCTCCTCAAGCAGTGCCAGTTAAACATGAAATGTACTGCAGATATTGCTAATTAGTCATTATTATTCTCAGATGCTGCTGTCTTTTAACTATAGCAATGCTTTGAAAAATTGTGGTTTCCCCACTACTGTCATCCATCACTTTTTATGTATCATCTCCTTTCATTGCAGTTGATTGTGACATGTTTGCTGGGATGTCTTAGTTTTGATTGCTATCATGCCCTACTTGTGAAATTATAGGTTTTATTGCACTGAAGATTTTTAGATTGGATGTTATAAAATATTAGCCTCAATTGAAATATTTCTTCTTTTAATTTCTGTTTTTAATGTGAGTGCTTGATACTCTGAAGGCTAGAAACAGCTGTTTGCAGGAAAGGACAGTGCACTTGGGTTTATTTCAAGACGCAGCGCTTTAACTTCCTGACATGGCCGCAGTCACTCCTGCTGTGTGTGGCTTTGCACCAGATAACTTCTGAATGTCCCTTCCAGTTTAGTCTATGGTCTTCTCCGTGGTCAGAGAGTTGCCAAAATCCTTAGGGAATTTAAGCTTGTAGACACTCCTGTCAGTAAGAGCAAGAGAAAAAGCTGGCACAGGAATTCTTCATCTAGTCCAGGTCAGTGCTCAATTGCTCTCACTTCTAGCTATTTTCCAAATTGTATGGAATAATTTTTTTTTAATGCAGGAAGTGTTTACACATGAGAAGTTCAGCCATTTTCTTCTTTCATTCTTCTATAATTTTTTCAGGATGATCCAAATTTTGGGGGGATTGTTGTTTCACTCCTGTGATTTCTGTTTCATTGTCATTTCATTGCTGTGATTGTGTATGGGATTCTGAGGAAAAGTTTAAAAACATGAGGTAATGCATTTTAGCATGCAACTTTTTTCCTCCCTGCTAATAATTTTTGAAGTTTGAAACAAAAGTTTCCTGCCCAATATTTTAATTTATGACACTTAATCTTATATAGGTTTTTTTTTTTTACTTGTTGTCTGTATTTTATTTACAGAGTGCTTTGGGCACCTGCTGTAATATGCTAGGCTAACTGATTGAGAATATTTGAAATCTAATATTTCCTTAATGGCTTGTTTTAAAGTAAAAACTGTTGCAAGACATGATGGGCACTGCAATTTATTTTTGACAAATAATACTTATTATAATGAGCCTAGAGGTCATTATGTGTGAGGTACAATGCTATATAAATGTCTACTATTATTTTTTATTACTGAGTAATTTACAATTCCATTGTCAGTCAGTGACCCATGTATGAACATCTCTTTATCCCAGTCACAGCAGATCTTTTCTTTCACAAGAAAAAAAAAATCCAGTCCTTGTTGCCTTAGAAGATTCTCTGACAAAAGGCATTATCATGAAATAATTGATTGTGCTGGAGAATTACAAATGTTGCAGCACCACCAAGGTCATATAACCCTCAGCAATGTGGGTTACTCAACAATAAGAGTGCTTTGTTGAGAAATATTGCTTTTGCAAAATGGTTTAATAGTAGTACAAAGAGGATGTTCAGAATTTGAAAAAGCTGTGTTTTAAGAGAAATGCTGCCCAGAAGCAAAACCCATCCTAACAGTGGTAATGGTTTGGTGGGACACTATGGGTGATAAAAATGCTAATGACCAAAGTTAAGTATCCTATAGCAAGTCCATGCAGTTTGCAGTCTGATCTTTGCCTTTTGAAACAACTTGGATTTATGAAGAACTTAAACTGTATACCACGGTGTTCCAGGAGCAGAACACATGCTTAAGCTTTCTGCATCTCAAATATTTAAATCCAGTGGGCCAATGATTCTAACAATAGTCTGATGACACTTAAGAGGTCAGAATAACTTTGTTTAATTGGCAGGATTTCTGTCATTGCTGAGTAGATAATTTACCCTAAGTATATTGTAATAGCAATTCAAGCTGTGGCAGATTCATCTCTCTGTCTGTAGCAACACAGAGAACAATGATTGATTTTAGTTGTGTCATTAGAATGTACTGATAAAAAGAAAATGTTGTAACCAGGACAAACTTGGTGTGCAAAAGCACCTGTCACAGGAAACCAGAAAAGAGGTGATCCAATTCATTTATTTCTCTGTTCAAGAGACAATTTGTCTACGTTCCATATACTTATGCTGCAAATTAATTTAGATTGGAAAGGAATATTCTTCTGTGTAACTAATACTGGTGCTGCAATGAGCATCTCTATAGTGGGATCCTGATTACTGTAAAAATGCATTAACATCCAGAAACTTATGCTGAGAGATGGTGCTTTCATTCCATAGTTTCTGCAGCAGGTGCTCAGGAGTTTTGAAATCAAGTATTTATACATAATTTTTTTTAGGGTCTTTATTTATGCCCTTAGGATTCCTGTGCATTGATCTTGTATCCAGCAATTAATCATTTTCATTGAGCAACTTTCAAAGCTGAGTTCTGAATTTGCTTCAGAGCATGTGAAAATTCACCTTTAAAGATCTGAAACCAGCTTTTTATCAGTATGTAATCTGCAGAATCTTTCTGAACAGAAATTATATCACTCTTTAGTCCTCATATAAGAAAATATGTAGGTTTTCTGATGTTCCTTCATTCATTCAGGTTGGGATATTGTGGGTTATCTCTTGGCCAGTCTTGTGGAGTCCTTGCTGATTTAGTTGCAGTCTTGGTGGATGTGGAGAAGGCAACATAAGGGCTGAGTAGAACTTATTGAACTTGATGTGCCAAATGCTCCATTCATTGTCACGCTCACATGAAAACTTGAGGTAGCAAGTCTTTTTGGGAATGGGATTGATTTTTTTTTTTTTTTTGTCAGTTATAGCATTGGGAAACCTTGTCTTAGTGTGCAGAGGGGGAAAAAAAAGTGAATAAAGATATCAAGCCAAGATGCCGAGAAAAATGACCAGACTTTGAAGCTCAAGTGTAAACCCCACATGTCTTAGCTCTTTCTTGGGTATAAATTACTTAGTTTTGTTTATAAAGGCAATTTAAAGACTTGTCTCTTTTTGTAAGTGCTGGAACCATCTTTAAAAAAAAAAAAATCTTTACAAGCATGGAGGTTGAATTTCTGTTATGAGAGATTTGACAAAAACAGTGTGTTTGCATGGCAAAAAGTAGGGATTATTTTTTAACCTAATGGTGGGGAGTCACTCTCATTGCCATTTACTCAGGTAGGGTGAGATGCATTTGTCAGGTCTGTATTTGCTAAAGAGGTGAATGGATTTTGGTCAGCTGACCCTATAGCCAGTCCTGCATCCTTTTCCTTTGAAGGGAGGGTGTAGATTGTGGACTTGAGTTTCCCTGTAAAACTGTCTGCCAAGCTGATCCCTGTGTATTGGTCTCCTGGCCAGGCCACGCTTGTCATTAGATGCTAGGATTTCCAGTCTGTTTTCCAATCTTAGGTCGCTTTTTGGATTTTGGTAAAGCTGTTGGTACTGTCTGTCACAGGATCCATCTGGACAAATCCCCCAGCTGGATAAGCAGTTGGCTCATGGGTTGGGCACAAAGAGTTACAGTGACAGGGGTGACATCGGACTGGTGACCTGCCACCAGTGGGGTTCCACAGAGCTCCATCCTCGGCCCTGTGCTCTTCAACATCTTCATAAGCAGCTTGAACACAGGACTCAAAGGTATTGCAAGAAGCTTTGCTGATAATACTAAAGTGAGAGGAGCTGCTGACTCCCTAGGGGACAGGAATGCCATGCAGAAATCACATGGCTGGGCAGTCACCAGCCGTATCAAGTTTAACAAGGGCAAGTGCAGGGTTCTGCACCTGAGATGGGACAACACTGGATGTGTGAATACCCTGGGGAATGAGAGGCTGGAAAGCAGTGGAAAGGACCTGGGGGTCCTGGGGATTCAGCAATGCCCTGGCAGCCTGGAGGGACATCCCTGTCCTGGTGCCAATATTATTTCCTACTTTGATTTTTCTACAAAATGTTTATTTATTCTTGGAAAGTCTTACCCTGAATTGTTATTCTGTCATTTTTCTTTACAGGGATTATAGATGTATTTCTTTAAACATCTTGACCCTATAAGTTGAATCTTCATATTTGTTTTAACTTGGATGTTTAATCTTATTTGATTATCGCAAATATCATGAATCCTTTTGAAGACATTTCCTACTCTTGTTTTTCTGATGAGCTAAAATTGCTGGAAGATAAATCTTGGGAGATTGCTCTCTTTAGTTACTACACATGTTGACTGATTATATATTATTTTCTTGATTGTTATTCATGGCAGTGCTTGACACCAGTTTCTGGGAACACTGAGGGAGCTAAGCCTGTCTTTTAAGAGGTGACCCAAAATAACATGTCTTCATATGGAGTGATCCACTGGAGCGGAATTTCATCCTCTAATGTTCTATGATTACACAGCACTTCCCAGAGTGTTTTGCACTTTTTATCTGGAGAGTTCAGTGGGAATACAGCCATGTTCATTGCCCTCTTGCTAGAAAGGCTTTCAAGTGAAGATGGCTTTTCACAACAACTAACAGAAAGCAATATTGCTTTTGCCCTCAAAATTGCTGAACCTTTGGCAAAGAATCAACACTTGTGAGAAGAGCTGCTAAACGTGCTTTATCTTCTGCCAGAAGAGGAAGGGAAAGTGTAGGAAGTTGTCCAGATTGATTGAAGCTCCTTAGCAATGGTGTCCACATCACTAAGACTGGGGGGTCTCCCGTGTGCTAGCAGGTGGTGAAAGCCTGTGCCAAGCCCCCCAGATGACCACATGGGGCCACCTTTCCCAATGCCAAGTCAGTGTGAGTTTTGTGGAGTTACTCCTGTGTTTATTCTGCAGTTCTTAAGGGATAACAGCCTTTGCTGAGTCAGACTCACGGTTTCTGAATAACAGCCTTTGTGAGGTCTGTCACTCAGTTTCATATCAGCACCTGTGGACTTCTACTTTCCTGTACTCCTCCATCTACCACATCAGACTGAAGCTGTCCTTTTTGGGGAGAAATGCCTCTGAATACACTTACTTAAACAGTGATTCTTTTCTCCAAACACTTCGGGACTAGAAATAAATGCCTTTTCAGTAGCTGAAATCTGTTGCTATTGTACAACAAAGATTAAGCCTCTGTTGTCACTTTGGTTTTCCCCTTGTCTTTCTCTGCAAGCTGGAGGAAACCCAGTGAGTTTGCTGTGCTGCATTTACTGATAGGCCACCATCCTTCCTTGTGGAGGACTAAAAGCTCCCACTGCAAACATGTCACTTGGCATTCACTTGTGTTTCACTAAGCTTGTGGTGAAAAGAAAAGTTACCTAAACACAATGTAGCTCCTAGTCTTGAGATTAATTCTTTTGCCAAAAGGTGTTTTAGAGCAAGAAAACCCTTTTGAAATAAACTACTGCCAGTTTGCTTTTCTTATTGGAGCTTATCCTTCCCTTTTGCAGAGACAGGGAAAGGTTTAAAAATGTTTGTAGACTGCCACAAGAAGCACTGTTAAAAATGTTTCTCATGACTTCAAAAGAACCTTAAAATACTGTCATTCAATAATATAAAGCAGAGAGTCACTTTTAGTACAGACAGCTTTTCCAGAAGTGGTAGTGTATCTGTTGTTCATGTTCTCTGTTTTGTTAATATGAGAACTATCAGCTTGTCTTAAATTCTTCTTTTTCCTTAATATGAGTGAGAGAAGCATCACCAAAGGTGACTCATACATTCATATTCATGTGTACCTTACCTAGAGTACAGTAATTCATCTCAGAAAGAGAAGTTCTTTATTACAGAATGTTTAGTCACTAATGATGCAGTGTTTTTAGAGACTGAAAAACCTAAAAATACTGAAATTAGAAATATAGAATGCAGTTTTAAATAAAATTCTAGAGTTAATCAAAATTACTTTCATTTTGGCAATATACTTACTTTCAGTGTGGAAAAAGTTGTGTAAGACCCATTCAAGGATTTTTTTTTTTTACATTACATAAAATAAAATAGTAATCTCTCTAAACCAAGATTAATTTTCAAATAAAGTTCATGTTATACGAATATAATAGCTTTTATCCATAACAAATTATCACTTGTCTAGAGAGGGGGACAAGAAAATGGGACGAAAGAAAACCTGAGATGGAGGCAAAAATAGCATTTAGACCGTTTTAGCTGATTAAGAGACTATGAGAACCTGTTTCCTGAGCTGAAATCTGCCATCAGTGAAATAAAACCCCTGCACATGAACTAGAGGTGCATCCCCAAAACTGTCAGATCACATATGACAGGTGCTTCCAGAGACCTGGTTCTCAGGGAGTAGGGGGAAGTATTAATTCCAACTTTGCAGGAAAGACATCAGCAGAGATAATTTTTAATATAAAGGGCAATAAATAATGAAAACTTAGTGATTCAGAAATCCATAAGACTGGGAGGGAAATGAAGAGTTTTTCTTTCTCCTGTGCAAGTTTCACTCCAGACAGGTTTCATTCCTGTGGTCTAGAAAAATGAAATGTCTCTCATGTCTTCTTTCTCTCTTCTGTCTCACAGTTTAGCTCATTTAATGAAACAAGAATCTGAATTTGCCAGGTGTTTTCACCTTCTTTTTTTTTGCTTCAACTTTGGATTCACTAAGTATTTTGCTCATCCCCAAAATATCTGTAGTTTGCATGAGGGGCAAGTTTGTCCTTGTTCAGTGCTATGATAAATGAAGCCTAAGAGAGGAGTGATTCACTCTAAGAAAGGGCCTTTGGATTCTGACAGAAATTTCATCTGGAATTGTTTTTGAATTTTGTTGCTGTTCCCAACTGGTAATGTGAGATCATATAGAAAATGTTTATGTAGTGTAGTCCAGTTAATGGCCTTGGCTCTTCAGCCAGTTTGGGTTCATTTTATTCTGTAAAAGGTCTCTGCCTGAAAACAGAAGGTGTTGCTGTTGGGAGACGCCCATCCAGATAAATCCCTGTTTGTGGAAAGCAAAATTCTGACAAATAATCCTACAGTAATCATCCCTCATTGCTGCTAGAAACAAAGTTGTGTTTTGCAGCTGTTGGAAGTAATTTTGTGTGGAGCAAGGCTAACTGCAGTGAAGTTCATCCATAATTTAAAATTTCTTGAATTGCTTCAGTCATAAAGTCAGAATCAAAGAAGAAGCAGCCTTTGGGTTAGGATTAGTGAGCATGAAAATGAACAGAAATGAATCAGCAAATTATATTGAGATAACAGTAAAGCTTCCCTTTTTTTACTGAAATTGTAAATATAGCTGTAACTATAAGATGATGAAAATATTTTTTGTGTATGGAAGCTTTTTATGACCACAAAAAGGACTAATTTATCTTTTTTTTTCTCATCCTGTAAGTGACATATTCTGAAAAAAAATATTCTGGGAGTTTCAGGGTTGGTTTTTGTTAATTTTTTTTTTTTAAAAGAAAATGACTAGAATTTTCCCATACTGTATGAAACATTAAAGCTAGGAAAAAATACCTGTCTAGGGGAAAAAAAGGTGGGTTTTTTTCCCAACATACTTTAATAATTAATTTTGTAATCAATATATTGAACATGATGAAACCCTTAGACTATAAAGGCATAACAGCAAAGTGGTGGAATATGCATTATGTTTCTGTTCATATGCCTTCATATAATAGACACATAATTTTCATTCTATTTCTCCATGCATCTCAGTTCAGAGTTTCACATATTTTATATCAGGATAAATTGCCCAAAGTAATGATTTACAGCCTTTACTAGCAATGATTTATTCCCCACAAATTTCATTTCAGTGGAATGATGTGCTGTAATGTGGCGTTCAGCATCATCTAAAAGATCTGCTTTATTTGGGGTAGACAAATAACATTTTCTGTATATGAACTTCCATTTTAATTTTTTTTTTTTTTTTCAGTAGCCTAAGTGTTAAAGCCTGAAAGGATTTAGAAAGCTGCAGTGAATGTGTTAAGACTGTTAATGAAGCCTCTGAATCTAAGGACAAAATTAGCTCTCACACCCACACTGCGCAAAGTACAGCAACTGTCTGATGGAATTGCATCATGGCTTTTACCTGGGGACACGGGTATTATGTTCACTTGAAATGATGGAATTGGGAAGACAGATGTCCCCAGCGGACGCTTTAAGGAGTTTGTACCTACATAAATTGCTCGACAAAAATCCCTGAAATTTGAACATGAAACCTATGCAAAAATGCTTAAGTGTGAGCCGTGGGTAATGCATTCCCTCGTGCAATATCTGCTTTTAAGTGTGTACAGGAATATACTTTTGATACAGAATAACCTGAGAAAGAAAGAGAGAGAAGAAAAGGAACTTTTGACAGCAAGGACTTTGAACTGCTTTATTTTGTTGGAGGGTAAGACAAAACTGCATATGAGACTGATTCCTCAGAATCAAGCTCTAGAGAATGAAAAAGGAGCAGGTTCTCATTTCCTCCATTTCTGTGAGTGGGAAAGATGCCTGTGGCTGTAGTCATGGAGAAGGAGAATCTCCAAGATCTAGAATATCCTGTTCTTCTCACCTCTCAGCCCACACAAGTTCCTTCTTTCATGTGTAGCACAGCCATCAGGCCCAGGAGATTGGTGAAAAACAAGACCAGGAGAACAGCCATTCCCTTGAGAACACATTGTTGGTCCTGTGCTGCTGATTTAATCTATTTCTTCTTGATTTTATATAAGTTGTTTGTGCAAGATCGTGACTGAATAGCAGTTGGCATGATGCTGCAGTGTAGGCTTGGAATAGGATATAAGAAAGCATTGCAGGAGGAAGTAGAGACAGCAGGGAGGAAGGGATAGGATCAGATTCCTACAGACAGCACTGAAATCAAAATATTCAGGATAGAGGACAATGATGGAAAATGAATACAGATATGCCTGTAGATGTAGCTGGCAGTATAAAAGCACAAAGTGAAATTGCTAATTGCGAGAGCAAAAAAAAAATTACAATTGCAATATGTTTGTACCTGACATTCTTTGCAGTAAGTGAAATGGTCTCTGCTCATCCACTTTGCCCAGAAATATAGGAAGTGATCTGCAGGTCAGTTTCTTGCCAGCAACACAGTGGTGCTTGTTGTCCAGAGGAAGCTCACTGATAAGCAGGAATTATAAACTCTTTTTTTCTCTTCTTTTAACAGAAGACTTTGAGTGGGAGTCTTAAGCAGGCAGTAATTAAGAACCTTAGTATAGATTTTAAAACAGGGATTTTTATAAGCACTTAATAAAATTTAAAAAGTAAGCTTGAAGTCTTCAGCCTTCAAGATTAAGTATAATTTCTTCATAATGGGGGACTGAGTGTGCTGATGATGAGAAGGAAGCTTTTCATAAAAAAGAGTTTATGTATTTCTTCATGAAGTGTGTTGCTCCAATAGCACAGAACTAAGCATTTCTGTATTGTGCCTCCTCACATATCTCTGTAACTTCCATAATAATGAAAAACACACTGGCTTCTTCCTCCTTGAAAAGGAAAATGTGTTGCTTTTAATAAAAGCAGTTGCATTTCATGCCCATAATTTTGTTATTCCTTATGTGGATCAAGCTAATGTAGGACCTTTGCTTTATTAAAGTGAGTATTATTAGAACTACATAGCCCATCATGTAAGACTGGAGTTTTATATTTGATTCTTGTGCTTCTTAGAACCCCGTATGAAATTAAAGTGTGTTTGGAGCCATTGAATGATATTTACAGTCATCAAAATTCAGGGTCATTTTGTATGTATTTTAAATGTAGTAATACCAGGACATCGAAGTTTAGAAATTTATTTTGGAAGAATTTTTTGGAACTATGAATTTAGGGCATGTGAGAGTCGTAAAACTTATATTCTAGAAGAAATTGATAAATTATGACTATTATCAGTGCTTTTTAGATGTAGTATTTTATAAACATGATAATAAGGGGAAGTCAAAAATCTTCACAGATCCATTTTACAGCAATGGGTTGAGGCATGTGCACACAAAATCCTAGACAAATTACCAAATATAGGAGATCACTTGCCTGGGATACTGAAATCAGTTTTAAGTAGGACTCTTTGACAAGGCAAATTGAGAAAAAGCATTTATGATTAGGAAATTAGTAAGTTAAAATCCTGTAAAATAATTCATAATTTACAGATAAAAGGCAAGAAATTGAATAAATTAAAAATGCCTTTTAACTCCATGTACAGTCACAAAGGAAGGTGCATATATTCCTTGTGTACTATTTACTCAGCAATTGACACATTCTGACTTGTGATATTTACCTTTACAATTTCTGTTGTGAGGGCTGAATCTTGTTTATGTTGAAAATGGATTAGTTTGGTTTTAACTCCGTTTCTGTAGAGCTACAGTATCCTACAACTTATTCTGAAATCCTGTCAATGGTCATACAGATTAATTTGCTAGCTAAACCTGCTTTTGCTTTCTCTCAGGAGCCTGAGGCTATAGTCCTTAGCACCTTTTTAGTCATCAGATCAGTACTTGGCAAGGGAGTGATAGCACTGCCTATCACTTCTAAAATATGAGAAGCTACGAAGGAAATGTAAAATACCAGGAAAAAAGCAGATGTACTATTAAAACTTGTATACAAATTCCAGAGTATATGATAGAACAAATACATGGCATATAGCTGTCAATTAAGTTGATAAATAAAGCTTACTCTTCTAGTTGATTAAAAAAACCTACAAAACTTGGGGGGAGACGAATGCAGAAGAAAACTGTAGTAATTTTGCATTTTTGCAAAAGCTTGGCTGTTGCTTTGCTAAGCCTGACTTGCAAAATTAATTCAAATTGGCTTGGATAAAAGCACTGTCATGTGGATTAAAAGTTGGCTGAAACACTACAAACAAAGGGTGTCTTGAGGGTACCATAGGGATCACTGCTAGAACCAGTCATTTTTCATGTCTTTATTAATGATCAGGGAGAGTGTTTAACAACATGCTAATAGAATTAACATGTAATACCAAACTACGAGGAGATGGAAATACTTTAAAGTTTAGAAAAATAAAAATATGCCAGGTCCACAGAGAGATTTGGAACACGGCAGAAGTACCGCAGTGAGCTTCATCTTCAAGGAATGCAGTCCAATTAGATCTGATGAGGAGAATTTGGAAGATGGATAACATACTTGAAGAAACTTGGAAGCACTGAGGTAGGGGGAAAAACAAAAGGCTGAAAGGAAGAGTGATACTCAACAGCAAACCAAATCTGCATCAACCATGAATGAGGGTGGCAAAGGAGGGTGATGGCAGCTGGAGCAGCCCAGGAGATCCTGGGGCTGTGGGTTGGGCTCTCAGCAGCTAGGTTGAAATTTCCAAGTTTTTTAGAGCAGGCAGCTGGTAAATGCTGCAGTGGGAAATAGCCATAAAATGACAGATTAGTTGTTTATGTGTTTTCTTCCTACTTTCTTTGGATCTGCTATGATGCTCTAAAGTGCACGTTGTTTAAATATTGCAGCTGTGAAATAGGAGCATTTGAGCTAATACTGAGTAGTGATGGAGCTAAATTATTACTCCTAAAGTACCAATGGTAAGTATTTGGCAGAATCTTCAAGTAATAAATCCAATCACAAATAAATAATGGGAAATACAACAGCATTGAATACCCCTGAGAGTGAAAGCAATTTTGTGCACGTAGAGCATCAACTAAACAATCTTCAGATCTCAAGAATTTTATATTTTTGTAAGTGAAATATAAACACTTCTTATATCAGGATAAATGATGACTGAGTCATGGTTACATGACATTCTTAGTACTAAATTCTTGAAGAAATAGATTGATTTTCTATATACGTTATTCAGATCACCTTAACAGCTAATGAACTGCTTTTGGAAATCTTCACTTGCAGTTTACCAATTTACAAGTCTTTGAAATTGTATTGTAGATATATCTCCCCCACACTTGAACTGCCTTATTGTGAACAGGCAGCTTTTGTCCAATTTTACTAGATATTTCTAAGATTAATGTTTAGAATTGGGAAAAATAACTTAGTGTTTTGGAGGCTTGACTATCATATAAAAATGTATAAATTATTATATCTGCATTGATCATTTAACTAATATGTCTTCATTTGAGACCTTATTTTTTGTTTAAATGAAGTTCTACTTGGTTTCCAGCTGGAATAGCTTGCATACACACTGACAGTGTGTTTTGCTTGATGGGAGCAGGTGCTTCTTGCTGGTTGTTTTCCTAGTTATGTTTAAGGAATGCTTTCCAGACTGGTTGTTTTCTCTCACAGAACTCCACAAAAGTTTGAGCATTCTGGATTCTCCTTATTTGGAACCTTTTTTAACCAGAAAAACAACACATCTGTGTTAGGAATCAATTGCATAAGTGTTTTAAAAATACTTGTGTTCTTATTTCTCTTTGAAAGAATCTTTGTAAGAAGTTGTGGACTTGCAGTAACAAGAATCTGTATCATTCTCTAGCAGTGTTCAGTGTGGTTTTCCAGCTTCAACAGCTAATGGGAGGCAAGATTTGTTGTGGAAATGTGTGAGACACAGATAGCAGATCTTCTCTGCCAGCTGTTTCTTACGTATTTGCTTCCAGTTGGCCCACACTTCTTGTTCTGGACATGGCCAAACAGCCCACATTGTTGGAAAAGCGTTTGCATTGATTTTCAAGCTGTTCATTCAGGAAGAATGTTTGAAGCAGCAGTGATAGGTTGGGAAACCTTTACTGCCTTAATTGTGTGTGGAACTAAAGGCGAATTACATCGGAAAATCGATCTGTCTGAACAGTAACCATTTTCTTAAATTATTAAGCGGTTTATGTATCATGGTTATGCATGAGATATGGCCTCAAAGGAGAGATTGTCTCCTGTAGCACTGGTACTTAATTGAAGAGAAGCTGGAAATGTCTCTGTCACCTCTGATGGGATCTCTATGTGTAGGTTCCATTGAGGCTTTTTGGGGAGTACAGGGATGAAATTCTAAGGATTTTGTTACACGTGCATTACTGTGAATTAGTGAACAGAACCTAGAGAAGAAAATGCCGAGAAAAAAAACACCCCTTAGTGCTAACTCATTTATCAGCTGTTTGTAAAGCAGCAGAAGTTTCCATCTTGCATAAAACCCTGAGAACGAAGTCGGCACCTCAGAATGGTGTTGGTCTTGGTTCCAGTAATCTGTTTAGTATTCTGCTGAACCCTGGGGCTGTCTGAGTGCCCTCTATCAATAACAAAGGCTCAGTTGTTTTATTTGCTTAGTAGTTTGCGCCACCTTTAGTCAGCACATTGAAATCTACATTTTGAGTGCTTTTTTTGAAGCATTTGTGAAATAGATTTTTGCCTTCTGTTGATGATTAAGGTAACATGGTACTGTTCCAGACTGCAAGGAAATGCAATGGGTTTTATTTGTGATTAAATAGATGCAAATCTGCATATATACTTTTTCCCCCATATTTTTTAGCTTCAAACTGTGAGGCTACTTGGTCTGTGGGCATATTTATTCCACTGTAGTACCGGTATAAGCAAATAAAAAGCTGGGCATGAAATTAGATTTTGATCAGAAAATGGAGTTCTGGTTATGTATTTTTTATGTGCACAGTAGTATTATAGATTTACAATATTTGAAGGGACAAATATAATATGCATGCTAATTTCCAAAGACTGGAGTATATCTTTGTCACACCTGTAAACATAAACAAATTGAGTTCATGAAGTGAAGTTGGTAAACGACTCAAACTTGCAAGGTCACTTTGCAAGTCTTTGAGAAGTTTTTACTCTTTTAAAGGTTTTAAAATATTAGCTGTCTAATCCTTTCACAAGCTAAGTGAGGAAGGCAGTGAGTACAGTCACACCATTGAGCTCCAGACAGAGAGGTTCCACCACAGCACCCAGGAATTTGCCTAACTCTGGACTTAAGCCCTGACTCTGAGTTGGTCTAGGCTTACTTTGGCATGGTGTGATTTTGAGGAGATTGCCTGGTTTTGGAGCTTACCTGCCTCTGGATTCAAGCCCGTGCCCTCTGGGGTTGGTCTAGGCCCACTTTGGTTTTGAGGAGAACCAGCGCTCCTCACAGATGGCAAAGACCATGGAGCATCCTCCAGGGAGCACCACAAGTTCTTCCTGCCCTGGAGCCTCATCCTGGCTTCAAGTTACCCAGGGCAGATCAGAGACAGCCAGTGAAATGAAGTGTCATTATTCCTGTTCCAATGGAGGGGTTTTTTTATCCAAGAGTTTAAGCCAGGAAGCAATCATTAGAACGTTCTGCTTGTTAACAGCAGTGATTGCTCTTGAAGACTGTATATTGCTTATACATATTGACATACTGTAGAAGCATGACCTGGTATTAATCAAAAGGCACTTGGCAGAATCAATTAACACAGATGTTTGTTTGATTTATTATTTGTTGCTCTTTGTTGTTCCATTAGTTATTTGCTGAACGTGGTTGATTAGCTATTCTCCTTTGTTTCCAGTTACAGTAATAAATTTTTCTGAAGAGTTTGTTTAAACCTTTCACTTTGACACATAAAGCTAATAAAAGTAAGAAGATGCACTGTGCAAGATCTCTTCAGGAAACTCTCTGCAGTGCTGTAGTACAGAGTTGAAGAAGGCAGGTTAAGCCCCCTGATTTTGCATTTAATTCACAAAGGAATGTGCCAGACATTGGTGGTTGTCTGGAGAACTGGTGATAAAAACAGTATGATATTGCAACTGATGTGCCAGATAAAATAAAACGTAGGAAGACCAAGACTGGCATCTCTAGAAGGGAATACAGATTACCTAGTTTATCAATGGAAAAGACACCATCTGTTTTCTCTTTTCTCTGCGAAGAGGTAGGAACATTGTATTTGTGAGTTGGATATTTATAGTTTTATATATGTGAAAAGCTTTCCCCCCTTCCCCTTATTTGTTTGTTTGTTTGTTTTTAACATGAGGTAACATCATGTCTCAAAAAGAGAACTGACAATTGCTGAAATTGGTAATAGAGCACTGCTTTGATCATTTCTGTAATGTGAAGACTTGTACTGTGGGCACACAGGTGCTGGAATGGTTTTGAATTTAGGGAATTTTTATGACTTATCCATTGCATGCAAGGTATGTTGTTGCTTTTAACAAGTTTTCATAGGTTTTGCTGTTTGATAGCATTTGCTAGTAATTTCCTACAGTTGAAAGCTGTGTAGCATAAAACCACTTCATATTGTATCCTTTAATTGACTATAATCAAGAATTTAGCACACATTGTTTGAAAGGGACTATGTAATCTCAGCTAAGAATATTGTTTATAGTATGAAGCTCCTGCACAAATTGCTTTCTCAAAATTATAATCAGTTCTAAATATCTACAACAAATTTTGTGAAATTATGTGATGTTGTGCTCACTGTGTTATAACAGTGCCTTATTTAAATGAGTGGGATATTTGAATGTTGATAGCACCTTGTGGGGAATTTTATTACAGAGTAGTTGAGAACTTAGAGGGTAAGTGGTATTTGAAAATAACAATTGAGATACTGGCAAAAATGATGGCTACATTTGAAAAACAATCTAAGTTACCCACATGGATAACTTGTGGACAGCCCTGTTATCCATAGGCTGCTCAGGCTATGGTTTATGCAGGAAGGATTCAAAATATTCTTTTTTAGTCTCCAGCCTGTTTTTGCTGCCTCCTGGATCCTGTTGGACCAAGGGGTACCAGGCCTGTCCCACTGTCTGTCCAGGTTCCCTCTGGAGGAGAGAGCTGTGCTGTGCCAGAGGTGGCTGCTCCCAGGGGTGAGCAAACAGCAGAACAAAACATCTTAAATACTCCTAGGCTTGAAATAATGAAATGAAACAGGATTTAAATTGGTGGAGAACCGGGGCAAGTCCAGCATTTTGTGCTTCATTCACTTTACAGGGGTGTTATATTCTTTTTATGAGTGTGGGTAGTCATAAAACAAAAGGTAAGGTTTTCAAACTTAAGGAGCATGGGGTTTTATATTAGGTATTAAGAAGAAATTCTTCACTGTGAGGGTGGTGAGGCACTGGAATAGGTAGCCCAGAGAGGTTGTGGATGCCCTATCCCTGAAGGTGCTCAGGCCAGTTTGGATGGGGTTCTGAGCAGCCTGGTCTAGTGGAAGGTGTCCCTGCCCATGACAGGGGGGTTTGGAGCTAGATGATCTTTAAGGCCCCTTCGAGCCCGAACCATTCTATGATTCTGTGATTTGTGTCCTGTTTGGATGATGGCTGCTCTCTAGCCCTTGGTGGGCAGTACCAGCATAATTTTATAACCAGTGCACTGTAAATAAGAAAAAGGAATTTCTTTTCCTTCAGGTCTTTGTTTCATTGATTCCATTGGTCCTATCATGCCACAGCAGGCAGTTCCAGAAATTTATGTCTGTTCCTCTCATGTGTGTTTTGGAATAAGATAAATAATACTCTAAACCCTAGATGAGAAAGTGTTCATTGCTCCTTGCCACCTCCAGCAGCCTTTGGTAGAAGCATCATTTTGCCTTCTCCATCACTGTACAGCTCCCTGCTGCTGCCTTCAATAACAAGAGATTCACTGGTGACTTTTTCCTTCTGTCCTGTTCAGCAGCAGAACGATTAATGCTGACTTTTAAATCGTTACCGTTTTGCATTTTCATTAGCGCCTGCTTTGACAGACAGGGTCAGTTCGCACCTCAGAGGGGCTGTGCCAGCCTGTCTGCAGCCCTCTGCGGGTGCCACTGCAAACCCAGCCCTGGGATTGTTGCTGTCTCTGGCGTACACGCTGGAGGATTTGGGATTGGTGCAGCCAAGGCTGTGCAGTGGAGTTGTGAAGGAACCTAAACTAGAAAGGATAATTAAGAAGGGCTTTTCTGCAGCTGCGTAATTGTTTTGTACGGCAGGTCATGTCTGCGCTATAGTAATAAATTGTAATGTTGTCCGTGCCTTTTAAAACGTTATCTTTGCTTTTGCATGCGAGGAAATAACAAATAAGATGTATTCCAATTTGCAGGTAATCCAGCTCATTTAATTCTAGTTGGCATGCATCACATTTTAGTTGAATTTCTCACTGCTACCAAAATCACCTCTTAGAAGGCAAAGTCTGACTAATTCTGATTAATCGTGGCCATGGTGCAAGCAATGCTCTTATTTGAAATTGGTTTTGTTGCCATGACTAACTTGTCAATTTAAAAAAATAGATTTTTTCAAGATTTTTTTGTATTTATTTCTGTAGCTTATAGAATCAAGCCCCATTTCACAATAAACCCTGTTTTCTTAGAACTATTGTTTTTAGGATATTTGGGAGCGGTTCACTAACAGAATGTTAAAAGCAAAAGCCCATACAGTCCTATGCCACCCATGGCAGCATACTTTTAGCTATAAAAAATTCTCTATAATTTGAATTATTTTAATACATGTTTTAGGGTAGTCATACTATCACTTATATCACTTCTGTGATTTTTTTCTTTTATAAAAGTGAAATTGTTCCTTTTATTTTAATAGAGTTTTAACTATTTAACAAATGCTTTTTCTTATTACTGAACATTTGATTCAAAGCTCTTGCTTTAGTCTCAAAGTTAATAAAGTTCTGAAATAACTGAATTTAAATGTGAAATGAAATGTCTTAATGCATGACTATTTAGTTTTCACTGGAAAACTATACACTGGAAAAGTAAAACATGCTAAATTATCATCTGTAATTTAAAGCCAAATCTATCTCTTAGTGTTGTCTTGTGGCATTTAATCATCAGAGCTAATGTCTGTGCATTTCCCTTGGTAAGCTGTATCAGAAGAGCCAACAGGGACTTCTGTCCAAAAATGCAGGAAGTGTTTCTGCTGAGAGGGGCAAAAATAGGGCTGTGTTGAGGATTTTTTGTAGGGTTAGGTTTTGGGGGTTTTTTTTGTGTATGTGTGTGGTTTTTGGTTTTTTGGTTTTTTTTTTTCATGTACATGTCATCAATCTTTTACATCCCATTACTAACTTAAAGTATCTAGTTAAAATTTTTCTGTTGTTAGGTTAGAATGAGCTTTTCCCATAGCAAGGGAAGCTCAAACCTTTAATGGAGTGAAGCAAAGACACTATATACATACATATATGTGTGTGTGTTTAATTAAAAAAATGAAATAAAAACCCCCAAATTGAAATGCAAGCCTTTGCAAAGGTATAAATGACTGCCTTGGGGAAAATGGGAGTTTGTTTGCCTAAATACTCAGCGTTGTGTGGTAACTAATGATCATTTTTGCAGTTTGATAGCGTGGGTAGGCTTATCACTGTGTAGATTTAAATGTGTCACTGTCTTGTCTTTCTCCCGTACCTGTGCTAAATCTTATCTCTTTCTTAAAAATTAAATTAGACAATAACCCAAGTTACTTTTTTGGAGCCAAAGAAGCTCTGACCTTTTTTCTTGTCTCCTTAGTATTCAATGTTCAAATGTTTTAAGCTTGCATGTTTTCACTAGGCAAGTGAAGAGAAAATTTAATATGAAATCAGGAGATTCTGTGTCCATTCTCAAAGTACTTAATGTATTTAGCAACTCTGCTTCAAACTGACTGCCCATTTTGCAGTAACTTCTGTATCAACTTTCTTTCCCCCTGGAAGGGCAGACACCAACTTTCCTTCCTCCCTTGGCAAAGACTTAAGTGTAGGTGCTTAGATTCAAACTGCTTTATTTGTTGTTTTGGGGGGGTTTCTTTCCAGCATTTTTAATGAAAGTAGTATCTGTTTGAGGTGTCCTGCCCTGTTGTGGTCTCTAGGTTTTCCCAAAAGTTGGCAGACCTCCCTCTTCCAAAGAAATGCTCATTTATGAAATTGACTGTTAATTTGCTTTATTTGTCACAATTGTTTTAGAAAAAGCCTCATGTTTTGAGAGCTGCCTTTTTCTGTGGATGAGGGTCAAATCAAATTGCTACTCTGCAGGTAAAATCATGAGTTCATCTATGGCTTAAACTTTGCCCAGCTGTAATGCCAGAAACACAGAACTGTGGAAGAAAACAAGATTCTTTTTGTCCTCCTGTTCCTAAAACTTTCTGTTCCTGTATCTACTCACTACACGATTTCAGATGCTGAATATGGGGGACTATCTTCCTTCACACGAAGAAATAAACAATTAATTTTCTTGCAGTTTGTATAGTGACTCTGTCACTGAGTAATTGAATCTGAATTATTCATACACCAACTAGTGACATGAAGTGTGTTACAAGTTTTCCAAGTATATATAAAATACATTTTTCCAAGCTGTATTGTATTAATTTGTGGTGAAGGTAACAAATTCAATTTGCCTCACTGAGAAAGCAAACCAGAAAGTTAATTCTGTTTTCAGTTAGCATGTGAAATCAGCAGAATAATAAAACATAGGAAGGAGAAGCAAGTCTAAAAACTTGATTCACAACTAGAAAATACCCGAGGGAGCACAACTTGGGGGTTGTGCAGCTAGAGAAAGTATATATCCAATACAATGTGTGGCATATTATGGGGGAAAAGAAAAATGAGGGGATTTTGGAGAAGGCATTTGATGCCCGTGGTGCTGGGGCTGCAGTATTGGGGCCCATGGAGCAGTGACAGCAGTGGCTGCTGGGCCACGTGTGTGGTGGCCAAGGGGTGCTGAAGCAACACTTGAGAGGGTTGTGATTAACACAAGTCAAGGACTGAAGCCTGAGAAAGAAATTGTCTTGTCCAGAGGAAATTCCAGAAATGCTGATTTGGAGACAACTCATGTAGATAAATGTTATTTCAAAATTCAGGTATAGACTCCATTGTTGTTGCTCAGAATTCCTCTTTTTCTTCTTAGTAAGACCTTATAGGGGTTTTTAACAGCTCATTTCTTTCACAGAGGAGGAAAAAACCCAGCTTTGTTGATCCTAGGTTTTTTGTTGTGTTACTTAGTTTCTTGGACAAAGTGAAAGAAAGGGGTAGTTAACAAAGTGTGCCAGAGTGAAATGGACTTTCTGAACTAACAGAATTGATACTGGAACATACACTGAACACGGGGAAAAGGGAATCTCAGTGAGAACACCTGGGAGTCTGACAAAGAATCAATGCATGTGCAAAGTACTTAGAGGGCTAAATGGATCTGGATAGAGAGATCCATTCTTTCCATTAAAGAACGGGACAGATTGTTCCAGCTCCTGCCGTTGGGGATCTGCAGACAAATATTTTGGAAGGCCTGTAAGGCCAGCTCCAAGAACAAATGATTGATAATTTATATCCAAATTGTTTTTCCTTCAGATAGAAGTCTTAAAAAATGCTGGGGAAAAAAAAAAGTTAATTTAAGCTGTACTAGGATCTCTTTCACAATGCATAAAGAAGAAAAATTTCCCGAGTAAAGAACCTCTGGTCAAAATTTAAGTAAAGTTTTAGACTTATATCTAAGGAAATATTTGCTTTTGATAAGTGGACAGCAGGCTGTTAGGAGAGATAGTTATTTAATAAGCAGAAAGTTGGAAACATTCTAAAATGAAGAAAATAGCTGCTTTTATCATCAATGAAATGTAAAATGTAAATTGTTGCAAGAATTTCTTTCTTTTTCCACCTGCTTTTCATGTGTGAACCTGGAACTTTACAAATGTTGCCATTTTCCTTTCCTGGTAGGCAGGTAGATATTTAACAGAAGTAAGAAATTAGGCAAACCAAACTCATTCAATACTGGATTGAACGCTTTTGTGCCTGTCTCCTCTGCAGCAGCTGAAGTAAAACAAATGAAGTGTTTCTGGTCTCACTCAGTTTGTCAAGCATAACAAACTTGTGTTTAAAGTAAAATAAAGCTGGCACCAGAACACCATAAGCCAGGATGGTGCTTGTCTTGAGCTCCATGACATTAATTCTAGTCCAGAAGCATTGTCAGCTCACAGGTCCTTAAAATAACCTCTTTGCCTGTGTCTTTGACTAGATAAGACTGCATCTGCTTGTTAGTTTCAGCAGAGAAAAGTGAACAAAAGCTCAGCCAGAATTTTTTTTGGTGGCTAGCTGTGAAACACTTCAGCTGTATTCTGCCTTCCCTCTACCATGAGCGCTGCTGGGAGATGAGGCATCTCGATTGCAAAACTCCTGAGAGGGTATCAGAGATCAGGTAGGCCATCACATCAAATTCAAGGGAATTAGAATTTAAGAGGTAATAATTTTTGTAACTGCACAGACCATTTATTTGTTTTGTCAGTGGCTGTATGAGGTGTACCAGGTATTTAAACCATCCTAGAAATTGAATGTGATTGACTTGACTTTAATCTACCCCAGTGGTTAAAGTAGAAGTTCAGTTGTGTACCTTGCCAGGTGGTGACTGATGGGATGTGCAGGCTTGTCTAAGTACAAGCAATCTGCCTAAAATACCCAAGGCAAAGTAATTGGCATTTCCCTCTGTCTGCTCAGACTTGTGACTGCTGGGCCCAAAGATCCATCAGCAGGAACACAATTATGTGAGTGCCTGGAATCCTTTCTGCCCAAAGTGGTTTTAATCAGCATGCAAATAATGCAAATAAATGCAAACATGAACCACTCAAGAAAAGAAGCCTCTCCTCACATTTTTTTTTTTCTATTCATTTATTATTATGCCTGTGTTTATGCCATTATGTAGCCACATACTACCATTCCTTTATTCTTTTTGATTTGGAATGGTTTAAATTTGGCAAGACAAGTTTGTGCACAAATTGCAAAACCAGTATGACCTGAACTAATAAATTTTCAATGAGCTGGGCTCACTTTCTTACTCAGCTGTAAGAAATCTACTCAAAATATGTCTTTTTTTAGTGTGTTGTGCTAAATGTAAACCTTTGATCAGACAGTACATGAATAAGGAATGTTGTTTTTCTGCATTAAGTGGAAAGGAGGCCTAAGGCAGCCTGCTGTTAGGATCATAGGTACTAAATAAACCATGAACTAGTTAAACTTTGCAACCTTCCAAGGACAGGCATAATTTCATATATTGAAAAAAATCTTATATAATAAATCAAGAGATTTGTTGTAGATCATGTCATGTTACAGCTTCAAATGCAAGATTGAAATTTAAAAGTGCTACAGTCTTAAAATATAGATTTTTTTTTTAAATCTACTTACTTTCTACTAATGTTTTTTTTTTTAATTATCACAATTTTTACCTTTGTATTTTTTGCTCTTCTTTAAAAAAATGCTTAGCAGTTCTGCTTGTATTTCCTTCTTGGCGGCCTAAAGGTCTAAAAAAAAAAGAAAAAGAATTGATTCTTGATTCAGTATTTTGTCTTTTACATTATTTTTTCTTTTATTTCCTTTGGCTTGCTGCTCCAGCAAATTGGAGCAGAGATGTGTCTTGAACATGTGATGACCAAAAAGTAAATGAACAATTTAAAATGAGTATTTAATTTTTATTATTCATTTTTCTTTTAAATTTATTTTATTTTTATTTTATTATTTTTTAATTTTTAAATTTTATTTGTGTTTTATTCTTATTTTAGTTTTATTTTAACTTTATTTTTCCAGGTATGTTTTGGTGGACACATGCCTTCAGTGTCTGTATTGGCTTACACAAAATGAGGTGTCACTGAAATCCCTCAAGACAAATCCTCCCTTGTTTATTTGGGTACTTAAGTAGCAGGAAATACTCTACTCCACTCTTGCTGCCTTGTTTCTCTGATGTGGTCTTATTGTGCCTTGTTTTATCAGTTTTTCATCTAATGCATTTTAGGTGTGGTTTGTAGTTTTTTTACTAACATTCTAAGTATGTTCATTCACTAAATGCTTTATTAGAAATATTTCATTTTTAGTACAAAACTTTCAAACTAATAAGTAGAAACTTCTGCAGGTGCTATGGCTCAAAACTGGGGATAATTGTCTGTAACTTTGTGTCTTATTTTTATTCTGTGCACCATTTAGATAAATTATTGACCATTAGGCATGTGCTATTTTAAAGGATCAGTAAATATGTGTAATATTTTCTTGTGCTGCATTATCAATGGCAGTTCATAGAAGCCATTTCTCATTTCATATTGGAGATTTTAAAGTTTCAGCCTCCCATGAAAACATAACCCATAATATTTTTGCTTGTATTAAGTTTAGTATTTTTCTAATGACGGACATATTAAAAGGTTTTCATTTGCAAAGAAGCTTTGCTTGCTTAATCTAATAATCCCACCTTAATAAAATACAAACCCACTTGAGGCAGGGCTTCATCACTTAAAGGAAAATAAGATACCTTAGGTATGGATTAATTTTCCTGTGTAGTTGTCAATAATGCCAAAATAAGAGTACAAATTAGCTTGTCATCTTTAGGTATAACTGCCATTTATTATGTTCTCTGAAACTGCAATCACAGCCATTTTATTTTATTTCAACATTATTACAGTCATTATACTCTGGGAGCTTTTCTGTGTGAGAAGAAGAACTACATGTTGTTGCAAAGATGGCCCTTGTGACAGTGGCCTCTCCTGCTGCTGCTCCTCTGTGGACTTTGATACTGTGGTGACAGAACAGCGTGGGGCAGGTGATGAAGGGACTGAAACCTCTACAGATTTTCATTAAAACCTAAAATACTACCTTTATTCATAATTTTGATCTTTTTCAAACTAGTGCAAACCAAATTAAACCAGTTTAAACTGATTTGAATGGTTGGATCTGGTCAAAACTGGATTGAATCATTCAGAACTGGCTGGATGTAGATCTGGTCCAAACCTGTAGAACTGGTTGGATCAGGTCAAAACCATTTTGAACCAGTTAGAACTGTTTTGAACCAGTTGAAACCTGTCTGAAGCAGTCAGAAATGGTCATATGTGGTTTAAACTGGTTTCAACCAGATTTCAGAGCCAGTTTATTCTGGGCTGAACTGGTTTGATCTTGTTTAAAAACAGTCTGAACCTTTTTGAACTTGTTGACTCTGGTCAGAACCGGTTGGATCTGGTTCAGACTGTTCAGTTTTTCATTACTGATTTCATCAGGGAAGAAATGTAGTTCTTGGTCACTGTTTCTCTTAAGGAAGGTGTTCTGGAGAGAAGCCATTAGCTTGCTCTGCTAATTCATTAATTTGTCGGGTCAAAAGGATAAAGATGCAAATTAGCCTTCTGGGCAAGTTTATCTCATCTCAAGCCACAACTTTGCATCTTAACTGTAATCTTTAATGGTAGGGTAGGTGTCAAGCACCCTGTGTTAATGTGGCCTAAAGAAACACACTGTAAATGCAAAACCAGCACTTATTCTTAATCTCATTAAAGTCTTAAGTCTACTCAGAGAACTATTTGTCTTGGTATAATGATATTAATTCTTATAAACCAAATTATGCAACTGTTACAAGTCATTGCCAATAACGGGACAATCAGAACTGATAGAAACAGACTTTCTATGTGTAGTCTTTTCTCTAGCATAAACCTTACCTTTCATAAAAAGTCTTGGCGTTAAGATTGATGATGATAATTCAGTAGAAAAGCAGTATGGCATTATGGGGTGTGGTCAACACCTCACTTTCTACAGCACAAATCACTGATATTGATCATTCTTTCTTCTCTTGGTTGGGAAGAGTGGGGTGTTGACTTAGAGTGTTTCTTCCTCCACGGTTGGAAGCTGCTTTGGCTCATTTATATTGTTTGGCAAACACAGTTTATTAACTTGATCTTTATTGACTTGTAAAACCATTCTTTTTTTGCTTCAGCTCACAAACCCATGCTCCCTTAGTGACTATAATTGACCATTTCTGATTTGTGTTGGGAGCCCTGGCAGCTTTGCCATCATCCTGTGCTCTCTCTTCTATGGCCTTTGCTGTCACCTGGTGTTTGTACTTTTGGGAATCCTGTGCTTAAATCTCCTGGTTTTCTTCAAGGTGTGGTTTTCTGATAGCCTGAATAAGATGTCATTGTTACAGTCTCAACACATGTACATCTTTTGTTCTAACACCATGAGAGAGACCAATCTATTTATGCCTCAACATATGTTATATGTGAGGTAAAAGCCGATGCCAACGAAGAGCTGGAGTTCTTGTGGTAACTCTGTCTCTGTCTTCTGTTTCTTTCCCCCTCTCTCTTTTTCCTCTCTCTGCTCCCTTTCTCCTTTTCCTATCCCCCTTTAGTAGTAACACTTACCCCCTTTTCTTTTCCCCCGATAATTTGTTCTCAGATGTAATATTGCTGTGTTTACGCTTTATTTTCATCCAAAAAAAATCTAATCAAAAAGAATCCTTCCCAACTCCTGCTTTTATAGCAGAGTGGGACACACCAGTAACAATCCACTTGACAACAATGATGATCTGTTAGAAGACACTCATCCACAAAGTTACCTAAAGCCTCAAAAATATTTTTGCCAGCATTCCTCAAGCCATACTGTTGTTAAAGGGAATGCACTTAAGCCACACCTTTAATCTGGTCTCTCAAATGTCTAGTCTCTCACTGGTGTTTAGCATGGCAGAGAAAGTGAAAAGACAGAGAGCACAGAATATGGGAAAGGCTCATGAAAGTCACATGGAACTGTCAGCAAGAGGGAGAGCAGGGGTGGAAGATTTTGTGCAAAGAAAAGTTTGAAGTTCTGAGATGACTTTGAGATGCATTGATTTATAGGAGAACTATGAATAGTGAGAACTGAACTAGAACAGTAAGAAACGTCATGTGAAAATAATTATTCTCTTTTTTTTAGTTGCAAGGTGATAATTTTGTGTGTCTATATGTGTTTGGTTGTTTTTCAAGGTTCATATATTCCTTTATGCTACTAGGTAGCTGTACTGGGTTTCATAGGTATTGTGTTTTCTTTCACACTGAATCTAAGGTCAATGTGGAACAGAAATTCTTGTGTATTATTAGAAAGAAGGTCAACACTGGTCTTGGAGGCCTAAAACAGTTTTACTTTTGGACTGCTTTCCTGTCGAATATTAACAGGCAGATGTCACAGCCAGGAAATACACCAGGAGGCTCAGGGTTGAACAGGGGGACAGCTTAATATAGTAATCTTGCACCTTAATGTAGTAATCATGCACAATCTGAGACAGCTTTGGAGTTGGAGGCATTTTATCTTCAGACATTTTATCCTCAGACAAAATTAAGGGTGTACAACCTGAACTAAGTAGCCTTGCTGGCAGCAGGGCTTGCTGGCTCCTCAGAGCACTGGGAGATGGCATCGGCTCTGGCCTGACCATGCCTGCAGAACTTGCGTGGGAGTTGAACTTGGATTGGCAGGAAGACACCCACTCAGTGCTGCTTGCAATCCACAGGAACTTCAGCAACTCTGTGCATAAGACAGTGCACAGGAACAGCTCGTCCTTCTGCTCTTGGTGTTAGAAGTTATGAGGAGAAAAGGGAGCAAACGAAGGTCTTGTGTGGTTCTGCTCAGTACCTCCAGCTTGTTCAGGTTCAAGCAAGCATGGCTGCAACACTGCAGTTGAGCTGTGTCTTCAACCAGCTCTACATAAGCTTTATTTGTGATCAAGGAGTCTTTAAACACATTAGGGGTGTTTGGTTTTGCTGGGGGATATATTTGGCGCTGGTAACTTGATTTGTAAACTGCAGATTGAGGTGCAGCTCGAGCTCTGAATGTGGGAGCCCAAGACAAAAGGCCTTGATAGCAGAGGGCGGCAGGAAGATGGGTGTCCCAGCCAGGTGGATGGACACTGGGAGGTATAGAGCAGGAGAGGGAAACCTGGGAAGAAGAGTAAGACCATGGTAAGCTTGGACTGTGAGGGGTTAAAAGCCCAGGGGTTCCTTTGGGATCTCTCCTCAGAGGAACCAGCTCAGCCTGTTTCTGTCTTAGTGCAGCTTGATGGAATGAGACATCTGAGACTCTGCTTTGGGAAACCTGGGATCAAGCTGGCCTGACTGTGTGAGTGGGGAGACCAGTGGGAACCCACCAGGTCACTGGGGCCATCACTGCAGAGGGGCTTTGGTCCCAGCAGTGAAAATCTGTGACACTGGGACACTCCCAATGTCAGGGAGTCCTGTGAATGGTCATACTGGTCACACTTGGAAGTTTCCTTAACAGTTTTGTTGTTTGGTTTTTTGGGGTTTGTTTTGGTTTTTTTGTTTTTTTTTTTTCAAAAGCAGGATTTTTAGCATTTTTCAGTGTCAATGTAATCTGAAGGCTTTTTCTAAAATCTGCTCCTACATCAAAATTTGGACTTGTGTGTGTGAAGTGACTCACTTTGAACAGCCTGGCTTGTGGCTGTCCCTGTGGGACAGAACCTCTTCTCCCCACTTGCTGCTTTGAACCACAGCAACACCACTAATTATGGGTCACAGTGTGAAGACCTAACACTGTAACTGTCATTGCAAATAGGGTGATTATAACTGAGTCACAAGTAATATTGGGAGTGTACTTGAATATTTTTCTGAGAAATTGAAAAAAAAATGTCTGAAGGATATCTAAGGAACCTTTTGTTTTTTGCTTTGGTGAATTCTTCCACATTCTTCTTCATTTTTCTTTTTTTTTTTCTTTTTCAGTAATTTTTATTAGCTGATATTAAATGGGACTCAGTATTATTTTTTTGTGCTCACTCAGTATCTTTCAGGCAAAGGTTTTAAAGTGCATCACACATTTGTGGCAGAACCCATGACTGAAACTCAAATTTCCTGGCACATTGAGTATCTAATTAGTGGCTTTGATTTCAAATGGATGCATGTGGGTAGGATAATACACATATATTAAAATCTGTAGAGCAAAACAGATCAGAGCTGAGTATTTACATTTGTACTTGCATGAACAGGTTCCAAATTTGCTTTTATTTTCTCAAATATTGTATAACAGCCACTGAGAACAGGAGAAGCAGTTGAATATTGTTAACCTGTCATTGTGTTAATTATATACGGTGCAAGGTTGGGATGGCAGCAACAACTCATCAGTTTTGTTTCCAACACAAGTCCTTCTGGCAAGTGAGGATTTACTAAGTTTTAATTCCAACACACATGCTGAGGTTAAGCTCAGTTGGAAGAATTTTATCCCTGAAATTTTTAGTCAAAGCTTAATCACTCGATTAACTTCCTGAAACTAGAGGATTGACCTCAAATCCTCATCCTTAATAAGAACTTTGCAGTAGATAAGATTCAGTAGAAAACATTTCTCTATCTCCAGAAAGGCTTTTCTTTACATTTTTTAATGAAACTGGAATGATGCAGTTACCCTTCCGTTATCAAATCAGCCTTCACTGAAATTCAAACTTCGTGACTGGTACCCCTGAAATTACAGTCCACTTGTTATTTGGCTTTTCAGACTTCTTACTTCTTCTCAGTGTGAAAATACAATTACTTGTTTACCAGTTAATGCTGCCTACCTCAGTTCAGTTAAAGGTATGCAGCATCCACACTGCTCTTAGTCACCAGTTTCTTGTTGAGACTGAAACATTGCTATGAAGGTTCATGTGGTGCCCTACAATATTCATTATGACTAAGCATTGGGATGCTTTTTGTGGAAAAAAAATCAAAGCTATCACCCACCTTTGAAAAAAATGTCAGAATAGATATTTGCATGTATTTTTCATTATTTCCTCAGCTTAACTGATTCTCCAGGGTCAGTTGAGGCTTTATTCAACTGGAGCTTTTTCAGATTTGATGGCATGCTTGGGGATACTCCTTCAGATTGAGATTTGCAGGGTAGAACGTTGGAGTTCATGTGACAGTTTAGTAAATGATTACTTTGTTTACAAAAACAGCAGAAGGGTAGCTTGGCTTGAGTTGCCAGTCAAACAGTTTTGTGTATTAGCTAGATTTTCCCTCTCCGTTATCCTTGTTGGCTTTGGATTGGTTTTTGTTCAGAATATTCTTGCTATTTTACCTGAAGTTAAAACTTATTCTTAAAAGTACTTTGCAGTTGGTTTTAAATGCACATATGTTTTCTTCTTTCCTCTCTCTGTAAAACATTTACTGAATCTTTCAGGTTTGATGATCTGTTTCTTCTAAAGTGCAGCAAGGGAGAGAGCACAATCTCTCCCCTTTGTTAATTAATCCTTTGGAGTGACACAGGCAGCTTTTTCATGTCATCCTTTGCAATGTGGTGTAACATTTGGAGTGATTAAAAACCCCTAACTGTTAGGTGCTTGGATTCCACTTAATTACGGTGAGATTTGTATTCCTAAACCACGCAGTCCAGATTGCCATATTCCCAGGCATTAACTCAAGCGGTCAGCTTACCTGAAGAAGCATCTACTGGGCAAGAAATTGGACTTTTTCCAGCCAATTACCAAATGCTAATTAGAAGATGAAGTAGGTCAAAGGAGAATGAATAACTTCTTGTGCTTGTCTTTGCTCAAGTTCCTTGAGTGGGCTCACAGGCAAGGCTTGGGAGGTATCGCAGCTTCTGCAGGCAGATGTTTCATGTGCCCTGGCTCATTTCACTACAGTTCTTCTACGCCCTGTGCTTCCTGTCACCAGGGCTTGTCTCATTTTTCTGTGACTGATAATTCCTCCCAGGGTCCCTTAATTCACACTTCCTTCTAGTGTGGTACTGGTGATTCCATAGGTCATTCCTGAATGCCTCCCAAAAGTCGAGCCAGACTGGAACTGGTATGGGAAACCAAATTTAGAGCTGGTAGAAAATAACATCTAAATGAGACAAGGAATGCGCTTCTGTAGTTTGTGGGCTGTGTACAGTTTTAGGAAAATCTTCTTGATCCATCCCAGTGAATGATATCCAACAGGGCAATTTGAAGTGTATAATACTGAGGTTGATATAGAATTTATGGTATTTAAAAGTTTTTATGTTTGCAGGTGGTCTAATTGTACAAAAAACTTTGTATTTCATTTATCTGTATTTATGGAGTGAAGAAGTGCAGAAGGCGTTGGAGCTCTGTAAACAACTGAAGCTTTCAAGGTGTTGTCTAAAAAGTAACATTAAAAATTAGAGTATGTTTTTAAGCTTTAGTTTAGATTTCAGTTTCTGAGTTTGATTTTCATTAGTCCTAAGGTTGTTTTGGGCAAAAGAAAAGGTCTTGAAGAGAAAATGAAACAGACATGAACACGTTAAATTTCAAAAATGAGATAATTTGACTTTAATTTTTTTTGAGAGAAGGAATGACGTCTGCTAGGTGCCTGGAGTTGGGAAGAAATCTCCCCTTGAGACTTTCTTATATCTTCTGAAACACCTTATTATGTCAATGTCACAGATGGAGCATCCTATTAGGCTTCTTATACTGTATTTTTTATATTTTATCTGTGAAGTGCAACTCTAAAGGAATCATGGCAGGAGAAAAAAAAAGCACCTCTTGAAATACAATGAGCTCATCAGTGAGTAAGCCTTTAATAAGATTAGAAATATGCATAAATATCTTCCTGAATAAAGTCCATGGTATGTAGAATAATGTAAAAATCCTATTGCAATCCTTCCTGCATAAATGAGAGATCACTTTTTTATTTAGTTTTATTTCTTTGCTTGACACTGTTGAAATATCTCTGTTTTTTAATTAGAACACTTTTTAAATGGCAGTATTTTGGAGCATTTTGTTGTGTTAAAGTAGGTGGGGAAATTAGTCTTCTTACAAGTTCTGTCACAACAAAATTATGGGTTTTCTTCATCTGCAAGTGTAAAAGCAAGGACTGAAGCTTTTATGATGAAAGGCAAATGAGTTGTTATTCTAATTATAAATTTAAAATATCAATAGAAGTACTCACTAAGTAGCAATAAACATCTCTCTCTAAATTTCCCGTTCTATCGATTGTATCTCATATGATAACCATTAACTGATTGCTGTTGATCAGCAAAATGAAGTGAGATTATATTTATTGCTTTTCAGTGGTGGCTCTCATAATAGATTATTATGGTAAACGTGAAAGGCAGAAAAGTGTAATTGCTATTTCATTTATGTTAATTCTTCATTATTTTTAATATCAAACTCTTAAAACATGTATATGGAATAAAGTAAATCACCAGTTTATTGTTGTACAATTAAAATGCAATGATTGTTTGTTTTAGCCTTTGAAAACAAGTGATTTTTTTTTTTGTAATTTTGCTTCCTACAGTTCTGCAGCTCTCACATTACAGGATACTTCAACTTATTCCTATGTCAGGAAACAAATGCTAAGAATGATAATGCAGCTGCTGTGCATATGTGTAATTGTTGACCTTGGTGACACTTTAGTTTTGCATTGACAATCCCGGCTTAGAAGGTCAGCCTGCTAATTTCCAACACAGACAGAGCATAAACTTACTCTGAGCTTTCTGAGCTACTTTATTAGCAGGCTGATTTGTGGAAGAGGCTCTGTTGCCTTGATGGATCCATTTTTCTGTTTTGCTCAGTCTATTTTGTGTGCTATCGCTGTCGTTGCAGTCGGCAGAGATCCTTATATTACCCTCACCTCTGTCACCTGAATGTCACCAGTCACACTGCCAGAGTAGCCTGTTTTCCAGGCACTGAACTAATGCAAATGCAAAATAATAAAATATTTGCTTGGCTTTTTATGCTTGGGTCAAATTCAAATGTCCTGCGACTGACAACAGGAAAATGCATGACCAGGCCATAGTGAATTTAACTCGTGATTTCAGTGTTGTGCACTTATCCATGTCTGATGTATCAAAAATAATTTTGTGTACTGAAAATTACCATATTAATAAGATCTTTTAGAACAGAAACCAGTGGCTAGGTCTTTATTGTCATCTGAAGTGGTTCTGAAGCTTTTCACAGTGAGCACTAAAACTGTTATTTATGTCTTTATCTTCTGTTGGAACTAGATGATCTTTAATGTCCCCTTGAGTTGTGTGTAAAATTGAAGCATAATTCCTATATTTCACAGTGTAACTGGTGTGCCTGTACCTTTCTAACAAACAGAACAAACAAATAAAACCATCACTTATGTTGAATTAGCACTTACCCCAGTGGCAGCCAAAGGTAAGTGTAGTTTTATGTCAGCTCTAGGAAATCCCTCTCTGTGTGAACAGCAGTACACCATGGGCTGTAATGGGAATTTTACAAATCCCTCCCTGCAGGGGTTTGCATTGTCAGTAGTCTCCTGCATATAATATGCTGTAATTGAAAGTCAGGTTTTTTTCCTCCAAATTATACTATATTATTGTTTTACACGCTTTGTGAAAGTATGTGTTTCCATGGTTTGTGTATATCTACTTTCAGCAAATCAGAAAGTGGTGGTAATTTTTTTTTTTCATGCTAAGTATGGTTTGTTACTTCTTAAACACTGTGTTTCATGCCATGAGGTTGTTTTCCATTGCCTACGTGCCATTCTAACTTAGAAGCAGGTATAGCACTGAAACCAAAGCTGGCTGGACTGAAAAAAATGGACTGTCACACAGCTAATTTTTAGTGATGCATCAGTCAGGGTCTTTTACCATGCATTATTTCTGGCAGAGATTGATATTTCAGAGTTATTGATGGAATAATTGTATTTCTTAAATAGGCTGAATTACATATACTCACAGATGATAAAGGTGTCTAGAAAACTGGGTAAACCAAAATGAGGATTAAAATGGTAAGAAATTACTGTAGAGGTTGGAAACCTTGACATATTTGTGGTCATCACAAAGATGGAAGTCTTGGTTTGGTCTATCAAGGCAAAATCATCTTGCAAATTTAATAACATGTTCTGAAAATCGAATCACTGATGGGCTACATGGCCCTTGTGGTTTGTCATCAGTAATTCCTGTAACAGGTTTTTCCTGCTGCTGAAACCCCAGGATAATGTGAAATTTGCTCAGCCTCCAAGGAGGAAGCAAATCCCCACAGAACAATCTATCCATGCACCTCTGAGGACAAAAGATTGAGAGCCAAGCACTGGGAAATCATCCCCAGCAAGTTGTGGTGGTCTTCAAGTGTGCAGGTTTGAGGGACACATGTTAGAACTGTCCTGCGGGAACACGAGCTGGGAAGATGCTCCACAGCTCTGGGCAAACCCTTCTGGTGCCAGATGTGGCTTTGAAGTTTTCTTTCACAGCAGCAGAGTGAGGAGAGGTGATGTTGACATGGTGCCACTTTAGTGTGAACAACCTCAAGGGCAGCTGAAAGGGGTTTGGGAGAAGAGAGACACAGAAGACCTAAGCAAAAATTTCAAGTTTTGATCTTGGCATTTTCCTATAAGAATTGCTAAGGAAAAAAAAGCCCAGATCTTGGATTTCCTCCTAGCTTGTCAATAAAGGGTAGAGGTGACAATAAAGGAAACAAACTTCTCAGATGGCTGAGTAGTTTACCCCGTCCTTTCTGGGTTATGCAGCACCTTGGAGTTCTATCAAGAGTCTCTTTCAATGAAGGAGATTGTTATTGTTCTTCTGGATAACCCACTGTGAGCCTCTGACACAGCTTTAATTGTATGATATACAAGCTGAAGGCTAGTAGATGGAAATTAGGAAGTTAATGTTGATTTTGCAGGTAACTGCTAAAGCAGTTAATGCCATAATAAACTTATTTTTCAGTATCTGTTCTTAAAAATCTTAAGAAATTGGAAAGGTGACAGAGCAGAGTTACAGGATGTTTCAGAAATGGAGTTCATTCGACTGCAGTCTAAGACAACTTCATACTCAGTTTATCAAGGGAGGGGACAAAACTTCCCTTTTATAACAATTGTTCTGCGTATTCGGTGGTGCTGTCTGTGTAGACTGCAGTTGTCTCCCCTGGCTTTAAGGTTTTCTGAATTTTATTTAACTCCAAAGACCTTGTGGCACAAAGGAGAGTTTGTATAAAACTACCTGGGAGTATTTCTTGACTTTTGAGGTGGTCTTTTCCTTGTGTGTAGAAATTGCCTGCTGAAAGCTGAGGGGAGGTGCTTATAAGAGTATTAATGACATAACTTTGGAATAAGAAACATGCTAACAGAGGGCTGGAAGCTGCAATGCTCTCTGATTCCTCATCTGCTTCCCTGGTCTTCTGCAGAACTGTGTGGTTTACCCTTAATAGCAACATTTTAATTTTTGCACATAAATGGTCATGTTTTCTTCAGCAATTTATAAGCTGGTATTACTTTTTTCATTTGCTGACTTTGCATATAAGATTCTTTTTAATGCAACACTCAAGGCAAAGAAAATACAACTGATTTTTTTTAACCCTTAAGAGTTCAGTTTCGTTGAATTTTAGATTGAAGTTTGTGATCCATGTAAGGGAGGCCTTTCAAAAAGTCTTTAGTCAAAATGGACATTTCATATGCTATACATTTCTATAATACTTCTCAACAGGGACTTGTTTTTAGATTGCATTAGTCTCCTTTAAAATGGGGAATCACAGAACTGTAGAACCATGGGGGTGACAAAGATCTTTAAGGTCTTGGAGTCCAACCATTAACCCAGCATTGCCATATCCACCAATAAACCACGTCCAGAAATGACATGTTTGTACATCTTTTAAATACCTTCAGTATTGGTATTTAGGACCTCAGGACTCACTCCCCTCCCTTGGCAGCCTGTTCCAATTCTTGACAGCCTTTCTGGTGAGGACATTTTCCCTAATGCCTGATCTAAGTTTACTCTGGCACAAGTGGAGACCATTTAGTCTTGTTACCAAAGGCCCACCCCATGATGAAAAGAGGTGTGTTGAGCAGTGAAGCAGTGCAGTAATTTCATATTAGGAAAAAAGTAGAAATTTGAACTCAGCTGCATCTGACTTGCAAAAGCAATCTATCTGTTCTAAAATGTATCGTAAGAATAATTGGATTTCCAGACATTCATTAGTTAAATTCACCATAGAACAAAAAAACCGCAGTTTTTAGCTCAGATACAGGCTTATAAGATTTAAAAGATGAGTTGGCATATCTTGTGCACTTATTTCAAAATTTGCACTTGAGTAAAAGAAACCCACTTTTTTTTCCCCCAAAGTAAAAATAAAGCAGAAGTTGTGGCAGGTTTTTAACAGTGTTTCATAGTCTTAGAAATAAGAGGACTGTGATACATTTTATACAAAAGCTGTGTTTCATCACAAGAAAGTTTTTAATTCACCAGAGTGTATTTTATATAAACTCCTTTAACATAGGGTTTACTTTAAGCTCAACATAAAATGAAAATGCCATTCATATTTTTCAAACACTGGCGTATTACAAATTTTATTTTTAAAATGCTATTAAACGTATGCTACGGACAGAAGCAAGTTCTAAAATTCAGAAATATGCAATCACATGAAAAAAAAAACACAGATTGTCTTAACGTCCCAATCTTTCTTCCTCAATGCCAGGGGCAGCCAAATTATATTGGTAGGAGACCTTTCCAAATTTTCCCCTCACAGCTGGCTGTTTCAGGGCCAGACTAATGTGGTGGCATGCCAGGCAGTCAGCAAGAAAACAGTAGATAGCAGAAAAAGCCTTGAAAATAGCCACGCTGTTTGGATGTGCAGCACAGCCCAGCATGAAAGCTGTCATATGGGCCCAGCTTATTAGTGCTGGCTCCGTTCCACGCCAGCAGGACCCAGGCTGGCTCCTGCTGGCTCATCCCCCTGTTCCCTCTGTGTTTTGGATCCAGAAGGAGCTTATTAGCTCAGGTGCATTGCCTTGCAGGGCCAGGTTTTGCCTGGGATTAAGTGGAGGCTAATAGGAACCCGGAGCTCCCCGGAGTTGGCTGAAGCCTTGCCAGGAGCAGCTGTGCTTCTGACCTGGCCCAGGCATCTGCTCAGGGCTCTGCTAAAGCCTTCTCCTGCTCCAGGGCTGCCTCTGCACGCTGCCAGCTCTGATGGCTCAGCATCTGCGGCGCGCTCTGTCCGCAGCCCAGAGGAGCTGTCCACGGGTATTTCTGGGCTGAGGGGGTTTAAAAACCACCTTCAAACACCACTAAACCATCTCTGACTCTTTGGTGCCTTCCCCTTTCTCCTGTTGGCAGTTTTTGTAGCTTGGCTGGGAGGGCAGTGAATGTTGAGCTGGGATCAAGGAGGCTCTGGTCAGTACCCATTTACCAGCTAGTTCTTAATTACTCCAAGCCTGTCTCTGGCTGGGAGTGCTTGATGTTGCTTAGTCGTGTTTGAGGCATTTTGGAGGCTGAAATTGATGTCTGATCTGGGTATTGCCATGAGCTGTCTGCTCCAAACCATTTTGAAATCAATAAGGTAAAGATGTATTCACCTGCAGCCTGCTAAACCACGCACAATGTGTGGATTAATGTACCCACATACCCTTCTGATATTGTAATAGTTTATTACCTCAGTAAATCTGTGATTCAGAAATTCTCAGTTAAATTTATAATCTATCTTGACGCTTTGGTAAACTGGTCAGCTCCCAACTTTGGATGTTAACAGAGCAAATAATGGTGTTACTGGTGTTGTTGAGTTAGGGATGGAATGAAAGACTTGAGTTTTTACAAGGTGGATTAGAAGGCTGTGAAGGTAGTAGGTTTATTTATAATGTGACTTCTTAAGGTGAGACTTGATTGGTCTCAAAGTAAAAACTTTTTACACTGTTGGTGAACTATGAGTAGTACAGCATGGAGAACTATATCTATAAATAACAGTTACAGAAAGAGATAATAATTGTTAGAGAAAATAATGAAATGTTTTAATTCTTTTCTCTAAGTTTCCCACAGCTTCCCAGGAAAATCCTGGGACAGCCATGTCTCTCTCTGTTTAGAAGATATGTGATTACTACATTGCATTACTTCAGTAATGCAGAGATGATCAAAGTGGATGTCTTGTGCCCCTTCAGTGATTTAAAATCTTCCTGTCATGACATTATGTATTATAATTGGCATAAAATAATATTATATATTAGTTTAGAAGCCTAATAATAATTACTAAAATCAAGATAAGCTAGAAAAGAATAAGAAAAGCTTATAATTATGTTAAAATTTAGTTTTGTTTTTCTTTTAAAGCACTATGAAAACTAGCTGGAACTAACTAGTTATGAACAACCATTTTTACTCTCCCCAGCTTCCTTTCCAGATACCATTTTCCTCTTGCCTTTAGGGAGCATTAGCTTTAAGAGTGATTTGCTCATTTTTCTCTGCTCTCTGTGCTTTTGGGAGTACCATGAGACATTAAACACAGGGCTGATCACAGAAATTAATGTTTATATTGGTGGTTTCTGTTGTCCTGCCAAGTCTTGCTGAATCACAGGTGGCCAGAAAGTTTGGACCGTTTTCATTTTTTTCCAAATTCAATATTTTATACTAATGAATGCCTACAATAATGTAATTAGATATATTTTGTGAATTATTATCAGCATCTTGCTAATTATTTGTTTCCTGAAAAGATACTTAAATTTTCAAAAGCATGTCTAAAAAAAAACATGCCAGAAACTTATATTGAAGGGAGTCAAGTCATTATTTTCCTTTGATATAGAGGTTTGCTGTATACAAAGTGTTTTCTGTTTCTGGTCATAACCATGGGATTCTTACAAGGGGAGTCATCTATTTCAGATAAGATGGTAAAAAACTGTCTCATGTTTTTAAAATTGAATTTCATTATTCTAGACACCAGTACAACTCTCATTAGAAGATTTTCAAACCAATTTGCCCATTTTTGTTTTGTGGACTCCTGTATGTTCTAGTTGTCATTATCAGTAACTTTGGAAAAAAAAAAATCCTTTGAAAAGAAGGGAGGAAGAAGCAATTTTATTTTAAAGTGTGACCCCTAATAACATTTCTGTGGTTTTTTTCCTCCTTTTTTTGAATATCTTCTGATGTTACACACTTAATATAATCTAAGTGCTGTTGCTGCTTCATTCTTTTCTCTTCCGTCCACCTTTCATTATCTAGTCTATTTTGTGAACATAAATTTCCCTCTCTGCAAAAGCAGTCATGTTAAAACTCTTCCTACTAGCCACTGATCTATGGTGGGATTCTATTACAATCCAAGGGATTTCTCTTTTAAGAATCTCTAATTAAAGTCTGAACAAACAAGATGAAATGAAAAATCCTTCCCCAAGGCACGGAGGCTGTAGACAATACTGCATTGCAAAGCTGGATTGGTGAGGTGATATTAGACAGGCAATAATGAAAATATCACAAAGATTTCATAGCTAAAAATGTGTAACAATTAAGGTCAAGGAAGTGGCCCACTTTCTGATTTTAAAACTTAAATATAATTCAAAGATGAGAGAGCATACACACATGAAATCTTTCCTGATAAGGCATTGGTCAGAGGGAATGTTTCTCTCAGATTTTTTTGTACATCTGCTCAGACTTTTACAGTGATCTTTACTTTAAAGATCTCAACCAAAAAGATACCAAAAGTTGGGGTTTAATATATATATTTTTTAAGAAAAATAGTTCAAACAAAAACTGTCATTTTACTAGCGTTTTCAAGCTCACATTCTATAAATATTAATAATTAATGCACTAGTACTAATTTTACTGAGACATGGACATATTATAGAAGATCTTGCCAGTCATTAATCTGTTGGTAACTTCTGCTAGTTTTTAAAAATTTGTGTTTAAACACATAAAGACTGGTCTATAACTGAGACGTGAATAAAATTTTATCTGCACTCAGGGTTTAACTCAATTTGTCTTTCTGAATAGCTGTTCTTATGATAGCTGAGCAGTTTGTTACTGTAGTTGTCTCCTGAGAAGGAAAGAAGAGCTTGAAAGCTGTTATTCCTGAAAGGGTAATGGGATCAGAGGGATGCTCCAGAGACAGTGGGGGGGCGGGGAAAAGTGTTTTCTACATTAGATCCTTTGAAAATAGTTGTGTTCTCTTGGTACTGAGCGTTTTAGCTGTGGGGCTCATGGCAATTCCTGTGGTCTCCTGGGTGGCCAGAGTCTGGCACTGTTCAGAGCAGACCTGTGAGTTGTGCATTTTCCTTCTGTTAGTGTTTTTGGGTGGAAGGCTGAGTGGTTTTCTGTTTGATACAGATGTCACTGCATAATATTCATGGCCTCTATCATCTCTATGTACAATCTGCTCCTGTTTCTGTAGCTGTATATTTGCCTTGAAGACCCCAAGGGAAGGTAATCTAAAGCAATGGTCCCTAAATTAAAGCTTGAAGAAGAGGTAATTAATGTTAAAATCCACAGCTTTTGAATAGAGGTACATGCAACTTGCTTTTGTGTGCTTTGGACAGTTAGGATTTTTATTTTGGTGTCGGGTGCTGTTTGTCTCTGTATCCCACTAGAATGTAATTTCTATATTTACAACTAAGATGTTAACAAAGGGTTTATCAACAGAGTTCATTCACTGAATGAAGGTTCAGCTGTTTGAGAATTACACAGTGTCAATTTAGACAAATAGTTATTGGCTGGTGGAAGATTGTGAGCAAATAATTACAAGAGATGTTCCCTGTTGAACCACCACATGTAATCCATTAGATTTCATGTGATGTGGATTAGGTTGATAAATTGAGTTGCATCATTTGCACCTTTCTTCACTAAGGGCTCTTGCACTTTTTAAAGTGTTTGTCTTTGCAGGTGGGGAAGAAATACTTTTTTTTTTTAAAGTCATTTAAGTCATTATGAACTGAGCTAAGAAAATTTCATGGACTCAAAGTTCCTACTTAACACCTGGTTGGAGGCTGGCTGCTCATGTGTGGCTGGGAAATGCCATTTGCTCCCATCTCCTGTAGACCAGAGCAAGGGCTGCACAATAATCAAGATGTGGTAGTTGCCTCTTTCCAATTAATTACTTAGCCCATAGCACAAGGCAGGCAGTCCAGGGAAGGCAATTCCAAGCCAGGGGCCATAAGTGAGTCAAGCCAGGCAGTGACTTGCTCAGAATCCCAGAATGGTTTATTTTTGTCTGCTGTTGACAGAGGAAAGGGGCAAGTAGAGTTATTTGAATCTGTCTGTGAAGATACAAGCTTTCACACCATGCATCAGCTTAAAGATTCTGTTTCCACAATCACATACATTCAAATTATTTTATATCTTTAAAATAAAAAAAAAAAGTAAGGGAAATACTGGCAATATTCAAGACACACTGGTCAGAAAAGTCACTGAAAGTGCAAAACTCTAAGTTTTTTCTATGCCCTGACAAATTGTTTTATATTTAGATAAAAATCACTGGCCATGTAGAATTTGAACATAAGCATGTCAACAACCATTACCAATCCCATAGAAACGAGAAGATATTATGGCATTAAATGCTTTAGCACAAAGGTTGTTTCTTGAGTGTTCATTGTTGTAGCTATAAATGGAAGTAAAACTGAATTTATGTGTGTCATGTTGTAGAATAAATGAAGTAAATATTAAAAACTAGACTTGTAAAAAGCAGAGGACAAAAAAAAATCAAGTGGCAGTGAATGGATACATCTGGCACTAATGCGTTAAAAGTAGTCTATTTTTTGTTTGCAGTTGCAAGTGAAAACCCAGACACTACCAGTCACTCTTCTATGTGACTGCTCGCCCTTCTCACACCAAGTATGAACACAACATATACAGGAAAAGGAAATATATAATTATATGGTTAAGATATGGAGAAGTCTCAGGCCAGACTGGAACCTTTGTACTTTTTTTCATTTTACTTGATGTTTAGAGCTTTGTGGGCAATATGGAGAAGAGAAATTACAGGCAGAGACTTGTAGCACATGCCTTGGCTTCAAAAGGCTGCTGTGTTTTCCTTAGATATCTTGGATTTTGCTTTAGTGAAGACATAGCTGTGTAATCCATCCATGAAGCTGAGATTAAATTTCTTTGTGGTTCATTCTCTGTTTACTCTGACAGGAGCAATAGTGAAGATGGCCTTGATTTAGGGTATGTTCACCCAAATTGCTGAGACTGTTCATTCTTAATGGCCTAATAATAAAGTTTGAATTGTTTCTGACTAATAGAAAACAATTTGGTAATTTCTAATTGTTACTAACTAGTTCCTCTGTGGTTTTTGGTGTTTTGTTTGTTCTTTTTGTTTGGTTGGGGCTTTTGTTTGTTGGTTTGGTTTTTGTTTTGTTTTTTTTTTTAAGGGTAAGTTTGGTTGTACGTGGCCTGTTAGGATGCCAGGTCAAACTGTGGTGTCCTGTTTAGATGAAGATTTTTTTGCATATGTCTGATTAGGAATACATAAATAAGGGCAAATACAGAATTCCCCTTGTTTTATTTTGTAGTAAATCTGTTTCAGGAACATTATTCTGAACTCTATGGGCCATATAATACTGGATTATTTGCATGGTATACAAAATATCTGGATTTTTCTTAACAAGACAGAAATCCTGTAGGCTGGATCAACATGTCGCCTTTGATTTAAAGGGGTGATTTTCCAAAAAGAGAACTTACAAAACGATCCATCTGTGTAGGCATATTTTGTGTCTAATAGTGCAGTATCGTATCAATATATCTGATTTTTAGTGAGGATGAGCTGTACTTTGTGTTTAGACCAATCTATAATGTACTTTTTTTTCTGTCTAAGCTGTCCTGTTTACTGTGGAAGTTGGGTTGTTTAAATGCAAGGCAGTGGATCCACCAGCAAGCCATACTGAAGCAGTTTGTGGCTTCTGGTTCAGAAGGTTTTTTTTATATTTGTTCCTTTATTGCCTGGATGAACTGATGCAATTTGGTTGAGCTGTAGAGACACCCGGAACTAAAAGGTACCACACTGGATAACTGAGAAATAAAGTTGTTCATAGGTTTGAGTGAGATTTTTTTATGTTTCATTTCAATGTTTCCAGGGCTTTTTCTGTGGTTCTGGGGCCCTCAGCTGATTTTAGCTCTGGAGAAGCTGAAACCAGAGCCTTGTTACAGAGCTATCTGCCACACTGATGATTAAATTTAAGGCACTCTCACACTGTCCTGGGATGCTGAACCACCCCAGCACTTTTCCCTCCCCATGTTTTTCTGAGTACATTAAAAGGTAACCAAGCACGTTTTCTCAACATGTGATAGCAATAACATGTCTCCATTTACTGTAGGTATTTACGTTTTAAAAGTATGTTTTATGTATGAGGCTACTTTTCTCCCAACCCCTGCCCCAAGTTCTGTTGTGAAGTGAATTTGAGTCTAACATGAGTACATCATCAGTGTGTTGTTCAGTTTTCTTTAATTAAAACCTTAGTCAGCCAGATCTCATTAGGCATCTTATATGTCATTAATTTATAAAGAAAATACCACATGTATTAAAATGTAATTCTGGTTAATGCATAGCAACTAAAATCATTAACGATTTTTTTTTTTCTGATAGTCATTTATTTTCAAACCTCTTTCTCTGTGGAAATTTACAGCAGCTGAAATAGCAGCACACTGTGTGAAGTACAATATTTATCAGAAATTACTGAGGATGTGCTGCAGCAATGACAAACACCTGTGATAAAGCTCCATCTCTGGAGCTTCAGCATCTCTGTTTCTGCTTCAGCAAAGCAGGCAAACATCTGTACACTGATTTCGGTGCATTTATTTAGATGTGTATGAGAGCAGAGTGCTTTTCACATGGCTAGGTAGGAATGCATTTAGGAAAAGCAGGTGGAACTTGGACTGCAGTTTGGTGGAAAATAGGTTGATGGAGAAGTATGCAGATGAGGAAGAAAATTACTCTATTCCAGAGTGTTGCCATCATAGCTCACTCTGTGAGGTGTAAATTCACTTCAGATTGAAGCTAACAGATACATAGATATAAAAAGATGTAGAGGTAAACCCATCTCTTACAGGCTGCCTTCCATTACTAACAAGTAAAATAGAGAATATCCTGTCCTTTTTACATAACCCCTTGGACTGTTTCAAAATTTTTCGCTGTTACTTTGACCAGGCTCTGTTCTGTACATCCTGGTGGAGCTATTGGTAACATCATCACTGACTCCAGCAGTCCCAGTGACGTCTCCTGCCTCCTGTTTGGAGATAAAACATTGTTCCAGCTGCTCACTTGGAACCAGGAGATTGCTTCTGCAAAAACAGGCTATCAGCATTTATTAGCATGACATTCTTCACGAGCCTAAGACAAATGGAACATTTAAAAGGAGTGGAGTGTGTTGGGTTGTTGGTTCCTGTTTCTCCTCAGAGGGAGAGGATGCTTTTGTCTTTGACTCGTACATATGAGCTTCCATGTATGTGCAGACCAGGTAAAACTTAATGTCCGCAAATCAAGGTTTCCTTGTTGGTGAGTTTTTCCTAACTCAGAATTGTTACATTTGAACACTTTGAGCTTGACTGTGGTTTTGAAATTAACGGTGCATAACTTTTGGAAAGGAAGCAAAGGGAGTTTATTGCCTTAATTGCACTGTAATGTTCATATTAAATATATTTATATTTTAAAATTCCAGTTTTAAGGAGATTTTAATAGAAGCTGAAGCTGATGAGGCAAAGCAATGCAAAAAGGCTGTTCCAGATGGCATTCATCCAGAGGGACACATTTGTGTATTGACAACGGTGGAAATACATGAAAAGAGAAATAAACAGTGAGTGTGAGACTAGTGAAGAGAATCCAAGTGAGAATAGTCCAGGACTCAATCTGTTGTTGCAGGGAAAGGAGTAACAGTATTCTTTACATGCTGTAATCAGATCCCAGGGAAAGATACTGAAAATAGTATTTCAGTCAAGCAGTAGGGGAGTGGAGCAGTGAGTCAGCAGGACAGTCGTAGCTGAAATTCCAGAGTGGGAGAATAAAGTTTTACAAAACTGGGAGAAAAGAAAGAAGATGAATTTATAGTGAAGGTCAGTCTTGAGGTGATGATAGAGATATAAAGATCATTTTCATGCATTAAAATCCAAAAAGACTGCATTGTGTGGGGCTTTACTTATTCTCATGGGTAATTTGGTGAATCAGGGATCTAATCTGGCATGATGATGATTCTTCCTTGTTGTGGAGGATACTTTTCTTCAAGGGACCCTGTCTGTGAAGCAAAATGTTTACATTTGACTAGCTGCATGTAGTTCAAAAATTAATTGAAAGAAATATAAAAAAAAATATATTTAGTGTTGAAAGTCTTTCTCATTCATTTTTGATGTTGTTTAAAGTGACACCACCAATTCTAGGAAATCCCTTATAACTAGCTCAGGCAAAGGTTAGAGCTAAATATTGTGTCAAGGAAAGCAGGCTTTTTAGTTAAAAGCAAATGCCAGCTGCTGCCTTTGATTTTAGAGGAGAGCTTTTCTTGCTAAATGCCTCATTATAGTATTGTGTATCTGCTCCCCTTCCATACAATGTTTGTTCAGGCTCCCTATTCTGTGGTTCCTTTAGAATTTATTATTCAATTTTTAGCCTAGTGCTATTTGGATATTTTGCTTTAGGTATTAATTTCTTCCTCATGTGCTTATTTTCCTCTGTGCTGTAGAGAGTCCTCAGTGTCATGCCATAGGCACAGTGCACCAAGGGAGGCATTTTTTCACCTCCCCAGAGACCAGCCAAGCAAAGGCTCCCTGGGAAGATTTCTGGGAGCATGGTGAGTTTCATAAATTGCAGATTAATTAAGAATTGCCCTGCTTGAGGAAATAGATGTGCTGCCTTGTACTCTTCTATAGCTTCCATCTGCTGTCTCCTATCCACCAGGGCAGCATCCTCACACTGACTCTGTTGGCCTCTGCTTGGCTGACCAGTTCTCCTTTGCAATTCAGATTAAAGGAGAACATGGAGTTTTTGTAGTCACCTTCTGCAAGTAATAGAGGTTTTGTTCTGCAGAAGTAGAAAGTAGGTTGTCTTTGTTAAGTTGAAAATCCTAAAAGAGTAAATGCAATGAATTCAAGTCTGCTGTTTGTAACTTGGAACTTAAAAATATACAGGAGCTTCTTTTTACTCTGCCCAAAAGAGTTATGTCCCTTATGAAGCTAAAGCAAGCCTGTTTTATAATGAAAATTGTTGTGAGATGGTAGAGACATGGTTCAGTGGTTGTATCATTGCCATCTTATCAACTTTCAGAAAGTGCTATCTATCCATCAGCTGCTGATTCATTTTTCCCTTATTAAAATGACACACAATGCAAAAAAGACACTGATACATTAAAAAAAAAAAGAAAAAAATCTGCCTTGAGAAGAGTGGGCTTTTTTCAATCAGAAAATGTGGCTTTGTGTTATCCTAGTTTACTGTAGTGTATATTATATAGTATTCCTGAATTTTTTAGCACATTTTCTTAGTGCAAGAAATATGAAATGCAGCAAGATTTAGTTGCCAGAGTTTTTGCAGAGAATGGGCTGTTTGAGAAACCATTCTGAGCTGTGAGGCAACGTGTGAACTTAATGCATTGAGCTTTTGAAGGGGAAATATTCTTCAAGGGCACGAAGGGAAGGGGAAGGAGCTCAACTGTCCTGCCATCAAAGGGCTCTGGTTGAAGGGAGGGAGGGGTGCAGGTACTGCCCCAAGTTCCCCAAGGGCAGGGAAATTGTTTAAACTCCCCTTGGGAACCCCAGGGCTACTGGTGGACCAGACACAGGAAGGAAAAAGGAGGGTTAGAAACAGTATCCATTCTTAGTGGAGAAAAAACCCAAAGAAAATTATTTTGATATTTGCTAAGACAGAGCTGTTTCTTAGAGGAGGATGTCTTCAGTGGCATGGCATGTTGGATATGGTTTTCAGTTTACACTGATGTAAGCTGCAGGGTCTAAATTATTGTTGTTTCACTGTACAACAAGGGTGGAGCTGCCCTCTGAAAAGAACCTACTAATACAAGCTTGTAATTTCAATTTTTCACACATTTTTCATTCTGTGTTTCACTAAAAATCTAATCTACCCAATCATTGCTTTAGGCTAATAGCGTGTAATACAGTATAGTTCAAAAATGTCAAACTTAATAAAAAAAAGAGAAGAGAGGAATCCTAAATTTTCACTGAAACCACTTCTTTGAATAATTTTTTTCCAGAAGATCTAGGTTTTGTGGAATATGTACCAATCAAATCTGAAATAAAAAGGGAAAGCTGTAGAGCCATGAGACTCTCCCATGGCTAAGGTATGAATTAAAGCTATAAATCTAGAAAATCTATTTTTGAAAAATTAGTGACAGACATCCTAGTAGAAGGTTTTATGCTGTGCATATCAGATGTATTTTGCTGTATCCTTGTTGAGACTTCTACTTGACCTTTTTCAAATGAAAACCTGATTTTTTTCGCCATCTTTTGGGCAAGGTGGTCGAATTCTTTGCTTTTAAAACGCTTCAAAATTTCTGTTGGAAATTTAGAAGGAGAGAAGGGGTAGATTCTGCAGTACTCATGCTATTTAATTGCAACAAATAGTTTAATTACCTGACTCAGCCGAGTATGACAAACCCCTGAAATCTCTGAGGTGCTGTGATGGTCCATGTGAGATGAAACACCTGCATGTCAATAGTTGGCTCTATTTGCATAACTCCCTTAAACAGGGAGGTCATGGAAAATCAGCAGCAGTGGTTTAACTAGTCTTTATGTTCATTGCTGTCCTTCCATCTCTCCCATTAATATTTGTTTTGTTTTTCTCCTTCATGCTACAGCAGTAATGCTGATGATGCAACCCCAGACAGTCATTTCTGTCTAATAGCTTTGGGCATGAAATGCTTGATTTGCACTCCTGAGCAGCTACCACAGGCTCTGCTCTCCAGGTCTGGATGGATGAGGCATCAAGGAAATGAGGAATTTTCATAAACTTAAGGATGGGGGATGTAATGCACAGAGTAAAAAAGGAATAGAGGGAAGGAGTAATGCCACAGTGCAACTGAAAACAGGAATAAGGAAATTTTTGCTGAAACTAAGAGATTTATTTGATTCAACTCTTGGAGAAAAATAAGCCATACAAAAAAAAGAATATTCTTAGTCTACTCTACCCTATCTAAACTCTTAAACAAAACCCCAAGAATCCCAGACTGTACAAATAAATAAATTCTTATCTTCTGGACAAGGACTGTCTGGACTCATGGCATCTTTCTCTTTAGTTATTTAGGTAGTAAATGCAGAACAGATTATTATATGTCAATATATTAAATGTTCTACTTTGGAAAACTCTCAGAAAGGTCAAGAATTATAGCACTGATACTTGTGAAATTCTAAATGAAAGAAACAATACAACTTCCTCCCCTTCCCCCCTTCTGCGTATGTGTTCAAGAGATTTGAAAACTTTCCTTTAAATCCTCTGTAATGGTCTTAGCTAATGCAATAAATGTCAAATATCTTTAAAAAAGTTCTGAAGAACTTGTGTAAAAAAATGAATTTGAGGCTGAGCAATTTGAATCTTTTTTTCTGTCATGTAATTGAAACTTGAACAGAAAAAAAAATCCATAAATAAACATTAAATTTTTTGTTGCAATACATGAAATCATTTGACCTTGGTGAAGATTAGTCCATGTGCAGAGGAAAGAGTACCTGTCCTTTTGCTTGTGTGTCAGAAATAAGGCATGATAACTAAGAGTGTGCTAGTCAAATATATTACTGCTTTTATGCCACTCTACTCCTCTACCAATACCTTGCAAAATGTGCTGTATCCCCAAAATGCCAAAATCAGCATTCAGCAGAACTTAGTTAGATTCCTCCAGTTGTTTTCTTTTTTTTTTTTTTTCTTGGCCACAAAGTAAAAAATGGTGTCTTGAAGAATAGTTCTAAGTAAAAATGTTCAATATATATATCAATTGAACCCATGGGAGTAATGCATATACAGACATCAGTAATGCCAGTATTCTCCACTGATGGCATTTCCAAATACACTTTGTTTTTATTTAACAAGGCCTGAAAATTACTCTATTTTCCCTTTTCTTGTAAGAAATATCCAGACTTTGGTCTTGAGCTTGGTTTTATGAGCTTATCTCCCCTCCCCATCCCCATCATTAGTTCATCACTAATTGGGAGAGTGGTGAAAAAGTCAGTGATGAGGTTATTCTTAACCATCTGCCCAAAATGTCTCTTCCCTGGAAGTTCACACGTGCATGCACCAAGATACACACCACAGGGTCACTGTCCTTCTATAACAAGCTACTTAGGCACAACTGAATGAACAGGATTAAGTGCATTTCTCTGCAGATATTATTTGTGCTTGAAGATGCAAACTCAACTGGTATCTTTGTGAATTTAATTCACTACTACTGCATTTCCACAGTGAAGAGTTTTTGTTTGCTTTAAAATAGAGCTGGCTGCATTTCTTTTTATTTTAAAAATGTTTTTATTTGGTTAAAGGGCACACTTTTGAGTAGGAGTTTTTTTGGGGAGACTATTGTTCCAAGAGTGTTGCTTTATCATGTGAAGGTATCCCACCTTCTTAACCAACAGGCATTCACCTGTTAAATAACTAAGTTTATAGTCAGTCACCTACCAAATAAGTGGCTGGTTTTTGATTTTAATGAAGCTTTCCCTTTAGCCTTTGCTAAAAAGGAAGGAGCTTGGTTGAATAATTTCTGCAACTTTCAGTATATTAAACTGTTAGCAGCATTACTGAGATACTGCTTTAGAGTGTTACTTATGGTAGTATCAAACTTTTATATTCATTAAGAAGTGCCTAATAAATTCCTTTGACTTCAGGGAAAGTCATGGTGACTCAGCATCTGTGGCAAACTGGCTTTAAAACATGCCTATGGCTGTGTATATCTACATGGGAAGCCTAATCCATGCCAAATCCATGGATCATTAGATGATGGTATTTTAACCTATTTTCTACTAATTAGGACATGAGCATTTCTAAATGAAATGCATCTTTTAAGTGAAATCAATATGCCAGAGTCTATTATGGAATGCCAAAGGGGGAAAAAAAAGGGGATTTGTTACTGTTTTTAGGTTGCTTTTTTTGGTTTTTTGGGAAATTGTAGTCTAAACTGGAGAGCCTCTTTACAATATAGTACTTTGTTGCAGGAATGAGAAAAAAAATTGAAAGAATTAGGAGGTTCATGTTTTGACTGAGACAAAGCCTTCACATTTCTCTTAACAAAAAAACCCCAAAAATACTAGTGCAGACAAAAAGGAATTTGATCCTAAATCAAAATTTTATTATTATACCTTGAATCCTTACCTTTTAAAACATAAATTTCAAAAAGAGGTTTTATTTTAATGAGATATTTGTCTTTTTTTCTCATGTTGATATGAAAGGTTAAAAGCAGAATAACCTTCTGTTCATTAAGGATAATGTAATTCTCATTAGACCTTTCTTAGTCTTAGGAGGCAAATATAGATATCACTGAATTCCTGACTGTAAATTCTTGAAGAGTGTTGATGCTCTTCAGTTTGTTCATAGTCCTTTCTAGTTCTTCATGGAATTTCTTTCAGGTATAATCAATGTATACATGATGACACCATACACAAATCTGTTGCAATGTAGAAAAAACCTGTAAATAGAAATAGCTAATTTTTAAATTTATCCATAGCTGTGAACAGTAGTAACAGAACAATTAAACTGTGATATCAATAGTGTATCCAACAAAAGAATCAATGAAATGTTGAATGGCATTAATATGATTGTATGTATATTGTCAGTGTTTCAATTGAAATATGAAAATTTGTGTGTGTGTATATGTGTGTATATATATATGTATATATCTCCTTAATCTAGGAGGGCATTTTTGTGCTCTAACCAATGTGGTGTTGGGAAGAATATCTGAAATTAAGTTGGCAGGTGTGGAAGTATTCAAAATGTGAGCAAAGTAAACAATTTTCCTTCTCAACTAAAAAAAAAAATAAACAAAAAACCAACCATACCAAAGGAAAAAAAAAACCCAAGCAAAGAAAAGTCAAAACAGTTGGTGCTATGTTTGTATAAAGTAAAAATTAAGTTTCCTTTTAAATATGAACTCAAATGTAGCTTGAGAATGTCTTCAGTACTTTTTCTGAAATCACGGCATAGATGTTTCCTACTTCTGTTGAAAAATATTTTTGAGTTAATTTCTTTAGGAAGGGTGGGATTTATTCTTAGATCTGAATTAAGTTTTGGAGGGAAGAGGAGGGAAGCTGATTTATTGTCTAAAGCACAAGATGCAGAATGTAAGCTTAATTTTTAATTTTTTTTAATATTAACTTACATGATATGATTTGACTTGATAGTCATGCCAACAAGATGCCTTTTTATAGCTATTTAGAAGTCGCTTTACAGTACTAAAATCTTGGTACAGAACCACATAATTCCAAGAACAAAGGCTCAGAAGTGACATGGTGTGTTCTTTTCACTATGTAGGATGCATAAAATGTCAAATTATAAAATTATATGTATTATAAAGCATATGTTACTATGTAAAAATTAAAAATATACCCTTTTGATGTATAAGTATCATGATGTGGGTGTGTTCTGGAGGATAGGAGTGATGAGTTTTTTATTTGGTGCAGTGTTGATCACTGAGTGGGAGACATGAGGTGAAGATAAGATGCTGCAATGCCTTTGTGTGTTTTGGGGTGCTGGAGATTTTGGTTGAGGTGTCCTCACCCTTGGATCAATTGAGTTATTCTCCTGCAAAAGTGTTGGCAAAATATGAGTTGAGAGGCTGAAATGTGTTACACGGAATTGCAATTAATTTTTTAACCACTAATTAAATCAAATCAATCCAGTGTTTTTGAAATTCTGTTCTTCTATTGATTTCAGGGACATGGGAGATATACTATATTAAAAAATAAACCTGGGAACAAAACCCCAATATATCAGGTGATTTTCAAAACCCCAATTTTCGGGTGATTTTCTCTTGTAAGGATAAAGTACTTTATAACTTGAGGGATTAAGACAAAAATTTCTTTATTTCTCTCAGGTCTTCACTTGTATCATCTAAAAGAGAAAGCTTTATAAATTTATTATGACTGTGGAGAGACATTCAATTAAATGATAATTTCTCTCTTCCATTACAATAATTTAATTTCTTTCAACTATGTTTAAACCTGAAATTTAATTTTTGAATAAGTAAATAAACATAGTTTTTTAGGATTTGTTTTGGTTTTTTTTTTTTGTGTTTGATGCAATATATTTCAAGCCATCTTGAAAGGCTTGGGGTTTTTTTAATTTTTATTTTTCAGACAATGCTTTCAAAAATACATGTTACATGCCCAAATGCACATAAGAAATGGATGAGAAATATTTTTTACTTTTTAATGAGGATGGGCTGTGAAATATTTATAGTTAAAGTTTTTATACCAGACATGCACAATGTGGATTTTTTTTCCTCTTATCAAATATGTAATACATTAAATTTTTGGTGTCGGGAATTATAAAAGAGCAGGCATCATTAGTTTTTCAAGAATGACAAAGTACAGGCTTTGGGAAATCTTCAGTTCTGGGTAGAAAAATCTTCTTTATGGAGAAGTGGAACTTGTTCTGGGAAGAATGGTCCAATTGTTTCTTCTCTCCTGGGCTTTCCCTGTTTGATAATTTGGGTTATCTTAAGAAATTAGAGTCTGTATTATAGCATTAGAATTAGGGAAATAAATGATAGTATAACATTAGAAAGCCAGTTGACTGGGGAGTGTTGGGGGGGAAAAATCTTAGATTAAGTGAAGAAACTCAGGATTTTTTCCAATTTCTCAATTTTCTTCAGTCAACTTCCCAAGTCTGGTGTGTCATTGCCTCTCAGGTGTTACTATTAATATATTGCTTTATAAACATAAGGGCTGTGTAAAAGTTGTCTGAGAGAAAAAAGAGACGAGGCTTAAGCTGACACACAGAGAAAGCATAAGTTAGACTATAGGATAAATAAACATTTTATGTGCTGTAACATTATATATGTATAAAGTATATAACATTATATATGTATGAATTCTGTGTTTCTGTAACACATCTATGAACCTGAATAGTTAAAACAGTTTTGAATCAATCAGGGGCTGAAGTTTTTGCTTTTGAATCAATCAGGGGCTGAAGTTTTTGCACCCTGTTTTGTATGAATTCTCTCTGTGACCAGTGCATGCATTGGTCATTCTTTTTTTGAGATTTAGCTGATATAGACAAAAATGAAAGGTGTTAGAAAAATGTGGCATTTCAGATTTATAGAACAGCCTCTCTAAACTCCAGAAAGATTAAAGTTGAAGAAGAAATACAAGTCCTAATCAGGTTTCATCCCAGCATTTCCTGTATATGGTAGAAGTACTGAGAAGTATTTCAAAAAAATGTTTTAGTCCTGTGGCTGCCCTCCAGTCTCCTAAAAATGAATCATGAACATTTGTGGCTCTTGTTAAAATTAAAGTATTGGTGCTATTTTGTTCCACAAAGAAATAGTTTGGGCCTTTTCTCTGGTTGTAGATAGTTTAGAAATAGCATGTTCAGGCTCCATTCTTCCTGTACCTCAAGTTTGGTTATAAAAAAGAGTAGAGAGCAATTTTAACCTATGAGCTTGTAAAATCTGTTGGACACTTTTTTTCCACTCTGTCTTCTCTACCTCCTGTTTTCTTTTCCGCGTGTTTGTTCTTTTCCTCCCACACATCCTACAGGTCAAGCTGCATTAGAGTGTCTAGGAAACATCAGAAGAAAACCCTGAATGCTTGTTGAGTCAGATTAAAGACTGTTTCTGTGGGGCTGCAGTAGCCTCAGGTCAGCTCCTCCTGATGAGATTTATAGGATGGTTCTCCTGAGCTCACCGTGTCCTCATTAAACCCGCTGTGCTGACACGGTGTCATGGGCAGAATCGAAATGTGGGTGTGTGAGAGCCACCACAGCTGGTTTTTTTTGCCTCAGACTCGCAATTCAGCTGACCCTGGGCTTCACTGCTACACTCACGAGGTGTCTGGGCAGCATTGACACAGCACTGGACAGGCTGTGGCCATTGGGTGGATTTGGTAAGGATCTGGTTGCTCTGGCTCCCCGATGGAGCAACTTTATCTTGTTTTAGCTGACAACTTTCTCTGTACTTGCGTAATCAGTAATTAACCAGGTGCCTGCTTCAGAGTTTCAAGACTCCCTCTTGGAGTTCAGATATTTTAAGTTTTGAGAACTAGCAGAGGGACAAAATACCAGCAGAAAGTGTTATGGTCACTGCGGTGAGTGCCGCATCAGTTGTCATCATCGTCTTCATTGGGCAGAGTGTGGTTTCCAGGTTTGGTGGAAGCCTTTTCATTTGAGGTACTAAAGTCAGCACCACATGAACTGCAGTAAGAGAGAATCCTAACAGAAGGGTATATGATTATATATCTAATTATGCCACTAGTGTTATCTGTAAGAGAACTCATGAGAAATAGTGTCTTCTATGTACATTTTTTTACTGTAAAGGTTATTTCTAAAATGAGTTCTCATGGTTTTATGAATCAGGGGTAGCCACTTTGTATAATTAGCAGGGTATACAGAGAGAATTTTTACATCGAGAGAAAAAAAGTCTCCTTTTATTAACAATCTTCATAAAAATAATTCAGTACTTGAACCATTCTAGTTTCAAACTACACCTACTCAATCTGTGCCACATACTCTGATAAATAATTTTCTGTAGGGGTTTGCTGGTTAGGGTTTTTTTTTTTTTAAATGGGGGCATGTTTGTGTCTTCTGTGGGGGAAGATTTTTAAGCTTGAAAATATGTCTTATATCAGTTTTGCATAGGAAGGAAATTTTAACTGTATGAAATCTGGGGTACGCCGTAAGATACAAGTCTTGACAGGATTAAGTCAGCTGTCTGGCTGACATTCGTGGTGAGGATTAACACTTTTGTTTGCCATGAAATAATTGTGTTACTTGCAGGAAAGGAGTTTTACAGTCTGCATCTCAAAATGAAACACAGCACATATTGTAGTTCTAAGCTATGTTTGTTTTTCATTCTGAAATTTAACATGGAAAGCATTTGTAATAGAGCATCAAAACGTTTATGGAGCTGCACATTCAGATCTTGTCTTTTGTCAGTAGGCCAGCACCAATGGAAAATCCCATAGGTATCTGTCAAAATGAAACTTTGAGGGACATGAGTCATTATCAGCCAGGAATCTTTATAGCCTTTGGATAGTTTGCAGTCATTTGCATCTGCAGTCTTAGTTCTGCTTTACTCGATATCATACATATTATTTGACATATACCAAACAATCAGCTTTCTATGTCAATTTGTTCCTCTCCCCAGCTTCTCTTTTTCTGTGAAAACAAAGCATTGCAGGGAAAGTCTTTGAGATAAAACAAAATAACTATCTGGGAGAATTGATGCCAAGTAAGGCCAAAAGTGTCTTCAGGGTATTGATTAGCATTTTTAGAGTTTGATAGATAATAGTTTAACTTATTTTTTTAGCACAAATTCTCCGATTTACCATGACAGCCACATTATTAATTAACAGGAGTTGGAATGAGCAACTTCAACTAACTGCTAGATGCATAATTTATTAATTTATATACAGTATAAATAGTTCTGAGTGTATGTCAAAGGAATTAATAATCATAGGAATAATATCACGGTACATTCATATCAAGGAGACATGGTAATACTTTATTACAAGGTTTGAATTAATGTGAAAAATTACCATCCTTATTGTATGCTATGTTTATTATAATTTGGAGAGAAGCTGTTAGTGTTACAAACCTGGAATCAGGAGACTGCAACTCTGGAAAGCACTCAGAAGTTTAAAGGCTGCCTTTCACTTTGCAATTGTGGAATATGTGTAGTGGAAGGTAGCCTAATGTTGTGTTCTTTGGTTGGATGCCTGATGATTAAAAAAGGAAAAAAACACAAAAGCAAACCAAAAAGCAAACCTAAACTATGAATGGCCTGTATTTATACCTTATTGAGGTCCTACATGTCTCACAATTTTGTGAGTATTAGGGAAGAAAGTTAATATTTTGCCACACATGCTTAGCTGATAATTATGCTAATAATATTTGTTATTTGACGGGGGGAGATTAGCATATTTTTGTTGTGTTTTGCATTCTCTGACATTTGAATCTGTGGCACTTGAATATTCTAATGAGTTCTGGTTGTTAATTTTGGCTGTCCAGATTTAAATAACTCACTCATAAATAACTTTGCCCGTTTAATTATTACTTCTCCAAGTAGACTATATGTAGAAACTGGAAATATTGAAGGCAGACATCACCTGGGCTTTTACTCTGTGTTTTGTTATATTAAATTATTATTTTGCTCTCCTTTGATGGCACAAAACTTTTCCCATTCTGACTTTGCTCTTTTCTGTCTGAGCTCTCTCACATGCCCACATCAGAAGCCAAACAATAGAGTCGAGACCATATATTAAAGTTGTGTTTTGTCAGCATCAAAAATAAAGGCAGATAATGGCTGCCATAACACTCCTAGGAGTGCAATGAACTATCTGTGGTCAGAACCAAGTCAGTATATGATTTATCAAACTCATGTGCATATTACTTTCCCAGCTGTTATCTAATGGATGGGTGAGGTTTCCTTGTAAGAATGCACTTCAAAGTTTCTATATTGAGATTCTAAGAAATTCCCATAATGCAGCATCTATGCAATCTTTTCCTTCGGGTTTGTGAAAAACCTGAGAAATCTACCCTTATTAGGAAGATTTTCTTTTTCAAATGCAATTTCTTCTGTAGAGCCTGAATTTTACCTTTCTCCTGTTATGCTGATTTTATTGTGCTTCTTTATATGTTTTACTTTGTCTCCATACATGAATTACTTTTGTTTCAGACATGTTTAGTGCTGTATTCTAACTGCACTATTTCCTTAGTATTAATTAAATCCTTGCAGCAATTTCATGTGAAGTAATTGCAGCAATTTTATGTGAAGTTTGTGGATTTCCAAGAGTAGCAAATAACTTAGCTTTTGTTACTTGACTAGCTCTTAAATTCACTCAGACTGACAATATTAGAATTCATGTAGAGCACCAAAGTCCTACAATTTAAAGAAAAGAAATTTAAAGGTGTGGCTCTTTTGTTCAGAGGTCTGGTGCTGAAGCTGATGGAAATAGAGATAGGTAGAGGCATTCAGAAGGCAGCAATCTATTTCTCAGCTATGTCAGGCCAGCACACAGGGTGATGCTCCTCTGCATGACTCACTCACACCTAATTATTAAATCATCAACAGCTTTGCAATTAAAAAGACTTCTAATAGACCCTTTGCTTAGTTAATCCTCATCTAGTAAGGAGCAATGCTAAAGACTGTGGAGTCCTTCTAACCTTCCTCTTCTGGTTGATTTGCTTGGCTTATTCCTTCTGATCACAGAATCGTAGAGCACCAGCTTGGAAGGGACTTGGAACATCATCTTCTCAGAATTCACAGAATCACTGGGTTGGAAGAGACATCCAAGACTCAGTCCAACCCATGCCCCAACACCTCAACTAAGCCATGGCACTGACTGCCACATCCAGTCTTTTTCTAAACACATCCAGGGATGGTGACTCCACCACCTCCCTCACCTGCTCCAGTTTTCTTGGCAAAAGCACACTCTAGACATGTTGGCCCAGCCTCTTGTCCAGCTGGATTTTAAGGCTTTGACATTGGGGAATCCAGCTTTTTCCTGTGGAGATTTTTGCAGGAGCTGATTGGGCTCTTTTTAAATAATTGTCCTCTTGTGCCCAGAAGAATCTGGAATCTGCCCAGAAGAAAGTTGCATCCGTTACCCTTCATCTTCTCCATGGGACTCCCTGTAAAAAGGGAGTTTCCTTCTTTTTAGTCACTCTTTGAGCACAGTGCCAAGGTCTTCTCTAGGCCTTCTTGTCTCAAGGATGCTCAAACCCAGTTCTCTCACTCTCTCACATGCCAGGCTTCCCAGGCCTTTGCTCATTTTTTTTGATTATGCTTTTATCTTTGTGGTAATGGTATTTTATTATGATCTGGAAGATGATTTTATTTTTGCTCAAGAACATTGGTTTTGGCTGAACCTTCAGCAAAATGGTATAAGCGTTTTCCGTGGGTTTATGTTGTATTGCAGTTGCTCATTTTGTTCTGATGAGTATTTTGAAGCTTTGAATATCAGGTTTATAAGTGAACCTTGAAATTATGTTTATAATTTCCAAGGGAAAATGGAAATGTTTAGGGAACTACTTCAGTCTTCTTTTAAGATCAAAATGTTTGGTCCCATATTTAAGAAGCTATGCTTTTGAAGTTGAATTTCAAACTAAATGCCAAAGATCAAGAAAAGTACCACTTGGATAGGGAGCAAAACATTCTCAAAGTGCTGATAAAATACAGTGTATTGTATATAAGGGAATACAGTTTCAAGGAAAAACAAACCACAAAGAAACATATTGAGTGATTGTCTTCATCACATCTTAATAAAAATATTTAATGAAGGAAATACGTTTTTGGAATTTCTATAGCATGTAAGACAGAACTTTCTATTAACACTTGTAGAAATAAATATTATTTTGGGGTTTCCCTCTGTTTTTTTTTCAGTTGTAAAGAACTTGAAATTGTAACCTGAAGTTTACCTCTCCTTCAGTATGTTCTGTGCTACTTTTAGACAGGTAATCACAGAAACAATTAGGATGTTGTCCTGAGGCTCCTGTACTGCAGGTGCAACTGTGTGATTGCTGCTTTGTAATTACTGTATAATTTTAACCGCGCGTCTGCATCAGATAAATTGTACAGTGTGCTTCAAACAAGTGAAAGCCCCTTTTCAAGCTCAAGTAAGTACTTAAAATTTAGGTTGCTCTGTATTAAGTCTCAGATCTACTTCTTGGTATGTTTTTTGATTTGTGGGACTCAGAGCTAATGGAGAATTTGTCATGCAATTGGTTAAATTGTTGCAGAAAATTGTTGAAAAACATTGCTGATTAAAACACTGAAATTAAAATTCCTTGAAATATGCAAAAAGGCTTTAAATTATTACAGAGGCAATGCCAACTTTAGTATTTTTGTTTTTGAAGTCTTTGAAGTCTGACTTTACAGAACAGATTGTGAATCCCTGGCCCATTACACACCTGCAGAGATTTTGGTGTTTTATTTCTCTTGGGTGGAACAGCAGAAGCCCAAACCATGTTAATCACTGTCAGAACCAGTTGTATAAAATGCCAAAATGCAATGAACCAGGAACTTCGTAATAAATATGACAATGCAGTTTAAAGTGTTGTTTTGTTAGGCTTGCAATTTGTTGTAATTTATCACCTATGATAGCACTTGAAGGGGAAAATATATGAGACTTTGAAGTGATCCTTTCACTTGGAAGAAGTGTTTCTGTATCTGTGTGCTGTTTTAAAGATGAAGGAAGGAAAAAAGGAAATGCAGCTCTGAGATATGTAACACATGTATTTTAAATACATAAAATTAAAATGCACTGCAATTCCCTGTTAATATCTACTTCACACATGGGTTCTATTTGAGATAAGACAGATAAGTTGCATCTTGTTTATAGAAAGGGGCCTATATCCTGTAATCCTTTTAAACAATAAGCAGATTTAGCATATGAGGATATTGGATTTTATATTACAAAAATGACACTACTAAAAGCTGAAGAGAGGAATGGTGGTCAGCTACACAAACAGAATCTGCTCTCTTTTGTAGTTTCAGTATCTGTACTGCTCTCTTAGGTGAATTAGTTTATCAAAAGTTACTTCTCAATGTAATTTCTGAGCAAATTTATAAAATAATTTTCAGAAGATTTTCTGGAAAAGAAATTGCACAATTTCAGGTGCCTTGACAGGGAGTGACAGTGTTCTAGATCAGAACAGGAATGTTTTCTTATTCCACTGCCATACATAAAAGTAAAGTTCTTATCCTGTGTCCTGGTGAGTTCCTGGGTTGCCCAGGGGTTTACCCAGGGTTTACTCAGGGGTAAGTTATCCAGTGGTTACAGATTGCTCTAAAACAGATTTAATTGAGAATACAGATGCATTATGGCTGATTCTAAAAATTTAGATTCAGATTCTGATCTTCGACATGCACAAGTTTATGCAGGTGTTTAACTTAAACCACAAGAGTTGAGCGGGTTTACTTCACTTGAACTATATCTAAATAGGTAAAACTTTTCCAGATTCAATTTTAACATACTTTTCCTCATGCCTTTTCTACTGTCTGCTGTCTACACATTCCAAAGGTGCCTTGTAGGCAGCTGTTGAAGGTTCTTGCTTTGTTCCTGCAGGAAATGTTCACTGCTTCTGGCATAGTCCTAGTGGAGCTGTTGACCACAGAACAATTGCCTCTGACTGTGTCTGTGTTTGTTGTTCCTCCTGCTGTGACAGGTTCTTCCATCATGTAGCTGTGTTATGCTTCTTTTGAATTCCTCTGCCTCTTGGCATCATTGTAGCCCCAGAATCAGGTCATTGGCAGTGTAAGCAGTAGGGTATGGCATCATTTCAGAGGCACCTGTAGCTCCTGCTCTCAAATAAGTGATCAATTACATGGTTTTTAAAGTAATTTTCAGTAGGGAATCCTGACACAATAAGAATAGGGTAAACATGCCTTGAGAGAGAGTACACATGATCTCCCTGGGAGGGAATCAGAAGAAGAAAAATTGCCTAAAACCTACTCCTGAAATATTTTATCAAGTTGGATGATTTTCCTGGTTTTTGTTTTTTGTTTTGTGTTTGCCTAAGAGGATTTTCCCAATCAGTGGTAAAGCAACTCAACTATGTTTGTCTGCAAGGCCAATTTTTTTACTTGTTAGAATTAGTTGTTACTTGTTGAGCTGCTTATTTCCATAGACTATATCCCAAACAGAGCTTTGAAGTGGGTATAAGTGATTTATTGCATCCTGAGTTGACTAGGAAGGATATGTCCCTTGGAAGAGTGGTGAAATGAGTTCCCATATCTATCATACTTCCCAGTGGATCTGTATTAGTCATCTAGTAGAATCCATCACTTTTCAAAACCTCAGGCAAGTCCTTCACATGGAGCCATAATATTATTTATGATACTTAACTGAGTTTCTTGCTGGAACTCACCTGAAATCACTGACAGTACAGATAAGAATTTGCACTGTGAGCATTCTTGCCAAGTCCAAATTCAGAATTTTAAGTCAAAAAACAACGTGGATTGAACAGTTGGCCTCACTTAACTACATTTGATATCTACAGCTTTTTTAAATATTAGACTAATCCATTTGAGTTGTGTCTAAGAGCTCAGGCTTTTAATGCAAGAGATTGACAAGATATTTGTCACATTCCCTTCTTGATAAAATTTCCCCTGATGAGAGCCTGGTGTTCCTGGGCTTGTTTCCCAAACTTTTCTTCCTTTTTAAATGTTATTAACTTCAAAGTCTTCTTCTCTGACAAGAATAATTGGAACAGTGCTGTATTTCCCGAGGTCAGTCCCTAGAAGGAGCAGTCTCTCTTCACGAAGGAATGGCCCAAGAAATTCCCCCTGAGGAAGCCACTGCTGTGATCTGACTCTGTCAGAGGCACATGGCTTTTGGCCAGTTGCCCCTTTTAGAGTCACCCATCATTATGACTTCTAATAGTTTTTTTTATTTATTTGAGAAATTAGTGCTTTCTAAGCCTTTCATTAATGACCAAAAGTATCTGAATATGCTCTGAACAGGCAAAGTTTTAATTTTAGGAAACTTTGATATTCACAATCATTTCTTCTCAGTTTTCCTGCTAGGGTGAGATCTACCCTTACTTCATTCGTGATCAGACTAGTGAAAGTAAATTGTGTTTCTGTTGTTTTGCTGAAAATCTTATCTCCTAACAGAATAATGGGGTAGAGCATTCACTTATTACCTGAACATCTGTTCTGGAATGGCAGGTTCTTTGTGATTTCTCCTGAAAGACGGAGAAGATTTTGCTGTGAAGTAGATCTCTGCTGAATGGATCTGAGTTGTAACAAGGTCTCAAGATAGTGACTTTAATCTGGTTCCCTGTTTGCTTCTTGATATCTACTTTTATCTCCCATTTTGTCAGAGGTGTGATTTTTTTTCCCCTTTTTTCTGTTACATCTGCTGCACCTATGTGATAAGGTCTCTTATGTTTGTTTATCTTTTGATGAATGAGTTCTAAAAGTCTTTTGCTTGAAAGTCAAACAACAGTCTTGTTTGAAAGTGTCTTGTCTGAAATACCATTTTGGGATCCTGCTGTTCTCTTTGAATTTGGCTTTAAATGAACTCAGGGAAGGATTGAATATCTATGCCAATGGCTGACTGGCTTTTTACTTGCTTTTTCTGAACCTTTCACTGTTAAAATCCCTCACTTCTGGGGGGTAAAAAAAAAGGCTCTGTGTGATATGCTTATGAAGTATGCATGCAGTCTAGGATTTACATGTTTAGAAAGTATATCTGTGCGACAGAAATCATGAGCTTGTTATGCTCTATAACCAGGAAAATGAAGGGGGAAATGGCCATAAGGTAATAGACTTACCTAACTTGGGCTCCTCCTTGGGAATCTCCCTCTTTCCAGAGGGTTCCCATCTCAGTAAGGGCTGTAAAAGTGAAGCTGAATTGCAGCTCTACAGCAGAAATGTGTCTTTAAATCAGCACACCACTGGTGTGAGGAACTGCTTGCTGCAGGAATTTGTAGATGTCGAAAAGTTTGTGTAAGTTAAAAATGCAGCAGTTGAGTTAGAGATGAGAAAAGAGTCTGAGAGCCATTAGATTGAAAGATGCAAACACCAGCACAGCATATTCTTGAGCGACACCTTTCTGTGTGATACCTGAAAATTCAAGGAAAACTTGAAAATTTAAGTTCTTATTCAAACAAAAGGCAGTGTTTTCATTCTCAGGTGTGCCTCCCTGTGTACCTCTCGAAATCTGCCATGATGGTGGGAGTGGTCCTGCTGAATTTTCAATGATAAGCCTTAAACATGGGACCAATTCATAGCACTATAGAGTCTGGCTTGTGCTCCCTACTTTCCAATAATAAATCAGTAGCAAATTGTTCAAAAATGTAATTGTTTACAATACAGCATGTAAAAATGGATTTAATTTAATTTATTCTGAGTGAATTAATATATATGAAGGAATCATCCAACTGAAGATCAATTTGAATGTATCCCTAAATGTATTTGCATCTTAATTCTGACTTTCTAATACGATATTAAAGTGATTATTAAAATACAATTTTTCATTTTAAACCACATGTTATGAATACTGTTAATGTTCAGGTTTCTCACCTGCACTCCAGTCAGGGTTTATAAATCTCCTGTTGAGCTGTGACAGGACTGTTGTGCCCTTCACAGGCCACTAGCTCCTGATAATCTCATTTTATCTCCAGTGCTTGTGTACAAGAAGGATCACATACCTGAGGTGCTGTTGATGGCTGACAAGGAGGTGTTTGGGGCCCGGCTGGTGCTCCAGCAGGAGGGTGGGAAACATTCCTGTGTAAGGAGGGCTGAGACGGGAGGCTCCCCAGTTGTTTTTTCAGAGTTGATTCTTTCACTCAGGCTGTCTCCCTGCACTCCCAAAAGGCTTCACATCCATGGTCTTTCTGATGAACTTCACAGCCTCTTGGGAATCAGGCTGTGCACCTTTCCTACAGTAGTACTGGTGGAGCCTGACATTTGTCTCACATAATTTTCCTCCTTTCTTAAATGAGATTTTAATGTCAGTTACCACCAGTAATTGATTGTTGTTGATGCTCTGTGCAAGTAACAGTGAACAGCAGAGAAGTCTGGGCTAAAATAATTTAATGTCAATTAGTATTTCAGTCTGCTGTATTGGTTTATGACTTGAGAACATCTTAAACCCTAAACCTTGGTACTGAGAGGGCTCCTGAGTGAAGGGAAGGCGAGAACAGCTTGTCAAAGTATAATCAAGGGCTTAGGGCAACTAAAGGTAAAAAATACAATTTACTTGGGTGTTATAGTAAATTTAGATTTAGATTAGTTATAGCATAATTCAAGAGAGTGGAGTTTTGATGGACGCAGTTCTTTTTGTTCCTGCTAATCCTTTGCCAAGCATTTGTGTAACAAAAGTATTGTTGGGTGTAGATGAGGTGTAAGACCTAAGTACGTGTCCACATAGGCTTGACCTGCCATCAGTGTTTCAGTGTCTATCTAATACTGTGGTTTTAAAGGAATATTTGACAGTTTATGGGATGGATAATTTGATCTACTTCTTGAGGAAAAAAAAATTAAGGGCATTACTGTGATTCTGGTATCAGAAAGAAATGGGAGTGTATCCTGATATACCCTCAATCTAGAGGAAAACTAAAAAACTTAGAGGAGGGAAAAAAAAAGAAAAAGAAGAAAAATAATAAGTAATAGGGGTAAATGCAGACAAAAACCAAATTTTACCCATCAATTTCTGGGTAAAGCAGGAAGCTGAACAACATATGGAGGTTATAAAATAGGTGATATAAACATCTTTCAACTTAGAATTAAAAACAGAGCAAACAAAAATCCCTATTCTGTAACTATTAGATGTTGAGTATATAATATATAAACTTGTCAATCAGGGAATTTTTTTAATGCATTTTCTCCCTTATGCTCCCTTGACACTATAATAATGAACAAGTTATTTAGTTAATGAAGAAAGCATCTTGTATTTAAAGATCTACATATTAATGTGACCTTCCTTTGTTCATGGCTGTTAATATTTATTGCCTTTTCTCATTGAGATTTTATTTGGTGTTCTGTGACAAACAAGAGTATGATTAGTGAAGCTGTAAAGTTCCCATGGTGGCTGCCTGTGTTCCCAAGATAGCAGCCTTAGTGTCTGCAGAAGCAGTTAATGCTGTTTATCATTAGTGGCAGAGGCTGGGAAGGACCTTCTGTAGCTTTTATCTTTCACCTTGCCAACAGAAGCTGATGAGCTCTGTGATTTAAATGCATAGGTGATATTGTAATATTTATATTCATTTCACATAGACAGGAGCACAGGTAAACTGATCTTGTTGATGGAGACTAATTAAAACCATGTTACTGTACAACTGGACAGGCTACAAATTGACTTGGGAAAAAAAATAGCTATCAGCACTTCATTTACTTCTCTTTTTGGTTAAGCTAATGTTTTCAGGGTTTGTAACAAAGACAGGTTAGGATTTTATACCTGTTTTTTCCACTGGTTTTGGGGTTGGTTAGAATCTTGGACTCTACATCTCACATCCACAATTTAGAAGAAAAGAATTTTAGAAACTTGTTGCAATGGACTCTACTTTGGAAAATAGACAAAATGTCATGTAAAATCATGTGTCTTATGGACCTTCATATTCAGAACTCCTTCTGTATGTAAATGTCTGGGTACCTGGCATTTCTTCTGTTTCCAACTCCGTGCCAGATGTTCCAACATTCGGCTTGCCCAAAATTTAACTGTGCATATCTGGGAAATAGATGATAAACACTGCTGTTGTGCCAAAGTCTCATCATATCATTCTCCTTACTCAGAAAAAGTTGACATTTTCTGAGCCTTATATTTTACTCCTGAAATTGCATTTCAAAGTAAAGCAAGTTGTCTGATCCTACATTTTGTAGGATCTCATTTTCAAAGGGTAACAAAAATAGTTGCATTATTTGTATACATGTTTATGTAGACTTCAAAACAATCCTCTAGCTGTTTCAAAAATGCTTATTTGGAGAGGAAAATTCAGGAGGTAGCCTTTCAGGACTGCTGCCCACAGGAGGTACAGACTGCTAACTTTGCTGTGATCCTTACTTGTATTTTGGGAAGAATAGGATCTTGTATTAGTTCCACAGTAATGCAAAAAGATAAAAGGTGATATATAGGTGATAAAAAGTGACACTATCTACAGGAAATGTTCTGAGCTGGGCTCCTTACCAAAAGCTAAGCATAAACCTGTATGAAGTACATGGGCCTTTCCTATCAGCTCAGAGAACAAAGTGCCAGGGTATGAGACTCCTTTTGTACAAAGTAGCTCTTTTTGATTATAGTTATCCTTCTTTTTCTGGGTGCAACTGCTTCAAGCATTGATGATTTACAAGTATTTATAGTTTGGTGTTTATAATACAGAGTATGTCTTGTACTCTTTTTCCTAATTATTTTAAACAGATTACAGATTAATTATTTAGCCACATAAATAATGTAGAGTTGCTATAAAATTTTTGTGTCTAGCTGGCTGTAGCTGCTTTGATAGTCAAGGTGAAAAGGAATTAAAGTGATGCATGGGGTGGAGGATTTAGTGATATATGAAGCAGCAGCTACTTAAAAATGAAAATTAATAGTACTGTTTCTTGCCAGTTTACATCATTACAATATTTCTGAATTTGTGTGAAGGACAAACTTTAAGGACTAAATATTACATCTTTTTGTAGCAGCTCCGTTTCACAAGGCAAAGTATAACCATACAGTAGTGCAAAAGAGAGGTATGGGATGACATAGAGACCTTAAATATGATTGCTTATGTACTGTATTATTACAGATACTTTATATTCATTTCTTCTTGCTTCAAAGTGCTTCTTCTTGCTTCAATATTTTAAGAGTTAATGTTTTAATTGTCTGTTCTGTGATGGATTTCACAAGGTAGAAATCAGGCTGAGTGATCTTCTAGTACATCCCATGGCAACTGCAGAAGCAAGGCAAGCTTTCCAGCTTGACATCCATAAATTAGACTCTGAGCTTTGCTTAGACAATATAATTCTTCTGTTGGGGAGGTGGAAATTTTCCTACTTTACTCCTTTTGCTGTTAAACATCCTTGATTCTACACAGTCTCCCAACTTTTGCATTTGTAAGGGCAGCTTAGGCAAGAAGCGAAAGTATGTTTGCAGTAGCTCATTTCCAGGAAGAATGCCACTTCTGCACTCCTGTTGCAGTCAGTGAAGTGGAAGCTTCTCTATTGAATTACTTAAAATATTTGAGTTATGCCATCACCTGGATATTGTCTGGTTTGGTTTTTTTCTCTTTGGGGAAGACAGCTCAGTTAACCTGTCACTGTATTCAAAACTCATAGCCAAGGAGAGAATGATGCTTGCACGTCTTAAATAAGTTGATAAAACAGGTTTAGACTGATAAAATACATGTAAAACAAAGAGTGCATTTACATGAATAGTAATCTATCACTACAAAGGCAATCAGAAAGATTAAAAACTTTATATTCTAAGCTTGGAAATTTAACTGGAGGATTACTGACAGATGACCCTTCTGTTAAGGGAAGAAGTGATACCAACCTTACCTAAATGGACAGATTAAATTGCAAAGAAGGTCTTAAAGTATTTGCAGATGGAAACCTTTGCTTTAATCTATCTTTAATGCAGGAGGAGCAGAATATCAAGGGAAAGCCTATTTTAATGATCATGTCATTAATATGAAATTGTCTAAATTTTATATACAAGGAACCCAGAGTGACTAAGAGAAGCTTTTACAATGAGCACCTTGGCTCAGTCAGCTATTCGGTAGAAAATTCCAGTTTGATTTTTATTTTGGTTCTTTTGATTTCTGAGGTTTTTTCAATGTTCCTTTTTTTGCTAAGCCATTATCTGTATTCCTTTTAATCTCTTTCCAGTGTTATTTCATGCTGTCTAATAAGCCAAGGATGAAAGGTAGAGGTTAAGAAACTTCTATGCTGCTTGCAGTTTGGTTTTTCACACTGAATCTTCTTCTAGGCAGAAGGTGAGGGGAAAAATCTCAGTCACAGTTATGTTTTTTTGAGTGCCCCCACTTGTGGACTCATAGTGTCATGAATCCAGTAGCTACAGCAAAAGTAATTTCTTTCCAAGTGGTGGAAGACCTTGAATCACCTCAGCCACTTCCTTCAGCTTGCATGAAAAGGCCAGTATTGATAGAGGATGTTCTGTTCTTTGTTTGATATAAAGAGGACTAAGGATTCTTAATGGCTAGGAATTAAAAGACCATTATGATAATTTGTTGAGCTTTGACTGGAAAGTGAATTATTGGCATTTGCGAGTTTAGAAAATGGTTGAGTTGACTGAAGATAAATAAATGTAATAAATTTGCTTCATAACTCGTATAACTAATAATAGCTATAATATAAAATACCCATCTGGAAGAAAATATAGCATAGTCTTATTACATTTTCTCACAAATATTTTTCATTAAGCTGAAGATAAAAGTCTGCATCCATATGCCACAATAAATTTAGCTGCCAAAGATTCCAGGTATTTTACCATCCAGAGCAGAGGAAAATGAAAAAGGGCATTATTCTCTGGTTTCCATTTCTTTTCCCTGTTCTAACATGGAAGCATTTGATTCTATCTCTGCCAATGAAGTGGATTAATAAGGGTAATTATTTTATAAAACATTTCCATAATCTGTGTATTTCACCTCCCTACTCCACACAAATAAATCTTTGTTTCTTTCCTTGTTCCAACACAGGAAATCACCTAAGTTGCTAAACTTTGCTCAGTCATATGACTGAAGGGTTTTTGGAAAAAAAGTTAGTTATTTGGTTTTCATGTAGAACTCTTAAATCACTTTATATTCCATTGTTGTAACATGGTTTTAAGGACTTTAATTATATAAGCTTTTTTTTTTTTAATAAATTACCTCTGCTTTAATCTAATTTAGTAGACTTATGTGGTTGGTGGGGGATTTGTAGATAACAATTAGTCAAGGTAATTCCGAATTTCATGTTAAGAGGAATGGAATTCTTTAAGGTCAGTGCTAATGCTCTATTAGTTATGCCTGAAACTGATACATAAGGGGAAAACGCTGAGTTAAATGAAATTTTAATGTCAGTTACCACCAGTAATGGATTGATTGTTGTTGATGCTCAGTGCAAGTAACAGTAAGCAGCAGAAAAGTCTGGGCTGAAATAATTTAATATCAATTAGTATTTCAGTGTGCTGTATTTGTTTATGACTTGGGAACATGTTAAGCCCTAAACCAAATATAAGCAAATTTTAATTCAGCAAGGAGAATGGCGGGAGCTGATACTTAAGCTTCTCATTTTTTACGTGCATTTAACTATTTTTAATACAATCAGGATTATAAATAATGGTTCGAAACCAAATTTGTTCATCATATGAGAAAAGTCAATGCTCTGAAGGTGATACTTACATTTTTATTTAAGTACCAGCCTACTCTTTCTCCACAGAGAAATCAAGATGTAGCTTATGCTGCTTTATTTGAAATGATCTCATTTCTTCATCTGGTAATCACTTTGGCAGTACATTGTGGGATGAATTTCATCTTATTTACTTCTGTTTGTTTTGTGAACACCTCTGTCACTTTTCCTTTTTTTGATGAGCTCCAAAGCCCTGCTAGAATCCATGCTGTCTTTTTTCTGAATGTAAAAATATGGTGCTTTTAGTGTACTTTCTACACATGTACTTTGTATGAGGTGTTACAAATAACAGCCTGGTGCTCCTTAGCTGTTTTAGGGAAGGCTCTGTGGAAGCCTCCACCATCTAACCTGGGGAGGGCTTGTGCTGTCTTCCCTGGTGTGTTTGCTCAGGTCACTGACCTGCTGTGGAGGAGATGGCAAAGCTCTTCTGTCCCAGGAAGCTGATATTGATATGAATGACTTCCTAGCTAAAATTCAAAAAAGGTGCTGGTAAATGGAGGAGCATTAGTGGGCTGGAGTCTAAGGAAGTTTCCTGTTAGTCAAGTCAGTATTATCAGGATTTTTCTTTATTTGTGTTTTCATGGGAACTGACTGTAGCACTTATTTAAGGAATTGGAGAGGAAGGAGCAAAGAACTTTCAAGTATCAGATATTAATAGGTTTGTTTTTTTTTTTTTTAAATGTGTGAATGTGAAAAATTGCCAAATTGTTGCTGTTTATGGTAGGATGTGTTCTCTTTAAGAGGAAGCTTTCTTCCATGTTGAACCAGTGTCTTACTTTTTTTCTGCTAAATCTCCCCAGGATACTCTTGGAACAATGATGAACTTTATTTTTCTGTTAAGTACTTTAAACAATTTCCTTTGTGCACAGGATTAGCAGAATGCCAATTAAAAAGAGTTCTTCAGAGGGAATCTTTTCTTTTCCCCTCTGCATCTTTTTGAACCTGTCATTGCCCAAACACAGCTGCTTTTTGATGTAAATAACTTTTGTTTAAAACGATTGTATAAAACTGCCAGTCAGCAACATTGTGATCAAAGAATAAACCTGAGCTCTGCGTTTTATTGCTGTCATCTCTTTGAATGGCAGATATGAGTAGCTTCAGCCAGTTCTGGCTGCAGTTTTTTTTGTTTGAGAGATGTGCTTCGAAGTCAAATAGTTTGTAATTTTCTTAAAGTTGCTATTTAGAGGAGGCTTTGTATTAGCACAAATTAAATTAAGTAATTCAAGGTATAGTTGTACTTGATTTGGTTATATCATGTATTTGACTCTGTCATGTTAAGAAGCAAAAAAATTTTCAGAGCAATATGAACCACTTGAGAAAAGAGACTGCAGAATTGGGTGTAAGATGAAGACTTATAAATGACTGTAATCCTCTGGTTTGCACAGAGTATAACTCCTTTTAGGCATGTGAGATGATTTTGGGAATGCCTATAATTGATATATAACCAAAGATGACTCATTGGTTTGTATTTTGGAAGTGAAATAAATTTCTAGTAACATACGATTTTTCAGAAGCTGATACCAATACATTATTTCATGTTTTATCCAACTAAGAATTTTAATGCAGGATTACAGAACAACATCAGTTGGATGGGGGAGACCTCAGGAAGTTTCCAGTTAAATCTCTGACTCGAGAAGGGTTGGTTATGGGGTCAGACCAGGCTGCTCTGGGGTTTCTTGAAAATCTGAGGCTGTACAACCTCTTTGGGTAACCTGCTTCACTGTCTGACTATCCTCATAAGTGGTTTTATTTTCACTACTAGATGGATTTCCTCAATTAAATTGATGCCTGTGGGGGGAACTCACCCCCCCCACCAAAAAAAAACCCCAAAAACAAAACAAAAAAATACCCAACAAAAGAAAACTCGGATATCCTTTAAAAATCTCAAATTGAAAGTCTTTCTATTTAATGTTGAAATGAGGAATGCAGGAATCAGTTTTAAGGATAAGTGAAGTTTGTTTGGGGTTTTTCATTTTTCTGCTTGTGGTGTTTTTAGTTGATTTCTTTATTTGTGATTTTGGGATTTTTTTTTTTTTGTTTGTTTTGCTAGTTGTATGTTTATATGGAAAGGCAGTATTTTTCCATGCTCTTCTAATGTTTGGTAAGACTGCATAGAGTGCAAACCTATGGATGTAGATTTCTGTTTGCTCAGTGGAATGACATTTTGGAGCTCTTTGCTCAAGTTTCTTGATAACCAAAAAAACACCCTCTAAAACCACCTTTCAGTATATTTTATTCTGTGTGGGTACAGCTAAGAGCTTTACTGGTTCATTAGAGTTCATAGGCTGGCCCTTCCATGTTAGAAAGCTTTGGTGTATGTGGCAGAGTAAACATTTCAGACATCTCAGTATATTTTAGCATTCCTAATAGAAATCAAATGGTAGATGGAGTTAAATGAAATTTAGCTGTCCAAAAAAAGAAATATTACCAACTCATGAATGAAACTGCTGTTTATTTGCTAAATGGTGGGGGAAGAGTTGATCATGATCATATTAGACAGTTTATTTTGGGTTTTTTTTCCAATTCTTTGTGGCAATTTTATTTGTTTTCATGTATTTTATTGTTTGTGACCACTTCTTTAATTATTATTTAATATTTGAAGCAGAAGGCATTTGATATAATTAGAATTTGGGTTTTTGCTCTGGTGTGTGAGGAGGTTGAAAGAAAGCCAAACTCGCTTTTTTTTCTCTCCTAATAATAGGGTCATGATATATCTTGGGTGAAGCCAACAGCTATAATTCTCTGACATTGGTTCATTCATTTGAAGCCTGAACACTGTCCTGGTTTTTCATGATGATCTGTTAACTGTCTATACTGAATTTGAGTTCAGTGTGTATTTTTTCTCAATTAGATTCAGATCATTTGATCTTGAATAATATTTATGGATCTATGGTACTTATTGCTGGCTGTTTTCTGGAATGCCTGTCAAAAGACTGACCAAAACAATTAAAAACACAAGAAAAATAAGTACTTTCAGTCCCTCTGAATTGGAATGTAACTGTTGAAGGGAGCCTCATATTTAAAAGTGTTCTCTTCAGGAGAGAAAAATGTCATGGCTTCTAAGTAAATGCAAGTTTATATATTGCCTGCCAAAACCACTGCTGAACTTTCCCCCTCACCTCCCAAATGTGGAGGATCCTACACACACCTTTTATGGTAAAATCTCTAGCCAAATGTAGAGGATGCTTAGGAAATACCAGGGGAAAACAGTCAAACTGGCATCTGTTTACAAGCTCAGATTCCTGGGATGCTGCAGTTTAGGATCTTCCTGAGGGAGAGAACATTTGTCTGCACCGTAGTCTTGGAGAGATTTTTATGCCATGACCTGAAGTCTGTTCTCTGACGGCATCTGTGGCTGTTGTTTGTCATCCAGAGCTGTGTGAATAACACTGGCTTGCAGAGTTTGGCTGCACATTGTGTAGAAAAAGAACTTGCTCCCACCCTCCATTACTTGTTGATTTCTTATAATGGTTTCCAGTTTTGCATGGTGAGCAATAGTGAGCTGCTTATTTACTCATTCAGTAATAAAGATGATATACTCTGCCATATTCAGCATTAAAAATGTTTAAAAAAATAAAAGAAGCTATGTTGAACATACCAGGCTTTGAAGTGAAAAGACCATCATATGAAGGCTAAGTGTAAAGGAAGTATGCTTGATTATTTTTGAAAAACCAATTTATCTGGTTTAATATTGTTATGCATTGTTTTTAGATAGTGGTGATCTCAGCAAAAAGCGTGATTAACTCGAAGCTGACAGCCATTATTTATATGAAAATCTACTTGTATTCAAGAGTGGTATCATCTCTCATTGTTCCTGGGATAAGTGCTGCTTCAGCAAGACTCAGCAAATGAGAATTTCCACAATTTTGCAAAGTACCAAATGCCCCTTGGAGTGGTCGTGCTTTTGTTTCTGCTTGCTCTAACTGTTGAATTAAATGAGTTTGCATTTGGAACAGGATGAGATCTTGTACCCCATCAGTTGCAGAGCTCCAGGTGACAGGTGGTAATTTCTGAAGCAATAGGAAGTTGTGTACCTTTGATCCATAACCTTTGCTTCCCTGACTGCTGCAGTCCTTGTTAGAGCCCTCCCAATTTCAGATGTCTATAAACCACCCTTTTCTCACTGTAAAATCACAGTCTGGCCAGCTGTGTCTGGACTGTAAGTCCTTATATTCTATGCAAAACATATTCAGAAAGTCTAATTTTGGGTCAAGACTGCTTCTTTTGAAGGATTGCATGAACCTTCAAAAAAAACTCTTTCAAAGGCTAAACCATGTATTAGTAAGACAAATTGGTTTTGAGAACATACCTTGAAAAAGCAAGGAAAACCAAGGATTCCTAAAGCAGTCTGTACAAACACCAACACCGGAACAATGACCTTTTTGGCATAAAGAAACTGGAGAAATTGAAATAGAAGGCTGTAGGGGTAGCTGGATATCTAATATAACTAGAACTAAGAGACACTTCTCATCTCATGATGTCTTAGCTTTTTACAATCTTCTCTTCAGTGGTTTCCCAGGTCAGCTATTCTTTCTCAAAACTGACAAAAATGCCCTTGAAAGATAATTCTCTTTCCTCACAAGGATTTGTGTACTTGAAGGTTTTTCCATCCTTATGCTTTCAGTCTAGGAAAACTTATTGGTTTACTATATAGCTAAGGAAAATGATGCTGTCTTTCAAATCTGTGCTTGTCAGTTGTTTTCTTGAAAGAGGTGGCAGTGTCTTCCTGAGCAGATTGCATTCATTTTAAGAATTATAGGCATATGGTGAGCATCCCAACTGTTTTAGCATAACATATTTAAACAAAAAGTGTTGGTGCCTCATCATAGTCACACAGTTATCTCACAGACTACATTCATAAAATTGTTATATTTCAGTATTCATAATGCTGCTAAAATTTCCATATCCATTATCTTTCTATATAATACAGTTTAGAAGAATACTGTTTTCAATATCAGTGGAGAGGCTTTTAACATTTCTGATAAAATTATAAAGATAAAATGAAAGTCTAGAGATTTATCTTAATGGAACTATGCAAGACAGTCAAAAGAACTCAACAAAATGAAGAGGAATACAGAATATTTTTCTTTTCCATGAGTGGGAATTTTTTAGACATGCAAAAATGCCATTTTGGAGCGGGAGACAGTAAAAACATCAAACTATACTTGTTTTTATAAACTGGTTTTAGTTATATTTCTTAGAGGAGTGTTTGTGATTTGAACTACTACTGAAGCTTTCATTGCAGTGTCACCTGGCCTGTGGCTTCTTCTCTGGAAGGGTTGGAACAGTGAGAGCTCCCTAAAGTCCTTTTATAATGGGCAGCAGAGGGCAAATCCCAGGCTGGAGTGAGCAAGGCAAAGGGTGCTTGATGCCTGCAGTTCAGGCTCTGGATCTGCTTCAGGCTGTTTGTCAGCACTTCATCTCGAGAACATTACCTGTAAAGTTGTTTTTTTTAATTATTTTTTCATGTTGATGGTTACAACACAGAGCAGTCCCTCCCATCCTAATTCACTGCAGGAAAACAAAATATTTCAGCAAGTTACTCAGTTGCAACAAATGTATACAGCAGATGTCGTGTGAATTTTCACAGAACAAAAAGAGGTTGTCATGTTTATACAATCATAGTATCTTGTAAATGACCTGTAGATGGATGGGTTCCATTTTAGAAGTGTGTATCAATTTTAAGTATCTAATTTCTTCTTTATAGAATAATGCTGTGATTCTGTTGTACATTAATTACCTGTGTATTTATCCAGTGGTTTCCATGTTAACAACCTACAATCTATCAACCATTAGGATCAAAAAAAAAAAAAAAAAAAGAGGCAGGAAAGGCTTTTGTAATTCTTAGTCAAAATTCTGAGCTACAATATTTGGGATTCTTTTAGGACAGGGGTCACCTCTGATTGGGGGATTTAAAGGAGTCAGGAGCAGGGATTCAACACATGAAACAAATTGCATTATTCTAGTGCTAGGGCAGAGAAGAAAACTTTAGGATTCTCAAGATTTGCTGTGGAAATCTAAAGAACCAAGAGGAAGCTTTGTGTCATGACAGCTGCTTAGCACAGAAGATGATTTCTTAAGACATGTGTCATCATGTAAAGCATGACTGTTGAGTACATTTTTGGGGCCTTTAAAAATAAGAACAGTTATTGCTAGGTGTGCATCCAGAAGTGGATCACAACAATTTTGAACCTGAAAAGCAGGCAGACTATTTCATGATTTCTTGTTTCTGTGCCTCTTTGAAAAGCAAAGCAGTGCACAAGTCTAAAGTGAATTGAATCTGACATTGCTATCCATCCTCCTTTTCCTCCTTAAGTCTAGTTCATGGCAACTATTGATGTTCAGAAAGACCCTGCAGATTTATGAGTTCAGACATTTGTGAAACCACTGCAGAGTGCTTTCTCTTTAACTCACCCAGAACCTTCCAACAGTAATGCAAAGGTTATTTGAAACTTGGAACATCAGAATTGAATCCAAGTTCTGAATCAGGCTGTGGTTGCTTTCCTTCCTGCTTCATCACTAGGGCATCCCCACTTCATTGGTGACTGAGCAGAAGTTACCAGCATCCTTCTGGAATTACAGCAGTGCTGTTGAGCAGGGTCCTCTGAAATGCACAGTCTCCTCTGGTCTCTCAGGGGTGTGTTTAAGAGGTTTTGTTGGCACTACTGACTGCATTCATATTCCATTCCTTTAACTTTTTCCAAAAGCGTGAGACCAAATCACTGAACTTTGCTTCATTAGTGAGGGGGGCCATTGAGCTCAGTGGAAGATGTGAGGCAAAAACTGTTCCCAAAGGATTTCTAAAGAGGAGAGGATTTAGAAAAATAGCATTAAAGCATAAGTTCACACCCCAGTGTCCTCAACTGACTGCGATGCTGTGAATTAACAACATTCAATTAAGATGATCATAGACATTTGGTTACATTATTTCAAAGTTCTCTTCTTTAGATCCCCATCAGTGACATTTTATAACATAGAGAACTTAAATGAAGTTTAGAATCAAAGTTTCTGTAAGTATATAAAGATTGATCCTACAAGATTCCTTAGAGGCATACAGCTCTTCCTATCTGGAGTCCTGCTGCTCCCTCTGTGGCTCCACATGACAGCAGCACATCCTCCATTCAGAACACAAGACAGGTCTTTCTTTATACCAAAGGAGATATGTTAATTAGCATGATTTATGTCACAATTTTATTTGACCCCCTCACTTGGTGGGGATGAAGCCTTATTCCATTACAAGAGGGAATTTTTAAAGTGAGACAGGATTATTAACCTCCTTACTACTGTGAGTGAGCCACCCTCCCCTGCCACAGCTCCTTTTCCCATTTCCCCTTTTCCTTTCCTCCAGTCCCGAGGAACTCATCACCTTCAGCTTCCTCCTCTGTGTGCAGTAAAATAAAAAATCCTAAAGCAAGCAACCTACGGCCAAAACAAAATCAACCCAAAGCAATCAATTTGGACTCTGAGTGGGAGAGGTGGAAGAGAATGGGTAGTAAAGGTTAAGGATTAAAAAGGAACATGGAGGATTCTCCTGTTGAGTCACCAAATTCAGGGTAGACCCCTGGGCTAAAATGAGCCCCCACTTGGCCAACAGTTTATGCCTGAAGTTCCAACAGCACTTAAACCTTGCCAGGAGTGGAGGGGGGATCAGCCCAGGATCCATTGCAGTCAAAGGAAGGTAATGCCTCATTTATGGAATTTGGTTATTTCTGCAAAGCATTTCCCATGCTGCTGTTCACAATTCCCACTTAGCTGACAAAAATTCCTTCTGACGTGCCAGTTTTAAGAAAATAGCTTTAAAATTCTGTTTATAAATGGTAATCTGGTCTGGTCTTTCTGCGAAGTCTAGTCCTAGCAGCTCATTTGAAGAGACCCTGAGACACAGATGGTGCTTTGAAACTGAGAGCAGGAGAACTCTCAGATACGCTGTTTAGTGTGATAGGAATTCATTTCATTATGTCAGAAAAATAAAACTTTGAAAAGAATACATTGCAAAAGGCATACTTAGGGATTCACAAATTGATGAATTATTGATCATGCCTATCAACGCAGAAAACAAATTAAAGATAAGGGGGAAAATATTTGGAAAGCGTGTTCATTCCAAATACATTACAATCATGGCGTAAATACTTAGAGAAAAACTCAAATATTTTTAAAAGGCAAGACAGTCACACTGCTTCAGATCCATCTTTCTGGCAGTTGTTAAGACAGCTGCTATACATGAAAATGCATTTTGACATGGTGCGTGGATATTTGACAGGAGAAAAGGCTTAATGTTAAAACACAGAATACAAGACTATGAGAGTATAAAATTAATTAAAAGTGAGAAGAAGGTGGTTCTTCCTAAACAGGCATGCATGAGAACTAAATGTGTTTGCAGCTTTCTGTCCCCAAAGAGTTTGGTTATGGAAAGAGGCAGGCTATGAACATTTGAGAAGTGCACTCTGAAAGTGATTCCAGTGTTCACTGCTATGTGATCATGCCCCCTCGGGAATCAAATAATTACAGAGGGAAACTACACCAGTCCAAAGAAAAATGGTAACATCTTGTCATCTATTATTTGAAATAACTTCCTGAAGTTCCATCATCAGCACTTTTTTTTTTAACAAAATGTTTTAAGTGAAATATTTTTAATATAACTGACATTAGCTTCATTTTAGTGCTGTATGTTAAATAGAAATGTCATTTATAATTAATATATTTGGAAAAAATCCTCCTTCTTGCAGTCAAAATGTGCTTTTAAATATGTCCATTTGTCTTACAGAGTCTTTCTAAGCAATGTCAACTAAACTGATTTGAAATCTTGTCAAAAAAGGAAGTACCTTTTTTTAGTCTGTATTTAATTTAATTCTGTTTACACAGAAGCTGCTAGAACACATGATGGTTTCAAGAGTTGGAATTTTATAACACATCTGCAAATTATTATGCATGAAATCCATCTCTTAACTAATTACCAGTCTCAACATGTCTCCTGAAGTATAAATGAATTATTAAATGTTGGCTCTGATAAGGAATGATTGAAAAGAGATAATTATTTCTTTAGCCATTATGAATGAGGATCAGAAAAAGGAGAAGCTAATTCTACATCAATAAATAAATAAAAGGAAAAGAGTAGATCAGTTTCATTTTGTTCATTTCCAGCTGTGCTCCCCAGAAGAAGCATCCTGCATCTGTCCCTTTGACAATTCTCCCCAAAGAAAGGAAGGGTTTCACACTGAAATAAAATTACAAAATTTTGAGTTAATATCATAGCACTCATTTTTACATATTTTCTCTTATACAATTAACTTTTTATAAAGTTCATGTGCTCTTTTGAGTACAAAGAGTAATAATTTGACTGCTTCTACTTTTTTTGCCCATATTTCAGAGATCGAAATACGTAAAACCGCCTAGCTTTGAATTTTGTCTTTATGGTTGTGCTGTGCAAGGCTGTTCTCCACATTTCCTGCTTGTTTGGTCAGGGGAGCGTATTTTTCTCAAAGAAATGCTGAGCTCTGGCATAACATGATAATTTTATTAAATACATGAAATGAAGGGCTGGACTGTGTCAGGGAAACAATGTCAAAGCAAGTTGTGACTTTACACCTTGGGCTGGTATCTCACCAGAGGTTGTTGTTGGGGCCCAGCTCACCTCAAAATGCACACTGGCTTTGAAGTAACATCACTTGATGTCCTTGCCTGTACCATAGCCCTGATTAAAAATGTCTTTGTCACTATGTATTTGGTGAAACAATCAATCTGAATCACTTGAAGGACGATCTTTGGGAAGAAACAGTGTTCCACCACCAGTAAAGGGAGTTGTAAATGGTTTCAAATGATGTTGTTCTAGGGCAAAAGAGAAGAATTCACCCTGCAAAAAGTATTCATGCTGAAAAATGAATTGCAGGAGAGAAAGATGGATTAGGAGGCATAGTTTGTATTGTTATAATTTTGGATAAAGACTATATATTTTAAGGTAATGACTATTGGTGTAAGTGGCACTGCATTATCCTTGTTCTTACTAAACTTGCTTGTTACTTCATCTAGGTTTGGTCATTTATTGTTACCCTCTTTACTCTGCATCTTTATGTTGTCTATCATGTTGTCTATCAGCCCTGCTTTTACAGATGATTGGCTTTAAGGGGAAGCACTGTGAAAAACTCAGTTCCTCTGATGCAATTCTCTAATTCATGATGAATCTTAGGAAATTCAAAGCCTTGCATTTTTAACTTTTTTGTTACCTATATACTTTCCTGTAAACAGTATATGAACTGTGTTCATTTTGCATTGATTTTGGATCAGCTGAGGGTGATAGGAAATCACTTTACTTGAACTCTAGAGACTTGTAGAGGATTTCTCTGTATTTAATTTGGAGAAACTTAAAGTTTAGAGGGGTATTGATGTAAATCATGAAGTTTTATTTTCTTCTTGATTTGATAAAAGGATGTACTTCATATTTTAACAGCTATTTAGAGGTCCAAGAGGTCTCTAAAGAATAATGTAGTAAATGTAAGTAATTTATTTTTGGTCAGTTCTGTCATATTCTATGTGAATCAGGAGTAATGATCTACTGCTACTTAAGCATCTAAACTTATTTAAGAAGATTATCTGAAGTAGGAATATAATGTAGCTGTCAAAACAATCTTGCTGCTGATCTTAGCTTTGAAAAATAGAACTTTTTTGGCTTGTTTAATATTTTTGGTCATTTTCCTTTCTAATAAATCTAGACAGTAGATGCAAAGTACTTTTATTAAAGACTTGAAATGCAGTTTTTCAGTTTAGAGGCTCTAACCAACATTCAGCATCCTTTTATATAATTGTGAATGACGATTATTAAATATGCTGGTAGGTCATTGTAGAAATTTATTTAAAACATCAAGCACTCTTCTAAGTTTCAGGGTACCTTCTTGCTTGTTTCATGTTGTTTTTTCTTTTAATAATTATATTTGGGGTTTGCATTTTATCTCAGTAACGAAGGTTTGATTACTTGGATGCTATTATATCCAGCCAGAGGAAGATGGCAATTTCCTCTTCCCATTTTCATCTGGAAATCCCTCTGTATTTAGGGTTAGCAGTTCAAATAAACCACTGTGCCCTGGTGCTGAGCATGAGGTGTTCAGCTGCCTGCCAGGTTAAATCACCTCAGTCCTTCCAGGAGAGTTTTCCACTCCTAAGTGAATAACTCTGAGGAGCTCCAGGTGATGCTGCCATCCCAGCAGCCCGGTTTGTCAGGATGGGGTAGGCAGAGAGGATAGGGGAGCACAGCCATGGAATTGTTTTCCAGAACACAACAGCCCAGTTGTTTCTATAGAGGAGTGATTTTGCCACTCCTGGACACATTTATCACAATTAATAAATCCAGCAGCATTGCACTGATATTGATATAAAATGCTGTGCACAGGGTTCTGCTGTCCACAGTGGAACAAAATAGAACAGAGTATCCACTTTGGCCAATGGAAATCCTTAATGTGCAAGCTCTAAAATCCGTACAAAAGGTACCTGAGGTAACAAAGTGGTTCTGTCTCCAGTTCTGTTATTCACATGAGCTACTCATGCAAAGAAAGTAACCAAAATGTGGGAAAAAAAAAAAAACCAAACAAAAAAACCCCAAAAA
>LTAT01000001.1:104655259-104683331 GCA_003286495.1 Chlorodrepanis virens | reverse complement strand
ACCCCAAAGAAACAAAAAACCCCAAAAAACCAAACCAAATGAACAAAAAACAACAAAAAAGACATGGGTGTAGTCCCCATTTTCATAGGCAGGGCACATTTTCACATTTTTCTTAAAAGGCATTGCATTGAGTGCTTTATCTTGGTGAGCTGAGGTGAAGTGTTTGTAGGGCTGTGGGAACAGTGTGTGTCCAAGCAGCAGAGAAGTGCACAGCATCTTGTGTATTTTGTCCATTCAAGAAATAATTTGTTTTTTGACCAACTTGTGTGGGCTGTTTTGGTTTTTTTTTTTTTTTTGAGGGGTTTTTTGACATTTGAAAACAAATCCTCAGCCTAAAGAAATATTTTGTTTGGTTTTTAGAGACAGGAGGTAAGCTGATGACAAGGAAATCATATCTTGCTCTCCCACAGCCTGAAAAAAGTTGTCAGATTTGGGAACTTCAGGAAAAAATGTAATTTTCTTGTAGCTTTTAAGGTATTGCTATTTCTCCATAAGTAGTATAAACCAAAAAGAAAAGTATCTTTTTGAATTCTTTTAGTTTCTAATGACCAAAGGACTATAAAGTATAAATATACCTTTATTTAGGTTGTAGAGGTTGAATCAGGAAATGTAATAATCTCTTAACAGGAGTAGATAATTATTTTTACATTAAGAGTTTTTTGTTTGGTTAGTTTGTTTTTAATTATGTATTAGTAAGGTATATTCTGTAAAATCTGAGGTAGAATCTAATTTCTTTATACATTTTCATTTCAGACATTTGAATGCTTTCTATCTAGGGGAATTAATTATATTTTTGTTTAGCCTGTGCATGACCAGCAGTTGGCAACTCTGTTCCCATTCCTTCTCTTCCTGAGCTCCTTAGGTTATCTTTGGCAGCTCATGCCTCTGTCTATAGCCACTACTAGATTGGTGGGGCTGGTCTCAATTTGGGACATTCAGATGAAAGTGTGCTTCCCTTAGAATTTATTAATTACAGCAGGAGAAAGGAAGCTACAGTAAAAGAAAATAAAATAGAAAAATAACTCTATTTGGAAAAAATAAAAAAACCAAAACCAAATAACAAAAAAAATTTTGTACATATTTTCAGAATCTCTTCTATGATAAATTTATGCAACAGCCACACTAAAATTAGAGTAATTTTGTGGCTCGTGGATCTTCCCTATTGTAAATGATGTAGAGAATCAGGATAGGTTTATGTGCTTTATCAGCACACTCCTGTCTTCAGTGGGAATTTATGATACAGCTGTTCAGCCTCAGACTCCTTGCAAATTTCCCTGAATAAAGGATTAGTTTTTGTGGTGGAAGTTATTCCATCCCAATACAAGCAAACCTTTATTCGGTGATTTTGTTTGTGTCATGTTGCATAAAAGATTAAAAGAAGCTTACTGTGAAATCTTTTGGGGTAATTTGCATTTTTTGTCTTCTCAAAAAGCTGCAAAGTTCCTGACTGGAGAGGAAGCACCCCCGAAGCAAAATTTTTCCTGATTAGTTGGTTTGTCTCAGTGAACCTTTTCAGGAATGGGGGAGGAATCAGCCTGCTGCAAGGAAGAGGTTGTTCTTTTGAACCAGTGCTTGATGTGACACTATATCACACCATCTGTTTTATGAGCAGGAACTCCAGTAGAGCAGATTGTAAAGGTACTGAGTGCTGGGGTGTTCAGGGATGGAAAAAAACCCAAAACTGTTAAGTTTTGATCTCTTGGGGGCTAATCTTCAGATGCTGTGAAATCTGTTTATTCTTTCGACTTTAGTGGAGCTTTAAGGATGTCTATCAGTTCAGGATCTTGTTCTCTTCCCTGTCTATATTTCGACCAAGTCAAATGAGAAATAAATCCTTGCTGAAGAGGCAAGCAATTCCCTTTTACTCCTCTCTTGGTTGGGATAAGATCTGGCACTTTGAAGAATTTATTAGATTTATAATGCCCTTTGGTTCTCTTTTTATGTGTGGCAAAGAAAGGCATTGTTTCACCTCTGTTCCTGTAGGGTTTTTTGTTATAAACGATCAGTGCACTTATTACCAGATTAAATTTAACCTGAGATGAATATTTTTCTGCCAGTGTGTTCTGTTGTTTGACCAATGTTTGAAAACAGAAAAATCCTCATCTAACCTCTAATTTAAACAAGGGGAAATAGTGTCTAAAGAATTGCATCAAGCACAAAGCCTGCTTTGACAAATTATTCCTAACTGCAAGAGTCCTATAAAAAGATTTTCCACGCTGCAAAATGTATCACAGTTAAAATGATGTGATTGGTCAAAGTCAAAGACTAACATTTACATTCAGGGAGAAAAATTATAAACAAAATGCTTAAATACCAAATAATCTGCTTTTTAAGGGGAATATATGGAAAATGTTTATATATTCTCTCTCAAAAAATAAGAAAAAAATGATTGTGGTATTTTATTTTGGCAGGATACATTTAAACATTTTTTGCTTAAAATAAGGTATCTAATGCCACATGAGGTGATTTAATGTAGCCAAGAGATGTGCCTGGAGTAGAGCAACATGACACAACATTTTTGTGAAGCTTGAGACTGTCTGGTCAAGATATCCCTGGCTCTATTTTATGGCACAGTACACTTGTGTTTGAGCAGCAGAACCACTCCCACAATAACTCAACCGCTGGATAACCCTTTGTGTAATATCTGAATTTTAATTTCCAGAATATTAAATAGTAATTTATGTGGTTTTAAATTAATTCAACTTTTAACATGTATTCTAACATTCCCTTTTTTTTTTGTAGTCTCAGAGTTAACTTAAAAAAGCTTTGGAAGTCTTTGGATTTCTCAGAAACCAGGGCTGTAGAGGAAGCTGTTTTGACAAAAGAAAAAAAGAAAACACACAGTTGAAAAGAATACTATCAGGATAGAAAGGCACAACAAGCATTGTATCAAACCTGAAAGAGCTGATTATCATGCTCCCTGTAATGGGAATAACTACTTTGCAAAAAAAAAAAAAAAAAAAAGGGATGAGCCCTAAGATGTGTTCTGCTTTCAGACAGCAGCTCCTCAATATCTCTGTGAAGATACAGTTTCCCAAAAAATCCTAGTCCACTTTATGAATTTTTAGTTTTGCAGGCAATTTTCATGCTGCTTTAATGGTGTTCTTCATTCATTAATTGACAGTGTGAAAACCAAACTATTGCACTTTCAAATGAGAGATATTTCCCTATCACCAATACTTTTGATGTCCTAGAAAGCATCATAAAGTTTCCTGGCAGTTTAGACATGTGAGAAATGTCTGTTTACATGGGAAGTGATGTATCATCTGCAATAGCTGTAGTGGAGCAAGAGAAAAAAAAAATAATGTCAGATGACTGTCAGAGCAGTCTGTCACCACATAAAAATAAGGGAGGCACATGAATTATAGCTGCCTGATCATATGTAATTGGTCTGGACAAACATTTTGGAAGTCATATTTTAAATATTGACTCCTATCTCTCTCCTAGAAGAGAGATCCTACTACAGTCCAGCTGTTCCTTTCTCAGAGCTTGGTAATATGTTAGCCCCCCTCTACAGGTAATATATTCTAAATCTGTTCTTCAGTTCCACAAAGCATAATTCTTATGAAACTTGGCACTTTTTTCCCCAAAACATTTTCTTCTAAAGGTATTGTTCTATGTCTAATAACTGTCATTTGTTTCTCATGTAAAATTAAAATATTATTTTCCCTTTATGTTATATTGAAATATTGATGAAATAGTGTGCACTGGAAGGCTGACATTTCTTCATACAATAGTTTTAAGTTTCCATGTTTAGTCATAACTTACTGCATCCTCCCCTAATATTTTATTATTTTCAGCAGAAAGAAGACTTAAGTGTGGTTTAAAGCAATACTTTACTTTAAATTAATTATAAGTTTTCTTTTTTATTTTAAGATAAACCAGGTAATACTTTTGCTTTTTTGGTCATAAAGAAATGCATGTATTTGTGTCAAGATGTGAATGTGAGAGCCATCATGCATGTCCATGAGCAACAGGAATTGTGCCCATTCTCTATCCTGGTATCCTCTGTTTTCTTGATTCTTCATTCATTATGTGCAGTCAAATAACAAGGGATGTTAATGAACTATCTGTAGAGAGTAATTATAACAGTGAACAGGAAAAAGAAAAAGGTATATTTTTTATTCTTTAACTACTGCTTTGCACCGCTTACCATTCCTCTACAAAACATTTTTATTTTCTATTTTATCTCCAAGTGTAATGTTTCTGCAGAAAATGTTTTTGTATTGCCTTATGTCTAGTGGTTATTATCCATTTCTCTTTCCTGCCTGAGCAGGGAGATTGCAGAAACATGTTTGACTCTGTTTTTCCTACAAAAGCCTTGACTCGTATTTGTAACCAGGCCAGGAGCTTTAATTTTCAAGTGTCTCTTGGACTCAACTTTTTTACTTTGGTTTGGCTTGGTCTTACTTTATTTCCTATGTTGGAATATTTTATAGATTACATCAGATTGAATCACAGACTCAGGCTGGAATAATGTTCTGAGATTATCACAGAGTCCCACCCATGGCTAAACACCCCATGTCAATGAAACCAAGGCACTGCGTGCTACATCCAGTCTTTCCTTAAACACCCCCTGGGACAGTAACTCCAACACCCCCCTGGGCAGCCCATTCCCATATCTGATCACCTTCTTTGTGAAGAAATTCTTCCTAGTGTCCAACCTAGACTTCCTCTGCCACAGCTGAGCATGATATCCTGTCATCCTGATTTTCTGACAGATGATCAATTCTGCTTTTGGGGAGTATTTGAGTAACAAGCACAATAGATTTCTCATGCAGAATGAAAAAAATGAGGAAAATAAACTGAATTTCTGACACCTTCAGATATGTTTCTGAAGAGTCACATAGAAGCCTGGAGAAGTACATAGGGAGCAGTAGATTGTTTGAGCATTAATCTCAGGAATCTGCCGAGACAGACAACTAGCAAAGAGTATAAACCCAAGGGAGTGCCAGAGACTGTTCATCCCCTGATGATTTATATTTCAGAAATGAATATTCTATCTCTGCTTGGCATCTTTAGTCAATTCAGTGCAAATAGCCCATGAACATGAGTATGAAACACTGCATATATCTACATAAAGCTTTACGAAAATGTGCCCTGCTCCTTCTTTTTTTTTTTTTTTATAATAATACAGTTTATGCCTTTAACAGAATTGAGAAAAAGGTTCTTTATGTATCTTTAATATGCCTTCCATTTTAATGTTGTTGCACTAACAAATGCTAACAATCCTTTCTGGAAAAATTATAGACAAACCTTTCTTCTCTGTCTCAGTCTTTGGATCTTTCTGGCAATTGGGTTAACAAACAAGGCCATTTCGTAGCCTTGTACTTTGTTTTCATAAACTGTTACTTTTGTCTTAATAATTAAGTTATTTTTAAGCTAATGTACCCTTGTCAACAACAGCAAGTATCAATAATTCCTCTGTCACTTTGGCCTTGGAGACACCACTGCCAGGATCTGTAATCACCAAGTGACTTCTGGCTTCAGCACCTCAGGTCTCCCACAACTGTGCCCTGAAAAATTATTTGGAGCAATAGCAATGGCAATGATTTCATAGGAATTATGCTTGAAAGAGGTTCTTCCTTGTTTACAGAGATGATTGTGTTCAGAACTGAGGGAATCATGGCAAGAATAAATAAAATTTTGGTGTGAGGGGCAAAGGCTTCTCTCCTATCTGTTCCACTGATCTGGGGAAGGGTGAAGAGATGTTTCTCATTAAGTTTCTATTGTGTTTTTTTTTTCCCTCTGGACCAAGTTGATTGTTAGCTTGAGAACAGTTCCATGATCTGATTTTTAAAGTTTCTCTCTCCCCTTCATGCCACTAGCCTTTTCGGAGTTTATCCTTCCACATGTGCACGTCCTCCAGCCCCTGGGGCTGACACCAGAAAATCCCTTTGTTGCTGAAGTTCAATTTCCAAAGAAAGACCATCTCAGACTGCGAGGCCAGTCAAGTCCATCTCCCTCTTTCCTCAGGCTGCAGAAAGGCCATGAAAGTGATAGGAAGGAAATATTGTCCCACAGTTCTGTCAGCTGTGACAAGGGAGGGCTTGTTGATGATTTGACAGGTCTTGCAGGAGCTGATAGATTTGATGCAGGTCAGTTCCCAGCTCAGGCTTCAAAGTTCTCCAGACACCAACACTGCTAGATGGAGGAGCCTGAAAGAATTCAGCTCAAAAAGAAATCAACCAGAACAACTTTTCAACCTAAAGTGGGAGGGAAGAAAAAAAAAGAAAAGTAAATATTGAGGGCACTCTCTGGAATGCGCTTGACTATTTCAGAAATATGAAGGAATGATAACACTGATTTAGCTTTCTCCTTCTCAAAGGCAATTCAAAATTATGCTGCAATTTGGAGGATGGATTATTAGGTAAATTGAAAAGTTAAACAAAGTTTAACATGTATTAAACAGGGGGAAGTCTTTATCAACTCCTTCAAAACTGAGGAAATATGTGTAAGTTCTGCCTGGGTAATTAATAATCATTCCTTTTAGCCATTATGGAAAAGTGAGTTTAAGGCAGTGAATACAGTGAATTTAAAATTGGGTGTCGAACGAAGTAGATGAATCAGTCTTTGTAGTCTAACCCTCGAATTCAGATTGTTACAATGCTACACAGAGGGTCCAGCTGCAGGAAGCTTTTGTTGAATATGTTTTCTTTAAATTGTAATCCTATATGAACTCCCAGTAAACTGTAACCAGAGTAGATTCAATCATCAATTATTTGGGAAAAAATACACCCTTTATTGGTTGTCTGCAGGTCATTATTTTGTCAAAATGAGCAGACATGTAGGAAAGGGGGTGATTTCGATGCCAGCATTCCAGTAGTGCTGCAGCCTGTCTTGCTGTGCATGGCTGTGAGCTGAAGAGGTTAACATGAAAAACAAATTACTGTGCTTTTCTGTAGACTTCATTAATGATGGACTTCACCAGAAAAAGAAAGCGACAACAAGTGGGAATGGCACCAGCTTTGCAGGCTGAATTGGTATTCTGCTGTGCACGGTGCTTTTTACTCACTGGCAGCAAGAGGACTTGTTTTTTCCAGTTTTTGGTGGTAAAGGGTCAGGAAACGGCGTTAACTAAAGGAAATTATTAGAAAGAATTAAATTGAAAACTTTTCTCTGCCCAGCAGAATTCAGGATGAAAACTTTATTTTGCTCAGGAAGGATTTACCATTTCTTCCTCCCCCACACCCCATGACGATAAAACCCAAGTGCCACATGCACAAAAGATCATATTTGATTCTCAGAGCTGTTGCTTTTTGTTCAGGTAGCAAAATGTTTCTAAAAGCATATTTTGAGGTGTTTTAAGTGTTCATTTTCATACGTGCAATGAGCCTTGCTCTAGCCCTTATAATTTTTGAGGAATGATGTAATATACTTCATCATTCCTTGTATATCTAAAATAAGTTATGTTTTTTCTGACCTCTGTGTTGTCCAGCAACTCCACATTCTGAAGAATATTTGGGGAAGTCAATACGGCAGCAGATACAGAGTAGCAGTATTGGCTTTCTTAATGCTATAGTTCTTCTTTTCTTTCCTCAGCTTGCCAAGACTGGCACCAAATTTTGTGCTTTCTGTCCTCCTGGCAGTCGACATTAGACATTTTTCGGTTTCCATTGTGCCAGATCCTCTTTAATAATGGTCGCTTTACCAGGAAGTTTCATAAGTTATTTTTTCAGTAAATATCAGTATTTTGTGCTTCTGTTTAAGGTGTCAAATGCACAGGTGATTTACACTGGCTTTTCCAGACTTTTCTGTTCTTGTATAATGAATGGCAAGGTTTTTAAGAAATACTGAATTAATGTCAATAAAACCTTTTGAATTCTTTACATGGCAGGTTTTATTAGGGTGAAAATTTCACCTTTACAAGTTACAGTATTTTGATTTCTCTGTTTTCTAGGAAAATACTGTTAATGGAATGACTTTCTCATTTGATTTCCATGTTTTCATTCTTTGGGTCATGGAAGGATGGGTATTTTTTGCCTTTTCCTTCTATTAGGATTTAGGTTTAGTATATGCTGGGATAGACAAATAATAACCAGATCAGCTCCTCAAAAATTCAGTATTGAAACAACTAATCTGTTTGGGTTTTTTTAATTGACTACCCTCTCTACCTTTTAAAATTATTTTATTGGCATCCACCATGCACACACATGCCCCAAATGCATATTTTACAAAATTAAAGCATACAATGAAGGAAGAAGTAGTTAATCCTGTCAGTCTTAACACTTTCAAGAACATAAAATTATAAAGAACATTTTTGCTATCAAATAGTCTTTTCCAGTAACCATGGGAACTAGAACTATGCAGTATTCCCCTTAATGCATTTGGGGGTGTCCACTATGGGCAAAGAATAGATAAATAATAATGTATATTTGTTGTTCATTTAGAAAAAAAACCACATTGCTTTTTTTTTTTGTTCGGGAGAGTCCCTCAGAACATTTGCTTCCCTAGTGATTTTGCAAATGAAAATTTTCATTTGTGAAGACTAAAATCAATTTTTTTAACTGGATTTTAAGGAGGAATTTTTATACTGTGACTGGGGAAAGAAAACCCCAAGTTTTCAATTAATGATGAATACTTGTTTAGAAAAAAATAGCCTGTCCACTTTCTTTGAATTATAGGGGTGCTTTTTAGAGAAGCACATTGCTGTGAACACATCTGTGTACTTTCAGAATTTATATGTATAGATTATTAAAGATGCTGTTTCCTCATCAGTTTTTCTGTGTAATTGACCAGAACTTGAAACTTGAAGAGATTATTTCATCAAAACCCGGTCAAAGAAACACTTTTACAGACTGTGTGCTGCCTATGAAAAATAAAATCATGGGTGCATTCTTTAGAAAATAAGATTTTACCAGGTTGTCTTTTAATGCTTTTTGTCACAGATTGGTTTTAAAAGTGCAAAACTTTTTTGCTGGCTTGTCTATTTATAAATACATTGCTCTTACAAATTCAAAGCTGAGAAACTTCATCTTCTCCTAACTTCTGTTTAATCACCAAATATAACCTACAATGGGTTCTGTATAAAAAAAGCTTTCCAAGCAGCCCCCATCACCTCGTGGATGCCCAAACTCATAACAGAGCTGACTGCTGCCAGTGAAAATGGGACTTTTTACTGGCTGTTTATACTTTGCTTTCACATTCTGTTGCTTACCAAGGGGTTCCTGAGCACCTCACAGGCACAAATAAAGGTAAATAGAGAGGGGAGTTGGTTAATGCTGAGTTCCATTTAAATGGTTTCCACTTTTAAAATTAGAGCCAAGTGGTAAAATAAATTCAGCAGGGTCCTTCTGGAGTATTACATCTTGCAATTAAACTGAGGTTTTTTAAGACTTGCAAATACAATTGATTTTCTTTTACTAGCACATATTAAGGACTTTTCTATTAAATTGCATTTATTAATAAGCCAGTTGACACATTTCTAATAAGAATTTGCATCTTTTAGTCATATGTTTTCCTCACTGTGCCTAAACAAACTACCTCTAAATGGGAAAAGCACTGCAAATTTCAGAATGGAATGCTGGACCCAAATTTGCTCCATTTCCCCCTCTGTCTCTTGAGACCCTTGATAACTGCTCTCAGGCACTTAAGCCATTTTTTTTCACTGTTTTGCCCTATTTAAAGAAATAAATCACCTTGCACAGCTGATACAGACATGCCAATTAAACTTGGGATTCTTTGTTTTTTCTTATCTAATGTTTTAGAATTAAATAGAATTATCTACTGGGTGCTTTCCCAAGAAAATGAAATTCTGGGAAGGCTTCCAGTTCTTGTCACCTCTTGCTTGTGGTGGCTACCACTACTGAGAAGAAGGACAACATTACTAATTTTGAGCTAGTCTTGGCAGGCTTCCATTAGTTCTAATGTAGTCATGAGATTGTTGTGGATAGATAAGCTGTTTTTTACTTCCCTTTGTAGTCTTTTGCTCTTTGAGTTTATTCCTTCCTCCCTTCCTTCTTTGCCTCCTTCTCCTTCCCCCCCTCTCCTCCTCCTTTTATGTCAGGTAAATTCAAATTATAGCTATTATAATATTCAAGCTGTGCTTTTTCTGGTGACCATGTCTATTAAGCAGCTTCATTCAAAACTGCCACATACAAATCCCTCCACAGCAAAAATTGACACATTTCCCCATGATGGAAATATTTTTTTCCAGATTACTTTATCTAAGGATGTGAAGATACTTAGAGAGTTGGCATGCTTTCTTTGGCAGTCTAACTCTGTGATGCAAGTTTTCATTCATGAGGTGCAAGTCTAAAGAAAATTCATCAAATTAAGTATTTCTTTATATAGTCAGTAGAAACACTTTCTTCTTCATGTATTCTTATTTTCCAGAAGTTTTAATACTTGTGAGTTTAGTTTGATTTATAATGACTGTATCCTCAATCCATATTTGTTGTTAATGAAAAAAACCCCAATACAATGGTGCCTTCCATACAGATACTGGTTTTGTCATGTAAATTGTAAATATTATCAGATAGTGTGGAAGATACAAAGAAATGGGTTTTATGAGGAGCTTGCCAAATTTCTGAAAAACCTGAATTTTTAATTACTATTTTTAATTTTGAAATATTTTTACTGGAATATACAGAAATAGTTTTGAAAGCAAAGTTTTAGCCTGCCTCTTTTCCAGTGTGTTCTGCATGACTTCACATCTGCATAAGACTGAGGGATGTGAAAAGAATTCTTAGCCAATAAGGTGTCATTTTTTTTGTGACTTGAGATCTCATAGGGACACATGTCATGCATGATTTCAAATGTATACAGAGTTTTAGGGAAATTTAGCTAAAAAGATATAAATCTTTATTTTGAAGAAAAAGGTAATAGATTTTGACAAAAGCTTTTCCATTATATCAACTGCAGCAAGATAAAGCATCATGTTATTTAGAGAATTTGGTAAATTTTATGACTCAAACATATCACATTTTGAGACACTGCTTTGTTGATCCATTTTAATCTCTTTTTAAAATCAGTTCAATGGTTTGCGTATGAATACTCTATGCTGCTGTTGTGCAGAAACTGCAGTGTCAGGAAAGTTATCAGAGAGGTGAAGTCTGTGGTTAGAAATGGAGATTTTCTTCCAAAACCAGATCCGGGTCAATAAGGTGATAAAGAAGCTGAAACACAATATTGAAGTTACCCTAAAATTTAAGTAAAAAAGCACTACTTTTGTCTGGTGTGCTGAGAAAGAAAGGCAGAGGTTTAAGGCTTCTGGACAATTGTGATTGCACTTTATCACCTGCTGGTCCTAAAGACAGAGTTCAACAGGTAATTAAGAGTTAGCAGTTACACAGAATGAGCTTTTGGAACTGTGTTTGAGGGGATAGGAGCTGAGTTGACACAGAAGTGACAAACCAGTGGATTGCAGCTCGTTTGAAACTCTTGACAACAAATTTATATCTCTTTACGTTTTTTCAAATATGCTTGAGCATGAGGTTCACCCACCTAGTAATAATATGTGTATAAGAAGAATAAGCTAAATTAAGCTTTTTTTTTTCCCCCAGCTACTCATCCAAGTAGCTTTATTTTGATGCTACAGTGGCTATAAGCTTGCACAGAGTGTAAAGTAAGGTCTGTCTCCTTAGTGGTATCAGCTCTTCACCTCATGTCAGCAGAGAGCTTCTGTTTCCCTCTTCAGATTTGTCATCATGTCAAGGACTCTCAGAATATTTAGAGATGTCTTCACTTCATACATCACCAAAATTTTTGCCCCAGATGTATCACAAGTCTGTAATGCTATACAGAAGAGGCAAAAAAAAACCCCAAAAAACCAAAACTAAATAAACCCAAAACAAAACCAAAAAACCCCTAAACAACAGAAATAGTGTAGATAAACAGTGCATTTTTATGTTACTCTTTTTACTGTCAGGTGGAGTACAGATCTCCAAAACTGAAATATAAATTATTTCCTAAACCTACAGTGTACAAAGAACATCCTGGGATAATCTCATGAATAAGGGTGATTAATGTATATTTTTGTTGCACCCTTAGGAAAATGCATTGCACAGGCATCCTTCTAGAAGGAAAAGTGCAGCACTGCTTAATGAGACTTTTGAATATACAGACACAGCATTAAAATAAAATAGAAAGACTGTTAGCATCCCCTGCTTTACCTCAGAGACAGAATAATGGTATACTTTAAGCCATCATCAAATACACATTTTCTGCTTGGCAGCTGGAGATATCAGACTGTGTAGAGTTGGTGAGGTGCATTTGGGAGTGATTTGTCAGGCTGTAGTAGCCAGCTTCACAGCCAAGGGGGGTTTGTGGCTGGAAAAAGAGGGAACTGGAGGACAGGACCAAAAGTCTGGTGAGCAGGCAGGCAGGGGGAGATGGAAGGGTTGCTCAGCAGCTTAACAAAAAGAAGATGCAAATGCAATGATAAAATTCATACATCAGCAAGAGGTGCTGCAAAAAAGAGTGGGTGAAAAGTTGGTTGCTGTCCCTGGAAGTTAAAAAAATAAAAAAAAAAACCACATGATGCACTTTCTTTAGCTATTTATGGAACTGTTAACATTCCAGAATCAAATTACTGTGCTTGTTTGTGGAACTGATTTATGCCATATAATTGTGTTTTGGTTTGCATATGTTTTTGAACAAGAGTTAAGTGCATAGAAAAAAAAAAAAATCAATTGTCCTGGCTTCAGAGTAGATGATACCCTTCTCTTGAAAAATCCTTGTGAAGCCTAACTAAGTTTCTTCTTAAGAGTCCTCTGGGTTTTTCAGTAACTCTCATATTTGTAAATTTTTTACCCTTTGGGGGAGATGTAAAACCTTTTTCAGAGGACAATTATGGGAGAATGTTTCCTACTCACTGTTCTCAGTCACAGCCAGGCACAGTTAAATGGAATAATGTTCAGCCTCTGGACAGCTCCAGATGTTTGTCTGCAATGGCAAATTACCTATCATTATAGATGCCTCTCTCTTAAAATTGCTGTGGGAATACTTTTATTTGTGGCATTACAGAAGTATTGGTTATAATGTGCAAGTTCAAGTGTGATATTGGCACAGATTAAAGTTTGTCACTGACACAATGCCAGAGTTGCTTTTGTTCTGTTTTTCCACACAGTATAGCCACACTACATTAAGCAGTTCCTCACTTTGCAAATGGTACAAGGTAAGGATAAAGCATATCTGTTCCAGTTTCTACAAAACTTGAATATTTGCACCCAGTGAAAACTGTTGATAGCTTCAGCAAACAGAATTTAATACATTATTAATTTGCTGTAATTAACTGGCTACTAGCCAGTGATGAAAGCAAGAGATCAGACAGCTTACAATGTCAAAATTTTGCTTTATTTCAGTTAATAACTTTGGTAAACAAGCATTTTATACATCACTTTAGGACTCAAAGTATTTTCTTTACTTTTTGGTGCTTTGCAGCCTAACAGGAGATTCATGAGGTTGCTTCCTTTCCCTAAAAAAATAACAGCTATTCTTGGCCTTGCTTTCTGTGTTCTTTCAAAGTCTGACACGTAACTGTTTTCATGTAATTGCATTCCTTTACTCCCTGAATGTGTAATCCCTTTCAAGACTGATGGGAAATACTGAAACTGGATTAGTTAAATGGTCAAGTGTATCATCACATATTCTTAGAATGCCAATCTCTTGATTGGCACCAAAAAAATTGGTACTGGAAAAGAAAGTTCTAGAGATAAAGGATGAAATAAAACAGTATGGAATTGTAATTATTTACTCATGACCCTGAACTGTGTGTTCTTGTTTCTGAAGCAGGAGATGACTGCATTAATGTTATGATTTGTATTGGGGTGTTTTCTGGAAGCTGCAGGGATGAAATTGAAGTGTTTTGAAGAGCTAATAGTGGCAAAAATTAGTTTACTGTGGGACAGAATAGAGACCTGTCCTTACCAGCTGAGAAACAGGGAATATTCCCAAGCTTCACCTACAGTGGTGACATGGGATTAGGACAGGTGTGCCTTGCAACTCAGTGTCATCTCCTGTGCCAGGTGCTTCTGTCCCTTTGCTTAAGTAGGTCTTCAGCAGCAGAGCTCTCTGAGCTGCCTGCTAGTCCTTGTAGCTCTTTCTACAGCTGCAGTAAGAATGGGAGGTGTTGAATTATCCTTTTTTTCTTCCTCTTGTCATACCCTCTGTATTGAATGTCTGGGGTAATGCCTGCCTGCCTTCCTTGGCTGCTAAAGAATCCCTCCTGTGGGAAGGCTTGCTTTGATTATGCAGTAACTTCTTAAAGCAAGCAGCATGCAAACTAACTCCCTCCACTTTCCCTAAAACCTGAGAGTTGTTAACAAGGTATTGCTCAGCAAGTCATCTCATCCATTCATGTTACTGGAGGACAAAATATTCTCTGGAGTCTCCTTCCATCGGTTTGCATTCCACAAAATTTCCTAAAAAGAAAATGAGACTTCAGCTGCAGAAGAAAAAGCAAACCAACTTTGATGCAATGTCTGGGAATTTTTGTTTTAATTATGTATTGCCATGGAAAAATGAACAGTCCTAATGATATTCAGGCATCCAAAATACAAAATCAGCCCCACAATGCATCTCAATTATGTCAATTCTGTTTTCAGTACCCCTGTCTGAACCCTGTAATAGAGTTTTTGGAAATCCCAGGTCAAGCAGGCTGCAGAAAGCACAGGCATAATTACGATCATGTCTGATGAACCCTTTGCAGGGTGCCTGTAAGGAAGTCCCACCCTGGCCTACCAGGTGTGGAGATCTGATTGTGAGAGCACAAACCAAGGTTACACATGGTTCCAGTATACACAGAATTCCAGTATTAGCAGATTGATTTCCCAACAAGATAATTGTCTTCCAAACCTCTGCCTATGTTGTCTGAATTAAAATCCATTTAATATTGAAATATTAGAATATGAGAATACTCTGGAAGTCTGAGCTTTTGTTTTAGCTTCAGATCACTAAAGGAGTGACCTTGAAAAGAAATAAATCTGCCTAATCTGTTCTCCTCAGTATTCCATAAATATGTGAAGGAATAAAATGACTGTCAGAGATATGAGATTCTACCAGCAGTATTAAATGCGCATAGAAAGCCAGGAAGGAGGTTTTGCAGCTTTGTTTTTTGCTACCTCCTTTGCTTTTCTAGGGAATGAATGGACTGGTTTTAACCTTGATCTGTTCTGCAGGATGATTCAGAGTTGGATCTTAGTGATGTTTAAATTCCTTTTTGTTTGATAGTCTTGCACAATGCCTACCTAAATTCTTTTTTAATGGCTAATAAGAGGAGTAGTATTTGTAAGATTTAAGTATTGTTTTTACTCTGATGTAGATTTTAAATGATTAATGTTACTTTCACTGGATCTCTGCATAATGGCATGGATACAGAACGAGCAAGGAGGTGAATGTAAAGTTCAACATCTATGCTGCATTTACAGGGTAGATTAACCCAAGCTAGACAAGGTGCTTCTGGGTCAGAGTAAGAGCTGTGAGCCATGAGCTCTGTTGAATCCTGCTGAGCAGATGAAGAGGCTCTGGCTGGTGTCTGTCCTTCCTGTCCCACAGCTGGCAGGTTCTTTCCCAGGAGTGGGGTTGAGGGAATAGTGACAATTCTGCTCCAGAGCCATGGCAGTATTTGGGTAAACCAAGGGACATTTCAGTTTGTGTATGAGACAATGAGCCACGGCACCTGAGTGGGCTGACTCACAGCAGGATTTAGCTGCAACAAGGCAAGAAATTAAGTTCTGCATCCTCTTAATTTCTCTGTGATTGGGGTGGGACAGTAACCTCTTCATCTGCTGCAACTTAATCAGGCACGAGTCATGAATCAGAGCCACAGAGCTGCTCACCTGGGAATTAGGGAAGTGCGGTTCATTTGCATTCTGGTTTATTCACCCAGCCTTCCTGTTTTCCCCCCTTGGGTGGACTTGCCCCAGATCCACAGTACCAAGTTGCTGGCTCAGGGAGCAGTAGCAAAACTTGCTAGCCTGTCATCCATGCCAGGTTCCAGTCCTGCAGGAGAGAGGGATGCAGCTTGTACCAGCCTCAGTGGGCCAGGAGCAGGCACACAGTGGGAAGGGGACAGTTTTTGTGTCCATGGTTTGGAATGCTCTGGGTTCTCCTGGAGGGGCCTGTGGTTTTGTCTGAGATCAATCATACAACCATTTACATTGAAAAAGACCTTTAAAGTAATTGAGTCCAACCAGAACCCAGCACTGCCATGTTCAATGCCTCCAGGGATGGTGATTCTCCCACTGCCCAGGGCGGCCTGCTTCAATGCCTGATCACCCTCCAGTGAAGACATTTTTCTCAATACCTAATCTGAACACCCCTAGTGCAACTGGAGACTATTTCCTCAATGCCCAGGCCACTTTCAACTCTGAGTAGGTTATTGACTGCCTGCCAGGGTTGAGTGAGACCTGTTTCAGAGGAGCAGGACAATGGAGAATCCTTAAAGAATGATCTTCTACATGTTGTAGAATGACTTAAGGTACAAAATGGTTTTCTTATTCACATGTGTGCTGAGTGTATCTGAAAGAAAGATTTGTTTAGAAATTCAATGTTTTTGGGTTTTTTTCTCAATTATTTTATTTGTGTTTTACAAAGACAATATAGAGACTCAGGTGCTGTAAATTTCACATCACATGGTTCTGAGATTGAATTTCTCTTCTGTATCATATAAACTTTTTTTTTTGAGTGTGAGTAGATGGGTTCTTGACATGGCATTAAGGAAATGTCAAAGTAGACATCTATTCCTAGTCTATAAGTCATTATTTAACAACTTCAAAGGTTTGACAACTACAAAGAAATGAAGCACAAACGCCTTGGTATTGATTTAGTCTTTTGCTTTGTATCTACTCCATTAAATTCTATTGGCATTGACAACTGCTGAACTCTTCTTCAAAATTCTGTGAGCTTTCAGTCTTTAAGGACAGCTTTATTTCATTTTCCATACCTTTTTCCTTCTAAAATCTCTCTGTCATTAAACTATTACTGCAATCTCAAGAAGAACTCTTTGAAATGAAAACTCTTGAAGATTATGCTTCCCTAATGTCTGTGCTGAAAGATAATGCTACCGTAACATGTCATTGTTGAGTTTAAGGGTGCTTGCTCTCAATGGATTTTTGATATTAGAGTTAGTTACCCAATGTAAGGACTAATCATTTGTCACAAAAGTCTGGTTTCATTTAAAATAGATGCTGTGAAGAATAGTTCCTTAAAAAAGGTGTTTCCAACTGTATTCCAAAGTGCATATAATAATATATGCACTAATAATAGTTAGTTGGGAGAGCAAGAAAAAGTTATACTTAACTAGAAATCATTACAGTAGTTTACAGATTGCTAGCTGGGATTATATTTAATTTTAAAATAATATAATGAATTAATATCAGTAAGCACTTTGAGAAATATCACCTCACAGTGCAGGACAAGATGACCATCAAAAACCAGCAAAGGCTTTGTACACATTTCAAGTCACTTTGCTCTGGGTCTCCTCCACAGCTTACAGTGTCTGAATCTGTAGACAGAGCTGGTTTTTATTGCTTAAGGTCCCACTGTATGAAATATCAGGGCTCTTTTGCACTGACCAACTTTTCATTTTGTAATATGAATATCAAAGTATGTGAAGCTTTGTGCAGTGGCTGGAGTCAGAGGACACAAAATGTGCCAAGCTTGTTTTGAGAGATTCTCCTGGGTGATGGGAGGCAATTGCCTCTGATGTTGTCTGTGCTGTGTCTTGAGAGCAGAGCTGGAAATAAATTGTCTGAAAAAAAATGGACAGAGGTTGGCTTTGTGAATAGCTGGGTTGTTCCTTCCAGAAGAGTGTCTGGGATAAAAGTAACAAGCAGTGTGAGCAACCAGGGATGATTCAGTGCTCAGTGTCACTTCTAGACATGTTTTATGTTCAGTGCAGATGTCCCTGCAGGGAAGTCTACACACAATTTTAATGTGGAAGAACTCGGAAAGTGCTGTAAACTATTGATAAAACAAGCATAAACTAGGGACAGTCTGGAAGCTGTGGTTATATTTTATTTCTTCTTGTTTTAGGAGAAACTAGAGATGGTTTTGCACTAAGCATCTATCTCATAATATGCAAACCTTGACCTCTATAAACAGGAAACATTCTCACTGAGTTCTTCTCACACTATCCACTTTTGGAACAAGGAATATGGTGCATATCAAGTAGGAAAACCAAAGATTTATCATTCTGAGAGGAAAGAGAGTTGAGATGTATGTGTTAAGGAGAGCAAAAGTAATATTTGTTCTTGGGTGGTGAGAAGAAAAGAAATAGCAGGAGGTGGTATTTGCAGATTATATTTTAACTGCCAAGTTCAGGAACTGTGTCTGATTTTAATTTTCCCAGCCCTGGAGATACTTCAAATCATCTTTCTCTAATTTTGTGAATCCAGACCTGTCTTTGCTTCCATATTTCACATTTAATTTCATATCAACTGGAACATGTTAGGAAGGGATAATCCTTTACTTTGGAAAGGTTAGGATGAGAGGAAAGAAATTAGAACTTTTAAACCTAAGTTTGATCTGATCAAAAATTATAATTGAAGTTTTTGATTTGTTTGCAGATGAAATAGTATTAAACAGAGACCTGCTTACAGCTATAGCTTCAAAATGCCTTCCAAGTTTTTTTGGGCCAAGATATAAGTGCTCCTTATGAATTTTATCTGTCTGTTTATTTTATGGAGCAAAGTTGGGGTCACCAAGGAAAAATGGTAGAAAGGTAAAGCAAGCTGTGTTTTGAATTGCAAAATCATTTTAAAGGGGTTGTTTTTCTGATAGTAATATTTATGTACAATAGGAAACACTTGAATTTCAGCCAAGCACTGACTGTATTTCAACACTTTCCATCTGTAAGGAATGTAAACATTTTCATTTCTGTTTTAGGTCAAGTTTCAGTGACTGTGGATAAAAAAGCAATGACTTCTTTTAAACTGTGTTTTACCTGCGTTCCAGACAGAATGAAACACAAGTAGTGGAATGAACACTATAATGTCTCTTTTATATACCTACCTAGATAATTAAAACACTGTGAATGAAAATAATAACCTTATTTATGCATTTGTATGGAAATGACCATAATTCTCCAGTTCCTTGATCTTTTCCAGACAATAATCTGTAAGGGCTCAATGTATTTCTTAGCAGACATTTCTGAGAGTAAACTTGTATTGGATATTGAGGTGTCAAAAAGTCTTTGAAATGCTTCTAATAGTTTAGGACATAAACATTTCTGTGTGCATTTTATTCCATCAAATTGAGTAAGACAAATAGTTTTAAATCTAACTGAAGCCATTGGTTTATCTCAGTTTTTTTTTTTTTAATTTATTTCTGAAAAGAGCAGCTAGCTAACAGAATGAAGTTGCCAGTATTGGCAGCTATATGGAGAGTGTAAATTATTTCAATGATTTTTTTTTTAATTTTAGAGGAGAATCTGATAATCTTTCCTTGTTTTGCCTATTATTTTAATTACTCTTCAATTTAATAGCTGATAAGGTGACAAAATGTAATTTGAATATTGTCACGAAGAAGCAGCTGAATCATTCTGCCTAATTCTTGTGTCCTTTAAGAAGGTGCCATTGTTTGGATTTCCAGAAAGGAGGGAACTATAAACTGAGAAGCAGAAATTTTTTCAGCTGTCAAGTTGAAACCTACACCTAAAATCTTTTAGGTGAGATTCAGAATCACTTAGGTTGAAAAAGACCTCTAAGATCACCAAGTCCAAGTAAATCTAACGCCGTCCTCTGTTAAACCTCATCCCTAAAAGCATCACTTGAGAAACATCAGTGTTGGAGGTACAAAGGCAGATCGTCAAGAAAAATGTAGCAAAGTTTAGAATTACTAATATAAGACCTAAAAGTAACCTAAATTTGATTTTGTGTTTTCAGACAGTTAATTTGAAATTAACCTGTAGGAATCAAATGCTTTCTCCTGGCCAGATCAGAGTTATTGTCAAGTTGCTTGACAGATTAAGGGCTGCTTGTTTTGGGAGGCAGGAAGGAAGAACCTAACACTAAATTCTTAGGGCTGCTGAATTAGCTTTGATCCCTGCAGCTTGGCTAGAAAGACAGGCACTTTAGTGGCTTGAGTTGCTGATTTCTACTTAGACCTAGAACTCCTGCCTGCATCTCATTCTGATGCAGAATTGATGTGCAAGCAATGAGCAACGTGAAATTGGCACTTAAAGCAATTTTGTTCTGGCATTTACTTTTTAGGGACCTGGGGGACAGATACTAATACATGTCACAGCATCTAGAAAGTAGTTTGCTAGTTCACACACAACTTGATAGACTGCCTCATCCACAGGAACTTCTGCTGCTGTTTCTCTAATGAGAAACATAATCTCTTCTTAGACCCAAAATCCAAACTTGCAGCAGGACTTGTTTCAGTTCCTTTAAAACGTGTAGCTTTGCACTTGCTTCTCTATCATACAATGTTCACAATCAAAGAAAAGCTTTTTTTCAACCTAAACATTTTTTCTAATTGCATATGAATATTTTCTGCTTATGGAGTCTGAAAAAATGGCATTAAATGCTACTGTACTTTATTTTAGTATCACAGTTTTTTGTTGTTTCTTTTTTTAATGGGCCAGCTGCCTGTAAGAATTACAAAGGAGTAGTCTTAATTAAGCTGCTCAAAATATCAGCCCAAATTTCAACATTGAAAAGCTTCCTTCATTTTTCTAGTATAGAAGGCAACCTAATATCATTACAGAAGAGTCAATGAATCCAGCCTGGGGAGCTAAAGGGACATTCAGTTTCTGAGTCAAGGGGCTTTAACAGTGAATGCCCTTCTAGGAGGTCCCACTTGACTAAATTGACAGAACTCTAGCACAAATTTCTCTGCAGACAGTCACACAACAGAGAAAATGTCCCTCAAGTACCCTTTTTCTAGTCATTTAAAGGTCAGAACTAACTCCTTTGGTTTCATTTGAAAGCCCACAGGTGTGGTAAGCAGCTTAGGTTACAAAGCTAATGACTGATAAAGTTGACTCTGCATGACAGAAGGAATACAGAGATTTCTCAAACGAGCTGTAGTTTGTTATCTCTATTGCTAGCCCTGCTATTTTGACCTCCAGTAATTATGTGACAGCCGTCCAGATTTGCTAGCAGATGTCTGGAAATAAAGCAACTTCATGCACTTAAGGCTTGGCTATTGAAACGAGGCAGGAGTGTGAGGAGGATTAGGGAAAGAGATACCACTTTCTTTCTAGCTATAAATAGGTGTCATACAAAGTTGTGCAATGCAGAAAGTTTTCCTCTCATCCATCTGGGCTTCTCTGTTTTCTGTCATGCTTGGTTTGCTACAGGGCCACTCACCATGGTTTTGTTTCTCAGGTTTTATCTTCAAGAAAAAAAAAAAAACAAACAAAACCACAACCAGTAATTTTTAGAGTAGGGAAAGAAAAGGGAAGGAGAAGAGGAAACCTTTCTGTAAAAATGAAGTGATTCCTGGTCCTGACTCCCCCGGCGAGGCTGCTGGGACACCTGGGGACCTCAGCCCTGCACGGCCATGCGAGGCTCAGAGCTTGGGAGCTGACCACTTCCACTCTGGCTGTCAGCAGAGCTGGGGGATTTTTAAAAGACTGGGAAGTGAAATTCCTCAGGGGCTGGATAGACACACTGTCAAAGGACCAGAGAGGATAACTGTCAGGAATGGCCCAGCACTGTATTTCATTTTGACAGCTGAGTACCTTGGCTCAGTTGTGACAGACTTGCAGGGTCTGGTGGAGAAAGTGTCTGGTGGAAAATCCATCACCAGTTCCGGCAGAGGGATAAATGGATGGGCGGGGTTCCCCACTGGTAGAAGGGGTAAATCTGCAATGCCTCTCCCCTCTCTCTCTGGGTGCAGTTTTGCTGTAGAGCCAGTCAGGAAAGACCTCACTAAAAATTCACTGAGTTACTGGTAGGCACGAAGGGTACAAAGAAATTTCACCAGGCAGGCAAGTTCACTTTTTAATCAGGGATTGTGACTGAAGAAATGTGTTAAAAGTAGTCTAAGCTAAAGGCAAAATGAGGCAGAAGTTGCTTGGTGAATGGATGAAAACAGAGGAGGAGAAAAGAACTGGAAGAGGAAGGATTCAGTGAGCTTAAAGGAGAGCCAAGCTGCAGTTAAGGAGGCAATCCTGTCTCTTTGTGTTTGCCTAAAAAAATCCGTCTTTATCCTTTAAAAGTTGTTAGCCTTGTTTTTTTTCCAAAGTACTACAGCCACTAAAATGGGGTACAGCCACACACTGAATATAGAAACTAATCTTGGTAGTAATTTTCCATTTTGTTAATGCTTTAAGTGATAAACAGACTACTTTGTTTCCCCAAGACGGTATTTTAAGTTGAATTTATTTTTATTTGAACATGGCTGATTTTTTTTAATATTAAATCCTTTTGTTGGTGGTGGTGATGGGACATTTGAGATTAAGGAACTGCAATAACAGTGTCACTTTTTTCCTAGTTAGTGTCATTGTTTTTTTTTATTGCAGTGCAATTTCATTGAGGGCACTAGCTTAGAATTGTGACCATCTCAGATGATCAATAACCAGACATGGTGACTGAACAAATTAACATATAGAAAATCACAATATTGTGAATACATTGAAGTGGTCTTATCATGGGAAGTTTTAAACATAATGAAATGGCTCAGAAGGCAACAGCCAAAAGTACCATTGTAAATTAAAATGTAGCATTAAAAAGAAAGCGTACTCCAGAGCTATCTGTGTGGAAAATCAAGGCTCACCAGAGCAACACTAACCTCTTTAATTACTCCTCATGTATCTCAAGCATTCAGATATGACAACCAAATTTTCTTTGACCACATTGTTTCTGAGTGTCTAGATTCTTTATCCCTGTCTGAGAAGCCTGAGGTTGAGAGGGAATCAACGTTGTTACAGCCACCTTTCCCAGGTGTGAAGGCTTCAGATCCATTATACTGGGCTTTAAAATATATATATGTGTATTTCCTACTTTTTAAAATACAATTTTTTAGGCTTTTTTGTTGTTGTTGTTTGCTTGTTTGTTTTTAATATTCTGAAAATTCTTTGATTTTGAAAGAGAAGTGTGAGAAACACCACAGAAGAATTTGTTTCTTTATATTTAATTTATTTAATTCAAAGGCCTATAGTCTATTGGACATGTCCTGATGATGGAAACATCAGAAATGCTTTAAGTGATGGCTGGGAATCCCATATGAAACAGAACACACACAGAGTGGCCTAGCATTCTTATGTTTGCACATAAATTAGATTTTTGTTGAAGATTGCAGTGAAAGTAGAGTGATGGGAAAGATAAGAATGAATGTCAGCTGAAGGCAAGAGAATTAATAACTCTTGGTCAAGATCATGGAATAACACAATTTTTCATATGCTACTCCAAAGCATGCATGTGAGTATATGTGCATGAAAAGTTTGTGTGCTCTATTTTATTAATGTGCACCAGCTATAGATTAAATGCCAGCACTTAGAAAAGCAAGAGTGTTGTTTTTATAGTGACACTAAAAGTCACTGTAATGACTTTTAGGGATCAGTCAGCCTTTATAAAGATTTGTGTCTCTAGGCTGAGCTGCAGTATTCTTTCTGTTCTGTTCCTGAATTAAGGCAGGGAGAAGGCTTCAGCTTTTTTAATTTCCTCTCCTCTTCCCTTAACATTGTTTGCATTGATGTACAGCATCTCTATTTAGGGAAGTCCTATCTGGTCTGTATGGTCATGACACTTGTTCCACGATGATTCATTGGTGCCTTTTCTTGAAGAATATCTCCACATCTCTGTTTTAGCAGTGCTAGCCATCCTACCTTGTCTTTGCTAGCAAATTCTGACTTCTGAGGTAAAACCAGCCATTTGTTGACTCCCCATCCTCAATTCCAAGGACTGGGCTGCTGTCTAGAGCCACAGTGATTACCTGAGGCAGACAAAGTTGGACAGGAATATCTATTTTCAAGGTAATGTGGGTTTGCTGGATAGCAAAGCGTGGGAATTAAAACAAGCTCTGGAAGCTCTGAAGAAGCCAGAAGCAGAGCTCATCAGGATGCTGCTCATCAGGGGGAGCAGGGGTGGTCCTGCAGCTCTTGGCTTACACCAGGACTGCCAACAAAGGCGATAATTGTGATGAGCCCCTTGATGGGATGAACTGTCCACCAACACCAGTGAACAAGCAGCTGCCGCACAGGAAGGCTTTTAGGTAACTAACACCTGTGGCCCCATTTGAAATTACAATTAGCTGCATTGTTGGGAAGTGCTTCCCAATTCCAAAGGATATCTACTTCCTTTTTTATCTACAATTGCTGGCATGTGGTTATATCATGTAATTTTTCTGAAATTTGTTTTTGTTTATTAATGCATGCTAATCATTTACTAGGTCTGATTTTGAGGGACTAAGAAACTTTTTTCTCTGGATGTTGAACTTGGGTTTGATTTTTCATTGGCATAGCATAAATTGAGACTTATTTTTTGTTGTTTGCATGTTTGAATCCTTTCTTTTCTCAGGCCATGAAGCATTAGCACTTGTGACAGAATTGTTTCATTTCAGAGAATTAACACCTTTAAAATATATTAAGTACATACAATGAACTATAAGCAGGCTATAGGCTTTCTGTTATCCTCACTGCAATATCTAACAAAAGGGAGAAAGGAGGTAAGAGAAAAGCAGCATTGTCTTCCCTGAAATGAGCACCCTTTAAATAAAGGCCAAAAATGAAGGTACAGTAGCTGAAATGTCCACAATTCTGGCACTGAAGGGGAAACAGCTGGGTTTGAGAAGCTGTATGAGGGAGTTTCACAATTAGACCAATTGACTTAGCAATGTGTTTGTTTGGTTTTGAGTTGTTGCTGGCATCTTTCCATTCGATGTTTAGTGATTTGTTAAGATCCAAAGGATTTTCTAGCAAGCAAGCATCTCTCCAGGTAGTAAGATTCTCTTTTAGTGCAGGGAAAACTTGGAAGTCCCATAAAGCAGCTACATAACCTGCTTGGATGGGTACATGAAAGCAACAGATAATATGATGTTCAGAGATGAAGTCTGATCTCATATTTCTTCATCAGCTTCTTAAATTAACTCAGAACTATCTCAGAGTTCCCATGCAATTCCCTGTGCATTCCTGAGTGAGGTGTGGCAGGCTCTGTACCTGGGCTGAGCTCAGTGGGACCTTGGAGCTCCTAAGGCTCCCAATGGATGAGGATCTGCAAGAAGTCATTAAATACAAATGGTGGAAAACTCCTCCCTCTGAAACTTACTGAGCTTCCAATTTTTTTTTTTTTTTTCGCTCACTGGGAAGAATGAAGCCTTTTGAAAATCATATGTGTGAGTTTATAGGTGGGGAAGTAATTTCTATTTTGGTTTTGTTTTGATTTGAAGCAAGACAATGAAGGAAATCCCCTGCTGGAACTGTGAATTCATACAGCAGAAATGGTAACAAATCTTCACTCAAGTTCCTGTCTTAAAAAACTGCTTGCTTGCTGACTAGATGTGGGTCTCCCCTTTTAAATTTGAACTTCTTAATCATTTGGAGATAGTAAGTAACAGATTAATCTTTAGAAAATCAGAGGTGTTAAATAAAATCATATAATTGTTTCTATAGTAGAAGTCCTACTTTAAAATATGTGGTATCAATCCAAACTTAATAATGGTGTGGAGCATGAAAAGTTCTTTAAAATGAAACTTTTTGTGTTTTAAAGCAAATACAAAGCAGTTTTGATGTTGTTTTTATCTCTGTTCTCTGTCTTTGGGGAAAGAAAGTGGAAAACAAACATGACAGTACCTTAATTCATTGTTTCAGTAAAAGATCAGATACATTCACAAAGCACATTTGTTTTCCTTCTTGGACTTTATTCAGTGCAATAGGGGAAAAGACCAGCTTTCTGGTAGCAGATGAATGTTGCAAGTACATAATAAACCCAGATCTCTAAACACATCAGTCATGTGTCATCTGAAATATGCATTGTGTCTCACATTGCAATTGCTTCCCCAATATTCATGAAATATTCATGCTGGATATATGCAGTACGTGCCACACAGATGGATGTGACACGAAGCAGCAACAACAATCAAAGCTTCAGTAGAAGGAGGCCAAAGCAGAAGCAGAACAGCTTCCATTTCACCTTTGCATAAGGAAGAAAATGGGTTTGAAATGAAGTGTGAAAGGCTTCCCTGCTTACACAGGTGTGTGCACACAGGAACACACAAATACAGGTGCACAGAGGTGCCTGTGCACACCAGGGCTCTCTCATCTCTGTCAGCCAAGTCAGTGAAGAGTTCAGTGTCTAGTAAGCATTTTTTCCCCTTAGTAATAGGGGATGATGTGGCTCTCTAATCATGGAGCAATCTTGGTTATTAATGGTGAGTTTAGCTTCTTAAGCCCTTGGAGCAATTGGATGTAAAAGAACATCCACACCTTAAGCCCACTATTTGAATTACAGCTCTCTTTTTCCTGTTCACTTAGTCTGTCCTGTTTATTTTGCTTGGAAGCTGAAAAGAGAAATGAGCCTGTGCTATTTTTTGTCATCACCCATAAATCCTCAGGAGGATGGAGTAATAAATTTCATTTCATAGGTAGATGGTGGAGTTCGTTTTTATTTAAATTATTTTTATATAGCTTCATGCCTAGATGCCAGGCACATTTGGATGACCTGAAAGAATTTCCAGATGTCAAGGTCTGGTCAGATTCCACAGACAAAGCCCTGGGGAACTGGACTCAGCCCAGAGGGGTTGCAATCTTTGCAGGTGTTTTCAGTTGTAAATTTCTTGTTTTGTTTTAGAAAACCAGAAAATAAATCCTAACACTGAAAAAGGGCTCTGAGTCATAGCATTTTATTATCCATAGTGCTGTTGCCTTCCTTGAGTGTTCAAATATTTTCTCTGGTTTTATCAAGTGATCTAGGAGCTAGAACTCTGAGCTACTTGTGAAGTACTTGAAATGATTGCATCCCATTTTAATCCTTTTTGCAGCTAAAATAGTGAAATGGGATAGGATTGGAGATGTCTCTAATAGTGACAGCTGATGGGCACCAAACATGACTGTCTTAAAAGAGACTTTGAAACCATCAAGGGTGACCTTCCAGAAGAGAAATGCAACACTTCCTAAACCAAACTTTTATTGATGGCACATGGCCTTTTAAATACCAGGTAACATGGAGGGGGACCCCAGGTTTTAGCTGTCTGCATTGTGCAGTGCTTGTCCTCACAGCACATATAATGCTAAGTGTAGGCTTTTAACACAGTCTGTAATCTAATCCCCAAATCCACATTTAATAAGAATTATTATAGATTTTACCTTACAGCCATGAATAACAAAATAACAAATAATAAAATACTTGTGAAGCAGTACTTCAACAAGAGAATATTTTTTTTTCCAAGAGAAAAGTGTTAGTATGACTTTTTCAGATTTATTTTATTAACCCAGCCACTGATTTTTACTCCCACACTGGACAAAGAGATGTTTGCTCATTCATACCACTGAATTCATGGGAAAGGGCTTCCTTCTATGTGGAGAAAAGTTTTCTAAATGGTGAGTGCATGTCATTCTTTAACTGACTTAGAGAAGGCATTATTTTGAAAATTACCATGTCAATTTAACTGTGACAGTAACAGAGGCAGGTACCAGCAGTTTTCTTCTGATTATGTTAAAATCTCATCTATTATTTAGTTTGAAACTGACAGCATATATTAAGGCTTAATGAAGGCTTTCAGTAATTTAAAAGATGAGATTTATCTTTGCAGATTTTGGGATGTTTCTGTCATTTAGGAGCTCTAGGATTCTAACAAAAGCTAATCTTAGGAGGAGTTTCAGCCAAATTATTTTTACTTTGAAATAGGGAACTTTGAATTTACTAAAGGAAAAAAGTTTTTTTTGAAAATTGCTACCTCTACTCTGGTTTGAAAAGCCACCAAAATGGTGGCATTTTTTATCTTTTCTCTCTTTTTTTTTTTTTTGTAGGAATATATTAAAACAACATTATAAAGTAATAGAACATTAGGAGCAAAAGTTGGAAGTTCAGACTGGTTTATGAAAATGAATCTTCAGAATAGACTTCATAGTGTTCATTAAAATTGACTGAATTTAAATGAATATTTCTCCTGGAGTAAGGAGAATTTTTGAATTTCATACTTCTGAAGCATAGCTCAGAGGCAAGACAGTTTCAATTTTATTTGT
>LTAT01000001.1:104636748-104655249 GCA_003286495.1 Chlorodrepanis virens | reverse complement strand
GAGGCAAGACAGTTTCAATTTTATTTGTTAAGGTAACACTGGTTTTGTTGGCTTGGTTGGTTTGGGTTTTTTTTTTTTTTTATTGGGCTTTTGGCTTTTAAAGGAAGAGTTGTACAACTTTGCAGTGTTTGTGACTTTGCATGGCTCTGTCTTCCCCTGAAAATATCCGAAGATTTTGGCTGATTTCAGTCAAATTTGACAGAAGGCTGCAGGTCCCCAAGGTAATTACGTTTATTTCGATTTCATAAAGACAGTCAGAAAAAAGAATGAGCTTTGAACTATAATAAATTTGCCTCAAGAACTTTTGTTCTTGTTTTAGGAGAGCAATTTTAAGGAAATAGGAAGTAATTATATTGGGAAAAGGAGTGAAATATATAAGCATATGCAAAATTGATGAAAAATCTTTACACGATAAAGTGAAAATGAAAACCAAACAAAGGCCATAAAGTGTTAGGAAAGAGGGGTTTTTTGCTCATTCTACTGCATTGCCTTATTTGAGCAGAGGGAAGGGAAAAGTTAGTGCAGCTGCCATAAAACATCATTAACTCATCTTATGAGAGAGATAAGAACTGAGAGATAGAGAGGATGACTTTTTTATGAACTGCATTTCTAAACTAAGGCAGTACTTGACAGAAAAATAAATTCCGCTTTTGAAGAGTGTTATCTTTTTTCAAACACTCAGAATTCCATATTTTTTCTAATTGCATACTTTGTATGATGGCAGACATATGTATTAATCTTTAAATTTGAGCAAGAATTATGTTTCGTATTTAATTTTTGCTGTCAGCTGCGGAGAAAAGGAGCCCCACAAGTGGTTATGAATCTTTAAGTACTTTTTATAAATAAGCAATTTCGAGATTAGTATCTGGGAAGAAGTGAAACCTTCATTTATGTTGTACTTCTGCATATATTCCTGGCATTAGCACTTCCTCTTTTGCACAGCAACATCCAGCTGAATTTCAACCTTATGGACACAGATAAATCATCAGAATTGACCTTGCATGATGGGTTAAGAGTGTTATAATTAATGTGTGGCCAGCCAGCATACTCCTTTTTAATTTTTTTTTTCTTTTTCTTTTTTTTTTGTAAGCAAAGCTGAAATTCTTTGGGTGTTTGTGTAGTCTCAAACCTTGGAAACAGTCAAAAGGCACCTAAAGATGGTTCTGAGCAATTAGGCCTAAGTGGTGCTTTTTAGGGGAAGGGGTTGGTCCAGATGACCTCCAAAGGTCAAAGAAATTCTGTGATTCTGTGAAACTTATGTAGTTTTTCCTTCTCTTGTCACAGTTTCATTTTTGCTATTAGTCAATGGAAGAATCAACCATAAAATGCTTGGAATATCCCAGATTTGAAAGGGAAATAGCAGCCAAGAGGAGCTGGGGCTTGTGATGTGAATTGTCCAAGGTCATTAGCTAGTTCTGCTGGTAGCAGGTATCTGGGATGGCAAGTAAATAGGGGTTAAATATGCTGAAATATCTGAAGAATGAATGCAGAAACAATGAGTGGTAAGAAAGTATGTAGGGCAGATATTGCATTGATCTATTTTATCTTATTTACTGTACATAATAAAACCACAAAGTTCTGTTTCATTTATTTTATGAAATGAGATGATCAATAATTGTGTTATTCTGTGAAACTTCTTAATGCAAGGGCAGCACCCTCCCCAAGCAGCCCCTCTCCCAGAAGTGGGAATATCGGCCACTGCAGCTCACAGGTAGCATTCACACCATGCCAAGCTTCAGTGAGATGGCAGCTCTCTTTCCCAAAGGCTCCCTGTGTCTTCTGAGGGATTAGGAGAAATGCAAAGGATATCATTGTCTGGTAGGGACCAGTTAGTCCCTGCCAAAGCTGCCTGTGGACAAGCTATTGCCTTCCTTGATCATGGACAGGAGTGGAATAACTACAATTTCAAGAAAGTCAAAATTCTGACTATAATAAGGAAAAAAAAAATTAATTGTGTTTTTACCAAGTACATTAGTTATTTCAAATTATGCAGAACACTGGAAAACTAGCAATTTTTAAGTGAAAGAAACAATACAGAAGTGAGCAGGCGCAGAAGCACAATTCTTATGAGACCCCGTGTTTAATTATGTTTAATTCATAAGCTAAGTGACAGATTTAGTTAAAATCCTGAGAAAATTCAGTCTTTAATTACAGTGTGTCCTTTGAGCGGCGAAGGTGTTATAGTATATCCTTCAAATAAAACAAAGAGGATAATTCCTTTTTTTTTTTTTAATACAAATATCTGAAATCAATCTTTATACAGGGCTTGTTTATATAATATGACATTAAAAGGAATGAAAATTAACATATGCCAAGGCTACTTCAAGGTGGCAAGGCAAGCGCTGGCAGCCTAGGAAACACTGATGAGGATTGCCTATGCAACCCTGATTTGTCCCCTGTAGGCAGGGACACTAATACAGGTTTTAATTACCTGCTCACAGACTGGTGTCACGTCACAGCCTTTAACTTCTGCTGAGGACTGCATGAGCTTCCTTCCAGCTTCCCCATCGCCTTCCTGCATGTAACATTTACAGCACTCAGTCCAGCCTTCACTCTGAACGCAGACGGAATTATTGATTTCCTTGTGTGCTTTTTTCCCCAAGTAGTTCAGCTTTTGTATCTTACAGCTAGATCCTCAAAGGGAAAAAGGTATTTTGCCTAATTTGTAGGTGTCTGGCCTCTCTGCTCAGCTTGTACAACCCTGACTTAAAATTCCCTTTTCAGCACACAGACTCCTTGTGGTATTACTGCTACAGGCTTTTCCACAGAGCAGGGAATCCTTGGCTTGGTGGAGGTGACAGGAATACTTGCATTGGTGCAGGCTCATCAGTACACATCCAGCTTCCTCTGCCATCCTTAGATTGAGCTCCCGCTGCCCAGTGAGGGGTTGAGAGGCAATCCATAGGTTGACCATTGGTATATGGAATGTTTAAATGTGTTGGGTCTGAACCCAGGTGTCTTTAGCTGTTCCTGGCTCCTTGAGAGATAAGACAACCAGGTCTGATTTCCTGAAGTCTTTATTTGTATAACAGATTGCCCAGGGAGGTTGTGGATGCCCCAGCCTTGGCAGTGTTCAAGGCCAAATTGTTTAAGGCCTTGAGCAAACTTGTCTGGTGAAAGGTGTTCCTGGCCATGGCAGCAGTATGGGGCTAGACGATCTTTAAGGTCATCCTTACATTCTGTGATTCCATTTCTGCAGGAAAGGAGGCTGGTCCTGGCTCTTTTCCTGGGGGGATGTTAAAACCTCTGTCCTCTCACTCACCCCTTACATGGTGGCTCCTCGTTAGACACTCATACTGCAGGACACCAAGGGTTACTTCTCACCTTTTTTGGATGAGCATTCCTATCTTCAAGTACAGCCTTTTTGGAATAATCTTGTTAGTAATAGCCAGATGATATTGGAGTGAGAACCCTGCCAACACCTCCTGCCGGCTGCCACCAGAGACCATTGCTAATGGGGCTGGAATCACTTGCAGCCTGGGATGGGGGTTGTTGTGATAGTTGAGGGACAGCAACAGAGCTGGAGGTGGGCTGGGGATTAGGGCTGGGTGGTGCTTGGGGTCAGGCCTGGCGGTTCTGGGTTGAGGGACAGCCCTGGGTCACAGCCCCAGGTCTGGGAGCAGCACAGCAGGCAGGGCAGTGCTCTCAGCAGCAGTAGCCCTGTCTCACTGCAGCCATCTGGGCAAGGCAGGCAGGACTGGGGATGGTGAGAGCATCCAGCCAAGGGTCCTGATCATGTGCTATGACTGTAGGAACCAGGAGGGTCAAGGCTAGGTCAGGTCGGGGTCCAGCTCAGCAGGAGTCATGGCCAGGAACTGGCAGGGTTGTGGAAGCACAGCTCAGACAGGGATCTAGGATGAGAGGCTCAGCATAAAAGCAGCTCTCAAGGGAATGGGGAGCAGTCACAGCTGAGGTTTCTTCTCTTTTTCTTCCCAGTGTCTGTCTCCAAAGTCACCAGCTGTGCTTTGTGTTGGCTTTGAGTCTAGCTAGACAAAGCCCCAGGAGGTGAAATGCACTTGGGGTCCTGACAGCTTTGTTTCCTCTGAAATCTTCAAAGTGTCAGAAAGGAGAGGAGAGATCATGAGCGCCTCATTGCTTGCTAGGATTCAATCCCCAGCTTTTCTCTTGCAAGAGAATTTTATTGTAAAATACATGTCCATATGACAAAGCCACTTTTAAAACATCTCTGTGATTTGAAGCCATATTAATATTATTCTTAAGTTGTGCAAGGCAAACACAGGCATGGAGAATAGTGCTGATGTTTAGGTCACTAACCACGTACTGTTTAGAAATAGTTGTTTGCAGAACAGTAGGTAATGCCTTCTATCCATAACAGCGATCTGTTCCTCTTTCATTATTGATATCCTTTTGGGGGGAAATTGTATGAAAAGACTTAAATACTTGAATATATATAGAGAGAGAGAGACACACACAGACATCAAGGAAAAGAAAGTTTTCAAGGTGCAAATAGAAGGTTCACTCATCACCAAGACTTACACACCCCCACCTGCATTTTACAGGCCAAAAACATAACTGCTGAGACCTACAGCTCTGTCAAGCACTGTCTAGAAAAGTCTGAGATGATGTAAAAACAAGGATTTTCAGAGGGGTTAAAATGTTAATTGCATTACAATAAGAAGGGAGAGTGAGAGAATTGGAAATGCCCTAGGTATGTATAAGGAATAAGTAATGGGAAAGACTGAAATGCATTAATATTAAACCTTCACTGTATAACTCATCCTTATTGGACACAGCTGTCGATAAAATATGCCCTTACTCTTGACAAGTAGCTCCTGTGTTTTGCTTGTAGATTAGCTTGCAGCCCTGCTCTGTATTCTTTATCTTCATCACTGCACCAGTCCTTTAATTAGGCAGTGAAATCTTCTGCATAGTGATTAGGAAATCACAGTTAAGAAGGTGTTACAAAGAGAGGCTCTGGAAGCTGCTCAAAATAGCTTTCAGCTTTGGAAATTCCTCCATCTACCATGGGAAGGAAATGCATGTAGTATCCAGAAGGGTGTGAAAACAAACCTTTGCTCAGTTGCTGCAGAGAATTGTTGGCCTTTAGTATAAGGATATCATGCTTAATAAAAATTATCTTCATGTGAGGAGCTAGCAGTTGCTCACTCAGAAATTAATCTTAGAAATTTTACTGAGATTGCATATAGGAATTAAAGATGTGTTTAACAGCTTCAGGCTGATGAAGATTTTATGATTTCAAGAGAAATTATCTGTCATTCTATCCAAATTTATTCAGAGCTTCAGCTGTTGGCACTTAAGTAAAATCTAGATTTGTTCTTCATAGCACTGCTTCTGGTAATGCACTGTTCCACTGTTATTAGTTGGGTTTATTTTTTGGCTTTTGGGAACATTCCTACTTCAGCTCCTGGCAATTGGCTTGTGTTAGCTTTCTCATTCCCCAACTTAAATCATTGCCTACTGCATATGAAAATTTACACATATATGGAGAAGCAGAGGAGTTGGATATAAAGAAAATTCTGTGAAAAAAAAAGTCTTTCCTGTTGAGCTTCATGCTCATGTTTAGAGAAAAAAGGCTTTCTAACATACCTGTGTGGAGGCAGAAGATGATGGAGATGATTTGTTGAGGGAGAGATTGATGTTCTTGCTATAAGTATATGTGGAGAAAAATGGGAAGCTGCCATTTTACAAGATATTTCCTTCCTTGCTTTGTTTTGTGTTCTTAGGATTAGGAACATATTAATGTTTGCCTTTACCCTTACTCCTACTCTGTGCCAGTATATCTCAAATCAGAAAACAGAATGCTAAAATGCACATTTAGCAGTAGAGAATTCTGGAATTCTCTGCATTAATCATATCTGGGATGAAACATATTCTTTGCCGCATAAAGATGTAAATTCTGTCACATTAGATGGGGAATTTGGACAATACAGAGTCTAATTCAAGGAAGCAACATGCCGAGCAATAAAGTATAGCTCAGAGTCAGTGCATAAGATCTATATTTCTGTGTTGAAGAGGAAAATATGAAAAAGAGTTGAGTGGAATAAGAAAAAAAGAACATGGAGAAGGTTCTGGGGTTTTTTATCTATTCCTGGTATAAGTGCCAATTTGAAGACTTTTCCTCTTTTTATCTTTTCTTCTTTTCCTCTGTTCCTTCCTTCCTATTCCCTGCATTATTAGAGCTACAGTAGATAAGTTGCATTTCATAGGAAATGGTCATTTCTTTCATTTTCCAGAGAAAATGCCTTTTCTTTTTTTGAAAATACTACCAGTAAAATACATAATAATATAGATACCAGGAGTTATGAACCAAGACTTTATATTTAGGCTTCTGAATAATAGTGATTTTACAATAACAAACTCCATCATCCAGAAAATGTTGATTTTTGGTATTATTTGCATTTACTTAGCACAGTGTGTGTTGCAAAACTTAAAAAAAAAAACCTTCTTAACGAAAGGAAAAAAGAAAATCTTATTTTTGAGGCCAGAGCTCGTAGAACTCCTTTGACTTTTTGTTTAAAGTTACACAATAACTTGTGGCAATTCACCTTTTGTTTTTGTTAACCTTTTCACCAGGAATGTTAAACACCTGAAATATGTTAGTTTGGGGCATAAAAAATGTTCTGCAGTTTTACAGCTTGAAAACATACGATGTTGAGATGTGATGGCTTGTCCAAAAACTGATTTTTCACATTTTATTTTCGGATAGTAGTTTCTTTTTGAAAAGAGGACAGTCAGTTCCAGACTGCCTGAAAGCTTGATTGTCTGTATGGAATCTGCTGCAGGAATTATAGGGCAAATAGGGCAGGGTAATTCTGCATACACTGTGTGACAATGCTCATAAGTTTTTTCCTTTGGAATAATACATTAGTTGAATAACCTGGGAGTATCTTGTTGTGTTGCTGCTTTACTTTAGAAAAACATTAGAAAACAAATGAAGGAATAGTTCATGGCACTGTGTGTTTCAGTGTTGAATTAATTTTACATTCTCTCTGAGATTGAAAAGAGGTAGTGTAGCCTTGTAACAGTTACACATAATATTAAAAATTAAGAAACTGTGTGAAGTCCAGTATTCCTGAAAAAACTTTCCCTCTACTGTCTGTCATTGAATTAATGCACAAACAGATTTTCTTAAACATAAGAAAAGTTCACTCTCACATATTCACAAAAAAGTTCTAGAGCTGTCGTTTTTTCCACCTTTCCCATCAATATTGTTCCTTTTGCAGCTTGTCCCACCTGCTGTTTTCTTTAGTAGGTACTTGTGTAGGGTGAGGGTGAAAGGGCCTGATCTTCTCATCTTCCTTTTAGGGCGCACACCAGACCTTGATGGCATTAGTCCAAATTTGATCACATTTCTAAGCCTGCCTAATAAAAACATTTTTGCTACTCATTCAAATTGATAAAATTCAGTTCTTCAAATATAAAACCATACTGTCTACAATAGATGTTCCATACAAAAGATTCAGTTATGTTGTCACACTCATCTGCAGCAGTAATTTATTTTAAAATTTACGCATCTTTTTGAACACGCTGTGGGAAACATCATAAATGTCTCTTAATTAGGCTTTGCAAAGTTCAAATTTTCCCAATGACAGAAAAAATATCTTCATTTGCACTCTAAAAAAGTAGTAAATTGAAGCAGTCAGCTACTCTGCTGAGCCATAAAAAATGACGTGAGAATGCGCTTTGGCCTCTAGCAGGCAACAGTAGGAAATGGGTTTGTCACTCAATGAATTGAGACTTTTTGCCTCAAGGCACAAGTATTAGGTGTGCATTTTGCCTGCCTTTAAGGTTAGGTGCCCTGTCACCTAATCCTCTGGTCTTTTCTTTACTAATGGCTGTAGTGTACAGCTTCAAGTTTACTTTTTTAAAGTTTTGTCTCCAATAGTTGTTGATTGTCCAGTTTTATTTGCCTGGTTTTATTCTACCAGTTGTTTAAGTAATATCATTATAAGTCTTTCATCTCTAAGTGTCTTGACAAAGTAAATGCAGGAGAAAAAAAGACATTTTTCTTTAAAAACTCAGTTAAACTAATTAAAAATAAGCCGTACATTTTATTTTTTTATTGCAATGTGCAAGTCACTGCTGTTTCTCATTGCTGTATAGCTCTTCTAGATAAAAGATCCACATGGAGCAGTCATTGGGCCAGAGTACGTGGAGTTTCTAGCACTGCAGGATGCACTGAATGGCTTAATAGCTGCTGGAGAATGCTTAGGGCGCTTTCAATAGTGCCATTAAAATAATTTTATGTTTAAAGTGAACACTCCACACATTTAGATTTTAACCCAGAGTTGCTCCCACACTTTGAATGTAAGCCCATTTTGAAAGCCTAAAGCTGGACAGTGGAGTTTTTTTCTTGGATCAAGTGAAAAGCATTGGAGATAAAGCCAAGTCATTGTGGAAGAGTTATTTTCAATAGATCAGGAGAAAGATGGGAAAATTATGGTAAAAAGAAAGGCTGGTGAAGGAGAATGGATGATGCCACAACTATTCTTAGTCCTAGTTCATAGTTCTCATGGACAGTGGACAAAATTGGCAGAACAAGTCACTAAAATGGCTTTCTGGTGGATTTAACTCCTTGTCCTAAATGTGGAGGTGAAGATGTTGCATAAATGAGGACGATAGATAATTTATTTGCATATTTTTAGCAAAGTGGTTTTGACAATTAAGACTGGAACTAAGTGCAGCTGAAATTAAATATTCATGTACATTTAATGGCTTGATCATTATTGTTACAGAAATTATTTAACCCTTGGGATGTCGGGTATTTCTGGCATTTCCATTACCAGCCAAAAGCAGGACAGTCAGCTGCCACTGCAAAATATTTGTGTGCCAGAGATAGGATTTATTTGGTGCAGACATAAATATCTGGAAGTCACTTCCTTGGCTTTTTAGGTAGGTGGAGACTTCTCTCACTACTGAGATATAAAAATGCAAGCCCAGGTTCTTTTACTTCCTCCCTTCCCCCTCCCCAAAGGTAGCAGTTCCCTATTAAGCATTGCAGAATTAATTCAGATATTTTGAATGATGCTCATTTTTAACAATAAAAAGAGAACCTTGGAACAGAGATGCCTAATAAGCATTTGTTCCTGGAAAAAGCTTATGGTTCATGGCAAAGCTCTAATGGTTAATGGCAAAGCACCTCATGAGGCACCCTAAAAACTTTCTTTTTATTCTGGGTGTGGCTGATATATGTGTCCAAGTCATAGGCAAATTAGAATTAGATTATCTTGAAAGCATATTAGGAGCCATTTAATGTGGTGTACCTCTCAGTATCTACTCCATGCTACTAAATCACCCCAGAAACCATTTGGGGTTTTCTGGGGGAAAAAACACTGCACTATTAGGTGGTAGATGTGTCTATACCATGCTGGAGGTTTTGTGCTGCCAGTTATTATTTTTCAAACCTAGAAACTTTTTGTTATAACCTCAACTGCTGCTTCCACGAGCAGTTTCTGTCGACATGAGGGCTAGAATGGTGAGATAAACAACAATAGAAATGAGTATTTGCTCCCAAAACCACCACATTTCTTAACAATTTTCCTCTTCAAGCACATATGTCCAAATCTAAGTACTTGTACAGATGTACTTACAAAAGGAGTACTTAAAGAAACTAGCATGTGTCCTGAGAAAAAACAAACTTTTACCAGTGGAGAGAGAAGAAAAGAATAAATTCACTGCACTGTTTTTGTGTCCTGATTATAATTATAATTAATTAAAGTGCTCACATGGTGAATCACAATAGCATTACAAGTGAATCCCAAATATCAATAAGTCTAAACTATAAAACCCACAGTCTGTGTTTACAAAGACACAATTCCACAATCTGGAGGAGGGAAAGGGGAGAGAAGAGACAAGGTTCATCATCACGGTGAGATTCTTGGGGTGCCCTGCACTAGGCCACAGTTGGACTTAATGATCCTGATGGATCCCTTCCAACTCACTGTATTCTATAACTCTATGGTTTTAAAAGTCCAGGCCAGTGAAAATAAATAAAATCAGTTGCTAAACTACGAAGAAAAATGAGGTTTTTTTTCCTAAAAGCAGTATATCCAAAGCTAGAAATGGTAGAAAATGTATAGAGAAAATGAGGACATAATCTTTAACCAACAGCCAGTGAGGACAGTCCAGAATGAGTTTAATCATATTAGGAGCAAAAGGAATCCTAATGATTTTTATTATAAATAGTAACCTGTTAAGAAGGATGTGGAAGAGTTACAAGGACTAGATAATGCATTTGCATTTGGGGGAGGAAGAAAAGCAGACAGCTAATGCAGTCACATTACTGCTGAAATACTTTGCATTCTAGGAGCTGAGGGATGCTAATGGCTGTGCAAGTAAAACCCTACTGGGTATTGCTCCCAAGTGCCTTATGAGGAGATGGAGGTTGGTCATGCAGTCCTGGAGCCAGCATTTCTCCCTTTCCTTCATTACTGTGCTGCTTTGCCCTATGAATTCAGCCTAAGATCATCTCCAGGTCTCTGGAAAGAAACAGACAAATCTCTCTCTCTTTTTCTCCCCTTTTTCTCCTCTCTCTCTCATTTTATCCACCTCTGTGTGAGTTCAGCTTCTCCAGCCCCAGCCCAGATCTGAAGGAGCTGCCTCTAATTGGTGATTAGCTTGCATCTATCAATCTTATTGTAAGGAGGATTGACAGCTGAGACAGATGTCCAAGCTTAGTCAATTAAAGCTCCAGTTGCATCCATTGCCAACCTTATGTCAGGTCAGTCCCTTCAAATGCAATTTGCAAGGCTTCAAGAAGCAGCTTTTTACAAACCTGTTCTCTAAAAATGTTTTTTACAATTTTCCTTTTATTTTTCTGAGGGCGGTTGGAATCTAATTTTAATTTTGTCTTCATTTTGTTCTGTGCTGGTCTAAAGCATAGATTCATTATATTTTTGCAGCATGAACTCACTTAAGTGTGCCAGGTTAATGCTTCATGATTCTGTAGTCAATATCCATAGATGGCATTTCCAAAGGTATTATTACCTACTGCAGGTAAACAATTCCTTTTATTTATTTTTAAATTCAAATCCTTTCTATGAATCCCACAAAAGAGATTAGTTTCTCATTGAAATAAATGAATCTCTAGCAAGATAAAATCTACTTGCAGTGTGACTATTAAGGTGGTGAGTAAATGCCTTTTGTACATAAGAAGGATTTCATTAACAAGTCAGAGCATTTTGACTTGTTTCCAACTTGGTGCAGGTCCTTTCATTCTCACTGATCAACACAAAGACAAGCAAGAGATTTTTCTTCATAATGTTTCAGAAAGCCACAACAAAAAAATATGTGTGTGGTTTTTTTTTTGTTTTTTTTTTTTTTTTAATTCCATTGGAAAGGGGGTGGAGGATGAATTTAGCTCAGTTTAGTCTCCTGAAAAATTTTGAAGTATTTTAAAACCACTGGAATTCTTTTGGACATGTTTTGTTACAAGTGCCCTCATGAGCAGTCTATTGATGTCATTAGCCCTCTCTGTGAGCTGGAAGGAAGCTGTACCTCAAAAGAAGCTGAAAGGGATTTAAAATGCTAAAAGAAAAATAAGTAGAGATTAGAACATCAATGAGTCTTCTTTCTTTGTATAATGCTGGAGTGCTACAATTGATGAAAGTAAAAGATGCAGCATAACATTTCATAACTCTGAGGGAAGTGATCTAACAGGTAGCTGAACTGAGAATAATAATTTCATCCAGAGGCATTCAGATCACCATTTTAATTTTTCTTTCTTGTGTTCCCTGTAGCACCATCACATTGTTATATTTTCAGAAACAACAAAAAAGCCACATTTTGATTCAGTCTTTTTGCCCTGTTTTCTACTGTCCTTTCTTCACTCAAAGGGGCTGCATAGAAGCAGAGAGCCTGTATATGTAAATTATTTTAAGGGTTTCAGTGTCTAAAGGAAAGGAAGGGAGTTGAGAGAGATATTTAATTTCATCTTTATACTGGTACCAGGCAGTTCAGCTGTATCTGTAAAGCAGTCACTGGCATGCCTATGTTGGATAATTGAAATGCTCAGCGTAAAATTCTCTGCACAATGAATTCACAGGTATTTCATTTTCCTTTATCACATTTCCTTAAAAATCCAGATCCATTTCGTGTTGGTGTTCTAGTTTGGTTCTATGGGTAGATCTGCTTTTTCTTTTATGTGGTACAAGTGTTCTATTTTTGGAGACTCATTTTTCCTTAGACTGAACTGGAGCTCTAATTGGTTCCATAGCTCAAATCTAGCAACATCTTTCAAAACTACCACGGAAGTTATGACTATATCCTACAATTCTGTCCACTGGACTTTAATCAGACTGAATTTTAAATATATTAAAAATACAATATGCATCATGCCTTATCCAGACATTAGTACAACTTAAAAAGCTGAACAGGCTGAGTTAAAAAAAAAAAAAAAGAATCCCTTCCTTGTTGATATGAGGGTTCTTTTTTTTCTCATAACAAGAAATTTTTTTGTGTTTTTTTTTTTCTTCACTTTCAAAATAACCTTGAAAATTTATAGACTGAACAAGCAGGACATACTTGACAGTGTTCAGGGTCAGAAATTGAAAACTGGTTGTTTTATAGCATCTCAGGAGTTTATGTAGAAGTTTTATGTCTTCCTTTATTCCAGGGTACACAAAGCCACCCGAGCTTTCTGTTACAGAATAACAGCATCATATTTTCATCCTTTTTTTATCCTTGTGTACAACCAAAGCCTCAAAAGCAAAGGAGATTTTTTGGATTAGTTTTATGAAACACCATGAATTGATTTTTCTGGTTATTTTGTGCACATGTGTGTTGCTTCTAACCTTTTCCTGTGATGTTCACTATTTGCATGGGTGTTGTTTATGACAGGCAATACCTGGCTAGGGAGAATGAAGAGGTTAAAGAAGCTCATTGGCATTTGAATAGACCCACTTGGGCACTATAGTGGATATAGGGAAGAAGCTGGCCAAGCAAAGCAGCAGCTTTGCCAAGTGGGCCAGCGCCCAGCTGAGGGTTGATCTAGTGCGCTTTGACAAGAGGCATTCTAACAAAACTGACTGCCAGGTTATTTGACAGGGACTGGACACCCACAGTTTGGGGAGGGGAGAATGCTGGACAAAAGCAGAGGCGCTAAGAGATCCTCCTGTCTTAGTAGAGGAAGCAGGATCTGCACCAAAATGAGGAGAGTGAGCACATTTACTGATTTTGACCAGATGCTGCACTGCAGCTGAGGGTAATGAGTGACACCAAGGAAGCACTTGGAGATGTGATATGGTTTGACCACATCTGAGCAGTACGGCTGCATTTAGTACAACTCAATGAGAACATCTGAAAATTACTCTCTTTAGGTTCAGCAGAGGCTTTGAAAATTTAGCTACAAACCCAGAGCTCTGATTTGTGGTGCTTAGTTTGTTAGGCTTTATGAGTAAATACACTAGAGTCCAGAAAAGCTATTGCTGTTGTTTTTTGGGGTTTTTTTTTTTGATACTGTGAGAAACTGAAAACTTTTGTTTCATGCTTTTCCAAGAGAATTTCTTCTTAAAAACTTCCTTGGAAATCCTCAAGTCAGAGACTGCATCTGATCTCTTTTCACGCTGAGGAAGCTTAGCAGTAACTGGATCCTGTCTGGGACACAGGCATAGCAGCACAGCCAGATTCAATCACAGGAAAGCTTTACTAGAACTAATGTCAGGCAGAGGCAGAATTAAGCTGCTTGTTTCAGCTCTGGAACGGAACATTCTGAGACGCACGGTTTAAAACGCGTCGATTCCCGACCCCAGTTGAGTCCCTTATTTTATCCAGTTACACTCAGGGCATTCTAACTTCAAAAGCTTTATTGGCACAGCAGAGCAGCATGCTAATGTGGCTAGGCTGCTTCCAGAACAGGACAGATAATTTCCAGCAGTGCTGTGTGGACTTGCTATTCTGGGACCTCTCTCTTGGTCTTCCTTCCGTGCTCTAATTACCTGGCCACTAATTGATCTGCATCCGTCATTCCGAGAAGGGCTCTGTCATGCCACTAATTTAATAATATCTCCTGGCTCCTTATGATGTTTAAGGTGCTTCAGTCAGTAATTCACAATTTAAGTAACTGAAATTAGTTGCTGTGACTAGGAACCTGATAGTTTTTAATGGTTTGGGGTTGGTTCAGGTTGGGGCTGGGAAGGACAATGTGAGGTGCTGCTCAGGTTGCATTTCAGCAAATTAGAGCTGCAGGTGGTCATCTGTTGATACACATCTGTGACGACACAAGGATCTAGGAATTTAGCTTTAGGCCCTGTATTTTGTAATTCTCTGCATCACTTTTTATTGTCAATTATAAATGAGAACACAATGACGTAATTCACTGGAGTGTTAATGCCAAATTCAGAGATGCTTTTCAGTGACAGCGACAAGCAGCAAGGACAGTGAAGTGTGTAAGTAAATAGATATAACTTCTGAGCACTGTCTGCTCTTGTAGAACAAGAGGACACATCCATTACATGAACTTGTGTTCTAGCTGACTATGTACAACTAAAGTTCAAGAGGGTTCCAGTCACCACTGACTGAGTGGTTAATGGGCACATGGTAAAGATGACATTAATTTGTCTCAAAGAAATCATCAGCTCATGCTTTAAGTATGTTTCCAGTTCAAGTGAGGGAGAGTACAAGTATCTGAAATAAGGTCTAATTTCTTTTGTAAGCAAATTGAGTTTGTAAATTGACTTTTTCTCCCATTTTCTTCAGACTGCTTTGGAGTTCTTGTAATATCTTTCCACCAATGAAATCTCTCATTAAAAAAACCACATGGATGGAAGAGTGGAATTCAAAAGGATGGTGCCAAGATCATTTTGTCTCCTGTTATTTATATGTTTTTGCACTGCACAGATGATAGAGTTCACAAGTAAAAAGTGAAGCATTTCACCTGTGGTAAAAATCTGATAAGATTGAACTGTGAGCTTCTGGGTTTCTGTGACTTAGCTGGGCAAGAGCCAAAGAAAGCTTGTTTTGCATTTATTCCTTCCTACTGTTCATAATGGCAGCTTCACAGATCCTGTGAAGAGAGCTGTGTAAATGGTAAAATGTTAATGGTAGGGTGGTAAAACAGGCTCTTGTGTCTGAAAATTGCTCACACTTCTTATAGTGCAGATTGCCAGATGTGCAAGGCTACACAAGTTTGAAACAAAGATTTATGATTGCACTGTGTTTAAAAGGACAGTATTTTGAGGGAGAAATGTATTTTTCCCCACTAAACCAAGTACCTCTCACTGTGTGGAAGTTCTCATTTACTTTTGGTCCATGGTTTACACACAGACAGGTATAGACAAAAGAAAAAAAATAAAATTTGAGAGCTTCCTCTAAAGGTGATTGTGGATAGGTTCCTGAATCTCGTTATGGTAATCCTCTAGTTAACAGACAATTTTCAGCAAGCTTGTGTTGTGAGTAATGTTTGGTAGAAGTGGCAATTGTTGAATGTCTGTGGTCACTTCTGCTTTGGTCCTGAAGAAGGCACAGTCTGTGCCAGCTTTAATGGATAGCAGAGGAGGTTTGACTCCTTCAGAGTTTTTGGCTCTTTTTCAAACCATTGCACACTCACTTGTTCACTATATTCCTGCCCCATGGGAAGTGGTTGCTGCCTCAGTTGCTCTATCGCTGCATGAGGACTTGGCTTGAGTTGGAGGGAGTGTTTATGAGGTAAGGTTGTGAGCAGAATGCAAGGTTGCTTTGCAGCTGAATTAGTTCTTCCCTGGTATTCGGTCTGCAGCCACCCAAGTGCTGGTTTTGATAAGTGGTGTTATGGGGGCCAGAAGAAATAGGAACAGCAACTCCTTTTTTAAGAGCTAATTGGGCAAAGAGCAGTTTCAGTCACTACACTAAAAGGCTTGTTAGTATATTAATTAGTCTGTTGTTAGTGTTTACTTTTCTTCTGTCTTCTTAAAAGAGCAATGAAACTGTTCTTGTTCTGTGGTCTGGCAGTGTGGTACTGGGGATTATCCATGAATCCTCATTGTCTGCTGCCCAAACCACCTCCATGAATTTCTGAGGTGTTTGGCTTCTGCCTAATTACTCACCAGTTCTAGTGGTCCTCCTCCAGTGCCTCCAGAAATCCAGCTTCTTACCATAAGCTCCTGCTTTACCTTAATATGTCCAGACCCTCTCAAGAAATAAAAAATTATCTTTGCTTCTGCTTCTTTTTCTCATTTGCCTGCAGAATTTCAGCGTTTCCTGAAACCTGCTCTTCATTATGCAAGTTCAGCCTGCTCGTTGCCTCAGCCTCTCACCTCAGCTAACAAGCTGGCATCCATTTACTCCTTAGACACCTGCAGCTTCCATTTGCTCCATCCAGCACAGCTTGAAGCAGTTTGTTTTGCTATAAATTGGAGTTTATGGTAACATACAATGCATTTGCAAATGTCACAATATTTAAATAACACTCTTACATAAGCAGTGGTAACAATAGGACTCTGTTTCTGCAGTCTTAATGATTTCCATAGGTCTTTGTGACTGAAATCTCTTTAGGAAACCATCAACTTTTAATTTATATCTTAAGTCTTAGATCAGGCCATATGGTTTTAGACAGGCTTCCAGACCACCCACCCTCATCCATCCTCATCTCCTATTTGTTTGTATTTTGACAACTTCAAATTAGATTTTTCCTATTTTATTCTCAGAATTTACTTTGCTTCTACAACAATCTCTTTAGATAAAGTATTTACAAAGAAACAGATGGTGGTCTTATTTTCTGTGCTGTGAAAGGACAGCAGTTCTCCGTTTAGTGAGCAGAGTGAGATCCTTGTGCATTTAGAAGTTGCATTTAGAAGGATAAATCAAGCATCAGAACAGAGATAGTCCCTTTTCCATTAATCACTATAGCACCAGCTGTATGTTATTTCTGCAAAACGGCAGAGTTGCATCTTGCCAGGTGATATGAAGCAGGAGTCAGTAAAGCCACACTGTTCCCACTGACCACTAAGCCATTTTCAGAAGAGAAAAAAAAATAAATAATTTTTTTATTTAGGAACCAACACTATTCCATTTAAACTGAAAGAGGGCAGATTAGCTATCAGGGAAAAATTGTTTACTCTGAGGGTGGTGATGCACTGGAAAAGGTTTCCCAGGGAAGCTGCAGCTGCCCCATCCCTGGAAGTGCCCAAGGCCAGGCTGGGTGGGGCTCTGAGCAACCTGGGATAGTGGAAGGTGTCCCTGCCCATGGAAGGGGGGTGGAACCCGGTAATCTTTAATGTCTCTTCCAACCCAGTCAATTCCATGATGATTTATGATTCTTCCATTTCCTGTGCTGGGAGCACAAAGGATAAAATAACAGTTTACTATTGGGTGAAGCACCTTGGGGTGTACAGTATCTGTACAGATGAGTGGGTTATTTCTGATATTTTCTTTATCTTAAATTGCAACTAGAAGAATAAAGATCTCTCCGATCACGAAATGTAGCTCAAAAAGAGTGCTATTTCTGAGAGTCTGTTATATAAGAGGAACGTCTAGAGAATGGAGATACTTGATCCTTTTTTTCCAATCAAATCACTTAGATGTTTATTCATACTAAATCAACGATGTTACAGGGTTTCTTTCTGCTTTTATCAACTGCTATTCCACATCTTGAGGTGATAAACTTTGCAATAACTAGGAAATGGTCTTTTTTTATTCTTGCTTTTGTCTGAAGAGTGCCCCTCTAGTTGATAACTCTCAAAAATGAAAAGGCACAATGCTCTTCATGGTTTTACACCTATATAATGATATATGGAAGCCTAAAATGTCTATTGTTTTGTTTTGTTTTTTGGGGGTTTTTTGGTGGGGAAGATTGCATGTTTTTGAAGTCACACCAAGGGCATTTTATTAAGTAAAATGCAGTTCCCAAGTGTCTGAAACTTAAAAAGAAAAATTAGGAAAAGGTCTTTGTTTTTAAAAAGAAATATTTAAAACCAGCTTAAAGTTAAGCATGAGCTTCTGTGATGGTGAATGTGAAGTTCAATAACTGCAGATGATAAAAATAATAACTGCTTTGCATAGTTATATGTGATGAGAGACATTGTAATAAATATCCCAGCACATTCAATAACAACAGTACTTGTTATTCTTGGAATAGCTACTCCTTCTTTATTCAAGGTGAGATTTAAGAACAGTGTAAGTATGAGTTAGTGCAACAAAGAACTGTGCTTGCTAACCCTGAGGATGTGTTTGTGTCAGTGTACAGTCAGTAGGATTTTGTCTTTAGTTTCAGTAAGGATCTTGAAAGGGAAATTTTGCAAAATGATGGCTTATGACTTTACCAGTTCTGACTAGTGTAACATATCTGATGAGCCCAGCAGCAATTTCTAAATGTGATATCAAATTGAAATATATTCACAATGGTTTATTTCCTTCCTGTTTGCAGATCATTTATTTTTTATATGTTGCTTTTTTGTTTATAATTCAAGACTGCTGCAAGGCAACAGATGCATTTTAGAATAGACATCTGATTTTTGTTCTTATGTGCCCAAACCTTATTACTAGTTTGATTCTTCTGCTGAATGTGGCTGACAAAATTATGGGTTTTTTTTTTTTTTTTTTTTTTTT
>LTAT01000001.1:104606501-104621767 GCA_003286495.1 Chlorodrepanis virens | reverse complement strand
CCTGGGTGAGAGGCAGAAAAGGCCTCAGCTCTGTGCAGGCTCTGCCCAGCAGGAAGGAAAACATCCCTGCCTGATCAGCACTGCTCCCAGCACTAATCCCAAACACTGCCCCATGCTAGCTACTGTGTAGAAAATTAACTTTATTCCAGCCATGAGCAGCACACCTATACCAAAAGAGATGTTATTAAAGTTCTTAGGAGATCTCTTGCTTTGGGTCCATTAAGATTAATAGAATTTTTGAGCAGTTTGATGAAATAGCATATTAATGCAGTATAATGTTATATAAAGCTACATGATGCTTAACCAAAACTACTCAAGATAATTTGTGACAAAGACTATTATAATCCATTAGCCATAATTTCCAAGGCAATTCTCAGTCACTTTTAAGTTGTGACAACAGTTTGTGCTGTAAATCGTTATATGAATTGCAAAGATTCTTGGGTTTTTATATAATTTTCACATACAACTATGCTATAAGCACTGTTTTCATAGGTGAGGTTATGTTAGAGGAACTTGGATTTTTTGTCTCTACCTATTGTGAATGGAGGTGTGGTCTCTTTGTGATAAAAATGGGTAGGGATAATGGATAATCCCTCTTTTTAAGCTGCATCTCTAGTTTAGGAAGAAGTCATTAAATATAAGACTTGAGTTCACAAGTAAAATAAATTACATTCAGTTTGTAAGATTTCTTGCCTGTGCAGGGCTTAAATGAAATGTAGGACTATAAGTAGATTTATGAGGTTAAAAGCACATGGAATTTCCTCTTCCTGTAAACTGTCTTTGCCACGAATGAAGAGGGAGTTGTGCAGAAACACTAATGTAAGATTAAATTGTTAAAGCACACACGTGTATTAAATATGCATGTGATAACACAGGAAAGGTTATGTGGAAATTTTGGGGCTTCTTTTTGCAAAGCTTATTTTGGTACTTTAGTTTTCAAAATTTTACATTTTTCATGATGGTTTCTATGCACGTTTCTTAAATCAATCACCAAATTAAGGTTTTCTTACAGAGGATGAGCAACTGAAAAGGAAAAGAGTTGTAAATTGCCTATGATATCACTTACAGTGAGAAAAATAATTATATCCTTTAAAAGTGTAATCCGCAGAATAGCTGGGGTTGGAAGGGACCTCTGTAGATCTCCCAGCCCAACCTCCTGCCAAGGAAGGTTCACCTCAAGCAGGTGACACAGGGACATCACATGTCCAGGTGATGTTTTAATGTCTCCAGAGAGGGAGAATCCACACCCTCCCTGGGCAGCTGTTCCAGTGCTCGGCAGCTCTCAATGTAAAAAAAGTTCTTCCTCATGTTAAATGGAGCTTCTGGTGTTTTATTTTATGGCTGTTGTTCCTCACCCTGCTGCTGGGCACCACCAGAAAGTGTTTGGCAGTGTCCTCCTGATGGGCAGTGATCTGGAATGGTTTGTCTGCTCCTTAGATTGCTGGCAGGGTAACCCCAAATCCATGGCCAGAATTCCTCCAAAAGCAATGTCCCATTGCATTGTCCTTGACATGGGAGACATTATTGTATCACATTTTAGCTTTTAGAGAAGGACCATAAAATCCTAATGCATGTACAAACAAATCAAAAGCAAGCTGAAGCAAAGCTCATTTCTACAGTGATCAAATTATTCAGTAGAAAAGCTGGCAAAATTACTGTACTGTTGTGATAATAAAGAAAAGCATATTACTTTTCAAACTGTACAATTTTAGTAGAAATAAAGCTAGAAAGCTAAATCAAAACTGGTTTTATATCAATCAAACACCAGTTAATTTTTAATTAGATTATTTAAAGAGAAACTTTCACAATTAGGCTGCTATTAATGCATTAAAAAGTAAATGCAAATATGTTGCTTTCCAGATCATAGGGTTTCAAACCAAAAAGCAAATTCTAGTGGAATGCAGTCAACTAATTTTTCCTCATCTGAGTAATTCAACTTTTCATCAGTGCTCTTTTTGTTCCCCTTGATTTGACTATTCAAAAATTCCGTTGCTGTCACCCAGTCATAATTTTTGTGCTCTTTTTCCTCTTTTTTAACATTTTGTTTGAAGAAGTTCAGTGTAGTAAAGAGCAACACTATGGGGTGTTTTTTCATGCCTTCTGGATGTTCCAACTCAGGTGACACTAGGATTGAAGGCACAGATCTCTGATGAAACTGCTCAAGCCAAACATGTAATGTTGGTGGTGTTTTTTGGGTTTAGATCAATACAAAATTATTTGTGAATGAATGCAGAAAATATCTTGGCAGTCTTGTCTAAGGTTGTTTTCCTGTACAATTATTATTACTCATGTGGAAGATGAGTTGGACAATAAAATTAATGACAAATAGGGGAATAAAATGCTCTAAGAGACCCATCCCATAATTTTTTAATGTTATATTTCAGTCTCTAAATCTGCATACCCAGAGATTTTAGTTCCAGAATATTCTTCCTATTTTTCTTGGAAAATTGGCCAGAAATATATCAGGCTCCAAGGAAGCCTACCAATAATTCTTGTATTGTCAGAAGAAAATCTGATGAGTTTATCAGTATTGACACTTGAAGAAGCAAAAAGGAATTTTTTTTCTTTTTTTTTTTTCTTTTTCTTTTATATTCTGCTCTAAAAATCCCAGGAAGACTCTGCTGAAAACTCTTCTGTGAAATATTGTTCATTTCTTCATTTCTCTTTCGAAGAAATTAATATAAAAAGAATTGAGTTCTGGCATAATATGAAATATCGAAGAATTGAAACCTTGGAAGGTGGCTACTACTCCTTAGGATGAAAAATATTCATTGAGAACTAATAGCAAATGTTTGACATTATGGTGCAAAACTCCTCAAATAGTTCCACCCTCCACTCACCTTTCTTCATTAAGTATTCTTTGTTGGTATTTTAGAGCAGTGATCCTGGCCCTGTGCAGCTTCAGCACTGACAAAGGAGCAAATGACAGCTCCTCAATGATTTTCAGTTAATCAGTCTAATTACCTTTCACTCCCTTGCAGTGGCAACATCAAGCTTGTGAAGGAAAACTCTTCAAGAAATATCCAGGTTTCTCCTGTTGTGTTTTCTTCAGGCAGGCTCTTTTGCAACAATTCATTTTAGCATCTACTTCATCCTCTCCTCAAGGTCACAGGAGGTACCAGCCTGTTTTGATGTCCTCTGAATGGATGGAGCTGGGCACTGAAGAGCTTCCCTGAGCTGCAGTCCAGTAGTGAGGGTGGAATTAAAACCTTTGCTTTGCAAGTCATGAGCTTCAGTGGGCCAGTACAGGATTAGAGAATCATTGAGCACTTTGAGTTGGATGGAACCCGTAGGGATCATTCAGTGCAAGTTCCTGCTTCTCACTGGTGTCATCTTGTCTTCATGTCCCCTTACCCTCACAGAGGCTGAGCCTTTGGACAATGAGGCTGTCTGGCACTGACCTGGCACATTTTAAATTCAACCAGCAGTAATTTAAGTCCACATTTTTACATTAGACTTGCCCAGAGATGATAAGGGAGGGTTTTCAGAGTCTGTGCTGTCTGTTCTGGGCTTGGCCACATTTCATTTTTGTGGACCCTCCCAGTGAAGCCTCACATGGCAGCCATTGGTTAAAATGTCTGTAGATGCATTATCTGTGTTTTATCTTTTTTCATATAACTCTCTAACCTTAATTAGTATCTCCTGGTTCAGTGGCAGCTCATAAAATTTTATTTTGTCTTTTTTTTACTTCTGTGGTCCTCACTGTTCTTTCGCGATTCTGGCAGATGTTTGTGTATTGCTCCCTTAAATCTGTCATCTTCTGTCATTTTAATTTTGCTGTAGTTCAGTTTAGTGATAACAGGTAGAAAGGAAGTAAATTATTTGTTTACAGTGCAAACCATCGGAGGATGAAAGCTGGTCACAATAAACACAATTGCATAATTTGTGATAATCAGACAAAAGTTAGAAGGTTGGTTAACAAGCCTGTAATCAGAGATCCTTCTCTTTATCATTACCTGGCCTGATCTGGATAGTTAGTTATTTTTAACACTTATTTTTGAAAATTGATTTTCTAGATGACTGAAAAAGCCTAAGCCAGAAACCAAATGATTTGTTTTCCCCTGAGTGATGTATTAGATCCACATTTGTCCCCATTTGTGAAGTCTTTGCTTTGACCCATTTATTTTGATTCTCTTCCCAGCATGTTTTCACAGGCACATAAACAATTCAAATAGCAATTATATGTGTAAAGAAAGTACACCAAGATACCTCAGGTGCTCTATTTAGATAGACTATGCATCTAAATTGATTCAGAAGTAATGTGCACTTTGGCAAAGTGCCACGACTTTCAGACTTATCTGTAGGAAGAATCAGCAATGAAGAATAATCAAGAGAAGACAAAGAAATCCAGATTGTCTTTTTGTGCATGCTAAATTTAAAAAAAACCCCAAAACCAAAACCACTGACTATTGTATAATTTTATTGGAAATGCAGAATGATGCAAACCAGCATATTCTGTGAACCACCAGTAATACTGATTCAGGCTCTTCGTGTGATGCCTTCTGTCCTCTGCATTTGAGTCAGTGGCGGGCAGTTTGTACATGTAGGTGCAGGGAAGTCTATTTGGGACTATCCCACCCAGCCTACTGGTTGTGCATCACAGCTGACCTTGCACTTCTGCCTCAGCAATCCCATAATTTCCAATTAGAAGCTAAGATTGGTGCCAGTCCCATGGTCACCATGGGGGAACAGCTCTGCAGCAGTGTTGTCCCTGTGCCTGTTCATAAACTCCGAGGGCTGTGACCCCATTCTCCCCAGGGTGTTCAACACCCCATGGCATGGACAACTCTGCCTTTCCTCAGAGACCCTCAGATTCCCATTCCTTCTGTTTTTTACCTCTTTGGAGTAGAAGATAAACCTCTGCCAAAACCTGGAGGATTTACCGAATTTGCCACTGTCGTAAAAGAGGGAGTGAGTCTTTGGGAGCCATAGGAAATCTGAGAATAAAAATCTGTCAAAAGAATGATCTTTTTAAAGAGCTCTATGCACACGACAATGTGATAACTTGCTCTGTCATGCACATTTGTGTATATTGTCTGTCATATTTGTTATACACCTTAAATCACACAGAATGCTCTTGTCTCTCAAGGTGCTCTTTAAAATGCTAACAATATTTTTAATTTAAAAGTTTTTCAGATAAAACATCACAGTTTAAATACTATATTCAATGATAATTTTATTAGCTTTGCAAGGCCTCCTAATTCAACATAAAATCATAAATGCTACTTTTTTTTTCCAGTTTTTACTGAAAAAAAATCTTGTGTAATTCCACAAAAATCCTGGTAGATTTTTTGAATGCTGTTGCATCTGCCAAACATCTGTATCATAAACAGAAGGACAAAAATCTCAGTTTTTGTTGATTGGCACAGCTTAAGTGAAGCTAGAGAAAGAGTGGCAGCATGGGGTGTGGCCCAACTGTTCTAACAAAGCAACTTGCTGTATGAAACTTCATGGATCACTTCTCTTACTGCACAGTTAATATTGATGATGTTTTGAAGTTGGGTATAATGTACTTCAGTCACTGATCAGTAGACAAAAATAAAGCTCCTTAATTTTTTGCCTTCAAAAAATTGAAGCATGCAAAGGATTCTTCTGATGCTTCTTCTTTTTTTTTTTTTTCTTTTTTGAGTTCACTATTACTGTATTTTTCTCAGTGAACACTGAGAGAAATGTTTACAGTCTATAAAACTGCAGTGTTCACTGGGAGGATATATGTATCTTGAAATGTTTCTCAGTTTTTTACAGTAGTTGTCAACTACAAGAGAGTCATATATTAACATGAAAACTAGGCTGTAATTTCTTAGAAATTGTAAAGGATTTAGGTCATTCTTCTTTGCAGATATGTAATTCTGAAGAAATGAACTTAGGGATCCTAGTTACTTCTTTTTGTCATTGAGTACCTTGTGTCTTTAGTGCCTTTTCTCCTCCTCTAAAGGTAAAGCCTGATAAAAAATGGAGTAGAGTTCATTAAACTTCTGTAATGAATTGTTTCTCTTTCAAACAAGAGAAAATTGATGTGTCCTGAATACAAATTAGATCCTACATTTATAGAAACAAGTTTAGGTTTGATCAGAGGTTTCACTCCAGTAATTTTTTTCATTATTCAAGATAGTGAAGACTTCAAGGGTTATGTTTTTTAGTAATTTTTATTTTTTAGTAAATACCTTTGTTTGGCTTTAACAGAGGTAACCTGTTAAAAAGCCTGTCTTGTCATTCTGGTTTTCAGACTTGTTTGTTTTTTATGCTTCTTTCCATGTGTGACCTAAGAGGCATCCCTCCATTTCTGGAAATACTGAAGAACTCATTTATTCCCATGCAGAGCCTTTAATACATCACAAGTCCCAGCTTTGGGAGAAGAACTTTTGTTATTTATAAAGAAAATTGGTTTTATTTTTTGCTACTTTTACTGCCTTTTTTTTTGTTGTTGTTGTTATAAAGTGCCCATGTGCATATTCAGGACACACATATTCCCTATTCTGTGTTTCATTGCCCAGATTCTGCTTCTTTGACCCTTTTAACCCTGAAAAAGTGGTACTGTGTGAGAAGCTGGATACTCTGTCCTGCTCTGAAGTGTGCATGTACATTCAAGAACACATTTTTATCTCAACTGCCTTTTTATAGCATTCAGCTCTCATTCATTAGGTCATTTGTTTCTGTGTTAAGGCTGGCACCAGGCTTTAGTGATAAAAGCAAACTGAAGGTGAGCAATCAAAGAAACACAGGTGCGTGTAGCTAAAGCAGCACTTTGTTCTCTGAAAAAATGACGTGACTTTGTAATAGCAGATTTAGCATGTCTGTTCAGTGAAACAAAGTGACTCCTGCAGTGGTAAGTCCTCTGATGGTAATGAACGGTGTTCGCTCTTGAGGGCTCTTTGGTTTTCACTGTGGGGCTAAACTGCTTGTTGAAGTACCCAGGATGGCTGAGCACCTTGTGAGTGCATGCCTGCTCCGGGGGAAGGAGAGGGAGCAGGAAACAGGAGTCTGCTTAATGGGAATGTTTACTTCATTTCCTCAGTCAGACTTTTCTGTGGAAGCAAGTGTTGGAGGTTAAGCTATTCAGACCTTGACAGGTTATATATCCCCTCAGCTCCCATTTAATTAACGGAAAAGAACTCCGAACAATATTTTGGTTGGAGAACCTTCACAAGAAGAGGTGTCAGAAGCCGAGCCTATTATCCACCTTATCTCCTCTCTAATCTTCTGTCTCCTCTGCCCATCAAGCACAGATTCAGTGCTTCATCTTTCCCTTTGGTGCATCCTTCTGACCCACGAGGTCTGCTTCCATCGTGATATGGGTCAATCAGTCATGGATGGATTGCTGACTGCGCTGCAGGAGGTTAAAATGTTTCCCAGGGTTCAGTGGTGGGATGAGAGAGAGGAGGCAGGGGAAGTCTCAGGTAACATACATTAGTGCAGAATTTCACTCAAAGGGGTGTTTTAATTTAAATACTTCTATTAAGAGTTTAATAGAGTTGTAGCTTCTATCCCCACTGTGCTGACGCATAACTATTTTTCTCCCCCTGTCTCTTCAGAGACACTATTTACACTCACTTCTTCTCAAAAAATGTCTTTTTCTATGGATTAATAGAGATATACTGGAATTGCTGTATATCTCTCGTAAGAATTCGAGTCATAATAGGAAATATTTTTGCTTTCAGAAGCAAGCATGTGAAAGAGTGCTGCTTAAAAATGAAAGATGATTTTGTAGGCTTCAAGGACAACTCTGTGAGGGCAAGCAGTATGCAAAATTGTGTATACTATAAGGAATAGAATGAAAAGGTAAAGAGTAAACATGCCTCATACCTCCTTAAAGACAGAGTCAGCTATCCCTCATTGAAAAGAAGTCTGAAGTTTGATTGAACTTTGCTGTAAAGTAGATAGCTGAAATGATAGGTGGGTACTGCAGAAAACATGACTTGGAGGTAACAGAGAGATAGTATGGGAGTGCAGAGGAAAATACTGGAAGAGAAATATAAATTTTAGGAAATAAGTAGAAAGAACCTAGTACAGAAGCCTGTCAAAGTCTCACAGAAAGACTTGTAGCATTACTGTAAGCAGGTTAAAACAATTCTGCAGATTCGTGTTCTCTGCTATGTTCACATTTTCTGAAGACCAAATCTGAGGTTCCCGTTGTGTTCAGAAAAAAGAGTTTTTCATAGGCTCCCTGTTCATATCAATGACTTCTGTAGCAAATAAAAAGTGACTGGATCCTCAGCTTCCCCTCCAAGCTGCCGGAGGATCCCAAGCCTTCACTGACACTCTGACTCAGATCTATCAGCAAATTCCTAAACACTTATACATTCAATTACCATTTTTAATGTTTATTTTAGCTGTTGGATAATCTCATCCACAAACATTATGCTTATACATACACCACTAAAGTACTCTTAAAAGAAGCTGTGTGTGAGAGACTAAATTTGGTTTTGTTCCTGTAACCGTTCTGAAGCATGCATGGAATTCAACTTCCAAGTGCCTTCCCTAGTGTATCTAGCCAAATTCTGAACAATTATGAGGCATAACAGGCCAACATTGGGCATTTAAAGTCATTTGCTTTGTGTCTCTGTGGTGTTTCAGTGTGATCAGGTAGATTATAGAATGGAGTTGGTCAGTCTTCTGCCTTGTTAGACAGTTTGTCAAATATATATTCTTAAGGAGAATATGCTTATGATAGAAATTTCATGAGCATGCATTCTGATAAACCAGTAGTGTCCCTGGCATGCTGAGAAATGGGATTTACAGGCCCAAGTCCTCTTCTGCCACCAGGAGGGAAATGAGGGTTGCTCATTTTGAAGTAGAGGAATAGCGGGGCAAATTGTTTTATAGACTTGAGTCTTACTTTTAAGCAGACTGTTGACATAGAGTGTCTGCAGGAAGAGTTGTGCATGCAGTTGTGAAGAAAATATGGAATTTTTCAAAAGATCTACAAGTGATGTTGAAGCACCAGGTCTCCTGCATGTGTCCTGTGCTTGTAGGCACTGCCTGCTATTCTTCGACCTAAAACTTGCCTCTGTTTTCCTTTTTTCTTTTTGTACCTCTCTGTAGTATTTGTTACCTCTTCACTCATTTTTCTTCTTTCTGACAATAGTATTTTGACTTGTAAAGAAGCCCTGTGTGTATCATGGGCATGTGCACATGAGCAAAACCACCAAGAACTCTTGAACCCCCTGTGCAAAGCCAAGCCCATGCAGTTAGCACCATAGCTCAGCTCCAGCTGGCTAAAATGTGTGTGTTTATGTGAATTCATACTGCATGTTAGAGTTCCCATTTCCCAGCTTTATGTTACATCTTTAATTAGTCCTAGCTCTCTTCAATTCATAAATTAAAGGCTGCCCTTTCTTCTGTTGACAGGAGCACCAGTTACAAATTTCAGTAGCTGAATCCTGTAGCACTGTAAATCAACATTAGGCAAATAGATTTTCAATTATTGATGGACCAAATCAGCTTATTTTGCTTCACTGTATTGTTTCCCACACTGGCAGCATCATTAAATTGAAATTAGCTGGTAGCCTTGAAACTCCTGCCACTTAATTTGTAAATGTGACTTTCCTGTGGTATATTTTAACACAGCCTGGACAGTATTTTTTATTCTTTATTCTTGGCAGATGTGTTAATTTGCTGTCTCTTTCCTATATGGAGCCCCATGCCATGTTTGCCTTACCTTTCATTAGGCCTGTAGTTCTGCAAAGTGGCCAAAGGGTAAGATCCTGTCCTCTCCACCAGGTTTTCAGTGATCTCCATGGAATTCCATGTATGGTAAGAATATATCTCACTCCTTTTACGTAATCAGACCTGGAGTTCACCCTTGGAAAATATTTTGGGCATTGTTAGAGCATTTCCCCCTTCTGAAGGGCTGGTCAGAGGCTGCCTTTGCAGCTGATATATAAGGAGCTCTGTAGGTCCCCTACAGAATGCTGCAGTCTGGTATCCTCTGTGCTGTGATCCATGGAGGGGAACATCATTAGCTCTTGCTCAATCTAAACTACTGCATAAAACAGCAAGAAATTCAGGGGTCTAAAATTTTTGTCTGCAGTGTATATATATATATATATATACATATACACACCTACACATATACATATGTACACAGAGAAATATAAGAAATGGAGTTCATTACCTCAAGCATTTGGAGTTCATTCTATATTGACAGATTCTTACATTTTATATGCAAATGACTCATTATACTTTAGAAAATGAATATATTAATTTGATTAATTTCTTACCTTATTTAAATCTTTGGAAATGTCACCTGCCATTCAATCTACATGCCAGTTATGACAAAACAACAAATATGACAAAGAGGTGAAGCATTAAATTTCTCCTAATCACAAGACAGACATGACAGGTCTCAGTTTATGCACACAGACATTGCTGAGTGTGCTGAAAATATGGAGATAGTTAGCTCTCTTTATAAAACTCATTAGTATAAAACCTTTGGTTTTAAATCTGTAACTGAAAATGGTTTTTTCTGTCTTGTGGAAAACAAACACGGGGTTCTATAAATTTTCTGGTGAGACTGTGAACTAGATTTGAGGGATTTTTAGATAAAGCAAAATATACATTACTGAATATCTGGAAAGTTGGGGAGGGGATTGTTTGGTTTGGAGTTTAAGTTGATGCTTTGCTGTGGCCTTTTAGAAATTTTGTTTCTTAAGTGTGATGTCTACCAAGAAGAAATAAATTCCTCTGTGCCTTTATTACATAGTAAAATGCTCTATCCTTGTTTCTTTCCTGGGGTATCCAGTGGGTAGCCTGTAAGCTCCATTACTGCAAAAAGCCCAGCAGTCATTAGCTATCCCTTATGCTTTGCTGTAGAATTCTGTTTAAAACCACTTGAATTCAGCATCTTCTCTGTAAGAAAACCATTTTTTCAAGTGTTAGTCCAGTATTTTGAGCTTTAACATCTAGGTTCAGCTTACCACACTGGTTTGAGACAGGGCAGATTAACTATTCCAAAGCTTTATTACTATGGCATTAATTATTACAGCCTTTCTAGGAATTTTGTGAAACATAATGGCTTTTAATGCTTTCAAATTAGTTTGATTTTTTCTAATGCAAGTGATGCACAATTCTAGTGTGATAATAGTATTATTGTGATGGGTTCTTCACTCCACTGGAGGCTTGTGGTGCCAAACCTCACTGCAATCTTCTGTTCAAGACGTTTGCACCACCAAATGTTTCCTGAGACTGGTAAAACCCAACATGAACTTGCATTGAAGCTTCATACATGCATGTAGAGATTTCTAACCACATAAAAAACACAGCTGCTGACAAACAATCTCAGAGTTTTTGAGAAAGTTATTCTAAGTTTGAGTGTTTTATGTATTATTTTCTTTCTTGAACAACTTATATCCCTGAAAATATGATAAGTTAAAATGACCTTGAGTGGAAAATGTGCAATGTTTCCATAGTTAAATATGCATTTGAAAAAGTTTACTTCAAAAACTACTCCATGTGAAAGTAATGTCTACCTACATTAATAGTTTTATTATTAATGGCTTTGGACTATATTATATCATTTAATTGGTGTTTATAAATAGCTTCCTTCCCTGTGGTTATGAAATATAACATTTACCAAACTTCTTCTTTGATGGAATTTACATATGGCACATCATGATGATTAAAAGCCAGCCGTCTTTTCACAGCATGGCAAGAAATAGGATTTGATTTATCTGCCTTGCTTGCCTACCACTTGCTGTGACTGTACTTTTGAAATTTTAATATTCTCATTTCTCAAAAGGAGCTTGTTATGTAAAGTATTATGTTAATATCTTTTATGCTTTGTTTTTGACTTTCTGTGTAAAAAAAAAAAATTGAAATTTTAATGTGATGAGCAAACAAAGCATGAAGGTGGGAATGAAAAGTCTCAGCCAAAGAGATTTTGTGTCAAAAGAGGAAGATTTATTTATACTTTGAAATTTGAAATAATTTAAGTACAGTGTAATGTGAACAGTGTTTTGAATCCCTTTCATATGAACAACTGATCAATAATCAGTTGAAATGTGTCACTTCCAGATTCCCAATACTTTTATAGATTAGTACAGGTACAGTGTGTTTTTCCAAGACAAGCAAGGGTGTGTGGGCAGACAGATCCCCTTTTACTGCCCTCCTTCCTCTCACAAATGCCTCCCCAGCAATAAGTAGGTGAGTCCAGAGCTCAGGCTGGTCAGGCAGTGATGGTATGACCTTCTATGGGATGGAGATGCAGCAGCTCCATCTGCATCTGCTACAGTGAAGCACATTTAAAAGTGTAGGGATTGTGTATTCCTGTTACAGCTGCTCAGATTTTAACACTCCCCCTTTTAATGTTGGCCTTTCCAACACAAGAGATTTGATCAAGGTGTTCTTCAAAATTCAGTGCCACACTGGGAAAGTCTAGTATAAACCTGTTGTCTGTCACCTCCTAATTCTTTTTAAGCAATTAAGCACCTGCTGATTCTCTGAGGTTACACCAGGATTTTTACTTTGATTTTTCTCCATATTTTAGCTCAGTTCTTTTCTTCTGTTGCTCAGTTCAACAGGGGAGCTAAAACGACTTTGACTCTCCTCCTTTCCCTTCTTGTGAGGCAGCCTGTGCCTACTAAACATCTGCTCCTTAGAAAAATTAAAATAAGGATGAATTAAACGTACTCAGTGCTATGGTTTATAAAACTGAATACAGAACTATGTATTCAATTTAAATAGAATATTGTCTAAAACTGCACACAAGAGAGAGAATTAACCAACGCCTGCACCAAAGCTTTGAAACAGGAGGCGCACAGTGGGTGGTTCATTCAAATGCAACCCACAGATAGATTGGGATTTTTTAATTTTTCTTTTTTTTCAGTGGGTGGCTTTTTTTTTCTGGGTTGTGAGGTTTTTTCTTATGGGGGGGGAGGGTTGGTGGTTCTTTTTTTTTTTTAGTTGGGTTGCTTTGGTTCATTTTTTTTTTTGTTTTAGAGAGCTTGCAAGGTATTGAATGTGCCAAGGAAGAAGGAATAAGTACACCAAGGACAAATTATATACATATATGTGCACATATATATATATACACATATAAACATACATGTATATATATATATACACACACACACAAAGTATATGTATATATACATGTACACATATATATATAAAATATATATCATTCTGACACTTTGAACTGGTAAAGGTGAAGAAATACTGTCCCCTGTAGAATACAGTCCTACTCTGATTCACCTCAGAAAATAAGAGGAAGCAATCGTATCCCTCTCCTAATTTTTAATGGAATATTTCATATACTTGTCAGTTTTCTTTGCCAGTTTTTAGAAATTGGTATGGCAGAATGAGTAGTTATCAGTTCTAAAAATAAGAGATAAAATCATCCCCAAAGTGGAGGCCTGCTGGGGCTGCAAAGCTGGTTAAAATGGGGTTTGTCTTGGAATGCTCTCAGGCCCTGCCCCATGAGATGTTTTACTTCCTTAAATCCTGTTGGATCTCAATGGTAAAAGGGATTAAATGTTCTGCAAGGCAGAGTAAATGACTTCCTGTCTCAGGAAGAATAAACATATAAAAGTAGTGAAAAATGCATTTTTCTTGCTCTGTGCATTGTTATAAATGCTATTTGTTGTGATAAACAATATATACAAGTAGATTGTAACCACATTACCTTGACTGAGATGTGTTTGCTAACTATAGAAGAAAAAAAATTGAGGATTAGGTAGGACTCCTTAGGATTTAGTTTACAAACTGTAAACTGTAGCAAATCTCCATTTTAATAATTCTTGAAGAAAGCATGACACTCAAGAATTTCAAATTCAGAAGTTTGTCACTTGCTAGCTGGGCTAGCAGTAGTAAACTCATGCTTTTTTCAAAGAAATAAAAATATTAAGTAACAGGCTGCTCTGTCTTGAATACTAAAGGCTTCCAATCTCTAACATGGTAATTTCAGGCACTTCAGTTTGTTTTTCTTTTTTTATCTTTTCAATTAAACAGTGGTGTAGAAGACTGTAATTAGGCAAGAACCTATGAGCTGAACTATTTGCTAATTAAGCTAGTAAATAGTCATTTATTGTCTTCAACACATACTTTCAAATCATGGTGAAGTTTTCCAAGGTGTTGGTTGTGTAATGGTAAATTATAAGAAACTTAAATAATTTTCTGTGTTCAAAGGAAATTCTATAATGGAAATAAAACAGTATAAATGACCTATGGTTGATCTTTCTATGGTAGCCTTTAAAGAGTGTTGTAGCAAATTTGTAAAGCCTTTCTTTTTTCTCCATTGTAGTTTTATAAGATGACTATTAGGATGCTGAACTGGAAAACATTCAATTTCTGTGCAGGCATTTCAAAAGTTGTTACATAATCCTAACATTTAAGCTGGGATAAATATCTTTTTATTCCAATCATACATTCATTTTTTTGTTGAAACATAAAAAATGAGCTTATCTTCTTCTTGCAGAACAGAATAATTTGTATTTACCATTACTGAGGAGGGCTGTAATTATACTTGTGCAGATTAAGACACTGATGAAAAATGAAGGGCCTTTTCATTCCACATGCCAGGTAGGGCACAGACTGCACAAGCATCCTCACGGTGTTCCACTGCTGATCTCAGCCATGCCCTGCTCCAACAGAGAATTTCTTCTTCCTACAGAAGAAAAAATAGGTGCTGCAGCATGTCTGATAATTGTGTGCTTTGTCCGTGGGAAACAAGGAAGTGCGCGTGGTCTCATGGCGGCAGGAATGGTAACAAACAGATGGCTTTAGTTTACCCCTGCAGTGGCTACCCCATGAGCGCTAGTGAGTTATAGTTTGCCTTCTTCTCATGAATCTGTTTCACTGCATTTATTCGAGAGGTGAGTGGGCACAGAACAGCAGTAACAAGAAGTGTATAAACAAAGCAACAAAACAAAAAAACAAAAACAACTGAAGGATAACCCTCAGGCCTGCTGTTTCTAATTGTGGATTGTTAAGTGATTGTAAAGATGTGGACAGTGCTTCTCAGGACATCTGTACAGAGCTACTAAAGTAAGAGTGTTGCCTGGCTTGGTCATGGTCTGGATTCATGGTAGCCATCAGCTACCCTGAAACTCGGATGGATCCCTCCGGTGTAATTGTCACCATCATGTTTTCTGAAAAATCCCTTTGCCAGGATTTCTTCTCCTGGGAAGATGAGAAGCCTCAGAGAAAAATGAAAACAATAATTATCTGATTTGCTTCTCCTGTGTTTTGCTGCTTTGGAATGTGGTTTGGACATTGTTTACCAACTGGTCATTGTTTCACTGGTTTCATATGGATTATTTTAACTTCAT
>LTAT01000001.1:104573350-104585637 GCA_003286495.1 Chlorodrepanis virens | reverse complement strand
TTTTTTTTCTTTTTTTTTTTTTTTGCAGGGCTGCATAGGGACACTTATGGATGAATACCTGCTTTAAAATCTTTCTTTCCTATAAGATGGTTAACTGGGAGATAATGGGCTGCAAATTTTCAACAAAATGTCAGTCTTTTTTTCTTCTTTGCCCACTTGGTACAGCATGAGGCCGTATAAAAAACTTATTACTGAAAGTAGAGAGAAAAAATGGTGTTTGAGCTTTATGCACATTCAAAAGATAGAATCCGTAGCTTTTTGGATTCAATATTTAGATCAAATCCCAGGTTGAAGTTTTCAGTACTGATCCTTAGATAATTTCTCTTCAGTGGTCAAAGAGAAGAAACAAATTCCTACCAGGCTTCAAAGATTTAATTTATGAAGAAAGATTAAGGGGCTGACTGAAAATGAATATATTTTATGGGTGTTTTAGTGAAATTTCTGTATTCAAGGGGAGGATGGCTAATGTTAAATGAACTCTTCATTCATGCAGAAAGCAAAAGGGGGGAAATCAAAAGATATTAAGAAAGGCTGAGAAAAAGCTTGAGTGAAAAAATTTTACACATAGAACAATAAATGCATGGGAAAAAATACTGGAAAGTTGACTGAAGTGCAAAGCATTGATGGATCCTAAAGGTGTTTAGTTTCTGAACATAAGAAGATATGGAAGTGAAATAGTGGAATAGAAGTGAGGAAAGTATAAATAAGATGCCAAATTTAAGTTGTGTTGGTTTTTTTGTTTGGTTTTTTTCCCCTCTTTTCTTGAAATTTAAGTATTTGAGGTAAGGGAAATGTATTTTAAAGGAAAGTGTTCTGTTTTTCTCTCTTTCAGACCCTCCTTTAAAGATGAAAGCAAGATTTGAACCTCTCATGCTTACTGTTCTTTGAATCTTACCTCTAAATCTTAGTAACTGCCTTAAAATATTATGACAAATTATGACACAAAATATAATGCAATAAATTTAAAGAAGATTTAAAGTTAGCTAATTGTGTTTAGTGACTTGCAAGCTGTATGTGAATGGAGCCCAGTCAAAGTTTTCTGTATTGTAATAACATATGTAGGTCCATTACGCTGAGAACCTCAAAATGCAAAGAAAAAAACCATAAAATGTTTAAAAATAGACTGGAATCAAAACTGTGTTTAAGGAACATACGGAAGTAGTGGCATTTATATGTGAAATATTGGCACTTGACAATAGTTTGGTTGAAACAAGGTGTTTCAGTGCAAGATTTAAATCATTGAGAGTTGTCTTGCTTCTCTTTTTGGGTGTAGAAACACAGATTTTAAAAACCTGATGCTTTCTTTTTTCTCCTTGGTAGACCAACAGAGCAATGTAGATCTCAGTTCACAGCGTGATGTTTTGTTAGTCAGGATGTGCTGTTTGCATGGAGTGACTGGAATGGGGTGTGTCTGGACAGCAGAGCATGTTTGAAGTCAGACCTTGTGAAGAATCTCATTAAATTTTTGAACATGCTGCCTGATTTGTGTCTTCCAGGGGCTCATGTAATAAAGGTCTTTTATTCCAATGGAGAAATCCCAGATTACAATCTCATGGTTTTAGACTTTTGAAATGTCCTCAAAATGTTTTGTCAGCTATTTAGATGTGCTGGAAATCACCACTCAGACCAGCATCTTCTAGCCATGATGTTAATTTTGGACCAGCCTTTACCTTTCCTGCACATAGAGCTAAGGTAATCCATCATCACACTAAAGCCAGGGAAATTCAATCCATCACTGCTGGATTCTGATACAGGGCTGTAAGGGGGATGCAAGTCATCTTCCCAGTAGTAATCAAACAGCTGCAATACATGCCACTTTAGCTTGTATCATCCCATAATAGATGGGTTTCTTCTACATGGGAGCCTGCTGCAAAATCTTCTGACAGATGGACTGTCTTGCAAAGGCTTCTTTTTGCAGAATTTAAGGCTGTGAACTAGTTATTGACAAATACTACATCATCAGTTCCAGCTGAAGACACAGACTAATAAGTAGAACATTGGCACTAATCCTTATTTAATCAGCCTTAAAATGGTAATTTCAAATTGATGAGGGCATAGGGAATAGATTTCATACTTTTAAAGTGCTTCTAAAAATACCAGGAATGTGTGTATACAACCCAAGGATGAAATTAAAGTGCATTCTGCATGTATGGTGAGTGAAGCATGCTACATAAAGCTGAGGTTGGAGTCATACTGGCACCAAAGAACTTCTTGTTTTAAAAACAATGCATTCCCACTCTGGGTTTCAGAGTGTCTGAGGGAGCACTGCTGGTTTATTTTTGTTCTGTGGCTTTTTGTTATTTACTCAAGCCCTTTCAGAAGCTGTTAAAGCATGCTAAATCATTAACAAACTTTAATATAAAAATCCCCAAAACTGTAGCAAGTTAAAGCACCAGAAGTCATTAATCTGAATTCAGTTATCTGTCCAATATAGCCTCGGTATCGACAATATTGACAATAATTTCCCAGTTGTCTTTACTGTATATTTAGAGAACCTGAGACTGATAGCTAAACCTTTGAATTTTACAATTTAACAAACTGATTTCTATAATGCTTTTATTTGTTTAATAGTGGCACTGGCCATTATTATTAAACAGGACCAATAAGTATTCACATGAAAGCAGAAATTATTTGTAGCTGCTTTGAGAGTTTCAGCACAAAGAAGCACAGTGCAGCAGGAGATGATTTGCTGTTCAGGTGGAGTAATACAAATGTTTAATAAGCCTTATTTGAGTGCATTAGTCTGCCAACATCAATCTCCATCTGTATGGAAACTAAGGAAGGTAAGCCATGGAACATGCATCAACCATGCAAGTGCTCTGGTTGGTTTTTGGGGATTATGAACTTGACTGCTTTTCAGATGTGAGCTTTATCTACATACAGTTAATTAATCACCTAATGATGGAAAGTAGCTTTGTGGAAACTGAGACCAGGCATGTTAACAGACACCAAATAAAAGGTGCCCACAAGCTATTTAGAGTTATCATTGTATAGGCCTGAGCTGTTTGGGTTCAAGTATTCACCTAACTCACTCTGGGCTGCCTTTCTCTGGCAAGTGCTGAGGTCAATTCAGCCAGTGCTGAAGCCTGTGCCCCTGAAAGAAGTTTCCTCTTAGCACTTGCATTCTTTAATCTAGGTTAAATAGCTTGTTACAGTGCAGCACAAAGTCATTCTGAGACAAGGATGGAGAATGCAGTGTCTATAAATTACCTCAGCATTTTTATGTAGAGATAGTTATATGGATAACAGATCATATTACTGTGGACAATATTTTGCCTGTTCTGTGAGAAAATCAGACTAAATCAGTATTAACTTTTTGCAACCTTTTCATTTAGCAGCAGTTCAAAACAAAGAATTAAGCCAAATAATTTGAAAAAGCAGCAAAAAAGGGGGTTTTGTAAATGAACTGAACCCTCTCTTTTCCTTTTAGTTCTTGTTCCAAATCAGCAAGCAGAGTTAGAGTGTTTTCATTAAGCTTCTGATAGTTGGTACAGAAAATCTGCTGGAGATCATTCTACACTCTTAAAATATATTTAAACTGTATCTTTTTTTCTTCAGTGAAATAACCGGTAGATTTACATGCATAGATTTCTATCTATTTGATAATCTCTCCATCCAGCAGTTCTGGAGTTACCTTACAGACACAATTACTGAGAGAAGAAAAGGAAATGCACCTGAACCTTATTTTCAAAAGATTGTACCAGGAATACTGGGAGATACAGAAAGCCTAAAGCAATTGATGTGACACCTGGGCTACTGAAGATAACCAGAGATAGAGAGGAATGGGTTATGCCCTTTGGTAAGCAGCAGAATTTTGAAGGCCTTTTATAAGCTTATGATGTGCTTTTCTCCCTTTCTCTTTTGAAAACACTTCAAACCTAACAAACATCCAGTATGCAGGTAAAAAAAAAATCCACAAACTAGGCACTTCTATTTTGAAAAACTCTTGAAATGTACTGGCTGTGGCCACCTTCTTTGGCAGTATCTTGCTGTGAGTAAAAGCAGAGGAATGCTGCCCACAAACAAATATAAAAGCCCTTTGCTGGTGTGAGTATCTGTTTTGAAAGTCTTTTAGAAGTACAGCCCGTGTGTAGCCATTTAGACCATCACCATCCCCAGCAATTTCCCTCTATCTTCTGCTTCTGATGTCACCTCATGAGAGGAAATCTGAGGCACTGTGTGGTAGCATCCTTCTTAGGGTGTTATCCTTGTTTTGTAGAAAACAGGAGTTTATACTTTGTCATTGCTTTCTAATCTTTGAAGTGAGAATTGGTTGTGTGTCCTTCCAAATACTAAATGTAGATCAAATAGCTTATGGAAGCAGAGGGTAAGGGTAAAGAAGGAAAAAAAAAATGTGATATACCAGCTTTGTGTTTTGCAGAATGTTACAACTGTAGCAGTGGTTCTGGTAGAACATGAGAAAAACAGTAGCAAGCAATTCTGAAAATATGTTTTAGTCCTTAGTGCACAACAAAAAACTGGGACTAAACAGAAGATGATTTGTAAGAGCACATTCAGACTTAAACTGAGAATAGTTTAGGCAAAATATGCATGTTGAGTAAGCCTCTAGAACTAACAAATATAAATTATGAAATATTTTTAGCAATAGTACGATTAGGCAGGAGACATGCAGTATTCCATACTCATAGGTTGGAGTTCAGGAAAACATACTTTTCCATACTGTAAAAAAATTCAACAAGTGATTGAAAAATTTCTTCTGGGTCTTTTCTGAACTATATTGGTTGATGAAAGCTAAGGCTTTACAATATATTATGCAATATTAATGATTTTTATTGTCTAGGAGCAGTTTTTGTTATGATTTTTAATCAGTTGTCATTGTATTTTTTCCTAACACAGATTTTATTAAATGATGACTAAAAGTATTGTATAATAACCAAAATAGAACAGTTCTAGTTCTTTTTTTCTAGCTCTGTTTTTTTAAGCCTGAGGACCAGAATTTTAGTGAATTGCTTAGATACAGGGAAGTGTGGTAAGTTGCTTTATTTTGATGTGTTCTATCATGGCTTTATATCAGCCCTGTACAGGTTGGTTTTTAGCCATCTCCTATCCAGAAAGTCACATGATGTTGAATACTAAACAAAGAGACTTTGTTGCCTCATATCACGCTTCAAGGACTTTATGAAGATTGCTTTGTTCATAACAGTCTCCACTTTCAAGTATTTGTGTAGTAAAAGGTTGGTTTGAGCTTAGAAAATGGCAAATTAGCTTTTATCAAAGGAAATATTCCATAAACTGTTACCATTTGCTCACAGAAATTTAGACCTAGGCTTGGCCCTGACCCTGCTTTATTAGGGTTTTTGTTTTGGACAATAGTATCCAAGTCAAAACTCTTTCCAAAGGTAGGTTGCTGTGGTCCTCAGAGGACACATTGGGATTCAGTGACTATATTAAGATCTTGTGGTTTACTTTTTTGAGAACATCTTTGAGTTAGTAACTCAAGTAGAGTGGCAAAAAATATTTGGGGTTTATGTTTAAAATAAAACCATATCTTTGAGGTGTTGTCCTTTGCTGCAATGCCTTTTTGTAACCATTCCAGGTTGTGAAGTCAATTGATGACTTTTTTTGCGTGTTTCCAGGCACTAAAAAGACACTGTCTCTCTAATAAAAAAGACAGGAAAGCTTCTTCCAGAGTCTCCTGTGTTACTCTGACATGTCATTTATAAACATTAAGGCTTATTTAGTAGGTCTAAAAGTTCAAGCTTTTGAGAAAGCTTCCAAATTGCTTCCATGCCTAACTCATGAAAGGCTCCTTATAATCTAGAACAGATAAGACAGCGGCAAGGAGGGTAGCGCAGTGCCTGCTAGCAAGGGGAAGGGTTTTATTCCAGATAATGTGCTTTGTGGGAACTGCCAGAGATCTGGCTCTCCCTCCATCAGGAAATATCTCCATCAAGATAAGATTGTGATAGTCACTGAGCCTGCCAGGGAAAGGCTGCTGGCTCTCATTGTTCATCTTTAGAAGGAATAACTTCCAAGAGCTGCAAATATTTCAGATTAGCTACCAGGGAGCAATGGTGTGCTCTTTTTAATCTGACTGTTTGCTTCAATGTCCCTGTTACCTCTGTGAGAGTCAGCAGTCAAATTAATGTAAAATTTCCATGTCTGGAAAGAGGGAGCAAAGAAGCTGGAGAGGTTCTTTACCAACTTCAGTGGGGGTGTGTTTACCATCTTAAAAGTAAATTCAGAGAAGCTACTCACATCTTTGGTAGGAATACTTTAATATTAACAAAGCTTGCTCTAGCTTCCTCTCATCTCTAATTGTTTGGTTCAACTGTGTTTTGAGAACTATTCTATGACAATTCTAGAGCAGGAAGTTTGAAAAATAGTCATGATTCCTGCTTATCCATACTGAAGATAGTTCAAATTTAGATGAAACTATCAGTACAAAGTTTGAGTGGCAAATAAATTCACTTCTCCTAAGAACACTCTCTTCCATCTCCTGTCTGATGAAGTAAAGTTGGGATAACAGATGAAATGTGAGTGCAGGAATGACTTGTTAGAAGCAGCATTCATTTCAGGTGTCAGTGTAACTAATACTGCAAAGCCTTCACTTTCATGTAAGACATGCATGTCTTCAGCTGATAGTTAGCTCTAATGGCACAAAGAACTCTCAGTAATTAGAAGGAGTGAAACTTGAGTGTTCTGAAAAATGAACTTGGCTTATGTGGAATCTTTTGTGTCTTACTGACAGTTATTTTCTGTGCTGATTCATAGAAGTGTGTGTTCCTGTTGGAAAAGGTAAAGATAATAATTGTTGATGGGAAAAAGATTGGTTAATTTGTTTCACTGATGCTTGAAAGTTTACATCATCTTTCTCAGGAGCCCCAGCATAGTATCTGTATAACCAGATGTCTTGCAAGAGCCTGACTGTCAGTGCTGTATTATTGAACAGATAATTTAAATATTAACTGGATTTTTTTTTTTTTAATTCAAGTTTCTCAGTATACTGGACACTATCTAGGTGGGATCTCAAATAGGCAATATAGTTTTGCAGAATTTCCATTTAGAGCTTCTAATTTTCTTTGGCAGGTCCTGCCCAAAATCTCCTCAAGCCCTCTGACACCTGGGCTGTTTATACCACTGCAACTGTACTGAGATTGTGGAGGAAGTGCCAATAACGCACTGTAATTAAACCTGCATATAAAGTAATAAAAGGTTGGAGAGGAGAGAGAGAAATTTTGGATGAGAACTCAAATGGAAAAAGGTTATTTTTAATATATTTAACTTCACTTATTTATACCTTCTGTGAAATAAAGGAGGCGGAGGGAACCAACTTCCGCAGCGTGCTGTTTGATGAGCTGGTGTTTCAGTGCTGGATTCCCTTTCTGACCCTTTCCCCTGGTCATACAGCAAACCTCAGACTACTGCATGTTCCTTCAGACCTGCATGCCAAATTGGTGATGACATTTTATCTGAATGATGGAATTCAGGGGAAAAAAAATCATAGAGAAAACTGGTGATTGTGTCTGTCACACAACTACTGTCTTTTCTTTCTCAGAGTCACCGTGTTGGGTTTTCTTTACACTTGTGAATTAGAGCAGCTTTACGAGCTGCAAGGCTGAGGACTGGGATGAGCTGCCAGGTATTTGACAGCTTTTGAGAGAGAAAATGAGAACTGCAAAAGAGAAGGAGGAAGATCCATCTTTGCACAATCTATAAGTCCTCTGTAAATATAAGTCTTTAAAATTTGGTATTTTTGCTCCCTACTGACTAATACCCAGTTTAGATTTCAGAAAATTAATTTCCTTATTATAAGATAATTTAGCAACATATGGAGAAACTTCAGGCGTTGGAAATCTTGTGAGCAGCAACCAATTGGTAGCTTAGTGCTTAGTTACTTCTCACTGGCTGTTACACTTGCTTGTACAGGATGTGGAAAATGTGCATGGTGGAAATTACATTCCAAGGAGGGATGGCCATTTATAAAGTGCCTGTTTTAAATTACTTTATGCATTTAAACAAAGGAAAACTTTCTTCATTTAAACAACAACAACAAAAAAGTTATATAATGTAGTTATATTAGTTCTTGGCATTCTTATTAAGTCACTGCTTTGAAGGTCTAAAGAGCTATCACATCCATTTTCTTCATTAGCAATTTTTTGGTCTTTGTTAGTCTTAGCAATGTTTAGCATATATATATATATATGAATAAATATTGTGTGTAGATATTAATTGTGCATGCATACAAGTTTTAGAAAGTCCAAGTTTTAGTGCTTGAATGGAAAAAAAGTAAACAAGAAAAATCTAGTACAAATAAAATGCAAAAACCCCAACATTATCTCTGCTGGGAGACGGATCTTAGTTTATTAATGTGTTGGGGTCTGTAAAGTCTTTTTCTTTTTTTTTTAACTTCCTTTGAGAGTCAAGTTTGAGGGGGGACACTGTGCTCATCCACGTGGGACTACATTCTTTCATAAAATCAGAAGTGTGAAGGATGATCCTCATAGCAGAACAGCAAAAAGACAAGAAAATGAGACGTAGTTAACCAAAGGTACAGTAGTAAAAGGCTTGTTCTGAATGCTCCAGCTAGCAATATATCTTAACCCCAAAGGGTTCCTTTCCCCTTCTCCTCCCCTAGAACTGCTTTTTCGTGTTATCTCTGCCTCAAACCTCTTATCTCTGCTCCTTAAGCTTCAGCATGGAAATCATAAAAAGGCAGGAAGCTATGGCTGTAGAAGCTTGAAAAGAAGTATAAGAGAATGAGACTAATTCTGTCATAGGGACAGAAAGAAATTATTTCTTGGGGGAGTGAGCCTTGCCCCCATGTTTATTCTTAACTTTTAGAGGATGGAATAACTTACTGGTGAATTTGATAACAATTTTATTATCTAAGACTTAAAACTGACTATTTATGACTTTCAATAATGTTATGTTAGAGACAGTGGTTGTTTTAATGAGGAATGCATTTCCTTTTCCCCAGATAAAAAATATGTTACATCTGAGTGTGCTCTTTTTATTAAGAACTTGTTGACAGTTAAAAGTCAAAAAGTCTAAATCCAGAGGTTTTTTTGATTTTTATCTTGTTTCTCTTGGGGAGGAAAAAAAATTTAGTTTGCTTAGTTTTTTTATGTGCAGATCACCACTGCAGAACTTAGTTATCCTCCTGTAAAGCAGCAGAAGCAAACAGAACCTTGTGTCGTTCATGGTGCTAAAACATTCGTTTGCATCTTTTGAGAACAGCACAAAGATTACCAAAAATTGAGTAGGATGAGCTGAATTAGAAAGTAAAAAGTGCTTTCCATTTTAGTTTGAGAGTTAAGCTTGATGCTGTTTATAATGCGACTTCTAATGTGATCATTGCTTTTAGATAACTCAAGTTCTAAATTTGTAAATGTATGATGACTATGAACAGATAACCTGATATTTATCTAACAGTAGTAGTTCAGAAGGAATCATCTTTTAAAAGTGCTCTTTAATATAACTAGTTTGTGATTGATTCTTGACCCACCTCTTCCATGTAATGACAGTGGGAAAAGCCTTAACTTTTTATTCCATCTACCTAGTACCAGGAAAGGAGAGATTTTGCTAAATGAAAGTCTTCTGTACTCTAAAAACCACCCATATGTTGTGTGTTTTACATGCATTTATAATATGTAAAGTTCTGCATACAAACACAACAACAACAACAACATAAAGATTACATAACAACAATGTAAAGAGGATTTCAATAACTCTCCTTAAAAATTTAAAAAAAAAATTGGAGAGAAAATAAAAATTGCCAGCAGTTAGAACTGGAAATGAAAACTTCCTAGTCTCACTGTATTTGAAAGTTCTTAATAATGAATGGTAAATTGTGCTTTTCCATTAACTGCAAAATAACCATGATTTAAACAGCTGTTCCAGGAGGTGAATTTGCAATTTGTGATGCATGATTTCATTGCTCAGAAAGAAACTATCACTTTGAATCTTCTTTCTTGAATCATCTTCACCAGGCAATCCCAGCTTGAAATTACTTGTTTATTTTTTTGGCAGAGTATTTTGAGAGGGCAGTGAAATGAGAAGAAGCAAATATCAACACAGAGATAGTGTTTGCTTCATTCTGTGGTTGTAGCCACAATTTGGGTTGTAGCCACATGACCCAAATTTTGTATTGCTGAAATTAAGATGATCTTTAGTGGATAGATATCTATTGAGAACAACAGAAAAACAACAGAATATAATTCAACAACAAAAGTATCTCAAAGAATTTTTTCTCGGATCATATTAGAAGATCCTGGTAGTTCTCCAGTCTTTAAACAAAATTGAAAAGCACAAAACTAGCATCAAAAGTATGTTTTGTACAAAAAAGCAATCTGGCAAGAGAAATACGGCCTTGTATACCAATTTTGAACTTGCTCAGCAAATGACCTATTATATAACTTTTTGAACAAGATCAAGAAAATTAAGTGTGACATTATTAGAATAGCACATATTGTGAGTATAAAACAGCTACAATAACCAATATTAATATGCTGACTTACATCAAAACAAAAATGTGGCAAATTTAAAAGTTTTTAATTTTGACACATCAAAGCCTTTTCATTCCCAGTAAGTGTTGTTTCCTGTTTTGCACTAATCATCACTTCCACAGCATTTTAAAAGTTATTATTCTTTCTTTTGAAAAAAGCTTAAATAATAGTAGCCAGCAGATATTCATATAATTGCAAGTGTCAGTCACCTCGTCCTGTGTATCAAATGCATTTTGAATCCAGAGCACTGTTTTGAAGTAAATTTGTAAATTTAATTCTCCTGTGATTTATTTTCTAGCTGCAGTTATGCTGAACCCAGCTACCATACACAAGGTTCAGAATTTGTGCAATGTTGGATCCACAAGGGGCTTAAAATCAACAAAACCGTTGCAAGTAAAATTTATTGTTGAGCCAGGAATAACTTTTGACGTATTAGTAGTTTATCAAAAATGTAGCAGATATTCATTATTAACCTGGCCTACTCCTCAAGTTCAGCCCCCAAAAGTGGAAGAGTAGCTTGTAAATAGGGAAAAAAAATAAAAATCTGCATTTTCTTTACTTTCTTTCATCTTTTTTTAAGGAAAATTTGTTTCTGCAGGTTGCAAGAGATAGCAGTGGCACTGGGACTAGGAAAGAGGCCTAGACAGACTTGTGGGCAGAGGCAAATACAGATTAATAAGAATAAATATATGTAAAAAGGGTAATTTAAAATCATCATACATACCTCTAATACTGTGTAAGGAAAATGGAGATTTGTTAAAAATTTATGCTTGTATTTTTTTTTTCCAAATATGGTGCTCAGACTTTGTCCTTTTTTTTCTGTATTTTGTTGTTCTTTTAAGGGTTTTATTAAATAAAATAATAATAGACAGTGGTTGTTTCTGAAATGGCAATTTTCATTATGTGAAAATTAAATATATTCATTTAGCCTGATGATAAAGTGTCTGTACAGCACACTGCCCACAGGGAGACCAGCTGCCACATGAATTATCTGTCTCCCTTTGCCTCTTCTGGGGAAAGCAAAGAAAAGCTGTTTTGTTACTGGTAGAGGAGTCTGGAAAGATTTTATCTCCAGTTCAATGAACACTTCTCAGTCTTGAAATGGCAATCTCAGATAGAAGTGAGCATCTTGCAAAGTTTTGGGAGGGCATATATGTTAATTTTTCCTGAAAATTATTTTCTTCAAATTGGGAATCCAGAGAAATGTGCCATTAATACAGTGAGCAATAGAAATGCAAGATAAATATTAAAAGCAAAAAAGGTATTTTGTATTTTTCTCAGAAAGTGTCCCTCTTTCCTGAGGGAGATGAGTTCCAAAGAAACAGGGTTTTATGTACTTCCAAAATCCTAAAGAAATAATCTGCTGTCCAGCCAGTGACTGTTATGTAACAGTGCCACATATAGATGGAAAATGGAAAAATATAACTATATTGGACTTATTTTAGTAAACCTTAATATTAATACATATATCTAAATATAAAGCATGTATGTATGAAACAGCATGGCATGCTAGAGGAAGAAGACAGACTTTCTCCCGTGGCTCTCCATTTGGATCTACAGTAAGCTGATTCCCTTGTGTTTGCTCAATCCTATGGTAATCCTAGAGACTTTCACTGCCTCCATGATGGAAAAGTTATTTTCTTGAAGTTAGTGATGTAATGTGATGTGGTTTGAACAGGTGTTTTTTTTTAAAACAGTCTGGGAATGCATGAGTCAGAAGATTCATAATTGTTTGACAAAAAGTTAAGAGGCCTTCAAAATGCTGCTCAGAATACCATGAAAGGCACAAAAATTGTACTATCTGACTATGGCTGAGGT
>LTAT01000001.1:104545063-104568048 GCA_003286495.1 Chlorodrepanis virens | reverse complement strand
GTATGTATGAAACAGCATGGCATGCTAGAGGAAGAAGACAGACTTTCTCCCGTGGCTCTCCATTTGGATCTACAGTAAGCTGATTCCCTTGTGTTTGCTCAATCCTATGGTAATCCTAGAGACTTTCACTGCCTCCATGATGGAAAAGTTATTTTCTTTAAGTTAGTGATGTAATGTGATGTGGTTTGAACGGGTGTTTTTTTTTTAAAACAGTCTGGGAATGCATGAGTCAGAAGATTCATAATTGTTTGACAAAAAGTTAAGAGGCCTTCAAAATGCTGCTCAGATCTGACTATGGCTGAGGTGAAAAGAATCATTATTTATATTATGTAAAAGAATGATTATTTGTATCATTATTTGTTGGAAAGCAGCTGCCTCACTGGTCAGTAAAAATATCCCAGGTAGAAATTCAGCTCCTAACTAGGGCATGTGTTGGACCTCTCCTCCAGAGGGTGTTCCATGGAAAAAGAAATTTATGTCAGAGGAAGGAGATTTAGTAAGAAAAAAAAATCTGTAGGGATGCAGTTCATTTCTCTCTCGAAAGAAAACTTGTTGAAATCCTTAGTGAATTGGAACCCTCTGGAAAATTGTATTTGGATGTTTTATAGGAGAAGGGTAGAGTCACAATTGAAATTGGGAGGAACTCCCAATGGCCCTGAAGTCCAAGTGCCTGTTCCCAGTATCTCATTAGGTCAGGTTGCTCAGGGTCAGCTTGATGGCCCAGCACTGATGATCATTCCAGTATCCTTCTTATACTGGGAGACTTAAGGACTATTTTTGTGTGGCCTCACATAGGGAAGTAGGCTCACTTCAGCTGCATTTAGAATTCTCTAGAATTCTAAAAAATGGCCCATTGTAAAAAATACCCATGCTGTTCTTACACAGGAAATAATAAAAAATGGAAGTCACGTCTCTTTTTTTTTTTTTTTTCTAAATTTGGTGAAGGGGAGCTTGGGCAGATTTTGTATTTCTTCTTTTTAATTTTGCACATTTGACTTGTTTTAATTAAATTTCTGATAAATTTCATTCTATCCATTTGTTGGTGGAACATGTTTTGTATTCTAGAACGATCACCTGCAGGCATGTGGGAGATTTTTTTTTTTTTTAAATATTCTTCCACCCCAGTGTGGATGTAAACCATGAGAGAGCATTACAGTGTGTTCTGTTTTAGATCACAGGAGCAGTAAATTACTTTTAAGCTCATGCTGGACACTAGTTTGTTTCTTAACCATAAAAAATGCTTACTCTATGTGCTTAAGAAAATACTTCCAGTGAAATCATGCTCTGTGTCTGATGATTTTTTTTTTCTTCTTTTCTCATTATTTTTACCTATTCATTAAAATCACCAGCTGGGTAGCTTCTTTAATTTACTTCTGTATCTCTTCAGAAAGCTCTTCTAACAGTAATACTTCACCTCATGCATATATAAAACCAGCTGCTGACCAGAGAGCAGCTTATGGCTGACAGAGTGTCAGCCTTATGTGCAACACCTGCCTCAGCTCTTTATGTGCTGTAAACAACAAGGTGAGAAATAAGCACACTGTGGAGCAATAGAAATGCAAAAGGAATTCTAATGCAATGTGGATAACTCAGTTTGGGGAAAAAAAAACCCACAAAGGTGCAAAATAAGTCAGTAAAACCAAAAGAAATGTTTTGTGCGTTCTCCACCTGCATTCTCTGCTGTAATGGCAAAGTTAGTTTACTGCATCTTTTAATCCTGATATATAGGTAGAAGACTAAAATTCATTTTTCTAACAACAAATGTTACAGGTATTTAGTGTAAGTCTGTTGGTCTTATTTTTTTCCAACCTGGATGTTCTTCCTGAATCAAAAATTTAGAGTTAGATGTGGCTTAAGTGTTTACTTATCTTCACCCTCTACATAGATATGGAACCTTTATATTGGTTGTCAGGAACATTCAGTAAGAGAGATTGTGCAGTGGGTTGAGATCATCTCTTTGATTGCTTTAGTTCTTTTTTAAATGGATTTTCATTCTCATGTCTTCCAGACAGTCAAAAAGAGAATCTTTTCCTGCAATTCAGGTCCATCTCTTTGTGCCCTCCAAGAGACAAAGGGCAAAGAATTGAACAACTGTTCTCACAACTATTTTTGTATCAGGAACCTTTGTGTCCAAAAAGCAAACATTTTGAGATGCACACACACACAACACACACACAAAAAGTTTTCCTTTGCCTTTTCTTGGAAATCATACATTCTGATGCAAGTGTAATTTGAAAGCTTTTCCCTGTGTAGCTATATTTCTTATATACTTTTTTCCTCATGTGTATGTGTACCTGATGTGCCACTGTGCCAGATTTCTCATTTGAATTCATTTCCAGATCAGAATCTTCATTCAGGCTTTCAGTATAATGGGGACAACACCAAAATCAGTGATTTATTGCTAGTCAGAAGGTAGCGTGACCTATCCAGCTGTTGCATATTTAAGCAGTTAAAATTAGCTCCTGTCTGGCCATTTTGGCAGGGGTATGGAAATAACAGAATAAGTTCAGACTCTTTCTGGGTCTCTGGTAGAACTTCCCATCTTGTGACAGTATTGCAGACTGATGCTTACATTTCTGTTTGTATCACTGGAGAGCCAGTAAACAGTAGAGATTATTGATTTAAGAAATGTATTTATATGCAATATAATTAGCCATTATTTCTTTCTGAAATCTCAAGTAAACGTGATTAGAGACGTATTTAAGAAAGGTTGTAAAATTTCTTAGTGCCTCTGCTCAAGTCTAAAAATTCTGTTCACAGTGAAAGTTATCTTGTTTCTAAAAATCAGGTATTTCACATTTTCTTGTTACTAGTTTATTTTTCCACTAAAACACTTTGTGTCAGTACCAGCTTAAGTGTTTCCAGGACACAAAAACCCATGAAGAAATTGGGAAGCATAGGGCTTTCAGAACTTTCACTGATTCTACTTTTTCATGTCATTTGTTTTATCTCCAGATATTTACTAATGAAAGTTCTCAAATAGTTTGTGAGGGCCTGAAAAGAATTTTTCTGTGTGGCTATCATTTCAAGGGTAAGAAATATACAACGGCAAAAAATTTTTACAAAATACACTCAATGATGCCTTTTCCTTTCACTGCTAGGGTAATTAGAACATTTTGCATGCTGCTTCATATTTTTCAAAGCATGTCTTTATATTTCTTCTATAAAACAAAGTTCTAAATCAGTCTCAGTACTTCTAGCTCCAAATCTAACAGGTTTTAGTGTATATTTCTCTAATGAGTTGCCAAAATCTCCCACCTGTTTTTCTTCTTTCATAGCACACACTTTTTATAAACTTCAGGTAAACCTCTCCACTGAAGATTTTCTTAGACCTGAAGTAACCAAGAAATTCTTTGATTACTTCAGAATCCCTGTTGATCTTCAGGCTGTGTGTTCCCTTGCCTTGTAGGGATTTGCTGTTTTGTTAGGGTGACACAGTAATGAGATAACATTTTCACTTTTAACTGCATTGTGTGTGTTCTTACAGAACGAACATGCACACATCCTGTGCAATATGAATTACTGGTGAAGTTTTGCTGTGTTTAGAAGCAGCAATACTAAAAAAAAAAAAAATTAAAAAAAAAAGCAGACTAGCATTGTCAGCATTGCATTTCTGCTTTTGGTCAACGTAAATGAATTCTTCACTGACATTTTGTATTTTTGCTTAGTTTAATCTATTAATCATTTTATTGAAAGTAATTTAAAGTGACAATTAATTCTATCATATTTGGCTAATATGTAACTCAGCTGTCATGCACCCAGAGAGATTCTTTAGGGTGTTCAGCTGTCATGTGTAATTTATAATACAGTGTTGTTGCAGGAGAGAGGCAAATTTAAAGCTAAATATATTTGGTTTTGTTTCTCTGACTGGAGAGGAAGGATCTGATAGCAGTCTTTTTAAAACTGGATTTTCATATATTTGCTTTGATAATATTGACCTCTGACTTCTATAACGACAAAAAAAGGTTCAACAACTCAACAAAAAAGGATTCTTGCAACAGCATTCTCTGAGATGGCTGTTACATGCCTGCTGTTGGGAAGAAGAGGTCAGAAACAGTAGAAGAGATCAGATTATATCAAAGTGGCAACTCACCCAATGAAATAATGATAAACACAGTCATTCATGTCATTCACTGAGAGTTGCATCTCTTTGCCAACTCTCTTAGTAGGTTTTCCCATGTGTCCCCTCCTGTACTTAGTACTCAAAATATTGATTTTAACAGTATAATTTATGATCAAAGGAAATGAATCTCAGTGGAATAAATCAAATATGTCACCCATGAAGGGTAATCATCTTTCATTTTCTCAGCTCTTGTTCCATCCTGGATTTCTTTCTTCTCATACTTGTTGCTACTTCTATATACAGTAAAATAAACATTTCAGTGCTTTAAACATATTAAAGTTATGTTGAATGAGGAGAATTGACAGCAGAACTTTTAAAACTGCTTTGGTTTTACAACGACCAACCAGTGTTATTTATAAATTTTCTTTTTTGGTTTAGTTTCTAGACAACTTTTCAGCACAAATAAACCAGACTCTTATAATAATGTATTTCAAGGTTTTTTTGGTACCTCATTCCTCTATTGTGATTTTTAGCAATTTATCCAACCTCAAGAACAATGTCTGTAGAAGTAGCATGGGTAGCAAACCCTTTCTTTGTATGTGGTAATTTATCATCTTTCTTGCTGGGGTTTTTTGACTGAAGTGCTGTGCAAAGGACAATGAGGTCATATAAAAAAAAAGTATTAAAAAAAAAAAACTTGAATCCTTTAACTCCAAATTTTCTACAATATATGAACATCAGTGTCATATGTGAAACTACATCAACCTAAAGGAACATTTTCTCCTGAGACATGTATTGTTTTGAAACATTTGGAAGAAGAGAAACTACTTTTACTTTTGGCTGACATACTCTTTGTTCTTAATTAACTATTACACCACCAGGGCAGTTTTGCCTTGCATAATTTGTACCAACTAGAAAGAGACAAATTAGTGAAAAATATAAATAATTGAATGATGAACTAAAAAACTATATTTCACCTCTCTTTCAAATCATTCTTGATAAGCAAGACTAGCTTTACTGAGGTCACACCACATGCTGTGTTCCTGGAATGAGAGGTTTAGCATCTGAGTGATGGCTGCCCTGACCCTTCATACACTGCTCTAAAACATCTTTGTGTCTTAATCAAGAAAACAAACAAAAAGCCCAAACCCACCCAAAACAAACAAACAAAAAAAGACAGAACTGGGAAGAAATAATGGTAATTCCCCAGTTTTAGTGAAATAAAATATAGGATATGTTTAGCAATATTTGCATTGATTTTCTTTTATTTCTGTGACAACTTCTGTGTCACGTTAGTCAGATTTTTAAATGCTGTATTTGCATTATTAGTCAGGAAGAAAACACTGACTTCATAAATCATTAATTGAATATGGCAGGGGTTTTTTTCAGTTGCTTATTCCAAACATGAAGGGAAAAAATACAGGGTATTTTTGACAGCATTTTAATATTGAGTTGATATTCATGTTACATTTTATGAAGGCAATTAAATGCCTTCCCACTGAAAGTATAGATATCTGTGGGATTTCCAGGATAGATTGTGATGGATTTTTTTTACTGGTATTCAATGTTAAACTGAGATTTCAGTTTGCATCTTTTTTTATGTCGTTATTTTTTTTTACTTTTTGTCCATTTAAAACCTATTTGTAATTCATAATCTGTGTTCTCTCAGAAGTGTCTCATGTCTACTGTGTTTTTAAGTATGTTTAGCTTGGGTGAGCTTCACTTAAAACTCCTACATTCTTGCAGATAAAAATCAGCAAAGCAGAAATTGTAGCAGCTTCTGATTTGGTACCACTAACTGCAGAATGAGGAAACCTTTCCATTCTCTTAATTTATGTCTCAAAAAAATGTTTACATATTTCATATACAGAGGAATAATTACAGCAGGTTTCAACTCTTCACACATGTTAATTAGGACAATTATTTTGCTGTAGTGTGATTACTCAGACCTTCATGTTCTGTTAAATGAAAAGCAAAGATGTGATATTTTCGTGAAGTTAAAATATTTGTGGTGATTTCCAATAATATTTTTGATCAGGACTTAATTACACGATCAGATTGTTTTGACATGAGGCATCTTGCTAGATACTTGAAAGATTTAACATGGATGTGAGCAAGCAGTTTTCTAGAGATGCTTAGAACTGGGTGACTTACTCTGTTAAAAAGTGTGTTGAAAAATTAATTTGGAAAGGAGGAGAAGATGTGTTTGAGGAGGAGATCCTTAGCTTGCTTTCAATATCGCAGCATCATGTTCTGCCACACTATAGAACAGATAAACAAGAACAGAATGAGATCTTATTGGAAAATAACTGCTTCACCAGGAGTAAAAGCATTTAGAATTTTCTCTCTAATTTCCTGCTACATTGAACTTGTGATTTCTGAGTAGAATTGCCACACATGGACCAAAAACCCACGACCCAGTAAAAGGTGTAAAGATTGTTAATTTACCTCTGTTCAAATCTTGCTCATAACTTCACCATTACCAATCTGATTGCTATTGGGCAAAATAATTTTTTGTGCCTTCCTAATATTTTTCAACTCCATGCTCTGGTTTTTCCTCCAAGTTCCTGAAGGGAAATGTTAGAGATTATGTTTAGACTTTGTAGGAATTTTTGCATGCCTCTGGCTGTATATTACCAATATATCTCCTAAACTAGAAAGCTTCCATTTGATTAGTTCAGGCTGTTAACGGGAAATTGGGTTTTAACTAACTTAGGATTTGAAAAAGATTCATGGGGAAACAAGGATTTCAATTTTAAAAATTGAAAAAGTCACTTCACCTCAAAGGATGTGCAAGTTTTTAATGGAGAGTAACGTGAGAAAGTACCTGAGGCACTGAAGAATTTGAATTTTTTTTTAAATCCAGGTGAACTTTCAAAACCACTAGAAATATTCATCCAACAAATGTGCAGTAACATTAAAAACAGTTCCACCATGATTTTTATGATCACAGTTGCATAAAAACTAAATTTTTAGCAAACTTCTAGTCGCTACAGTTTGGTTGCTGGTAAGTAGAGTATTCATTTGAAGGTAAGGGAATGATAGGAAGCTTCATTACTTCTAAATTTCCTATGAAATCTGATGTATAATTCATGATAAAGGGTCTGAAGTTCGTATCTTGCCTTAGCATAATTTCTTCGTTCTTCACAAGTAAGCTTGTCAACATCCTGATTCCTCACTTCATTTAGGTTATGATTTTTGTATTAAATTATAGACACAAATCATCCCAGTGACTTGTTATGTGAACTGGCAGAGGCAATTATTGGAGCAATGGCTAGAACAAAGACTTGAGAGAACTGTTTTTCTCAACAAATAAATTGAATTGGCTGGGAAAATTTTTTTTTCCCCAGGAAATACAACCCGTGCTTTTCTGTTGCATTCTGGCTTTCTACAAAAAAAAAAAAAAAAAAGCATAAGCCTCATCTTTTACTGGTTTTCTGGTTTGACACCAGATTTTCTTGTTTAGTATTTTTTAAAGTTTCTTCATAGAATACCTCCTTGTTTTTCAAACACGTTCATTTTTTGTAAAGAAGGACTAAAGTTGCAGAGACCAAATAGATGGATTGAGTTAAACCACTGGTGTTTGGCACTTGATCACTTAATACTCCAACTGAATTGTAGAATTGTTTTCCTCTTTGATGGACAAGAGTGGTTGTGTTCTAATTTCAGACAGATGCAATCTTTAGTTTTATTTCCTTGATGTTGGAAAAGTAGCTGGGTTAATAGATATCATCTCAACTGTATGTTTCAAGTGCTTTGAAAAGTTAATTTCTTCCTCAAGTTTTACTTCAGTAAGCATTAAGTGTTTCAGTTATACTTTAGGTGTACATCTAATTTATACTATAACTTAAATTTGAGAAGACACATTTTTTCATTAGTTGGCTTAGACCTGGGAGTTAAGGTGTATGCAGAATGTTTCATCAATAGAATCGCAGCAGAGGAGTTTATGGGAATAATATTTCTTGAAGAGCACTGCTGGCAAAACTAAGCAGTGCTTTCTCATGTGGATTCCATAGAAATGCCTTAATAATTTTCTGACTGTGCTTTTGAAATAACTGCCAAAATCACAAATAGCCAAGTTTAGACTGTGCCTGTGATAACAGCAAAATTAAAGATTAGGTATTAATTCCAAAGTCCTTTAATCTTGTGTTTTTAAGGATGTTTTGGAAAACTTCTGCTATTTCTGTTCTGAACTTTAGATAGGAAACATGCACTTGATTAAAAATAAGTGTCATTTTCAATACTCTGTAATGGACAGCACCTCTAATATTCTATCAGAGGGAAAATGTTTAATCCCTTTCATTTGCGCTTGAAACTAGCTTGTGTTTTTGTTGTAGAATATAATATAGTGTATGTCAAATGTCACAAAGTCTGCATTTCCATGTTTTGTGAGGTTTCAGAGTTACCTTTATTAATTTCTTGTCCCAAATTCAACTTCAGGAAAACTAAGAATACATTTTATGCATAATTATTTTACTAAGGAAATTTAAAGAACATTAAGGCAGAATGTGCTTGCTGTGATTTCATGGAAGCTGGTAAAGAGAACTGAGATTTCCTCATCTTTTAGATTTTGATTTTTATTAAGATATAACAAATGCTGAAGCTACAATTAAGTTTTTTTTTTCCATAATTATTATACTGATGATGAATTTATAAAACTTTTGACAGTAATAATGGTTATGAGTAATCAGTCATTTTTGTAATGAGAGACTCCAGAGCAAAGGTGCTACTCAAAACTGGAAATCCACGACACCAAAGATTTGGTGGCACTGTTAGTGTCTTTAGTATCTACCTTCCTCTGTCAAAACCTTTCCACTTCTAATGTTCCAGCATTCAACTGAAAATCAGAATGGATAGATGAGAGGAAAAAACCAAAGAATTAATAGCAATTCAATTAAATCAGCAACATTTAGGAAATTTTTATAGATACAAATAAGGTTATAGACAGAAGAGACACTTTTTACATCCCAGGTGTTTTTTGTTTGCTAGTTGCAGCTGGCTAGATAATTTATTTCAGGAGGGTTCTGAAAAAAAATCATTCAAGTTTGTAACAAAGCCGAACAATTGAATTTCTTCATCAAATGATTTATAAATGAAGTATTTAAAATTTCTTTGCAAATAATCATAGTAATTTTTTTGAGTTTAATTACATCTTTCAACAGTCTGTAATACAAAACCAAGATGTTTAAAAATGAGAAGTAATGATAAAAGAAAAAAGGTAAGTATTTTGTAGGAAAAGCTCCAAGTAAAAATTTTTTGGCAGGCTCTGCGTATGTTTTTTAATTTGAAATGTGTTTTCTCTAAAATCAACCCATTTCTTTGACTAATTTAAGCTGCACTTTATTTAAGATTGCCCCTCAGTTGTTTCTGACTCTTTTTTATGTCCCAGTATCTTCAGCAGGGTACTTAGACCACGCTTTTTTTAGTAAATCAGGTGTAAATGACTGTTGGCTGCCCCCTTTCCCTGTCCAAGGGAGCTGAAGCAGTGCCACCTCCTACCTCTTTGTCCTTTCCCACTGCTGTGGTTCTGTCCTGCCATGGTGCAGACCTGCAGGTCTGGAAGGGTGGAGCTGGAAAGGAAGGAGGCAAGCTGTGCTTTAGGATTTCACTTCACTGAGCACGTCCTGTTCCCTTCTCTGCAATGCCTCCCAAATGCTTTTAAGCCATGCTCAGAGCTGCTGTTTATTCCCTGCTGCTGCTCCCCTGCTCGTGCTCTTCCCATGTGTTGTGTTGGAATTGAAGGGAGTCTCCACTGCACAAGGAACTGCATATAATGCAGGGCTGGGGGGAGATGGGGATCTGCAGTGATAATCCTTGAAGACAAAGGATGGCTTGAAAAATGTCAATCTGGTGGCTGCATCAAATGTAAGCCAGAGGAAACATCAACAAGGAAACAGGGACTATATTTTGGCCTTAAGCTGCAGCAGGGAAAGTTCAGGTTAGACATCAGGAAAGAATTCTTCACTGGGAGAGTGATTGGGCACTGGAATCCTCTGCCCAGGGAGGTGGTGGAGTCACTGTGCTTGGATGTGTTTAAAAACAGACTGGATGTGGCACTCAGTGCCAAGGTTTAGTTGATCAGGAGATGTTAGGTCATAGGGTGGACTTGATGATCTCAAAGGTCTTTTCCAACCCAGTTGGTTCTGTGATTCTTTTGTAGGGAAGGGATTTTGCAGAGATATGCCTAATCTGAGTTTTGTCTATCAAAGCACGCTTGGGCTTTACTCTGGTCAGAAACTGCTGGTGTGGTAGCTGTAATGCTATATTTTTCAGGGCATTAGCTTTCCATCTCTCTCTTAGTGTAACTCATGTAGGAAGGATCTGCAGAAGCCAGACAGTGAGGAGCAGCAGATAGTTAGTGGGTCTAGAAGGCTGCCCTCAAGTCAGATAAGGAAAAATACAGGTAAATACTGCATACTAAGAACTTAACAAAAATAAAATAGAGAATAACTTCAGTCTCTTTCCTCTTTCTCTGTTACTTCAGAAAAAAATGAAACTGCGTAGTGGGAATGTCTTGATTCTAGTTCAGCTTATCTTACATAATGTAATTTCTTTTTTTTTTTTTTCTCATGGGTGAAGTCCTACTTCTACAAGTTTACCCTGAAAATTCTGGTTGTTAAGATTCTGCATTGCTTTGTTCATCCTTTTCCTATTTTTTTCCCCTAGGATTTTTTAATTGCATTGTGTTTGTTTAATGTAACATTACATACTCCTTGAACTTTAATGTTAGTAGCACCAGAACTTCTATCTATCAGTGTTTCGTTCCCTCTCAGGCCACATACAATTCTATGGAATTTTCATTCAAAGTGCTGCCACAATAATGAAAATTAGGATTGTTGTTAAAAGCACTGAAATATGAAAGAAATAATTATGAGGATGTAATGCACAATATCAGTTCTTTACACTAAAGTCCTGATTTTCAAATGTGAGTGAAAGATTGACTTTACATTTCCAGAGATGATTAGCTGCCAGCTCTAATCAAATTGAGAAGTAATTAGCAAATCAAAACTTGATTAGCTCTTTGCTTGATTTACTAAAATTACAGTTTATGCAGTTTTAATGATGGGGGAGGGGAAATGTCTCTCCTCTGCATGCATCCCACTGCTCTGTACCAGGGGAGCAGGAGAGGGGGATCTTTCCTTGTGCTGCTCAGCTGTCAGTTCCCCAGCACCCCTACCTGAGTGAAAGTGATGCTGGAGAAGCAAAGACTTCATCCCTTTCCATCTGTGGAGTAAAAGTGTTGTGTGAGCAGCTGTGGAAAGTTGCTTGGGATGCAGGTGACCCAGATAATCTGAATTTGCATTGCCAGTGCTCTTCTTCCTTCATGAAGTGCTTCAGTGTTCTTACACAGTCATTAAAATGTGAAACCTGTGCATGTGATTCTGCAGTGGAATAAGTTATCTAATTGATGCATGTGCTGTAACAATACAGGCAAGGTTGAAAGTGACAACAACTCATCTTGACAGCGTGAAAATTCAGTTTTAATCTCTGTTGCCTACTAGCTGTGGGATATTTTCCTTTGCTTAATTTCTGTTTTTCCTCTCTGTGGGGCAGGTACCATACTTATTTTTACCTTGTTGGACTTCGAGTTTTTGATGGAAAAATAAATAATCAAAATGAAATCAAAAATGCTCTAATAGGCGCTGTTCTAGCTACATAAATCAAATACAAAAGATTATATTTTTATCTTCATGAGACCAAAACTATGTCTGTTTATTCAAATATGCAGTTTATTAGAGTCTTCCTTGTCTGTTTTCTCCTTGAGATTACATGGCTGTAATGCTCTCTGCATTTACATTGGGACCAAGACACGTTTTAATGCATCTTTTATACTTGAGTCTTATTTGTTACTGAAGTAACTGCAGTGGAGAGCTTCTCAGAATTAATTTAATGGCAGAATTAGCAGGCAAGCTGTAATCCCATTGAAGTACCTAAAATCTGCACTTTTTGGAGGTCGCTTTATTGAAAAGCATGAGGTTTAAAACAAATTCAGAATAGAGTGTAAGATGCTATGTTTTTTTTCCCCTGGAACTGCTGTGCCAATATCTTAAAAAGTACAATTTAATTAAACAGAAGACTAGAGAGATAAGCCTAGTGATATTACAGTATAGAGTGTTGCAGAACTGCTGATAGAGAGCCCAGTTCTGCTCTTAAATGCTAGGTATGAAACACTGATTAAAGCAAATGGAATCTTTGTTGTGTTTGTGCATCTGAAAGCCAAATGGTTTTCTCACATAGTCTGCATTTCAGAGTACATTCCAGCAAAGTTGAAGAAAAAAAAAAAGGATGCTCTTTTCAATGGATTTGGTTTTTTTTGTTTTTAGGGCACTTTATTTTCAGACATGGGTTGTTTATATAGCAATTTAATACATTGAGTATTTTTGCCTCAGGCCTCAAGGTTGTGGCATGGCAGCTGATCTATTTCTCTTTTGGATTAAGTATTTAATCCATAAAATTTTCCTTACTCTAGGGGACTTCAGTAGCTTTAAACATTACTCTTGGGCTTTCCAACTTGTAGAGACTATTAAACAAATTGTTGTGTGTTTTTTATCAAAAGCTTCATTTACTTTTCCTTGAGCTCTCAGGAACTGCACTGCACTTACTTTCCCTGACTCCTTTCCTCCTGTAGACTCAACCTGCTGTTAGGTACATGTTGTCTTTTCCTGCATCTGCTGATAAGGAAACCTTTTTCCCCTTGGGCTGAAGAGTGGCCCCACCATCAGCTCGCAGGGATTGTCACAAGATGTCACCTCCAGTGCAGCCCTGGCACACAGTGAAGCACGATTTCTTTACCTTCAGCTGGAATGTGCTGTTGGAGGAGGCAGATCTCAAGAGGAGCAGGAGTGGCAGGAATCCTTGACAAGCAAAGCTGATGTTTGATAGCTCTATGAATGGGATTTATGTGATGTGTGCTGAGATAGGGGAGGGATTAAGCTGATCTCTCTGATGTCCCATCCAATGCTCAATTCAGGTGCCTGATAGCTGGAACTTCAAGCTGAGAGAATTTGTACACTTAGAAGGAGGACATTCCACTTAATAATTTTCAGATTAAGTTCTTAGAGGAATAAGCAGAAAAAAACCCAAACCAAACCAAACCAAACCACACTTTTTTTATGTAAAGGCAGTGGATCTGTTGCAACTGTGTTGCTGTCAAGGCTGATTTTAGTTACAGAAAACTGAGTTTTCATTTTAAGGCATAAGCAGTTTATTTTATTGCTTGGAAGTGTTGTGATGGGAGGCAGCAACATTGAATAAAAATATGTATTTGTCAAAGAATAGAAGTTATTGTTTTGACAATGAGAATGAGGAGTATGTAACTGAAACTAATTTCCAAAACTGTTTGCTGTTGTTTTCTTTCAGTTAAGAGTTTTCTTTGCTTACATTTCCAACTGCTTTTGCTCTGAATTACATTGTTTGCAGTCGTTGTTTTACTGATCGATTTTTTTTTTTTAATAAAAAGAATAGTTTAGGTAATTTCACCTTTTTTTAAAAAAAAAGGATTGTTAGAAAAGCTTTGGAATTAATCTCAACTTTTCTTCCAGGTAGTAGGTTTATAGGCTGAGTTGAAGTCTGAAAGGCATTAAGAGATCTAAGAAACCTTTTTGTCTCATGGGTCAGGATGTTTGTATCACAGAAAGCTGCAATCTCTCAGGCTGATTTTTAGCATTGTTTTCATATAAAGGTGTCTTTTTTGAGCGGAATGACTGTGTTTTCCATTAAATTTGTAGTGGGACAAGTGCCTTTTTCCAGAGCAGCCCATATGGTTTTGTGCTTTGTGTTTGTGGCTAAACCAGTGTTGGTAAAACAGCGATGTTTTGGTGTTGTTTAGTGCAAAACCTCGGTTTTATCCAGCCCCACAGAGACTGGAAGGGTGGGAATGGGCAAGAGGTTGGGAGGAGACACAGGACAGCAGGGCCTGGCTCACCAAAGGGGTGTCCCATCCCATCATGTGGTGTGCTCAGACATAAAATCTCAGAGAAGGAGGAAGAAGGGACATTCAGGGTTAAAGTGTTTATTTTCCTAACAGCCACTGATGTGCTCTGAGTCTCTGCTTGCCTGGGAGGTGGTGAACATCTGCCTCCCTATGGGAAGCAGGTGATTTTGCTGTACTTGCACGCACAGCTTTTGCTTTTCCCTATTAACCTGCCATTGTGTGATTCCATGAGTCTTCTTGCCTTCCTTCTGTTTTCTCCCTACCCCACAAAAGAGTGGGGAGAGCAGGAGTCAGGGTGGGTATTTGGCTGCTGGTCAGGGTCAGGATCCTGTATAAATGATGGAGGTGAAAGAAGTTGGTCTCCTTGGCTGGCTTAAAGGAGGTGCTCACAGCCCTCAAGGGGAAATCCCTGGGAAGCTCCAGGTCCTTTTCTCAGTCTCCAACTTTTTTTTTTTTTCCCTAGTACGTTATCAATATGTACTTCAGAGTGTAATCTTGAGTTCTCCATCAGAAAATCATCCATAGTCAGCACTGGCTGTAGCTGCAGCCATGAAATTGCAGTGGCAGAAAAGGTCTGATCTGTTCTGATCTGCTGTGGCCCTAAGGCAGCCACTGCTGCAGCAGTGCTGTGGCAATTCCCTGGTACCTTCTCCCTGTTCTGTGGTTTCAGTGGGAATTCTCTGTGTGAAATAAGATGATTCTTTGCTAAACAATCCAGGGTTAGGGAAGTCCCAAATTTCCATTTATAAGTATTGCATTAAAAGACTGACTGTAATGGCATCCCAAGTTTCAAATATGAGCAGCAGTTAAGTAGGTAGATAAAAGTCTGAGAGGTTTCAACCCTACAAACGTTGTGCCTCAACAGATGTGATGTTGCTTCATGTTGTGTGTTGCCATAATTAAGAAGCATTCAGAGGCTGTTTCTCTTTCAGAGATTTCAGACATGTTCTTGTGATTCAAATTTTAGTGAGGATCATAACCTGTACTCCAATAGCACAATTAAGGTAATTGACAAAGGCAAAACTAGTTTGCAAAGTTAATTAGATTTTTCCATCTCCTCACTTTCAATTAAGCTTGTTGGTCTGATGCATTTCTTCCTGTTTAATTGCCTTTTTTTTTTTTTTTTTTACACAGTATACAGGTTGTAGTAGTCAGGTAAATAGTGGTTATTGAAATAATCATGGAGCTGAACTATTTTTCCAAAGTTGCTGTTGTCCTCCTCTGTTTGAGCCAGCAGTTTCATAATTAATATTTACTTGATTTATGTAGCAGTTTTGATTTGTGTTTTGAAGTACATTAGGTTTTTTTGTTGTGTGGGGCTTTTGTTTTATTTTTTTTTTTCCAGAAAACAAGAACCCTACTGCATTGCAGAAACAGATATAGCACATTAAAACAACAATTATTACAGCAGATGAAAAAATAAGAGACTACAAATCCTTTAAACTGTTCATGATTTAGGTTAGAAATTATAGCAGACCTGAATGTTAAACCTGACAGTGTCAGAAAAATATTTATAGCTTGGGTAACACAGCAGTATTAAAAGTTGGATTGCTGCCCTGCAAATCATACAGTTCTGTCAAACACTTTTCATGGGCAACTATGTTAGGATTCAGCTGAATAATTCACTCCTTTCAGAATATGTAGCGGTTTACAACAGCATTGATAAAATTATTCTTTTGATTGTCATGTAGGTGAAAGGAGAACAAATACAGCTAAAGATTAGATGCAGATCACAGCTAGTGTTCATAAAGCATGTATAAATACATATTTTAAAACCAAAATGTTTGTTCAACCTGTGTATGAAAGCATCTGTCCAGTCCCTGCAATCATGAGATACCAGAATCCCTTGGTTCAGTTAAGTACCTCGCAGAGAGAGAAAAGTAAAAACTCTTGGTTCTCTTGAATATGATGTCATTTGTGCATTTTAGTGAAAATCTGTGGTTTGACAAGTTTGAGAACAGAAACAACAACTCATATGGCAATATTCTCCACTGTGCTCTTCCCTCCTGTATCTTACACCTCACAAGCCTGCACTGAGCTTCCCTGCATGCTGTCATCCCTTCATCTGCTCCACCTGGCAGGGATATTTACCCTTCTGTAGCTGGCCTCCACACGCACATCCCCATCCCAGGGGTCACCCAGCAGTGGTGCTGTGGCTGTAGCTGTCCTGGCTGTGCCACAGGCCAGCTCTGAGGCTGTTGTTGCAAAATGCAGTCCTGTCATGTCAGCTTTACTGTACAAGAGTCTGTGGGTTGTGAGCCTTGTCATCCCACGGGACATGAGGTGCCTCTCTGCTGGCAGTCTGGAGTTCTCACAAGGCTTGTGAACTGCAGCTTGTCATACCATTGGGTGGCTTAAGATCCTAATGGAAAGCACAGCTGTATGTTCATGGTTTATCACTATTTTATTTTATTTTTTTTTTAAATTAACATGGCTTTCTGTTGTTTCATTTGTAAACCCTCCAGTCCAGCTCCCTAAAAGCTTAAAGATTACTATCATAAATATTGGTCCAGTAGTCAGCACAGGTGGAATTTTACAGTATTGTGGGTAAAAGTCCCTTGATGTTTGAGTAATATGCCCATTCCATTGTCTTAATCTGAACAGCTTCTGAGCCTAATCTTACCTGAGAGAAAATTATTTGCTTCTTTGAGACCAGTCCTCTCCTCAAGGTGATGTAAGAACATGACAGAGCAGATGATTTTGGCACGGTACATACATCTTTAAAATAATTGAGAGTTGGCTAGGAAGCTAGATTTGTATTTCAGCTGTTCAGTAAAATCTAAGGGTCTAGATTGCTTCCTTAGTCAGTAGGAGGGACTGCATAAGACCAGAAGAAGGCTGATGGTTCTTATTTCTATTTTTTAGATCTATGTTTCCCTAGATAAGATGGATGAAAACAGAAAACTTGATATTTTCTGTTTCTCTGATGTATGCAGGGATCTTTCTCAGTCACAATGTTAACATTAATGGTGATCCATTAGGCAATTGTCTTGCCTAGTTATATGTTTCAAATATGTCTTGACATGTCAAAAATATTTCGTTTTCATCTTACATTTATTCAACTTTTTGAAGGACTGTGATCTTCCCATCAGGAGGATGTGCTGGTCAAATTAAAAGGGCCAAGGACAGTGGTTTTGAAAAACAGTTGGGAAGCGTACAGTCTGCAAGGCTTTTGGTTTATAAGGTTTTTTGTTTCCAACAAACATGTTTGACTTTCCATGCCAGATAGCTAATAGAGAGTCCTCAGGGAATTAAACGTACAGATAGGAGGAGCTGGGAAACCTTTGAATTTTTTTCAGACTTTCGAATTCCTTTTGGGTAGGAATGATAGCTCAGAAGTGAATTGATCTGTGGCATGCAGGAGGGAAGGTGTTTCTTAAATTAAATGTTTTTTGGAGTAGGAACCTAATCTGTTTTATTTTGGGGTATGTGAAGGTGACAGGGCACATCTCCATAGCACAAGTTAGTGAGCATTCTTTTCTACAAATGTTATCAGCTGTAATTATGCTAGCTATTTTTTTCAAGCTGAGTTTGTCATGCCATATATCTGTGCTGCTCAGATGGCTGGTTTTGTCTTCTTTATAGCATTGATTAGATGATAAGTTGAAACTCTATAAAAATCAGCAAGATGAAAACCATATTTCTCAAGCTAAACATGTAAATGCAGGGATTCTGAATGCTCAAACTGTAATGCAGGTAATGCACTGGTAGAACAGGCTCTTTCTTTTGAGGGCACAATAAATGGACTGCGCTTCTGGGTCCTGCAGAAGAGACCATTCAAAAGATTCCAAACAGAATATTTTCTTCCTGTTTTTGAGATATCAATCTGTTTACCTCACTTAAAAAGGCTTATCAGTGTGTGATCCATTGACTACTTTTCCTCAGAGTTTACCTGGCAGACACTGCTGCTATTTTATGGGTTGAGGAAGGGAACATCAGCTTCTAGACATTCCTCTGGTGGTTTAGTTTATTAGGGAAATGATGCATTTAACACCCCTACAAACAAATAGGCTGTGTCATGGGATATTAACTTTCTCTTGCCTGAATTAATGAAATCTGTTTGAGGATTTTTTTTTTTTTTACCCAACCTCAAGTGCCTTAAACAGAAGGTTATTTTCTGGCAGAAGAAAATGCAGTTCACAGATGCAATAAACTGCAAGGTCTAGTGACTGAACCACAAAATATTAAAGCTAAAATGATGTTGAATGTTAATTCAGAATTCTCCTCTATGGAGTAATTCCATGGCAATCTGGCAGCCATGTCAATATTTTGTTTCTCTGTGCAGCAGTTTTAGAAGAACCTGACTTCAAAAAAGAAAGCCTGGAGGGAAGGGGAAATAAGGCAGAAGGGGATAAATCTGCCAATTTTTAGGAAGACAAATGCAAATATCCAGAAAACAATGTGTAAATTTTGGGTTTAACATTACCTTCTGTGCCATCCACTGCCCAGGAACCAGTGTAGGAGAGAGCTGGTTTCTTGTACTTCTCATTGATATTCCTGAGTGATACTCATGCTTGTAGGTCAAGTAAAAGGTCACTCAGCCAAAGCAGAAGAGAAGATGCCTGCCAGCCTCAGGTTAGTACTGCCTCTGGAGGTTTATATGTCAGCCACTTGGATTTCACTGTATACCTTTTTTAAATACCAGAGCTGCTATGTAGTCATTCAGGAATTAATGAAAATTGTGTAAACGCTTGTAAATACTCTGGCTATGTCATATTTTTGATGTATGTGACTGAGAAGGTGTCTGATGTTTGAACTGCAGGAATTCTGTATATCTTTGTCTCTTTCTCGAGAGCTAAACCAGAGATAGTTATTTAAATATCAGTCTGCAACTTGTTAACCAAATGTCTCTGGAAAAAAACAAAACGGATTTCTGAACTGAGTATAAAATATGAGATATCAGCAAAGCCACAGCTTTGACTTTTTGTTTTGTTGCTGCCATATTGTGTTCTTAACACTGCTGGGAAATAGATGGAGCAGTCAGCTGCCAGCAGAATTCTCCAAAGGATCACTGGTGTTTGCTTCCTCAGCTGCTGCCAGTGTGGTCTTTTCCAGTTTGTCTCTATAGGAAAAGGTTCAGAAAGGGTGTGAGAAGAAGAGCTGGTGTGACCTGTTTGGGTTCTATTCTGTTGAAAATCAAGCCTCTTTTATATTTAAAAGCTTTTGCATTAAAACCAGAGAAAACATGCAAAAAACATGGCAAAAAAACCACCAGGCTTTTAATAAGCATTTGAGAAATTTAAGAATAGCCTTCACTGTTGTAAAAATACAATTAATTTTTAACTAACCTTTTCATGAGCATCACTATTCATAAGTACTTTTATCAAACTTGGAAATAAATTTCAAAGTCTCTGTTAATGGCATGTTCATGAGTAAATTCAAACTGATTTTTCATTAGTAACTTTAAGGGCTCTAAGTACTGAGGGAATGGAGAAAAAAAGCATTAAAGGGAACAACAAAATAATGGAAATAGAGGAAAGCTAAAGGCTGTCTGTGTTCTAATGTTCCATTGCAAAGTTTAGGTTTTGCTGCTTCCACTACAGAATGAAAACATTAGTATCAGTGGAGAGATTTCCCTCCAGTATTCCTGTAATGATATTTGCTGTCCTTGGGAGGTACAGACTTATATGGGAAATAGGAAAAAGAATTATAGCTGTGATGATAGAACTGCTTAAGGTGATGAGAAAGACTGTCTTTGCCCGTGCTTCTTTTCTAGTGCTTTAAGTCCTTTATTGTATTTCAGTCTCTGTGTTAGTTTACAATCAGGAATTTTTTCCCTCATTCTGGGTTCAACACAGAAAAAAAAAAAAAATAGAAAATCCATTTTTTTTGACAATTATTGATGCCATATTAAAAAAGAGGAGGAGGAAGCATAATAAAGTAGCACACAACTTTGAGCCACCTACAGAGGCCCCACCTCTCAGCTTTCAAAAATCCACCTTCAATTTCATTTGTGAAAAAAGGTTTTAAGTATCTTTTTTTTGTTTTGTTCTCTTGATTAAAAAATCTTTAACCTTGCCTTTTCTGATTTACAGAATTTGAGAAACAATTAAATTATTGTCCTTGTGAATGAATTTCAGGATACCATTTCAGTATAGATGTACATTATATGTTTTATAAACTTATTTTTGTTGTCTCAGCTCAGATTATACTAATTGCAGTTAAAAATAGGATTCATTTATGGTTCAATAAGAAAGAAGATTGTACAGAAGATGGACTTCCATCAGGTTTTCACTTACTTGGATTCATTTCAGTTTTCTTTTACTCTTTTCATAGCAATGCTTGTTTTCTGTAGTTTGTGTTAGTTCAGTGCTAGTTTTTCTACCATATTCCTTAAACAACATTTATTTTGAATTTTTGTTCATCCTGACTCTTATTCCCATCAATACCAAGAGCCTAACACTATATTTTGACCTCTTCCATTTAGTATGGTATTCTTACCATACTAAATAGAAGAGTATTTCCTCAATAATTGATAAGATAAAAAAATATAATGTTCTGCAACTACCTCATTTTACCTCATTTGGGTCCCTTATAAAGATGCTGTGCAGCCATCTTCCTAAGCAGAGAGCACATTCCTTGCCTAAGGCCAAAACAATTATCTGCCATCATAAAGAAGTTAAACCAGTGTGGACGAGGGGGAGAAAAGGCTTGAAGTGCTACTTATAAATTCTAGCAGCAAATCTGCAGGAAAGTGAAAAGAATCCATAAGGGTACCTCTTGAAAGCAAAGCCATGTCCCATTTGGCACAAAAAGCTCTGGGCTGCAGAGTTAGGACAAGCTGAAAGGGTAAGAGTGCTGCAAGGTCTTTGCATGTTTGCTGTTTTAAATGACTTGAGAAATAGTTTGGCGGAAGATAGACATGGTTTTAGATCTCTCTGTCTAGTTAGACCCAGAAAAGGGTAGCACTGCCAATGAGAAACTGTGTCTTCATGTATTATGGGGCAGTATTTTGGCTTATGAATCAATTTGTCCTTTGCTGGTTTAATTTTTGTTTCTTTTTGTTTATTTTTTGTTTCTTTTTCAGTCAGAGCATTTGAAATAATGCCTTTGTCACTGCTATTAGGCATAGGCTTCTATCTTAACGAGCAGTATTTTGTGAAAGAGCACAGTTACCAAAAATACAGTGTTGCTTTCATCCATATGACTGCAGAAACTGAGGTCTTAAGAGACATTTGTGTTCTTGCACAATTTGTCTGCTTTCCTTTAAGCCATGTATAAGCATGCTAATCAACTTTTTTTTTTCGTGAAGGATATTTCTCAAGGGTCTATTAATTTTGGTGTCACATAGCTGATCTCATGGATAAACTGCTTGTTTATGGATGCTGAATGTCTAAATAATCCAGAGACCAGAATATAAAATACATGATGAAAAACTTTTTTTTTTTTTTCTTCCTTGGGATAGAAAGTTCTCGTATAAGCATAAATATTAACTGTTGACTACACTGTCAGCTAGACATAGCTTTTAAGCGAAAATATTTAAGAATTATTTTGCTACAGAACAACACTGATTTTATAAAATTCTTCCCTTTTTCCCCTTCCTGTCCTCCCTTGCCTCTTTCTGATGTATATGTGCCTAATATTTTGATATTGCTTTTATTTTTAAAGAAGAGGTTGTAAAAGAAAAGTCATGCTCTAGTTGTTTCTCAGACTGGCTGTATTTTTATAGATTAAGAAAGGTCTTGTCACATTCAGGTTTTTAGTTAATTTACATTACTATTCTCCATTCATTCACTGTGTAAGTGATAAGACTGTGCTGTACTACTTATCTGTAAACACAAAAAGGTAATAGATAGTCTGTGTCATGCAATAATAGAAAAGCTAGCTAAAAAGGAAAAAAAAAAAGATCAAACAGAGAAATAGACTCAGTAAGATGGTGTTATAGTTGTTTGGCACAGTGGGCTGTAGGTTGAGAGTTGTAAGAGCCTTTGTTGTGATCCTGGCACCCTTTAGGTTTGGAGAACTGCCCTTTCTGTTAAAATGGGCTTTGGAGGCTTCCAGCTTTGATTGAGAAGTAGAAATTGGTATCAATGTTGAGGTGGAGAAGGGGATAGGACAAGAAGGATGAGAAAATGAAGAAAGCTTGCATTTAAGCAATAAAGAAAATTATGTAAATGCCTTTTCCAATGTGTTAATGCACAGGTGAGATTCCTTGGGGCTCTACTTAGTTGTAGTGGGGTTTAGAATGCAAGAGTGTACTGCTTCCCTGAGGTGATCCAGAGGATTCACACTGGAGCAGCCACTGCTCATGGGATACTGCAATATTTATCTGCACTGATAAATCTTTCCTCTGGTGGTAGCCACCTCTGGAACAGATTTGAACCAAGCAAAACTGCACTGGTGTAGGCAAAACCAAGGAATGCAGCCATGGAGAAGATGGGATGATCGTTCTTTCTTTTCTTTTTTAATTTTTTTTTTCCTTTTTCCTTTTTTCTCTCCAAAAAGATTAGAAGGCCTATATTTCAGAGACAGTATGCAAGAAGCATCTGTGGACCAAAATGACAAAGGACTTATCAGAGGGTATAATAAGGATAGTGATTTAAGTCAAATTTAGAAGGCTGAGATGCAGGTGGTTAATACTATAGAAAGTATTCATGAGAGAGATTTTAAAAGGGGGGGTGGGAGGGAGGGATGGTTCAGAATTAAAAGCTTCAGTTGAGATGTAATATATCTGAAATACACGCTAGACATCCGTATCAAAAGGCCAGGGGAAGAGGCTAATGAGATTTTAGTTTGGATGTGGTAGAACAGAGAGGGAATGAAGAGGTAGATTGGTGAGACAGGTAGTTAAAGCTCTTACATTCACTCATGTTATATGAGTTTCTGGGTGGGATTATGCACAGGAGACCTCTGTTAAGTACAGTGGGCTTGGAGAAACTTCCAGATAGCTGGGAGGAAATGAGGAGGCTCTGATAAAGGTCACCAAAAGAAAAAAAAAACAAACAAAAAAAAAAAACAAAAAAAAAAAAAAAAAAAAAAAAAAAAAAA
>LTAT01000001.1:104499362-104545050 GCA_003286495.1 Chlorodrepanis virens | reverse complement strand
AAAAAAAAAAAAAAAAAAAAAAAACCACAACACAGAAATGGAGCAGTAAAAAAACAAGGAGTAATAAAAGTTTGTTTTGTTGTTGTTGGGTTTTTTTTAAACCTGAAATTTAGATTATCTAGACTTGAAAAACTTGGAGAAAAGTAGTGCAGCTGTAATTAAAACAAAATGGGAAGGGGTAGTAGTTGAGTAGTTATCTTTTTAATTTGTTTTTATTTGTAAAGGCCACAGATAGATAGGAAATAGCTTCTTTCAGAGGCAAGAATTGGAGCTCTTCACTGGCCCTCTGAATTGAAGATAAATGTGTAAGGAACAAAGGCCCTGCCAAGGAAGTATTTTATGTAGGATTGGGAGTGAGTTTTATGCTTTTAAAGTAATAAATACTTGGGGTTTGTTTAATTTAGGAAGCAAAATGATTATTCTGAATTTAATGTTTATATACTTATAATAAATTTCAATAATTATTTTTATTAGCATCTTATTTTATACATAGCCTCTCTAACTGCTGTAGAGAATCTTGCTTATATAATGAAAGGGTTTCTCTAAGTAACTTGGCTATGACTAATAAGAAATTTACTTGTTTTCCTCTTACACTCTTTTAAATAACCTCTTAAAATTCAGTTGCACAAGGCTTTGCCAATTTATGTGTAAGCCCATATGATATCTAATAGGTTATAAATATAAAACAAACATTAAAAAAGCTTTCTCTTGCTTTTTTTTCTATTTGCTTTTTAATGGGCTTCATAAAATCCATCAATAATAATGAAGTTCAGAATTTGTTTTACAAAGTATTCCTTTAAGTTCAGCTATGAATCCATGACTCAATTTTCTGAAAGCTCTTAAAATTTTGTAACTGCAAGTCTTTACATGGGAGCAACACACATTTATGTATATACATATCTGTATATAAATACATGCATATATGTAGCGTATGTATAGAATATATAAAAAGTCTGTCACAGTCAAAAAAGACTGCAGAGAAAAATATCAGATTTTCAGTCTAATACTTTCCTCCCAAATGAGAACGTTTCAGCATTGTCACCTGGAATACAACAGATATTAAAAAGTGAGAATATTAGAAGACAAAGATGAAATAGTGAATAAATGTAAGATGTCTGTTGTTCTCATCTGTCAGGAAAAAGTAATTTGAAGCATGACAGTGATTGAATTTTTAATATGCACTTAATTCAATACATTGCGTTAATGTGTCCAAAATGCATGTCAGACAAGGCAACAAGTATGATTATGTCAAATTTGGTTACAATAAATATTTCCCACCATCTAATACAACTGGCATTACATAAGCCTGGTTCTTCTGAAACTCCTGCTTTTAGAACTGAAAATGTCTTTTCACATCAGATAACTGCACCTGGGCTTGTTTACCTGAGATTTTGACAGCAATTTTACATCACAGTTTCTGGGGCAGATTTGCTGGTTTTAAAGTCATTGTATGGCTTATTATGTTAATAGTAAATGTTTGTGAGTTTTACATTATTTCTATAAAGGGGTCAAAACCTTTTTCTAAAGCACTGTCCTGACCTCTACCTTTCTCAAAGCTGGTGTTTTGCTTTCCAGCTGTTTCAGCAGTTTAGGGTCATCACTACCATATTATCGGGTCACCAAGATTTCTGGGTTTATAGTTGTTTTTTTCTTTTTTTTTTTCCCCTAATTTATTCTTCCATTTGCAAATTAAATTTAATGTGTGGGCATGAAAATTACTACATAATGTAATGCTGTCTTGAGGCAAATCATCATTTGCTGATGCTGTCCAGTTGTTCAGTACTGGAGCTAGAAATGTCAATTTTTCCTTCCATCAGCACAAACCTTATTTTTTATTAATAAGCATGGTGTGATTAAGACACAACATTAAATTAAATGCCTTTTCTAATTTTTTTCTCTTAACACAAGGAGTGCAATCTCACTCACCCGTGCTGAATGCCAGTGCTGTTCCTTTGGTCGGGAATAGAGACCTGATTTTCTCTCTTTGCTCTTGTAGAGGGAGGCTGAGTGTTTGCCCAATTCCTTTGCCCCTTGTTAAGTTTTCCTCTGTCAGTGGAAAAAATGGATCTGCTCCAAGAAAATTATTTTCCCCAACTTAGAGGAAGGAAACAAAGACCTATGATTCATTCCTCCAGGGGTTCGTTAAAATGCATTTTATATGACTGTGGTGGTTAAATATTCCGGTTTCAGTTAGTGAAAGTTCATACTGGTTTTGGAAACTTTCAGGTAATAAAAATTTTTACTCTGAAACATCCTTCTTTAGTTCTGAGTATGAAGTTCAAAGTCTTTTATTACAAGCATAGTGCTTCTGGAGGGAATTTGTTAGAGCACAGAACCAGGCCACTGAAGGATGCAAAAATCCTTTTGTTTAGTTGGCAAATAACAGCTGGGGGTCGTTTGTGACCCCTCTGCCCAAGCCTGGCCAGGACCCCTTATCCTGGCTGCCACAGAGCAAGTAGGAAAAAAAAAATCCTACTTGTTATTTTAAGCTTGTCATGAGGAGTTAGTTTGCAGAGAAAACATAAAATTAATACCCAAACTAGGTTTTATAGCTTCCCTCTAGCTTCTGAAGTGTTTGCATGTAGATGAGAGTGGGATATACGTTTTCAGCAGTCGGCTTCCTGTCACTCATAAATATTATTTTTTCCTCAGGGTATCCTCAATCAGTGTATCTTCTTATTGAAAAGTTTGCTTTGGATATCTGAGCAGGAATGTCAGGTTTAGTCAGAAAAATCTGATGCCTGTTGATTTTGATGTCAGGAGGAAAAAAGCGAACTTCTCTGTAGAGGCTTTTAACAAGTCCATCTGATAGTTTTGGATTCAGAGTTCCTGCGCTAATGCAGTATGAAAAGAGAGAGCCATCAAATTGGGTCTTTGGTGGAGATGGATTTTATTTTGTGAAATGCAATTGGGTTTCCTCGTGTCATCATAGATGATAGTGCCATTGCAAATTAGTGTTTCAATTTCCTTGACTACAATAGTGAGAATATCAGTGGTTAACTCTGTTTTGGCTTTTTCTCACAAATATTTTTTTAAACACTAAACAGAAATATTAAAAAAAATTGTTAATTGCAAACTGATTTAGGTCATGATGGCAATAGTATCCTCTGGAATATCTTACAGAATGAACTATCAAGTGACTAGAGCTCTTATATCAGTAGTCAATTTACTGAGGAAAAAAGATTATTCACAGTATACCATAATATTGCAATCTTTGTTAATTTCTGTGGTTATTCTGTGCAAATAGTTGTTAGGATTTTGTATTATTAAATCTGCTTTGAATCTGTGTCTTTCAGGAAAAAAAAAAAAAGAATCAGTTTTATACTCTATGTAAGACTCCCTTGCCAGAAGCCATTTAATATCGCCTTTTGACTAACTCTGAGCTTTGTATTTATTTTATACTCTGTGAAATTTTTCTGTCTTTCTACTGGTGGGTGTTCCAGAAGTACAAGTGGAGAAAAATCTCTCTTCTTTTTTGTCAGATCTGCAAGAACAAGAATCAGCAGCAACAAAAATTTTTGGTGACCAGGCGCTGGTTGCTGAAAAAGATATCATGTAGCTTATTACTAGGTCCCATAAAGGTTTGGTTTAATGGAATAATTAAAGATCTGTGTACAAGGTGGTGCCAAGGGGCAGGAGTACTGGTGCAGGCACAAATGGATAGCACTGAAGAAAAGGCAGAATACTGGAATTTCTTAAGCAGGAGATACTGGGAAGAGTTGGGTAAGGAGCTGAAATCAGAAGCATAATTCTGTGACTTCTTGAATAATGAAATAGGCAGCCTAACTATGAGATTAAGATGATAATTTATTATGATTATAATGGATTTCATACACCTGGAAGGAGGCTTTGACCTCAAGGGAGAGAGAAGTTTCTGTATTAAACTGTGGTGCAAGCAGAGTGAAGATATTGCCATTAGAACAAGGTCATTCTTTCTGGCTTTCTCGTGTCAGTGACAGGCAAAGCAAAGAGCAGAATCAATATTCTGAGCCCAGCTGCCTTTATGGAGCAGATTGGGTCACATCTCTTTCCACTGATCATATGGCTTTTCACTTTGCACAGTGCATCAGAGCTGAAAAATTAAAAAGTGATTTTGGTGTCTTGTTGTCAGTCTCTGGCTTCATGTGACACATACTCAGACTTCATATGTGAAGAGACATATTAGACAATTATGGCATCACCATTTCATATGACTTAGGAGTATGGGATTTATACAATAGTGAGTAACTTGTGAGGTGGTAAGCTACTGCTACCTTATATTTCTTTTTTAATTTCATCTCCCTCCTCTTTACATTGTACAAGTAAGAGCAAAGCCAATAAGTAATTTGATTGTTTACTTTCAATTTGTGTGTCAGTATCTTTTGCCTCATTTCCAGAAATGAGTATTTTTGGGTCTTGTCCTAATTTTACCATACTTAACACTCCAAAAAAATACACACTGTGGCTTCCCTATTCAGAATTTTTGAGATGAAACTATGATAGATTACTTATTATTTGTTCTACAAAAGACAAGTCCTCCTTCCATGGCTTGTTCCTTTGGTAAATTTTACTCAATGAAATCTCTTTCCAAGCCATTAATTTTCTTGCTGTCCTTTTATTATTAGAGAAGTTTCACTGGGGCCTAGCTGTTAAGGCTCTGATATTTTACCAGTTTTAGTAATTCTTAGTTCCATTTCTCTTTTTTTCTTGACAGAAGATTTATAGTTTGGCTGTAGATAGACCCTTGCACCAGCTCTGCCTGGCATGGAGTTAATTTTCTTCATAGCAGTCTGTGTGGTACTGTGCCTTGGATTTGTGACTGAAACAGTTTGTTGGCTACTACTGAGCAGTGCCTGGTGTGCAGTTTTTTCACTTTTCTCCAATTTATTTGGAGTTTGGTTTGTTCATTTGTTTTTTCTTCCCTAAAATTTCTTTATTTCAATGCACTTTTTTTTTTTTTTCTTGCTTTTGTCTGTCCTTTTCTCTTCCCCATCCTTCTGGGGAAGAGTGAGCTGGATGGAGGCTTAGGTGCTCTTTGGGGTCAACCCATCTCACCATTCTTCAGACACCAGGTATAAAAGATGATTGTGGTGCCAGAATCTGGAAAATCCATCCATTTGTCTTTTCCTTAGAGAACAGTTTATCCTGCAATCATATTTAAGAGCAAAGCATATCTTTGGTTATTTGGTGGTGTCCTTCATCTTACTTGTTAAGGTGGCTAATACATTTGCCTTGTTTTATGGTCATTTGTTTGAATAAATGTCATCATTATACTGATTAATGTCCTGCTTTCCTTAAAACCCATAAAATTTCCTGTCTAAAATCTCAGTGCCCTATCTTCAGTGATGCAGAGCTACTATTTTTCATATTTAACACGCTGAAAATCAGCTTGGGAAAAGGACTAAAGGAAAGGAACAAGCTTTTTAAAAATTGTTTTATTCTTTCTTAGGAGATACTGAAGTAAGGCTAAAAGGTCTTGCAAGAATCTAGGCAGCTGCTAAAATCTGGGCAATGGAGGCTTTCCCCTTACTGCATGGTGGAATAATGATGGAACAAACACAAGCTCCCTGGAGGTGGAAGTGCCCAGTGTAGCTGGGCATAGATTTCAGCAGACCTCAGCTGGGCTGCAGATTTGGGCACAGAGGATTGATGTGAAATTGGCATGCAGTTGTTCATGCCCCATTTTGCTGTCTGTGATATTATTCTCCACAGAGCATATCTGACAAGAAACATAAAGCCCAGCATGTCCATTCAATCCAGCTCTCTGGCCTTGTGCAGTAAAGGCAGCTCTGGGGTTTAGTGTCAGTAGGACCAAGAGTATCATAATCAAGCAAGAGGAGAGTTTAAAGACTCCAAACCTGTCTTTGAAATGCTTGCAACGAAGGAGCTAAACTGTTTACATCTCTTCATACAAACTCATATTGTCAGATCATCTGGATGACATGATAGGTTATGACAGCTTCAGCAAATAAAATTTTCCCTGATCAATTTGTTGTTTTCTGCAGAGGATAAGATTTTAATGTTTTCTGTCTCTTCTCAAGGACTTCTGCTAAGGACTGAGCCCTGAGTCCTTTGTATCTCATGCCCTACTTTCTAGTGTCCAAATATATAAATGAAGAGAGTGAGTTTTAGATGACATCTGAACTGTTTTAGCTTTGGTGGATCCTTACTGGTCTAAAGTTCTTTGGTGATTCTTTGTTCTTAACCAGTCCTTTGAGCTTTTGTTTGCTTTTGTAGCACAGTGGGACAACTGGGTCTTGTGGCTTACAGATGGCAGCAGCAAATGCTTTTCCTGCTTCAGGGAATGGCTGCTGACCATTTCTCCTGGGTCAGCTGCTGAGTCCAATAGCATGGACACAGGCTTCTCTCAGCAGCTTCTCGTCTTTGGGCTGAGCTCCAGTGGTGCTCAACTCTTCCTGCCAGTGCTTTGTCAGCACAGACTCGAAATTGCTCTGCAGAGGTGTCAGTCAGATTTTGAACAGCAGTTCTTGCTGCTCTTCTCTCTCTCTCTTCTCTCCTGGCTCAGTGCATGGGCACAGGTGCTGTCAGCACTGTTTAAAGCACTGTTAGTTGAGCTCCTGCTTAGAGCTGTGTGAGCTCTTCTGTCTGTCAGGAGGACAGGGACACCATTCACACATTTCCATGCTGGTGTTTTGAAAGCTGCTCCTCAGCCCCCACCTGGCTGTGGGCTTCCACCTCTAACACTAGTTAATCTCTGTGCTTTGCTCATGTTCCCACTACGGTTTTAATTTTCATGGTTCTTGCACCAACAGTGTGTTTTATTTCTTCCCTCATTGCTTCTCCATAATGTGCCTCTCTTATAATCCCTGCCTACATTTTTTCTCATGAAATTGGAACTCTGCTCTTTCAGATGGGGATTTATAAAAGAAATTATGGAATCGGGTGCTTACTGTGATTATAGCTACTAAATTAATTCTTTTCCTTTTTTTCCTTTCATGAAATGCCTTCCAATCCAGAATAGGGTTTTATATATATTTCTGATGGTAGTTATTCTGAGGATAATAGATTTTCTACCTATTTATTGAAACAGAAAGATATCCTTGCTTGCTCCCTTAAGAATGGTGAAGATGTATTCTAGATCATATGGTTTTAAGGAAGTAAGAATAACTTGAAATTTCAAAACTTCAGAGTCTGAAAATTGATAGTCCTGTAATGGATTTCTTTTCCTGAGTAGACAACCTTCTAGTGTCTTTGTAAGTGGCCCTTAATTTGTGCCACTTATATCTTTAAATTGTTTTGTAAATATCTGTCAGCGAGAGTGTGTACGAATATGCACTGTTGTCCTCAGATTCAACAGCTTTGAATATTCTGTTTTAGTTAGCCAATATCTTTGTTATTGTACTTTGCAATCATTTAAGCGTAGTTGACAAATTCAGGATGCCATTTTTTGCATCTTGCATTGAGCTTTGTCTCATAAAAAGTATGTCTCATCTGCTGAGTGCAGATATTAAATAATTCCTCAAAATATCATAAATAATTACTGCTGCATATGAGGATCATTTAGGGATGTTCATACATGAAATAGTGATTTTCATAAAAGTATATCATAAATAAATAATTTCACTAATAGCAAGTCCATATGAAGAAATATCAATCATGGTCAGTGTTATTACAGTGTGTTGTGTTCATGCAAGTGGCAGAAGTGCATTACAAATGCTGATTAAGCTGGGAAATAAACTAAGAGGAAAGCACAAAGCTGAATGTCACTGCAAGCATATTTATGAGAGCTTTTGATTGAATCTTGCCCACTAAGTGCTGCAGGTGAAGTGAGAGGAGCTTCCACCTGTAAAGTTATAGTGATATTTAATGAATACATTGGTGTTTTAGTCACTGGAGGTCCAATGAATTTCAGTGTGTTAATCTTTATAAAGCAGAGCTTCAATGTGTCTCCATGTTGCAGGCCTTGCCAGGCAGTCATTGAAAAGCTCTTTAAAGAAATGCAAAAAAATTCAATGACGGTTTTAAATACATTTTTATTTTCATAGGGTTTTTTTTTTTTCGATACATGAATTTTATTTTCCTCCTTGTGGGTAGTTAAAATATTGGATTTGGCAGATTATATTTTTTCTAAGTGCAACAGCTTCTTTTAGCCCCTTTTAGAGTTCGAAAGATCCATCATACAACATATGTTCCTCTATGCTACAAATAATATTTGTAAATAGAAAGCATTCTTCAACCTGCTGCCACTAAAAGTGGTATAGCTGGCTTCAGCTTCCAGTGAATCTGATTTTTGTCAGGCAGAAGAAAAGGAATAGCCCTTTGTCTCCTGTTCTAAACATTTTATTCCCTGTGCATATCTGATGGACATATGCAGACAGGCTGACAACAGATTTCTTATCTACAGGCCAGCAGAAAAATTAAATAATAGGAGGAGGGGCCTAAAGAGGAGTGAGTAAACAATAAAAACTGACAAGCCCTTAAAAAACAGCTGAAGGAAAATCTTTGATAATCCTGCAGGCCTTTGTTGGCCTGTGTTTTCTTTTTTCGACAGAACAAATATTTAAATTAAAAATCCATATAAAATGTTTTGCATTTCTAGAACAAGCATACTTTTTCCTTCTCTCCCTCTTATGTGCTATTTGGGAAAAAATCTTAAGTTTTATTAATGCATTGAAGTATTTTCAGCCTCTGGGCTTGCTGTGCAGTAAAGGAAGTATGAGCAACAAAATGGGGATGTGCTTATATTCAGTTGTTAATCTTGAGACTAGTGACCTTTATCTGGTCTAAGAGTCCATCTGTGTAGATGGTGCTTCCTCTGCCTCCTAACTTGACAGGTGGATAACCTGTCTTTAGATTGTTTTACTTGTGGTGATTATTGCACACTTTTATCATATTATTTCTTAGCTAATGGAATACTTTTTTTCCAAATAATAGCTGGTTAAAGCAGTCTTGGAGGAAGCAATTTGCTACATAAGACAGAACATCCATAGAGGTAAAACATACACTTGTTTCCTGAGGTTTTCCCAGTTTCTGCTCAACATTCCTTTGCCAGGCATAGGAAAAAAAAGAAAAAAAGTTCATTAAGAGATGCCAAAGGATTTCAATAAAGAAGTGGCAGGTGAGTATCAAAGATGAACTTTTATCTGTTGTTTTGGATAATTTTGTAGTAGCAACCTAATTAAGCAAAGGCATGCTGGCTGAGGTTTTTAGGCTTATCACATGGGTCAGGTGAAAACTGACTTAGAAAATATGGACTCACCATCACTTACATTTGTATTTATTATTTTTGCACAATTTCTCAGAAGTTTCAAGAACGCCATGACCCCTCTTCAGTAAGTTAATTTGTACAACATGTCCAAACCATTGCAATAACTCACAGAAAATGTCATATTTGAACATACGATCGGTGTTTTCATGCTTTGATATTGCCTTGGCTTCCTTTGATAAGAGTTGAAGACATAGTCAGGAAGCTAAGCAAAAGCTCTGTAGGAAATTATTTCATGTTGCTCAGACCTCTGTTTTCTGCCGTGTTCATCCTTGTTCCTCCTAAGAAGAATAAAGAGAAAACATTAAGAGTGACTCAAGAGAGGCTTAGACTTCTCAGTAACATGGTTAGGGGATGGGCTTCTGGAGCCTGACAGTATTCCAGTCATTATTCCAGACATTATTTAGTCTAATCCAAGTCCAGGATTTTATTAAGGGTTTTCGTTAACTCTCATTTGTTTGGTCACTGTTGAATCTGAATGCTATTGAGTCTTTTTTTTTTTCCTAGTCTACCAGAATATCCTCAGCCATATTTATCCTGCTAATTTTCTCTCTCCTCTTGCATTCTTCTCTGCTTTGCTTTATAGCAATCCTCTGCTGTTTTCTGCACCTCTTTTACTCAGAAACACCCTTCCCATTGCCCCAGTCATGCATTCTGCTCCTTTCTTGTAAAGAAATATGTGCTAGGGACCTACAGAACTTTCTTGAGGACTTGGCTCTCTTAGGCAGTGTTAGCAGTTCTTAACAGGGATTAACAGTTCTGTGGACTGTTTTTTCTGCCCTGATGTTTGTATAGTGCTCAGTGTAGTAAGATTTGGAGCCCTAGTGAGATCCTTACCCTGTGCTGTTTTGCACATGGAGGTGAGCATCCAAATTCCAGTTTACAGTCCAGCCATTTGTTGCTGTTTTAAAGACAATTAAGAAGTTGCAGCCTACTTTAACCAACCACTTCAGCTGTGTGCGTGCATTTCTTGCAGTTTCATGTGGAGACCATGTGACAGGCATTTTTGCAAGGTCTTTCTTCTTTCCTATAAATTGGTATTGAATGGTGGAGTCCTCAGTGTCTTTGAAAAAAAAAAAAATTACCCTTTAATGCCATAAGCTCATTCGAGGAAGTATTCATGTCACCTCCCCATGAGGAGGAGGAATTTTGAGAGGTCCCTTAATAGACTGAGAGACAGATTCTTCTGAAGGGCAAGTTGGAGAGGAAGCCTAAACTAAGACTCTATTTTTTCCACTAAGTAAGACACCTTTGGTTTTGGTTTTTGGTGATTTTGTTTGTTTTTGTGTTTCATTTAGTGTTTTGAAAGTCAGGCATCTCAGTGAGGTGACAGAGTTTGAGTGGCACAAACACTCAATGCCCCCTTTTCCACAACTTTCCATCCTGCTCACCGAAAAGGTGCAAGGCTGGCCCCTCATTCCAGAGCAGCCAGAGTTATGCTGGATGAGGATGAGTAAGAAGCACGACCATAAAGACACATGGGGGTGTGCTCAGTGCTGGAATCTCGCCTTTACACCCAACAGTGCAATTCCCCAATCTGCAAAGAAAATGAGCAGATTCATCTTGCATCGATTTCTACAGTCAGGAGACTTTTCTGTCAGGTTCCAATATATTCCAGGTGCTTAATCAATAGCAGTGTTAAACTGCCACCCATAACCATTTCCAGGGATATTTTTCTTTGCTTTTCTGACTTTCTCACATAATGCCACATGTGTCTTAGTGGATTAAAAATTGGAAGAATACATGTGTAGATGTTTTTGATGAATAGGATCTTTAGTAGAAATTTAATAACCTGAAATGTAAAATATTGATCTTGTTCTTGCTCTTCTAAATTTCTTTAAAACAAAGTTTTGGGGGTTTTTTTGGTTGTTTTTTTTTGGGGGGGGGGTATTTTTTAGTTGCAAATACATAGGAAGACAAACACAGTCTTGCTACCTGTAATCTAGCATGTGGCTTGATGCAATACATATTTTTCAGCCCTGAAGGTCAGGAACTGGAATGTTATTTATTAGAGAGAGAGAATGTGTCAGGAGGGTGTATTTTTAGAGGGAAATGGAACAACAGGGAGAGAATTCATGACATTTTCAATACCACAGACCTTGTTTAGTGGCAATGGAAATTAAGTACATTGATGAATTTTAGTAAAAGCATTGACAGAAACATTAAGAAATACTTGAGTAGTCTGTCACATATACTATGGAGGTATTTGATGACCATAAGTTCCTATAAAATTGCTAATAAAATGCAATGTTAAGCAATCCTGTGTCCTGGGCTGCTGCTGGTCCTGATGTGACATGAGAAGGGACTCTGGTTTATCTGAGGTGTTCTGGTGGATCAAGTCAGCTTTTGAAGCAGTGGAGAGCATGTTGTTGTGACAGTAGAACAATTACAGCAGAAGCAGTAGGTAATCTTTGCTGGAGTTTGGTTTTTTTGGGGTTTTTTGGGGGTTTTTTTTGTTTTTTTTTTTGTTGTTGTTGTTGTTTTGTGTTTTTTTGTTGTTGTTATTTACTACAGCATGGAATGGAACTGTTTCAGGCCTCTGTAGCTGAGAGCTCTCCTGGCTGAGTCTTACCATCCTTCTAGCAGAATTCTCCATTACCAATGCCCAAAATGGCTTGTCAGCACCCTTTTATACTTGGCTACTGTGAGGAACAGTTTGATGCCATAGGCACTGCAAGACTGTTCAGTCTCTTGGGTCTTCAGATGGCCAGCCTCTTGTGTTTGAGATGCCTCAGTGTTTGTTCAGTACCGTAAATCACCCTTAACATAAACTAGTTTGCAGTTTTGTGTAAAATGAATAAATGATTTAAAAGTTCTAACCATGGAGAACATAATTACAATTTAATGGAGCAAATACTCTTCTTATCTCTTTCTAATCTACTGAAACTCTGTATCATCTGTCTAATAACCTGTTTGTAATGCAAGAGAAAAGGCTGCTTCCTATTACAATTCTTAATTTGCCACCAGAGGGGGGAAAATTCCTTTTCTCAACCCCACTTGAGGTTCTGTGCCTATTCAAATCTTAATTCCATCAAGAATATTATCTCTAAATCCTAATATAATTCAGGAGTGTATTTTTTAAATCTCAAAGTGTTCACAAATCATGACAATTAGTAAATATTAGAACTGTAATTGTATAGGGAGATAAAATATTCTTTTTCTACTGCGATCAAAAGTCATATTAGTATCTCAATGGACCCGATATGTAATTTATTAATAAAATATCCAAGGTGAAGAGTTGACGATGAATTCATTGCGTGTAAAATGGAGTGTCTCCAAGAAATTGAGGTTCTTGAGTTCCTCTTGCACCTTGTTTCAGGGTTCAACTACCCTCATGAAGAAAGTTTTCATTTGCTGCAAGAACAGCCCATGATGATGACATTTTCTGAGGTGAGGATTGCCTGGAGTACCCAGCTCCTCTCTCACCCAGGGATCCCACGATTGCACATGTGTAGAATTTATTAAAGAAAAACACTCAGCACTGATGGTTCCAATGCTCTCAGCCAGTGAGCAGCTTCCCTGCCCTGGGTGTTACTGTGCCAGGCTTGAAGCTGGCATGTCTGCAGTCACACGGTGCTAAGACAGAAATAATTCTTAGAGTTTAAAAAGGATTGTAAAACTCAGGTGGAGATTAAAGCTTGACGATGCTTTCTTATGAGCCACAGCACAGCCTGGGTATTCTACCACACTCTGCTGACTGCACACTGATTTTATTTTTAAAGCACTCACAGCCTTAGGAACAGCAAGAGTGAAGACTCTGAGCTATCCCCACTTTACTGATCCACTCTTATTTCCTGGTCCTTTTTTTTCATTAATGGTAAATGCATGTTACTTTTTTCCATAATCTACAAACTGATTTTTAAAAAGATTTTTCCTCTACCTACAAATTAGAGGAAGTTCCTCTTGCATTGTAACAGAAACTTCATCAGAGTCACAGAACAGTTTAAACTGGGATAGATTTCAGGAATCATCTTGTCTAATTCCTGGTCAAAACATTTTCAGTTATGCAGCTATTGTCAGAGATACATGGAATTAAACACTAAAAATAAGTGTATGTATGTTTTTCTTTTACATTTGACATAAAAAATAACTTATAATTCCTAGAATAAAATGAAATAATCAGCTGCTATAACATAAAATGTTTTGACCAAGCTCCTGAATTTTAGTCCAATGAATGGAGTGAATAAAGCTCTGAATCTGGTTGTCTGCTGAAAACTGTCCTTTATATAGATCTGTTAATAATTCTGAAGGTCACTCTTAAGCCCAAATAGACAGGATAACTATTAATATGTTAGAACTAAACCTATCATTATTGCTTTCAACAATAAGAGGGAGGTGGGATTTTAGATTTTTTGTTGTCATTGTAGATAACTGCTTTTAACTCTCAAGTAAAAGAATAGAAGGAGCTGTTTCAGAAAACCTCTTTGTTTAGTTTTTTAAATTTTGTTGTCTTTCTATAGTTGAGTTGAAAATTCCTCAGGAAGAAAGTTAGTTCCTGTGGTTTTGCTTTTGTTTTGGTTTTGTTTGGTGGGTGGATTGTTTTTTGCTTGTTTGTAGGTTTTTTTACTATATGAACTCTGAAAATAGATATAACTTAGGGAGTATAGAAACTACAGACAGAGTAACTCAGGCACATTGTGCTGATGTGGCTACAGATGGCAACTTCTGAAAGCCTTGGGGGCATGGGAGAATACTGAATCTAACTTGAAATGCATTCACTCAGGCCCTTGTTATAGGGGTACGGCAAACTGTTTGTAGTCAATGGTGCTGCTGTCACTTGTTTGTGAGAGCAGACAGTGCCAGAGGTTGAGGGAGCACATGGCTTTGCTCTCAGAGTGAGCAGCTCTCTTCTGGCTGCTCTGTGCAGTAATTGGAAAGAAAGCAGCAATGTGCCCGTTCTGAGAAGCCTCACTGACACAGTCCAGTGGCATCTCAGGAGTCAGGGATTTTCAGCTTCAACTCCTTAATGATGAATGTCTTCCCAGTGGTGATGAAGGAAGAATCAATAATGCAGCCACCTGGATTTCAGGTGTGGGTCAGCTGCCAGTGGGTTGCAGTTCTTTGCAGGCTGTCCTTGGAATTATTGCATTGCAAAGTATGAAAAATTCTCATCACGAATTATGGCATGGAGTTTACCTACTTTATTGGCTTTGTGCTGCTTCACTCACCATTTCCTTCAGGAGTGGTGTTTGCCATTTTTGGGAACGTATATTTCCAGGACTTAGTGGTTTCGAGCAATATTGTTCAACTGCTTTTTCTATTTTAACTTTAGTGTGTATATTCATGAAAATAGGTGGCTGAAAATGATGAGGATTTGGTGTCGTATTTTTTGAGATGAAACTCTGAAGTTCTCCAGTTGTTTATAACTAAGAACAAGATGCTATTAACTTTGTGGGTTTTTCTTTTCTTTGTCTTTTCTTTGTCTTTTCTTGTCTTGCCACTTACTGTGAAGTATTATGAGATGTGCTGTCTAGACTCATTATTTTTTTCTGCTAAATATGTGGACAATGAAAGGACAGTCAAATTTTGAACAATTTTATTACTTTTCACATATACATCCTTCCTTCCACTTTACCTCCTTTTTATTGGGTTGTGGAGTTTTTTGGATGAAAGGCTCTTATTCACATTTTCTAAAGTTTTAGTTTATTGGAGTTTTTTAGCAGAGAGGAAGATGTAGAAATATTACAGCGGGAAATAATGCATGCATGTTACACTGCCAGTGCCCAAATATATTTTTAAAAATGGAAGCACAGCCATTTCTATACTGAGTTAACCCATGGATTTCTCTTGACACTGGCTAACGGGTTAAAAGGTGGCCAAATACCACAGCTGACCTAAGGGTTAACATTTATGAGTTGACGAAAATACTATTAGTAATAGCTCATGCTGGACTTGGAGCAAAGGGATTCTATTTTGTACCCTGAAGCATGAGATTTAATTACTCTTACAATCATTGTCTTTGCTTACAAAGCTGCCACTGTTGTTTATCATCAGAAAATTATCCAACCCTCTTAAAAAACAGCTTTAGTATTTGTCTCAATGAACTTGCACAGCAGTAACTCCATAAATTAATTAAGCACTGAGTAGGAAATTGGCTTCTTTTTGCAGCAGATTTCATAGCAGCAGATTTTTCACACTCAGGGAATAAAGTTCAAAAGAAATTGAATAGTTTAACCATGCCTTTCATTATTTTTTTATACTTTTTTCACAGTTGATAAATTAATTGACCAATTACATGCATTAAGTGGGCTTCATCCTCCCATACCCCCCTCCCCCCAGCCTCGCACCTTCTTTATGGTCCAGTTCAGTCCAAATATGCAAAAAGTCTATAAATTACAGTAGTCTTGTGATCTGTCTTAAGTTGCTGTATTACTGATACCATATTTATGATCTGTCAAAAGTATGTTCTTCTAAAGCTAAAACTTGAAAGTTAACTTTCAATCAAATTTAGCAAATTCACTGAGGTAATTAACATCATCTTAAACATCCCCTGTTTGCGGATGCTGAAAGTTTCAAGTTGTGTGCTATTTTCGTTTGTTTTTCTCATGTTAGCGTCAATTTCTATTTATGACACAAGGTGTAGATTATATCTGAGAGCTATTCAGTGTCCCTGATATTACCTGTAATGCATTTTATAAAATATTTTCAGATTGAAGATGTGAGGAGAGGTTAGTATGTGTTTTTATGAGAGTCAAGTACATCACAGTTATAGTTAAGTACATAGAAGGAATTTAGGTGCTGATTAAATTCAGAAAGAGAACTGAAGCCACAACAGAAATGGTTTCAGCTACGTTAGTTTCTTCATTAAATTCTCCATGTAGATTGAATTGTACTGGCATAAAAGGGGAGGGGGAGTAACAAGTGCTTGGGGGTTGGACAGAGGAAAGGAACATTCATTCAGATTTATGGTCACTTAATTCACAATGGTCCCAATGTAAAAAGGCTTAATGTTAAAAAAATGTATGATGTCAAGATGATTATCTTCTGGTATTTAATGTTCCTTATTACCACTATACTTTTATGTCTCTAATGTCTTCTCCAGTGCTTTGAGCTTCATGTTTTTAAATTACCTGGGATTATTGTTAGTATAGATTTTCATGGAATTTTGATGACTGCACTCAGCATGGCACTAAGCTTGAAGAGGACCTTCATCTGTCTTTCTTGCATATAATTAAATATATACAGAAGACTCTTTGCAGGGTCATCTAAAGCAGGTGATTTAACCTTTCCCAAAATCTAGCATAACAGAGTTTTCTACGCTTGAATGACCTACACAGTTTTTAGAAACTTAATTCCCTGAAAAACGAACTGCATGCCAGTTCTAAGTAGATGCATTCCTGGGTTTTAGGGTTAAAGCATGAAATGGCATGTGTCAGTTTGGGGAGTAAAATCATGGCATTGACAGCCAGTGATCACCTTCCTGGATGTTCCCTTTTAGCTAAACTGGTTTCCAGCATAACTGATGTGAGCAACAGCTCAGCCACATGTGATACCTGTCAAGAGACACGCAATCTCATGGCTGCTTGCTCTGCTTCTTGGAGATTGCATTTTATTATGTTTTTCTCCTATCCGCTTTGTGAGGTGGCTGTTTGCTGTGACGGTGCTGGTTGTCTGTGATTCCTGGGTCTTATTGTGTGAGTCATCATTTTGTCTGGGTAGCAAGTCTTTGAAGGAATTTGGTTCATTTGTCATGAATGTTCTCTCTGATAACGTTTCTCAGTTAATTTATTTTATCAGGAGTCTATAATGTACAATAATCATCCATCTTGGCTGCTAAGTATATAATAATATGTGCATGTGACTACTGATAATTGCAGCATTACAGGATGCTGAAAAATGCAATTTCACCTAGCCAAGTTTGATATCAGATTACATGGGTTATTCTAGGGCTATTTCCTTTTTTCCATTTATTTTTTCTAAATCACTGTTATTTTTCTTTCAGTAATCTAATGGTATAATTATTGCTTGATTCATAGCTTACTAAAGTCAATAGAAATATCCCTGTCATATTCAGTGGATAATAGACTTTTTTTAGCCTGAATTTGCTTCTTACATGAATACTTTTTTGTTAAAATACTTTTTCATTCATTCATGTCGCACAGGCCAAATTTTTTCCTTCTTACCCTTTCTCTTTGAATGGCAGATTACAGTTCTGATTGAAAACCATATAAAATCTTTTGAAAGACTGGTTGCTTTCTTTTGCTTGTTTTCTTTTGCTTGGGAGACAAAACAAAAGGAATAGGAAATTTACATCATTAAGGGAAACAAAATGTTACAATTGTAGAAGGAAAACCTGTGTTAACTAAAAAAGTTAGTTTTCAACAAATAAATGTATATACTCATATGATTAATTGTAGATGGATTTTTTCATGGCTTCCAATAAAGTTTTGATCAACTGTCATTGATATGTACTTTATCCATATGTTACATATTTCAGTTTGTGCAGAGGAATACTTGGTAGCAAAAATATCACTAGAATTGTTTGCCATGTGATGAAATATGGAAGGTCATGCAATGTTGTCTCTGTGCAAATGATATTTCTGTTCCTTACAGTATTAGAAATGCAGAATTTAAAAAAAAAAAAAATACTGAGTCTGATATGGATTTAGCACTTGTATGTTTGCCATAAGTTGTTTTAGAGCCCAAATATTTATACTTGTGTTACTTTCTGGTTGACAGCTTCTCACAGAACTGATACCAGCATTTTGCCTTGAGTGACACTTTTTTGTCAGCATTCTTTTTGTTTCTTTGAAGGGAATCTAATTTGAAATTTCAGTTTTAAACAATATTCAGCTTAGAGTACTTGATTCTCAGTGTAGCTTGGTAGACAATGTGCTGACTGTAGAAGCTCTTTTGTTTTTCTTTTTGAAAGTATTGTTATGAACTGAAACTTGTCAAAATATTGTTTAAGCTAAGAAAATACCATGGTAATCTCTCTTTTCTGTATGTGTACTTCAGTTGTGGGTTAAAGCAGAGAGAAGGAAGGTGGAATAACATAGTCTTCAGATAATGTTTATGTAGGTTTCAGAAATTGTTCTTTGAAGCATCATCTTTTCCATGTTATTCTTTTTATCCTAGAGCTACTTTTTTCCTTACTGGAAATCAGTACTAAAATACATGAGGATGTATTTTACTGTTAATATGCCACCTGACAGTTTAACCAAGTGTTTATGTGGTTTTCATAGTGATATGGGGAGAGAAACTTGAAATATTTATCTTTCATGTGATAACCAGCAGGGTGTCAAGTCACTGTGTCTGTCCTGATCCATTCCCTGACTTCAGAACAATATCACCAAACTTGAGTTCGGTATTTATTTTTTTCAGTCTGTTCTTAGGCAGACCTGATGCACATGTTTAAAACACCAGTGTTTGGTGTTCACATTATTATTGTTGTTGTTGTTTTCAGAACATCACTTACCAGTTGTACTAAGGTGATGATCAAAAACTAAACTGGATGGACAAAAGAATATTTCTAAAAGTATATTTTAGCTGTAAAGATTCCTGGTTAACTAGAAAGATGTAAGGCAGGGATTTGGCTGAACAACACAGTCTTATTCTTACCCTTTAAAAAGGAAACAAAACAAGTTAAAAAAACCTTTAAATTGTCAATTTCTGGTGTATGCAGAACAAGTTATGGCACTTCAGTATTTGCTTTGCTTGTTTGATATGTAAAATTTGACCATGTGTTTCACAAAGTTCAGTTTATAACAATAAATTATTCAGTCTTTCTGACTAAATTTGCAGTCATCCACTATTTTTGCTTTGCCAGTGGTATTGGCTATAATCATTTGATAATCTGATTGTGCTCTTTACATGCTTTCTCAATTACAATATGCTTCAATTATAAAATAGTAAATACAGTAAGAGAATTTGCTGAAAGAAATATAAGTGAATATAAATTATATTTATTCATTTATAATGAATAAAGGTAGTGCTTTTTCTGGAGCTAAAGCATTTTTTTCATTCAAATGATATATTGGTCTTGTGACAAGACAGCATATGTTTTATTTTTCAAGTGATGAAGGAATGAGAAAGTTAGTTTTTGTCATGGTAAAAGCATAACAAAACATCTCTGAAACACAACTGGACAAAATAATGCTGTAAAAGTTCATTTCTTTACACTCTTGGAGCTCATCAGTCCAAAGTATTGTTTTTCTTTATTTAAATAACTCTAACTTACAGATTCTTTGCCACTGTGTAGTTGTAAATCTAATAATGTGATTGAAATTGCTCGATAATCTCTTGTCTCGAGCTTTTCTTCTTTGTGTCTATTATTAAACCCAGCTGTTGATGCTTTTGAACAAACTGATTTCTGAATTAACTCTGCATTGTGTTCTATAATAACGCCACTTCTGAATTATCATGGGCTGCTCCCAATTTACTTTTTGATAATTAAAGGCTGTCTTTTCTTTCCATCCAAGTTTCCTGTTTTATTTCCCAGAACACAAGGATGTGATTTCATTCATGCTGCTCTAGGGGGTCTGAAGTTGGTAATCATTTTTCTACATCTGCCCCCATCACTGTCATCTTCCAATATTTGATGCTCCAGCATTTTTCCTTGGCTTTACTCATTAGCATTCACAGAGCTGATGCTCTGTTGTGCTAGTCTGCCACAAGCCATTCCCTATTGTTTTCCTGAGAGGTCTGTGGAATAGTCTCATTCCTGGAGTACATTCCTCTTCTTCCTATTACCTTTTGTTCACATAAACTCTTCCTTTCAAAATTAATGTTACCTTAAAATCATGCATTACTTAAGTATTTAAATAGATTGTGTATAAATTAATATGAGCATCATTGGGCTCTTTGTAGTACGCCTCATGTATGCTGCATATACTAATTACTAAATTAAATTTAAAGACTTTAAAATTAAGACCTCAATATAATATATTTTGTATAACTGATTCATGTGCTTCTCATATCTGCAAATAAAAATGATATATTTTTTCCTTTAAAAAACAAAAAAAAAGGTAAAGCCAACGAAACAGAAAAAAACTCCAAACAAGATGGACTTCATATAAAAATACTGACCTGTGACATTTTTCAATTTGAGGTCATACATAATATTCTGCTTCTTTCTTTTATCAAAACATATCATTGTTAAATACAATAGGAAGAGTCTCTCACAAAAATTTAGTAAAAACAAAAGGAAAAATGTGAAGGATTTATAGCGAACCTCCATGACAATTTAAAAGAATTATCTTGTTTATCCCCACTAAGGTTCATTTCAGGACATTCTAGGCTCTTAATAGTCTTTTTAAAATTAGTATTGACCTCAATTTATGAGAGTTGTATATATTTCCCCTTGGCAAGAGCAAGAATTTTAATCTAATCCTACAGCTTTTTCCCTTGCTGACGTAAAATTCTTCTCCATTTGCTAATTGAGATCTTTGTGGACTGTTTTTTTTTTTTCCTTTTTTTTTCATTCTTTTGAGGGATTCTTGTTGTAGTTTGCAGTGTAGTAGCAAACCTGAGTAATGGGCCTGGCAAACAGTGATCCTTACTTTACTAATCAATGGGATTAATAAAACGTGAAAATTTGGTGTCCAAGGTGCACCTATTTGCTTAAAAATGTAGTGGCAGGATCTTTCATGTTGATGTTGCCTTCACAGAGCAACTGCATTAACCTACTTGATTTTAAAGGTTGGGCTCAATGATCTCAGAGGTCTTTTCCAATCTAAATGGTTTTGTGATTTCACATAGCTGTGTATAAGCAGGTTAAAGCTTATAAACCCACTTGCCAGTGGGTTTTCTGTTTACTTCCTTCCTTTTTATGTAGGATTTTCCTCTATTATCCCTCAAGAGGCAGCACTGTTAGGATGCTGTGTAAAATTTTCAGACAAGTGCAAAGGCCCTCTTAACAAAAACACGCGTCTTATTTATGATGTGTCAAATTACTGTTCTGAGAGTAGACCTTTTAGGTTGCATTCAGCCTTTAATTTGACTGAATTTAAGTAGCATAAAACGCCTTTTAGTTGGAACTTGGCTTGCATATTACATCTCTCATTTCAATGGAAAACATTCAGATGCAAATACGGTTTGTTTGGACTGAGTACAAATGCCACTATCATGACTGATGAAGGCTTTTGATCACACATCTACAAACTGAAACCTTAAAAAGGAAGAGGCTATTTGGACTGGCATCTGCAGTGCCATGAATTATTTAGTTCCCATTATTCATAAATCTCTTTGAAGAGAAGGCGTATGAGGTTTTTAAGGAGGAGTAGTCATAGTTGTGTTGCCACTTTCTGTTTATGCTGTGACTGCGTGTGCAAACGTCTTCTAAACTGCAAGGATTGCGCTGAATGGGAAGGAGTTGTGTGGCTGTAGTGATCAGAAATGGCCCTGAAAGGCTTCTTTAGTTTCCTGGAATAACAGTGAGGATGTTCTGTTGTTCCTGTCTGCTTTGGTGGGCTCCAAGAGGTGTGCAAGGCAAGAACATGCCTGTAATATTTGCTGAGCTATGCACTCAGTTGTTAAGGATCTGGTTGACTCTTCCAGGGCACTTGTTAACAGCCAGAGTTTGTTCTGTACTCATTCACAGAACTACAAATGTCTTTGGGCTGTGCCCTGACAGCCAGGCAAAAATAGCAACACCACCCTCCTTTTTGTGTTCTTTTGCCCTGTATCTTTTATTGTGCAGTGTTTGTGCTACAAACAGGTGGATTTCCAAAATGTTTCCTCCCTTTCCAGTGGTGATTGAGCTAAACGCTGGATGTAAAAACTATTTCTGCTCTAAAGGGAGTCTGTGTGCTTGTTTAGCTCAGTGTAATTGTGTAATAATGTCTAGAAGATGCATGTTGGCCGAGATGTCAAGGAACAAGTTAGAACATATTGCTTGGCATATGTCCTTTCAGCACCTTATAAAACTCATATTGGGAGTCAAAGTACAGTGAAGACTCAAATGCAGCTGCTCTACAATTCAGAAATGTACAGAGATCACAAATCATTTCTTTACCATAACAAATTCATCATTGTAGGAGTATTAAGAATAGTTTAGCTCCTAAGTCTTAATTTAGAGGATTACCTGAAGATTCACATAATTTTTTGTGAATAATCACTCTGACTATACCTAGTCTTTAATTTCCTAAAATTATATTTTTGTGATATTATTCAAAAGTTTCTCAAAAGTATTTCATCTTGTTATCTTTCCAAATTACCATTTTTCATTTTCAATTGACTGTACACATTTCTTTTTTACCTCCCTGTATTTTAATTTTTCTTGTTGGCCTTGAAGAACTGTTTTTATTTTTTTGGTCGTCTATAATTTTCAATTTAGCTTAGTGTATTAACTCCCCACCTGGCCTAGACTCAGTTTTTAAAGGTCCTGTGCTACATACAAACCAAAATCCTTCCGTTTTTTCTTTTTCATTCCACCAAAGCAGCAGAACTTGCAGAATGATGTTTTTCTCCCTTCATATATTTCTAGCAGTCACTTAGAAGCTGTTTTGGTGCTGCATCTGCAGTGGTCCATGGACCATTGTTGATGTGTCTGTTTGCTAGCTGCTTGTGCTGACTACACTTTCACTCTGAATACACACCCTGCTGAAGATCTTCTCTAATAAATCCTTATTTTGATGTCTCTCTGGCAAAACTGAGCTGTCCACGAGATGTATCTGCTCTGGTTTTGAGCTATGGCCAATGTGTACATCTACTGTAAATATAGCTCAGTTCATAAATTACTTTTACCTACAAATAATTTCAGTACAGTGGCAGAATAATGCAAGGAGGAATAGAAATGTGTTTAATGCTCAGAGCAAATCAAAATGGGCCTCTTTTCAATATTAAAAGTAAATTATGTGGAGCAATTATAGCTTTTTTTTTTTAACTTTAATTTCTAAGATTTCTAAACAATGTTTGAAATTATGAATTGATACTGTTTTGGGGTTTTTTCTCTCTGAAAAACATAATGGCTGTTTTATGAGTTTTCATATTCTGAATGTGCAGGTATATGCTTGTAGTTTCTGGTATTCATTCATCCATCTCATTGTAGTTATTGGCTTGTGTTTCTTTATATAAAAAGTAGGCACGAAATCTTAAGTCTTGAATTGTGAATTTCTTTGATTTGTGAATTTTCAGTGGTATTTTTCATAACTGAGAAAATTGTAGCTGAGTAACTCTACTACTTCATATATTCAGCTCACGTAGACATATATATTTGAAATTTTAGGATAAGATTAGAACTGTATACAGGAAATGAACTAGTCTTGGTTTTGTTTTTTGTTATTTATTATGAGTAATTGATTACTAAGGTGAAATTTCAGATATGCAATGTAAAATGGTGTCAGGTCAAAAAGATCAATAGTAAGGATGAAATTTATCTCTGGACTGTGAAATCCTATAAAAATAATTCCTCATTTACATATCTCACCCAATCTCCAAAAGTCCTGCTTAGTAAGTCTTGCCAAGGAGGCATCAAATTTGATATTGGCTGACAAAACGGTGTAGTGTTATGACTTTTCTGTTTCCAGTATTGAAGTCCTTTGTTGTAAAGCTACATATAAGGAAAAAGATAGTAGCTATCCTTGGTTTTTGCATGGTTATGAGTAGCAGATGATAAATTGCTGTTAAATATTTGAACTTTGGGTGTGCCATGCAGTCTTTATGTTTTTGGGGCTTTTTTCACTTGTGTTTCTTGAACTGTTAGGAAAAAAAATAGAAAAAAAACCAGTAAATCACATTGAAAAATGCAAGAGTTTTATTTTTTTTCTTTCTTTTTTTTTTTTTTTATTTCAATGTTACTTCCCTAATAGAATTATGATAGAGTTGAAATAGTCACCTTATGTTCCCCATTATCTAAACTGGGATATATGCTATAAATAAATCATATAGAATGCAATGTCTTTTCCTACCATGTTTATGAGGTTAAATGACAAAGTATGTGTTTGAAACAGAGTCATTTGGCTGTGGTTAGTACTATTTTCGGGTAAGGGCATATTTTTTTGTATTTAGGGGTCTGAAACAGTGCAATATTTGATTTGCTAATGGATCTGAAATTCCAATTCTTCAGTTATAGAAGTACTTAGATTTAGGTCATAGATGTCCATTTGAACCTAAGAAAATCAAATTGTCTGAGCTCTGCACTGAGTTTATTATGGTATTTTTTCACCAATCTTGTCAGTTAGATATCCAAGTTTGTCTCTTAGTATCTGGAAAAGTTAAACAGATAATATTTGGGGAATATAAAAAATATTTTTTTTCTTCTTAAGGTTTTGATTGTCTGCCCTTCAAGACATGTGCTTGTTTCCACATGCTTCAGGCATAGCCCCAGTGGTCCTTAGTACACAGATTAATCTTATTAAAAAAGCAGTTCATACAGGTTATCTGTATGGCTGTGCTGTAACACATCTTATACAGGGATACCAAAGGCTATAATTTAAAATAAATAATAAATAGGGACAGTAACCATACAAACCAGCTGCCTTTTGAGAAACATCTTAGAGCTTCCAGTAGATGATTCAGTTGTAAGCAGAGGTAATATAAGGAGAACCTCAGCTGTTTGTCTGCCTGCATTGCTTCCTGCTCTGGATGATACAGGGGTTTTTTGTGTAGTTTTTTTGTTGTTGCTGTTGTTGGTTTTTTGGTTTTGTTTTTATTGTTTTGGTTTTTTGTGGTTTTGTTTGGTTGGTTGGTTTTGGGTTTTGTTGTTTTGTTTAGTTTTATTTGGCTTTGTTTTGTTGGTTGTTTGATGCAGGTTGCATAGGAGCTTATTCTCAAATACGAGAACCTTTAAACTTTTGTGGTTTAACAGACCTGTGGGCTGTGGCCAGAAAGGAATGTACATGAGCATAGGAGGAATTTTCTATTTGTGATAATGTAGGATGGCATATACTTCATCAAAAACCAAACCTATGTGAGACATGAATGTCACAGGTTGCTCTTGGATTGGGTAAAATGGACAGGGCATTATTTGAGGTGTTTTGTATGTATTGATCTTCAGATGTGAAAAGAGACAAAAGCTCACTGCTTACAGCTGCTTGTGCCCAGTCGCAGTTACCTGATAGCAGACAAATACTTTGCTAAGTGTTTCCAAGAAAGATCTTTTCCTTTCTTTTTATTCTGGAGACCTGACAAAAACAGAGAATCTGGGCATGTTTGTGTGTATGCACATTCTGTATGACTAACACTTTTGATAGCTTTTTTTGAGGTAATGGATTAATGAATATTAAAGCTTTTCAAATATTTAAGTTTTGAAATAACTGTGAAAGTGATCTGAGAGCAGAACTGGGGACTTGTATCTCTGCCTGACACAACTCTGCTTACAGCCTATTGCAGTGCTTTATTCTACTACTCCAGAGCTGTCTTTATACATATTTCTTAAAACATTCTGTTACCTTAGTAAAATGAAATAGAAAAATTGTATTTACTTTTCTTCATGAGTTAAATTATTGATTTGCAAATGATTCTCTGATGTTTTATGCAAACCCAGTTTATGATAAAATTGCTTAGTAGCAACTTTCATTGCTTGTAGAAGTTACGTGTCCAGCTGCATTAAGACATGCAAAAAGTTGGCATTTTTGGATGGGCAAATAGTCTTATCTCAATATTTTTAAGAGGACCATTTAGGGCATGATTATATTTATCTTCTGTTTTCAATATCCTGTAATATTCTGTTTTATGTGTTTCCAGCTGCTAATGTGAATCAGCTACAGCTGGAATTCTGAACTCTAGTGATGTTTAGGTTATAAGAGGCTTCTGCTGATCTCCATCATGCCAGTCATAATGAGTACTGAGAACAAAATTACTATATTTATACCCTGCTTTTCAGAGAGAAAATGGAGCTGCGTGTTTTTCAATATTTTGTGATTAGAACTGCATAATAAATGTTGTTGCATGTGATAATCTAGTCACCGTTTTAAAACTAAGGAAGGGAATAAATACAACTTGGAAAAGTTATCTTGAGAAAGTTTAGATTATTTTTAAGCATACAACAGGAATAATAAATCTTCAGGTTTGCAAAGAGCTACATTTAAGAAGTATGCATTCTGTAATTTGAACTCCTGGAAGGTATGAGAATGGTGAAGGAATTGTACCAGTCTCCTACATAAGTTATAAAACAGCAAAGCAATTTACTGTTGAGACGGACAACTGTGCACTGAAAGAGGTGATCTGGAGAGCTCTTGAAGTCCCCATCACCAAAGGTTTTAGTGCTACATTAGGCAATCTCTTAGGAGGGGTCCAAAGATAAGTCATGATGCTCCAAACCCACAGGATGCAGTGGCTGACATCCTCAGAATCCTTCCCATTTGCGTTTTTGTCCCTTTTTCAGTTGTATCTTCGAGACTATTTTATGTTTCTGAGGGAAATTGCCTGATGTCATTTTGGGAACTTGTCTTGTAATGATGCAGAGACAGAACACAGAATAAATAGAATAAAAGAAGGTCATGTGTTTGAATTCTATTTAGTTACATATGCACGACTGCACAGTTTTTTAATGGTTATATACACAAAGTGAGGAAGGCTGATCTAGGAATATATGGATTCTGGTTATATCTGCAAATGCCACTATCTGATATTTCAGCAATCTCCACGAGAAGCTTGTGCAGAACTTATGTATAAAAATTATATTCACTATAAAATGCAAAGGCATAGCAATAAAGGAAAGATCAGAAAATCAGAAGCAAACAAATTTAGATCCCATGTTTTTGTGTCATCTGTTGGCCACTCTTTGAGTCTAAGCAGCAATGTCTTCCTGAGTTCAGGAGACTCAAATTCCTACCATGAATTTCAGGTGATGGTGGTGGTTTGTTACTCCTTCAGTGGCTTTTGGAAAATATTTGTTCTGAAAAGGAGGGTGGGAAGGATTCTGCATTGCAGCACATGTGGGTATTTTTGTTTAAATGGGTCTCTAGTCTGTGAGAGCCTAATAATTTGCATTAGTTTCTGGAGGGATTGATCCTGCTAAGGCCTTCTGTCACACAGAGGAGCTTTCCCAGTCAGAGGTTCAGAGCGGCATTTAGGTGACCTAAATGATCAGTGATAATCTGCCTGTTTATCCAAAGGGAAAAAATGCAGTTGTTGTCATCATCATCATCATCCTAAAATTAAAAAGAAAATTCTAAATGTAGGCAATGTAAAAATAACTTTTTTTTTTTTTTTAAAGGTAATCTGAATTATATGTTGGATGTGTTGAGGAACAGGGCTGTGGATTGTTGTTGTTTGTTTCCTCCTATTTTGTGGAATGGGGGATGCTTATTTATTCTGCTTCTCTGATCATTTCTCATAATCCTAAAAGATTTTAAGGCTGGAGTAAAAATACAGATGAATAAATGCACCCATGTGACTGGTGATGTGTTATTTTTTTATTGAAGGTGAGAGGACCTCCAGAATTGCTGGAATTGTAGGTTACTGAATTTGGAGAGAATCAATGAAATGTACTTCATGAATGTGACTTTGATCTTGGTTTTTCTTGACTAGAGTATTTACTCATTATAAAATTTAAATATTTTACTGTTTGTTCCTCTATCTGTGATCTTTGTGCATCCAATAGGTGAAATTAGAACAAGACTGACCTCAAACCTTTCACTTTCCTTTTTCTTTATCCTTATTTTTTGAAATAAAAAGGTTAGCTGGATATCTGGGGGAAATGCTTTTTCCCTTTTTTTATTTTATTGAGCTATTGAAGTAATTGGATGGATGTGGTTTTCTCCAAAGACAAAAGACAAAACTCCAAATAGAATAATAAATCACATATAAGAGAAAAATAAAATAAAAGCTATATCAAATCTGTCTAAAAGTGTCTACAAAATTGAACAGTGTAGAGCAACTGAGTGTGGAGAAAATATTGAACAACTTGTAGCCACCATTTATCAAAGGATGTAATTCAACAATTGTTGGCATACAAAAAGCAAGAAGTCAGAAAGATGTATCACAGAAAATAAAGCACAATATATTATTGATATTTGAGAGCAAGTGTATATTAGGATTTTTCAAATTTGAATCTAAGTTTTTACATTCAGGCAATGATTTTCTTAAAAGATTGTTTTGACAGCATGGCTACAGCAGGATTACTTTTCTGATTTAAAAATGTCCTAAAAACATCAGTTCTGTGAAATGTAGCTGTACCTGGCAGTTTTTCTCCCCTTTCCGGATCTCTCATAGTGGGACTTCCCTGAGATCACTGACCTTGGGTTCTTGCTGTTCTGTGATGCCCTCACTCACAGACCTTTCCCTACTGGCCATCCTTTTTGTTTTACATATGATGTGACCACATGATCCTTCAAAAAATACAATAGTGTTTAACCTTGCTAGAGAAAATAGAGGTGACTTATTTCTCTGCCTTACCTAGAAATCTAGTAGCTCTGTCATGCCTTCCAACCCGACTTCTGAAAATATGGTTTTTCTTCCAGCTGTAGTGGTTTTGTTTCACTAATTTGAGATTTCCCAGCCAATTCACCAATTAATGTGGTAGGTTCAATGCTGGCTAAACACCAGTGCACCCACTAGAATATATTTACTCATTTCCTGGTGTGAGATGGGATTGGGAGGAAGGCAAAGCAGGCTCAAAACTTTAAAAGGGGATAAAAAAAAGTTTATTAACAGTACCTTAAAGACAGAATAGTAAGAATTAGAAAAACCTTTAGAACACCTCTCCTCCCCCCTATGACCTTTTCTTTCCCACTAACATTGTACAGAAACAATTAGGTCATCTTGTAATTTCTAGAATAGTCTTTTTTCAGTTCACTTAGGGAGAGGAGTCCCTCTTGCCAATTTATGGAGACTTCTCCACAAGAAAACAGTTCTCTCATGGTTTCAATTTCCACAAATAACAGCTGCCCTGGATATCTGCAAATGTGAAGTCCCTCCCATCTTTCACAGTTTTTCACAGCTGTGTTTATAGGCCATGTCAAGTTATGAGGTATTATTTTAAAGATTAACTGTTCAAGAGCAAAAGTTTTCTTTATATCTGAGATCACCTTCATCTCTGAGAACAGAGATCTTCTTCTCTCCCTGGAGGAAAAAGGGTCTTCATCACTCCTCTCTCTCTCTGTTCAAACTTCTCATGGATCACAGCTACTTCAACATCTGCTTACTTTAGCGTGGAGGCCTTTGCTCATATCTACAATTTGAACACCTAATCGCCCCATATTTTCAGCGAGTTACAAGGAAAAATAGTCTGATGTATCAATTACATTCTTCTCCATAGCTTTCCTAGAGGATTTCAGCCTCAAAATCAAGGCATCTCCTCCTATCTGGACTTGACTCTTTCTTCACTGACCTTGGTGTCTTCATCTTGTTCCTCTGCATGTTCTCACTCTGTCCTTTTCTCTCAATAGGGAGGGAGGATTGAAGGTCTGCAAATCTTATCTGTGCATTGAAAGAGTTAATGTCTTGCCTGGGGCCTGCAGATTGTTATGTGACCTGGCTGAGATGGGAGCCAGGCCAGCCTTGTTACCTGCTCTCAGGCCAGAAGGAAAAGAGAGCTTCTCAGGATTTTTTCATCTTTAACACAGAGGCATGTCCAGCTTTCTCAGTGGTTTAACAGATTGTCACTTCTCAAAGCTAATTACTGATTGTTTTTTTTTTTTTTTTTCAGACACAGAGGAAACTGAGAGCCACTTCTCTTAGAAAGTCATGTCCATGAATGGCTCCAATGCATAACCAGCACACCTGCTTTGTCTTTCTTTCTTCTCTCATCTTTAAAAATTTTCCTCAAGTTCCACAAAGGTGACTGTTCACGCTTTTCTGTAGTATGCCTTCCTGTCCAGACTAATTTTCCTAAGAAAGACAAGATAGGTTCACTAAAGAAAAGTGCCCTTATAAATGTTCTTTTTTTTTACATATATCCCTGAACATAGGGAAATATCAGAAGTCATTCCTTTTTATCAATTTATTGATTAGCTTCTTAATTTAGACAAAGAATATACCAGACATATGCAGCAGATTTTAGGTTATGTGCCCAAAAACAATTACTGGCCAGTCCTAAACCATTTGATTTGTATTACACAAGTCTCATATCAGTGTCCTGATATAGTAATATATACATATAATACTTTAAGGTGAGGTAAACTCACTGCCTTGAAGAGTTTTTTTCTATTGTCAGCAGGCAAGGAAGTCTAGGTGGGAAAAAAGAGAATGTGTTATATGAAATGTGGATAAATCAACTGACTTGCTGAAGATTTAAAGTAAAACTGGATTCTTTGACTGTAATGTTATTTTTTGAAACCTAAAGTCTTTTGTCACTGACATGGGGCATAAAAAGCTGAGTTTTCACATATCTCCAGCCAAACTCTCAGGTTCACTCTGCTAAATTTCAGTCTTGATGGTGCTAATTCAAAACACTTGTCTATGCTTGTCTTCTATGGCTTTTCATGTAATTACAAGAAGTGGGTAAAATTTTTCAAACATAATGTATATAGGTTGAAAATTGTCTTCTTTTTACAGAGTGAGGAGGTGAGTAAAGAGAGAAGAGAGGAAAATTACTTCAGCTTTGAAAAAAAGAACTTTCCTCAATGATAGCAATGAAAGGGAATTTTCCTTCATGCTAAGTATCAGAAAGATAGAAACAGCTGTAGCTAGTTGCCTTCTGTAGGCAGAATTATATCTTGTAAGACCATTTTCAGCTAATTTGGCTGTTGTGCAGTTTGAACTTTATGAATTGACTTGTAATTGGACCATGCTGTCAATGGGAAAATTTACAAGTATTGAGCATGACATTTTTAAGAAGGTTACTGTCATCTAGTCCTCTATTAGTGAGTTTGCAGAGAGTTATAATTGGCCTAAGAAGCCTAGTAACCTGTCCTACTTCCAATTATAATGCACAATCTCATTTAATACTTTTCTTTATTTACTGATAGGTAATAATTCTCTGTGTAGTGCACACGCTTCAAAATAAAGTTGTCTCATCATGGAATGTGTGTATTCTTTTAATATACATGCATTTATGTGTCCATACACATAAATTATATCACTTACATCTGCATATAGCTGTGTGTATATATATTCTGTAGAGTTTAAGTAAATGTATTTTTTAATTTATGTATTTATATATACATGCAAACATATATTTTTTTATTCTGTTTAATTAAGTACAAAGTCTCCTGTTGCTTTTAAGTTTCTGGTGGGGACAGGGAGATGGTGTTTTCTCTAGACCTTTGTTAAGCTTATGCAATTATTCCAGCCAGAAGTGATAATACATTCATGTAGATGTAATTCTCAGGGCTTAAAAAAAAAGGGGGAAGCGTAATAAAATGAACAGGTTGATGAACTCAGTGCATTCATTATCAACTTAGATTTGCATGAAGGAGAAACTGTTCCCTTCTTATAAAATTAGAATGGCATCATTAATTTTGTTTACTACACAAGCAATTTTTAGCACATGTAAGATTTACGGGCAGTTTGCAGGTGAATACATCTTTTTAAACAGCCCTGTGGAAAGAGCTCTGCAGAAGCATCTGCACTCATTGGAACTCCCCAAAGCAGATTTTTTTTGTGTTGTTTTCACTGCAAGGAGACTGTTGACAAGTCACAATGGGGAACTTGGATGTAAAGGAGGGACCAGTGAAAAAATTAAAAAAAAAAACAAAAAAAGGTGGCCAAAGGGGTACTGATATTTTGATGCATTCATAAAATTAAAAGTGTTAGGTTTTCAGCAATTTCTTCATATATGGCAACTTGGTCTTCGCTGCTATATACTCCTTGCTAATTTTAGTAAAGACTGACTGGTGAGACACCAGACCAAAAATGAAAAGAAACAAATCAAGCGAACAAGCCTTTTAGATATGAACAAGAGAAGCAAAGCCACCAGAAAAGGGTTTGGTCTTTCTCCTTTACTTTCATGTCTTCTGGTCTCACACATAGCTACCTTTGAATTGGCAATGTAGTTCTGCCCTACAAGAAGGGCTAGCAGAAGAGGAATTACATATTTTGGGCTTTTTTTCATGGAGATGCTCTTGAATGAGATGCCTTCTCAGAGTGTGCTTGAGAATTTAGAGAGGTTTGGATGGCATCTTTTTGAGTAATTTAATTAATTCCATTAACAGAGTGATTCCATTCTAACTTTGAGTTTTGAGTAATATTTTATTTAAACAACATTATCCTTGAGCCTCAGAGAACAATGGTTCTGTTTATTGTGGTGATAGTGTGATTGTTAGTGAAACATTTTAAACTACAGTGTTTGTTTTTGTTACCCTGCTGGGATGAACTACTACCAGCATGAAACTGTGTGGATTCAGGATACTCAAGGAAGGCTGTAATGTCTGTCCCTATTTTTGTGAGTTTGAACATTGGTTACTGTTGGTTAAAATATCATCTGTTCCTTTTGGTTTGCATGCTACATTAGGGTGCAAAAACAATCTGAAGTTATAGGTTTCAATGAAGAAAAATAGTAATTGTATAGCAGATTATAAATCATTGGAGTGTTTGCAGATTAACTGATGCTTATTTGCATCAGATTCACAGAAAAATTATGTTTCAAGAAATAGGAGCAAGGGGATGACATAAGATTTAGGTTCTTCAAAATGTACTTTTGGTAAGCCAAATTGTGCTTTAAGTTTTAGAATTCACCAATGTGTGTGCATGTGTTCTCACCTACTTGTAACTAATGATCCGTGAATTTTCTGCAATCCTCACTGTGCTTTTTTGAGTGTGTATTCTGGTGTATTTTCCAACTTCTCAGTGCAGGGCTTCTGACAGAATCATAGATCTGAACTCTCTCACAGCACAGCAGTGTCTCTAATAAATAGGTCAAATAATCTTAGAAACGGTGTTTGTTAGCTTTGAATCGATAGTGATGAAGTTTCTCTGTGTTCTTGCTTGCTCAAACTTCTGTCTAATCTATCTTTGTTCTCTTCTTCTTGTGCAATCTTTTCCTTGCTTCCAGTGGCTGCTACAAAGAGCAAAGCTAGAGGTGAGTTTCTGCCTGCACCCTTCAATTTGCATTGCATGGTTCTGCAGCCCACGCATTTTCTCCCAAGGTTGTTTCTGCTTCTCCAAACAAAGAAAAAAATCTTTAGGTCCAATGGTATGCTAGATTAGTTCTTTACAATTTTGAATTTACACCCAAATGCAGTTTATCAATAAGCACTGCTCATGCTGTATTTTGTTAATTGCTTTAATTTGGGAAGTTTTCAGGAAAAAGATAAAACTAAGTGCTTTGTAGTTAGACTTCTGACTTGCATTATAGTAATGTAGGGATATTGATGGCATTTTAATCGAAATGAAGATATTGCATAAAAATGCTCATAAATATGTAAATGTAATTTTTATTTTTTATCTCTAGTCATAGTCATAAATATCTGAACAGAGAACAATGAACTCCTAAGTGTCTCCTAAGCATTTCCTGTCTTTTCACACTAGTATAAATGATCATCACTGTTCCTGATAGCATACCAATATATAGAAAGGCATACTATGATATCTGCAGAGATTTATGGCTTCAGAGCAGCAAGGTGATTGCCACAAATCAGTGTGACAAAGAAGGAAACCTTTCAGAACTAATCATGTAAGGTCAGCAGTGCTGTAAACCATTTCCTGAATTTCAACGAAGCAATGATGTAGCAAATGCAACCTGAGGGGTGTATTTTGACTTATAGATACAATAAATCAATGCATACCTGTTTATATATAGATGCATGTGCATTTATATGTATGAACATGTATTTGCATAGAAAATCATGAGAATATGTATTTTACTATCATTTTTATATTATTTCTGGTAGATAAATTTGAGTTGTCTGATAATTATACATCAGATTTTAAGGCAAAAATCTCTGCTAGTTTACGTATATTTTGGAAGTCAAGATTCACAAGGTTTGCAAAGTTCAATTCCATACATTGCTTAGCTTGAGCTTGTAGAACAATAATAATAATCAAAGAAAATACAGCCAGTTGAGAGTGTTTATGCATTAGAATAATTAAACCAATAATTAAAATACAGCTCAGGTTTGTATTTTTTTAAACCCTTGCATGGCTTTTTGTAAGACCTTCTTCTCAGAAACTTTGCATGCATTGGGTGACATGAATGAGGGGAGTGAACAAAACCAAATTCATCTTTTTGCCTATGCATGCCTTAAAATTTGCTTTACTCCTTTCTGTACTGTTATGTATTCAGCTGTTGTGCTGTGTAGCAGTGGTCAAGACTTTGAGACCTTCATAATTAACGAAAAAAGCCCAAACCAAGGCAACATCCACAGAAGGGACTTTTCAGCACAAATGAACACAATCTCATCAGTATTCAGTGATTAGCTGATACTCCCATATATTGCCATTAAAACAGAAATTGCCCTGGAGGCACAGGAATTGTAGGATGAGTCAGAATTACTCACGGGTACCACTCATCTGTGAGCATTAACACGTTTATTTCAGAAGTGCACATGCGTATTGAATGCACAGCTGAAACTCGATATACTGAAAGAGGTTTGACACTGTGATCTGCATTATCTTTGGAGATCTCTTGCTCAGCTGCACAGTGCCTTCAAGAAGTCCTCGGCTTTTCCTTTGGAGCTGAACAGCCCTGTGATGAAAGCACCCAATATCCACAAGGAATTCAGTCCTGCAATAGTTCTGCCTTTTACCAAAAGCATAGGACCTATTTTAAGATCTCCTGTGGTGGAAGACATGAAGTAGATGATGCCTTACTGCTTTTCTCATTACTCTGTCTAAGCAGTAAAGAAAGGTCTGTTCCTCCTTTTCAAGTCTAGGACTTAACTGGAAAAGAGTTCTCTAATACAGCACTGGAAACATCAATTCACAACTGAGAGAATTCTCAGGAGGAGTTTCTCTTTTGGCACTTGTATTTTGAAATCCAGCAGTCCTTTATGTCTTTGCTCTTATGTATGGGTCTTCATCTTTCCTTTCTGAAAGTCTGGAATTTGTGCTGCTGTTTTCAGCAAGGCACAGTTGACCTTGTGCCTACCCTAAGATCTGAGAGTTCCAGAGCACATTATTAAATGATATTCTGTGGGTTCACCTGTCTTTTGTTTGTGCATTGTTAGCATGGGAAAACTCCTGCTGGTCTCCACATTCCTCCCCCTCCTAGTGGGATTGTCTGTAAGCTGAACAACAGAGCCTTTGCTCTCAAACATTGCATTCAATGCTATTTCCTAAAGTATTTTCTCAGTCTTTGTAAAAGACTGCTTGTATTAAGTGCTGTAAAGCAGCTGTTGAACTTTCTACTTTAGCCTTGCTTTGAGGCACTTAGAATCAATTTAGGTTGAAAGGTCATCTAGTCTGCAGGTCATTTGGACTGAGCTACCCAGTAAGTAAAACCCACTAAAATCTGTTTGCTCACAGCCTTCCAATCAAATTGAGTATCTCAAGGATTTCACAGCTCCAGGATAGATTTGCACTATGATTGCTTGATTTTACCATGGTTTTCTTTCTTAGACTTTTGATGACATAGAAGAAGCTGAATGAAGTTTTGTGCAGTCTCCAGAGTAGGTAAATACTTGGATTTTGCACAGGACAGATCTTCTTAAACTTCTGGAATGGTCTGCCTGGGGAGGTGGTGGAGTCACCATCCATGGATGTATTTAAAAAAAGACTGGATGTGGCACTCGGTGCCATGGCTCAGTTGAGGTGTCAGGAAACAGGTTGGACTCAATGTTCTTGAAGGTCTCTTCCAACCTTGTGATTCTGTGATTCCTTTGGACTCCTGGGCAGATGCTGCCACAGGATGCTTATGGGCAGAATACTTAGGACATTTCCAAGAAGTCTAGTTCAGAAGGGTTTCAAAGCGTGAGGAGGGGGCAAAATGAAACATGAAAAAGGTCATTTGTGACACTTAATTTGGTGAAGCAGAAACTGAAAATGCCACCTGAAAATCTCAGGCTATCAGAGGTTTTTTTAGTGCATGAAAATTTTAAGGACCATGTCTTAATGCACCAGATGAGATTTATTTAACTTGATCTCTATAAATGAACATTTCTTCTAGCAGAGCACCTGTTTGAAGACTGCCTTGACTTCTTAAGGAGCACTATTGTGACAATTTTGGGACAATATTCTTGCAGATCTCTTCTGGCAGCATGGTTTCCATCCTGGATGATCTTACCAGATCTGCTAATGATGTGTCAATTTTCAGCCAACAAGTAGAAGAGAGGGCCAAGTGTCTTCATTCAAATGTAATTAGTTGAGAAATGGAGTTCTGTGTTCCTCATTTTCACTTCTTTGATACACTCTGGTTGCTAGCCAATGAGCATGACCCAGGATGAGGACAAGGACTTAGATCTGTTTTACAGACTAACTCTCTATGTCCTATTCCATCAATTTAACCCAGGCCTCATAAGGCCTGTACTGCCAGATGGTCTACCCCCGTCTCCAAAATAGAGAAAAGTGTAGCAAATCCCGTTCCCTGTTCCTAACCCTAAATGGGGTTTTTGAGTGTTTTCCTCCAGATGAATGTTTGCTTGCACATAAACTGTGGCATGTCTCTTATTTCATTGTTCTCCACAAGGTACAGACAGTTGATCCCTCTGTACAATGCCCTCATGTTGACTGCTCTCCATACCACTGGTCCGGCATCTTGTTGCTGGTCATGATGATCTTCTTGTTTGTGAATTCCACAAAGGCGGGAATTCCATTCATGGGGACATTATGTGGATAGCAGTCGGTCAGCCGCAGCAGCTCACAGAACGGGAGCCAGCCATAGAAGTCATCCATGACTACTGTGTTTTCCCTGTCATGGCCGTCCCGCCCCTCACCGCGGCCCTCACAGAACCGTGACCCCTCTCGGGAGGCGGCCCAGCGGCTCTTGCCTCCACCTGCTGGGCCAATCAGCACACAGACTTCAGTTTCAAAATTGCGTGGTTTCTGGCCAATCAGGAGTCTCAGATCTCTAAGGCCACGCCCCCACTTGACGTAGGCTTCAGGGAACTCTCGCGTGATTTCAGCCATTTTGGTTCCGGCCTTCATGGCGGCAGCAGCTCCCGTGAGGTTGCTCTGGTGCTCTTGGCCCACAGGGACCCCCACCCAGCAAAACACATCACCTTCTTTGCTGCAGTGCTGCTCCTTATCCTCATCAGACACACAGGCGACTTCAGGTGAGCTGTCAGCAACACTTTCTTAAGTGCTGACAGTCACTCTTTCTTCTTCAGGTGCACATAGCCTTGAGGCTATGATGCCCCATAGCCTCATTTCCAGCTATGAGGAAGTGCACTCTGCAGGCTTCAAGACTCTTCATGGCTTCGGTGGGGTTATTTACAGTAAAGACTCACTTATGTGAGGGGTAGCGGGAGACATGAGACGCCTTTGTCATTGGAGCACCAATTGCTTCACGATTGGTGGACACGTGGCCTTTGGGTTTTGTCATTATGCCTCTGTCCCAAAGTGTGCTGTGTCTCAAAGTGGACAGCAAGCAGTACTGCAGCAAAGAAGGTGAGGGGTTTTGCTGGGTGGGGGTCCCAGTGTTTAATAACAGTGGCATGTGTTACTAAAAAGTTATTGTCAGATCTGTCTCAAACCTCCTGTAGTTAGGCAATTTGCTTTCAACCCTTCAAAGTATCAATCAGACTTTCTGATAATTTTGGTTGTGGGGTTTGTTGTTGTTTTTTTTTCTTTGATGGTACTTTTCATTGTTGTTAGTTTTTTCTTGTTTTGGTTGGGAATACTGAGGGTGACTATGGAAACTTTTTCTAAAGAAAAAAGGAATATAAAGGCCAACTTCTATTGCAGGAGGGGAAAGCAAGCCCTCAGAAAGATCTATCATCTGCTTGTTTAGAAGTAGAACATTTCTTTCTCTTCCTAAGTCTCCTATGGCCCACAGGTTAGAAATAGTGACATTTCCAAGAAGATTTGTAAGTCCCCAAGAAGAGACTTCTTGCAGAGGGGAAGTTGTGACTGCTTTAATTTTGCAGGATTCATATTGTCCAATCTTTGTAAAATCGTGTTGGATTGGTAGCTATTTATGACATGCTTCTTTCTCCCATTTTAGCTGTGTATGAAGCTCTATTTTTAATTTTTTTCCCAGGGGAAATCCCATTCATATCATAGTGCCACTGCTTCTCATAGCAATGTTCTGCTGTAGTACACACACAATGCTCTATTCTCTCTCAAAAACTGGCATAAAAGCTGGCTCTAGGCATATAATGGCATATAATGGTTCTAGGGGATGTCCTTTTAATGGGAGATACCATCAAACTTTTTTTTTTTATTTTAGTATTATTCTATTTAGTTTTAAGTATTGTAAGTGCCTTAAAATCTCACTTGCCTCACAAGTTGGATATAACAGGACTATTTTTTGTAGCTTGGTGGATATCCAGTGGATTTTTGGGTTGTGTCTTTTTCTTGACATTGCATCTGTATCCCAAAGAAACTATTTTTGAGAACCATGGAAGACCATGGCTTTTTTTTTCAGTCATTTCTTCTACAAATGCAGAAGTATATTGTTTCTGCCTTACTTTTAAAAGAGGAGACTGATTCTCCTTCAGAAACATAAGATTAAATTTAGCTTTAACAATGCTACTTAAGGCTTACATCTCAGTCTGTAATATAAATCATCATAGCAGTTGATGCACTGTCGAAAAGCATCTTAACCAGGAGGAAAAGATCACTCTGGACATTATTCACTTGACTTACTTTGTTTGTTCTCATTATGTCAATGAAATTTGTATTAGCTTATTTGGACCTTAAGTCAGGAGGGATCATGTGAAGAGTGTTGAACCAACGTACTCTGTTATTGCCTGGATAGTTGTGCAATTACTCAGGTTGTCTTTTAGTTAAGAATCAATTTTTTTCACTGGACTTCACCAGATCTTCATCATTGGTCATGTTCTACCCAGCTGATTTTCTCACATCGTATGATAAAGTTTATTGTGTATATTCTATATATTTGTAAATAGGTAGGTAAAGAATAGGTTTCATTCATACCAGAGTTTTGACTGAAAACCATGCAAACCAGGAGAAATTGTGTGTGCCGGAACTAGTCAACACAATTGCAAGACCTACAGGGTCTAAACCTACCAGTTTAAGTCCTCTCTTTAGTACATGTAATTAGCCAAGAATATTTCTCATTCAGAAAATTATCATAGAACTTAGTCAGTAACACAGTAGCATGTAAGGAGCAGGATGAAATAAATGTACAAAAAGAGACCCAAAACCTACTATTTTTCCTATTTACATTATCTTCACAAAGTTCTCAGCTATTCAGTTACTGATGCTAGTCAGGCATTAGCTTTGCTGTTGCCTTTTTTTTTTTATTTTTTTTGTTGAGGAATAGCTAACTCAGGGTATCATCTGCAAAAATGACACTCTGCAACATATGATGGCAAAAGTTGCGAACAAGTAGAAGTGTATAGATGTTGAAAGTGTGAATTCAATATAGAGCCTGAGGAAACTCCATAAATCAGTAGTTTGGAAGAGCATTTATTTATGGTTATAAGCTTTCACCCCTGAGACATTTAGAAATAAAAAAACCTGTCATATTCCACCTTTACTACAAGGTCATTACAAAAAGCTTGCCAAGACTGTTGTAGTAGCATAGTGGGATTTGAAACTGATTGAAATTTTTCAGATATTCTAGTGCTATTGAAGTAGAGTAGCTATGCTTTGTAAAATCTTATGATGTTTTTTTATTGAAAGTACATTTTTGACTTTTAAAGGTAGAATTTTCATATGTCACTTAAAGGTATTAAAAGCACCTTTAATATTTGTAAGTGATTGTACTTTCAGAGAGAATAACAAAGTAAATGTAGCCTTTATAACCATTCCTTTACTGTCTCTTTGGTATTTCCTCCCCTGTAGTTTAGTCACTGCTTCCAGTTTATAAAGCCTGTGCTTTCCTCCAAGGATTAAATTCTGTCCACTGGTTAAACTTGTGAGGCTGAAACATACGGATTTCAGTTTTCCTCCATGATTTCTCATTGATGTTAAGGGTCAGAGTTTTCTCATATTCAGCATTTCTGATGAGGAAGAAAGTGGTGATGTAGAACCAAATTTCATGCTTGTCTTTGAAGACAGTCCACAGAGAAACAAAAAGCCAGAAAAGTTTGGAAGTGAAAAAGTTTTGAAAATGACCATGTTTAGAGTGCAGAAGGACTGTGAAGGTTTAAATTTAAAATTGTGTTGGGTCTTGTTGAATTATTTTTTTTTAATATCCTCTTAAATGCAAAATTCACATTAGATCAAGACACTAGATTATTTCATGGTTTAGTTTTCCATTAGATAATTTAAGACATCATAATTATGTCTCAAAAAATCATGCAAATCTACTTAAGCATATCACATATATGCCATTTGTCCTAGAGGATTTGGGAGAGAAACCAGTTGTCTGAGTTCTGGAGGGCTTTTTAGAAAACTCACAAAATACATTCCTGTCCTTTTTTCTTCCTTACAAACTCCAGCAGTGAACCTCAGGGAGAAAAGATGGAATCATAAGGACGATAATAGTTCTTAACAAAGTTGCTGTCTGCTCTTTACTCTTTGTAATTATACTTGGGAAATACTTGGCCCTAAGATCTGTAAGAGCTTTCCAATATTGAGAGAGCTGAGGTTTCCACATCATGTCATGTGTATGCAGTCAAAAAGCTCACCATTGTAGTTCCTGTCAGAATTATTTTGCCATTCAAGTTCCCAAGTTCTGCACATAATAAGGAAACCAAAAAAACATGAATCAGTTTTTCATTTTTTACATAGAGCAGCTCTGGAAGCAGCAGTTTGACAAGCCTGCTTGTCCTCTTTATGGCTTTTAATGAATTTTATTCTGTTTTCCAGAACAGATGCACAAAACCCAGTATTAACAGTTGTGATCATATAACACTCACTAAAGTTGAAATTTAATATGGAATAGAGCTCCTCTAACAGCATAGAAATAGCAAAGGAAGGTACAAACCCCCCCTGAAATGAGATTTGTAGGGGCAGGCTACTGCTGCCAACATGTCATTTTTATTTGAGAGGCATCTACACTGAGCCAATGTGTCAGTCATTTATTGACTAAATGATTTTTTTAGTCAGTGCAGAAGAATATGGGATGGAATAAGGACAGTGTCTGTTTTCATGCCTGTGAAGTGCAACACAGCTGTGGGAGAGGGACTCTAGGGAGGATGCTCCATTCTGAGGTGGACCTGGTTATCACTGACTAAAGCATTTGTCAGTTTTTTTTCCCCAGCTTTCAGATAGGCCATTCTTGCCTCCACAATGGTTAATACAAATTCTGATTGCCCTTTTCTTTTTTTAAATTTTTCTGTGCTCATTTGGGTGTTAAGCATGTGAGACTGTCAAAAGCAATGTATTAGGAGATCTTGCCATACTTGAATAGAGCTCTGCTGTAGATCTGGTTGCTTTATTTGCTATTTGAATGGATGTGCTGCTGTAAATCTGGTCATGGTTTTGAGCATTGAGCCCTTATGACTCTCTGCAAAGAATTTCCAAAGGCAGCACATTGCATTTCATACACATGTTGCTGTGTGCTGGCTCGGTTAAGTAATTTGTCAGATTCCAGTCAGACAAAACACTTTGCTTCAGAGTCTAGACTGTTGATTTAGGCACAATCAAAAGGATACAGTGAGTTCCCAAGAGTTCGTCATATTCTCTGCATCCCGTGGAATTGTTGGGAATGAGTGCCTAATATCTGGCAGGTGATTGGAGCTGCTGCTCTGAGGCAGGTTGTCAATTTCTTTTTTCTAAATATCTAAATGTCTCAACTTCTATTGTAGTTTGTTTTTCTTCTTTTCCAAAATTTCATATAGAGAAAAGGGTATTGATAATAATACTGAAATACAGAAAAAAAGATAACAGTTGGTGTACAGGTTAAACCCATGGTCACAGATTTTTATTTTTCTGAAGATATAGACACTTTTAAAAATACGGGCTTTTCTTTCAGGCTTGGTTTTGTTCAGTGTGCTTTTATAACAAAAGGAAGTGGGAAAAGTGCTTTAAGTACAAGGAATTTTTTTTCCTAAAATCCTCTTTTGAAAACCAGAGGGCTTATAATGATTCTCCACATTAGATGAGATCTCAAGATTTGTTCCTTAAATCTCTGTATGGGATCAGATCTTCAGAGAATTTGTTTTACTTTAGTGGTCAGTGAAACACATGGTGTTTAAATGGCTGAGGATTCACCATCGCTGCTACCATGTGTGGTTTTGTGTTAATTCTAACTTGGTTTCTTGGATGAAGCATAAAGGCCTAAATCAGCTAAGACTTTTTCATGTGTGCTGTTATAGTTTCATAGGGATCTCTAGTTCTTTGTAAGTAAGCATTATGCTCAGCATTCCTCTTGGATTCTTTCAAGAGCTAATAGCTTCAAGGTCTTCCTCACATTTTAATTACAGGCTGCATATAAAGGAAAGGTAGTGGAAAACACTTGAGCGCTGTACTTTGGAGGGATTTTTGTTCCTGTGCTATTAATACACTACTATTTTAAAAAATGTGCTGTGATTAGAGATGGTTGTGGAATGATTTATGCTGGCCTGTTGACCACAAGGTCTGAAGGATCATTAGAGATTAAGGAGAGTAAAATACCGTGCACCTTAAATTGTTGATTCTGAGTTAACATCCTCAATCACTACTCACCCTGTTGCAGAACTCCTTCTCTGTTCAGCTTCATCTCTTATAAGTTCATCTCTTATAAAAACTAGCTGGTGACTACACATTGTCTTTATGCATCTTCTCAGCTCATGTAAAAGAACCAGTGCTCTGTTTGGAGTATTACAAATGCAAATTTCAGAAGGAACCTCTGCCATTCATGTTTTGGAAGCTGTTGTTGGCTCCCAGGAAGCCAAACAGAAATGTAAGTCTGTTCTTCACAGATTGCTGCAACTCAAAGTATGCCAGTACCAGCACTCCAGAAAAGAAAAAAACCCTCAGGTTTTCCTTTTTAGGATCCTAATTCTATGAATCTATGATTCTATGAAATCAGATCTGGAAGCTAAATAGATTAACTAATAGATTAATAACATGTAGTAATTAAAAAAAAAAAAAAAACAAACACCCAAAACACTGTAAATATTGGATCTTTTCATTTATTGTTTCAGCATTCTGTTAATGGGCTCCCTAGAGGCCTACTAGCTAAAAGTCATGATTCCAACTTAGTCTTCTAAGTTTAAAGAATATGATACAAATCTTTAAAACACTGTAACTTGACAAAAATTATTCAAAGAGCAATAAGCAAGAGAATTAAGGAGTTTGAAATAAAATTGAGTGTACCTGTCAGGAGGGAGGAAAGCACTGGAAAGAAGGCCATGGAAAGGAATAGTGTAGTTGACCTTTGCAGCAACCAGCAGTGGAGGTTCTTCCTAGGCTTTGCAGGTCCCCATGTGTCTTATTGAGATCATTGCCGGTTTTCAAAAATCTAGTTTAAAGGATGCAAACAGAGATAAGGCTATAAACTCCTGATTTATGTACCTGTGCACATAGAATACATCCAGCTGGTTTCCCACAGACTCATTCTTTTGTTAATTGGTACTGAGTATACTGCAGTCCTTTTTCTTTTGTAAAGAGTGACTCTCCTATTTTTTTGTTTTTTCTAATAGTTATTATTTCTATATGCATACATTATATCTACTGTGTGTGGTCTATCAGGAGAAAAAAGATTTAGTTACTGAGAAAACAATTTACATAACTAAGTTTTTCAAGGTAGAAAAACTTTTTGTGCTTTTTGTGTAGTTTCTCTTTTCATTCAGAAAGCCTGTCATTGGAAATCCCTTTGTTTCATTGCTTAATTTCCTTCAGAAGTAGCTTTTTTCATTTGTCATGGGGAGCAGTATTTATTTTGTTTATTCATCATTGATTTCTAGAAATGTAAAGTGTGTCAGCTAATGCTTTCCAAATATAAGCTCAGAAATGAAGGGAGAATATCAATCCCTGCATTAATGTCCATTTGCATTTTAGGAATTTAAAAGCGTGTAACACTAATGAGCTGATAATTCAGTGTTCTTTTCAGATAATGTTATGTACAGAAATGAATAGAATGAATGGGCTTCCCTACTATGGTTGGGCTTCTCTTACAGAATTCAATTTTTGTAATGATTGTTGTAATGGACTACCCATCCCACTCTGACAATAAATATTCCCCAGAAGGCAGACTAGAAAAAAATGCTTTTGCACAGCAGATGTGATAGAATTCTTCTTATCTTTGGCTTTTCCACTCTTCAAAAGCCCAGGAGGAAAAGTGGGCCTTGGAGCTCTGTTGAGATAAGTTTCAGGGTTTTGGGACACCAGCAGTTATCAAGGTCCAGTATTTCTCCCTAATATCTGATCTAAACCTACTGTCTTTAATTTGAAGCCATTCCCTCTTATCCTGTCTCTACATGCTCTTGTAAATAGTCTTCCTTTATTCACCTGCCATCTTGATCTGATCTAAATATATTCCAAAATATATACATTCATTTGTGTAGGTTAGTGACAACTATTTTAATAACTTTACATTTTAAAAAATAAATTCTACTTTCCTTAGTGCTTCTGTGAAGAGCTAAGTGTTATTTCCTGTCACAATTACTCTAAAGAAGATGTCATATCAGTGATTTTGGCTGCAAAGGTGTCAGTTTTACCTGAAAAATGTTCACATGTTTCCCAAAAGATATGTATTTGGATGAGTTCTTGAAGTATGGTATTCAAGCCCTTTGGCTATTTCTAAAATGCAGGTTGAACATGAACAGCTATGGATGTATTCTTGATCATCCAGACCAATCTCTATAGGTATCACATATTTCCTCCTCTGTTTTCATTCTTCTGAAAAGCTGAGGATTTGTTGGTTTTTGTTTGGTGTTGGTTGGTTGGTTTGATTTCAGTTTGTTTTCCTTCTCAGCTGGTAATTTCATTAGGGAAACTCTGAACTTTTCCCTTATAATGACAGGTGTACTCTTCTAATTTCCTGAAGCAGCAGATTCACAGAATTTCTTCTTTTGTCAAGATTATCTTTAATTATAAGCATCTTCTCACATGTAATTTTTTATCGCTGTGGATAATACACAGCTATAATTTTTTTCCCAGTCGTCATTTTGGTAGACAGACAGATATTTTTCAGCCTCTTCTATTTCTAGGATGATATTTTTCCAGTGTGTCATGATGTGAATTGTCTGCTGTTGACTGAAGTGAGCAGAAAATTCTCCAGTGTTTTACCTGGGATTCACTGCATCTTTTCTGTCAAGCCTTCCTACATCTACCAGAAATACTTCAACTGTCTTGTAACTGCTTCCCGTGAAGCTGCTCCATATTGGTCATTCATACTCATCCAGTGATAAATTAGGGAATGTTTCTTCTTCCTGCTCGGTTATTCTCAGCTAATGAGATTCTAGGGTATAGCTGAAGTTTCAATTTGTAATTCCCAAGTGCATGGGGATTTTTCTCATTTCTATTACTGCAGTCCTAAAGGTTGTCCAGCACTTTCTGTGAGATGTATCAGCCTTCTTCTGTATGAATGATACTTTTAGATTTCACCTCTTCCTGGTCATTTGCAGGGAACAAATTCACTTATCCTTCCTATCTACACAAGGTTACTTGGTGGTGCATTTGTTAGCTGGGGTTTTTTGGTCAAGACATGGATATTTAGCAAGTGTAATGCTGCTTGGTGGTGGTAAAAAGGCAAGCAGTGAGATAAAAAAAAAAAAAAAAGAA
>LTAT01000001.1:104481630-104499352 GCA_003286495.1 Chlorodrepanis virens | reverse complement strand
AAAAAAAAAAAAAAAAAAAGAAAAGAAATGAAAAACTTCTAATCTCAGATAAATTATACCTATACTACATAGATAATAATTTCCTGATAGGTGGGGTTTTTTTGTAGTTTTCTTACAATAATTTTCTGCTGGTCATTTTTTCATTAACTTTGTAGTTATGTTGTTACTTCATCTGTATCCTAAGTACATAGAATAATTGTGCACTATGCCAGCGGAATTGTATTTGAACTAGCTATGTATCCTTAAAAGACTTTATTGGACATTTCCTGGTTTTTGCACCATTTTGTGTTAAATTCCTGAAGTGTCTTATGTCTATCTTCCAGAGCATTCCAATCTGCTACAGATGTTGTAAATCCTATTCCATGGTTCCTGTTTGCTTATTGGTCACACTCTCTAGGTTATCAGTACCTCATTGATGAACTTAAAAATTATGATATATTTTTCTTTCCTTTTTTTTTTTTTCCCTTTTTTTCCCCCGCTGGCACTCATAGCATTATTTGATAGTATAAAAGCTTTCCCTTGGGAATTCTTGGTATTCAGGCATGCTCCTTGTTTTTGCAGTGATCCATGACAGCCAGGCAATGATTTTTTTTTTTTTTCCCCTTTTTGAATACGTGCAGCATCACTCAGTACCAGACTTGCTGCTCCTGTAGAGGCACAACTTGTTACCCTGTCAGCAGCTTGGGGAGCTCAACACCTGTTCCAGTGACCAGCAGACATTAACATTTTCTATGTCAGGTCATTTACTTGGCTTGTCAGAGTGCAAGATTATGGCTGAAAGGGTATATTGACCTGAAAACATAAGTTTTTGGATTTATGGAACAACGTTGCAAAAGTATGAGGCATAATATAGTTTTTAGTTGCAGTATAAATGTAACAGTCTGTCTGCCTCCCTCATTGGCAGTAAAGGAATCTGTTATGATCTTGACATAGTGTTTCTTGTGATTGAACTGGCTTTAAAATGCTTTCTCCATGCTTGGGGCAGAAAAGAGGTCTTTTAATGTCTTAGAATTTCACTAGTTGGATGTTTCTTTCCTGATATCTCAAGTTACTTCCTAGGAAAACAGTTTCTGTATCTTACTGTTTTTTTTTCAAGAGATGGGGTTGTCCAAACCCTTTCCCTGGATTCTGGTCAAGAATTTGATGTACTTGAGGCTAGTGCAAAGGGTGATGGCAGGAAGGAACTCCTGAAAGGAGGAAGATGACACTGAATTAAGTGGGAAAGGATTTTTAGTTAAATGCTTACAGAAATGTTATCTATCAATTGAATTAAACCATATTTCTACTGCCCAGCTTGCATAGTGATTTGATTTTCAGAATTTTTTCTGGTAAACCATCCCATGGTCTCCCACTGCCAAGGATTTTTTGTGTTTGTTATTTTTTTTTTTCCATTTTCAATGTTCTGTCATTTGTGTCATTCAAGTATTAAGGCCTTGTGGCTAAAGAGGTCTCTGTAATGGAACTTGCTGGGTTGTTCACGGCAAATTATTTTACAAACGCGTTGTTTCCTTGTTTCTCTCTGTTTTGTTTCCTTGAGTGTGTGATGTGAGCTTCTAGACACAAATTGTGTGGGGGGACCAATCCTGGGGGACCATAATAGAAAACCACAAAACACCAGTCAGTCTGAAACATTTTGCAGCCATGCTTAAAATGTGTGTGGGACAAGTGAGGATTGGGGATTGTTAAAAGGGGGAACTGCTGTGCTGGAGGAGAGATCTGAGCTGGTGACAGGAGGATGCCAAGACAAGGCATCCCACTTCTCATCTTGTTCCTTGTGATTGCAATTAACCATTTAGACTTAAAACCTGTTGAGCTTTGTGTTTCAGCTGCTGCTGTTCCCTTATCTACAGTATGGCAGTGATTAGGCTGTTGGATGTGTTATAGTGTGAAGTCAGATTGTAGTGTGAAAGTTCACTAAGATAGGTTTGCTTTTTTTTTTTATAAATCAGTGTGAAACTAAGCAGAATTTTTTTGGATCTTGAACTCTGTGAGCCTCCAAAAGGCACAGATGCTGCCTTAGATACCTTTAGATTCACTCTTGAACAGGAGAGACTGGCAGCTGAGACATACATAGGCAGCCCAGGAAGCCTAGAAAATTGATATGAAACAGAAGCTGAAGAGAAGCAGAACCTCCAACTTATTTTATTTTCCATTGATTTAAATTTTCTATCAAAAAGTAATGATCACAGTGTTTTCTAGTGGGGATTGACATCTATTTTTCTAAGAATAAAGGGTAAAAATGACATTTGGATTCCAGAAGAAATGTCATTTAGCTGTGTCAAAGAAAGTATCTGGGACTCTAATGACCTACTTTCCTGTTAAGTCTCTAGGCCATTGCTGAAGTTAGGAGCATAGGGAAAATACTTTTCATCTTCAAAGACTTGAAGATGAGGTTTGTAACTTTCTTAAAGAGAAAAAAAAATGAATCCTCTCTCCTGAATTGAGACAGATAAAGTTTCAGCCCAAGATGGATATTTGTCCCTGAAGATTTTAAAATTTCAACCACCTGCTTTAAATGAGAAGTTTAAAAAAATTGCACTGTGTTAAACCAGTGTATTCACTTTGGAAAAAAAAGGTGAAAATTATATACTTTTACTTCTCTATAGGTCTAAATAAATAGAAAAGGCTTTGGATAACACAAATAGCCCAAAGAGTGAAAAATACTCTCATGTATCCATGGGTCCTAAGGGTAGTGACAGATGAAGTGGCTAAGTCATTATATTTTAGAAGTTGTAATGAAGTTCCCACTGGCTGAAAAAAAAAAGGAAATATAACCCTCATATTTTTTAAAAAAGGAAAGATCTATGAGACTTAAATCTGAAAGAAGGTAGTTTTAAATTAGATGTTAGGAGGAAATTCTTTACTGTCAGAGAGAAGCTGAGCATGTTCCATCCCTGGAAGTGTTCAAGCCCAGGCTGGATGGGGCTTTGAGCAACCTGGTCTGATGGAAGGTGTCCTGCCTGTGCCAGGGTTGTTGGAACCAGATGATCCTTAAGGTTCCTTCCAACCCAAAACATTCTGTGGTGTGATTCTATGATATTTGAATTGGAATCGGAGACACTTTTGAGTATTTGGGGGAAAATCACACTTTGTATTTTCCTGACATGTCATATTAAGGCAGGTTGAGTATCAAGTGTGTTTCACCGTATTTTTAGCTGAATCTGATGGCTTCCCTACAGAATTTCATCCATCTGTCTTAGGAAACAATAAAGTGCTCACAACCACGAGTCCAGACGTGTATCAGGTAACGAAGCAGGCTCACAATGACACTGCATGTGGGGGTTTCAGATTGGTTTCCCATCTTCTGGAAGGAGCCAGATGACAGACTGCTGTGTCCTTATGTGCTTCCAATTTGGATGGGAAAGCCTGCACTTGGTTTTGATTGTGCCTGCTAAAAATCCCTGCACTCACTCCAGTTTGTGGAGTTTAGTGAGGCAACCAGAGGGAGATGCTAACTTAGGTGTTGAATCAGAAATAGTACAGCTAGGGCATAGCTGTGCATCAAAGCGGTCTAGGCACGTGGATAGAAGAGGAGCGGATGGCTTCTGGATCTCACTGCCTCGGAGCTGGGAAGAGCTGTTGCATTGTGCCTCATTGAGCCACATAGATATTCCCCACACTTTGCTACTATTTCAGATTCTTTGCAGCCTTTACAATAAATGAACCTGTTCTGGAGCTATCCTTATTTTGAAAGAAGCTAAAGGGTATTTTTTTGAAAATTACCTATCCACGATGGAGGAAATATCAAATTGAGGTACCATACTGGATCTTGAATTCTCAAATGCCTTTTTTTGTTCATAAAATTTAGTTCATCACTGCAATCAGTACTTCAAAGCTTTATGTAGCTGCATCACTTGAGGAAGGGCTGTGTGGTAAGGGGGAGGTAGATGAGAAAGAAAAACTGGAAGGAGGTGGAGAAGACAATAATTTTATCTGACTTTTTCAGTATATTCTTTTTTGTGTTAGTGGCAATTACTCTTCACAAAATGTTGGATCTGAGTAAAAGGAAAAAGGAAAAAAGGTAATATTTTTGTTTCCCACTTATTCAATGGCTCTCAAGCCCTCCTGTACATGAACTCCAGCACCTTAGCACAGTTGTGTTGGAGCTTCCTGCATAATTCATCATAAAAGAACATGAGGCATTCAGCAGTCAGTGCTCATTCAGAGATGTTCTGCATTACTAGCAGCACTGGTAAATATGCCTGCTCCATACATAATTTATGGTTCTCAGCAGAGATAGTTTTATGCTTCATAATAGGCTAGCTTTGATCCCTTAAAATTTGTTTGTTCAAACTTAGGGGTTGGATGCAAAAACAAAGACTTTAAATCTCTTTCTTGCATTGCTTGTTTCGACAGTCGTCATTTCCCCACCCTGTTAACAAGGTTGAAATTGTTTCTGACCCACTTTTGGGGAAATGAGCCTTCCTGTAATGGATTTTGTGTGTAAGACTTTTTATTAGCCAATTCCCTCCACACACAACTTGAAGTAGAATGAAAATTGGTTTAGAAACCTTAGTATAGTCTATTCTGTGTTTCTGCTTAAAGAATTTATTGTTATTTCTTGTGACCTGTAGGAGTAAAATGTAGATAGACCTTGTGTTCTGTGAATCCCTCTTTTAATGCTGTGATACAGCTAGAGACTATATATAAATGTGTAAATGAATGTGTTGGAACTCATTGAGACAATTCCCTTCAAATTCAGTAAGTTCTTAAGGTAAAAAAAAAAAAGGCAGAAAAACCCCAGTTTTAAATGTTTCCATTTCCAGGAATATTTCAAAACAAAATAACAACCAGCTATGCAGTTCTATATGAAAATTCTCATTGCTCCTCTCTGCATTTTAAAGACTGTAAAGTTTGGGGATTTTTTTAAACTGAGTATCATTAGAATCGATGAATTTCTGCGACATGTATCAATTTGTCATTTAAGCATTTTCTGATACAGTTTGTTCTTTCATCTTTCTCCTGCTTGATGCAATTTTCTCTGTCCCTTTTGCTGTTTTGTTTAGTTGAGTTTTTTTCCCAGTGATTGCTATACTTTAACCTATTATCATTCTTTGTTTTTAAAAGCCTTGTTCCTACCCAAGCTATTTCAGCTATAAAATTTCAGAATTGCTAAGTGGTTCTCATTTTTTCAGGAAATAGTAAGACCTGCCCTTTGGAAATTTGGTCCCTTTTATGCATATCAAGTTAGACACATTAAAGACTGATTTAAAGTTGCTTGTCACTGTTCAGACTTCTTGTCATAAGTTGGGTTTTTTTCCTCCAGTTACTGATGTTTCAGTCCTTTGCAGGTAGTCTGCCCAAAGGAATGATTTAAATAATCTGTCTCCAGTTCAATATGTTTTTTTCTGATTTTCTCTCCACTAGTCCAGGATTATGACCCTTCCTTCATCACATTCTAGTTGTGTAGTGTCATCTGCCAGGCATAACATTTTAGTCCCTCCCGACTTTCTGCTGTTACACTTTAGTGTTTTAAATATTGGTGGTTTGGCTTTGTTTTTTTATATAAGGTGGATTTTCTTGGCTATTTTTAATATTAAATGAAGCCTACATATGCACCATAAATTCAAGATGGAGAATGGGGGAGAGCAAGCTTTTTTACAATCCTTTTGACTTTTCTTCTGTAGTCATGAATCTGTGTGTCATCACACACCAAAAAAGTTTTTTCTGACTTTTTAGGAATATGTTCGCTTGGAGAATGGGCACAGCTTTTCTACCTCATCTTTAATAGTGCAGTGACACTAGGAAAGCTGCCTTCTACTTTTTACCTCCATTTGCTATTTTAATACTTTAGGCTGACTCATCTGTTAGTATATAAGGGGGAACAAATAAGAAATTTGCTTACTTGTCTAAGTTTCTTGTCTGGCAGAGCTAGAAAGAGTTGCTTGTAGCAGTGAGGGGGAGTCAGCTTCTCATTGTATAACTGTGATGGAACAGATGTTGTGAGATGTCATGATCTATTTCATTAAATGGCTACAGTTTCTGTAATTGTGGAGCAAAAATTTGATTTAATCTCTCTCTTGCAATAATCCCTGTGTTTCCATTTATTCATGCAGAATGTGCTGCACAGGCTCCAAGGGCTTTCTGCAATCACGGGTTTTGCCATACATTTTGTTCCAGTCTATTGGAACAGAGTTTCCCATGTCCAAACAAATGTGATATTGCTTTGGGGAGTGAGAGGGGTTGCTGGTTTTGTTGATTTTTTGTTTGTTTGTTTTTCTGTTCCTTCTTCCCCATGATGCTGGCCTTCTGTATATGAAGCCTGAAGCAAGAATATTTGTAACATCAGTAGTTAGAGCAGTCAAAAGCAAGTGAGTTTTCTGTATCACTGTACAAGTTCTCAAATACAGACTGGGATAGGACTTGTGGACTTTTCCTTGCCCTTGTGCCAGCATCTTAGTGCATTTGGTGTGGCTTTTGAAACAGAAGAATCAGATTGCAGCAGCATTATAACATACAGTAATTTCTTTCACATTTTCATTTGTATCTGAAAAAGAAAGTTCTTATCTCTTGCTGCTCTGTGACAAGTTTCTTGTTTTTTGGTGTTACATTTTTTTTCTTAATTAAAGCTCCATGTCTCAGAATTGCTGGACTTTATTTTTTTTCCCAAATGGCACTGCATAAAAAATTTGAAATATTTATGCAAATCAAAAATCATAATTTTAGTGGTTGGTTTTGCCACCTTATTTTCATCCTTTCTTGGAGCAGATTCATTTGCTTTAAAGATTTTTTTTCTATTTATAGTATTTTTGGATGCAGCTGTACTACCTGTTTAAAAGTAAAGTGAGTAAAAAGAAAATACTCTTTATGGTCCAGTTCAGGTCTACAAGAACTGTATATAAATGGTTCTTACTGAAAACCTAAGGAGGGTCTAGTGGGGTTTTTTTGTTACTTTTTTTTATTCCCCTCTTATCCCAAACCATTAAAAGCTATTTTTACAGAAGGCATCTTCTAAGAACCTATATATACTCTTAGAAAAGAAGGTTTCCATGCATGGGGAATGAGATGCTCTAGCTACAGTGAATTTATTATTTTCAAATAATTGCCCAGAAGCAGTGGAAATAATGTTAGGGTCTTTTAGTGAAACAGACTCTTCAATGTTGTCTTGTTTGGAGATCATAACAGTTACCTTGTTTTGGTTTTTTTCCGTGAAAATACAGAGCCAGAATTATGTTTAGCTGAAAACCAACCAATTATTCTTGGCCTTTTAAATATGTAAACTGCCTTTTTGAAATGTTATTGAGAGTTGTTTCTGTAAGTGAACTCTTAGTGTAATATTTAAGAGAACTCTGGCCAAGTTTTGACTCATCTTTTGTAATCCTACTGCATTGTTATTCAGCCCCATGCATCTGTTTGCATATAAGTAGCTCCTGCACACAAGAAATCACAGATATGTGGTTCAGTAATGATTTTATTTATTACAAGCTGATATCAGAGAAGTTCTTCCCAGTCCCCATGACCTGGGTTGCACTGATTCAGCTGTCTGCCATCCAGCCTGGGACAGCTGAAACCCAATCATTTCACAGATTCAGTTCAGGGTCTGGCCAGCCTGACAGCTGAAGTGGTACAGCAGCACACAGGGCAATGGAAGCAGCATTTGGCAAGGGAAATAAGCATCTGGAGGGAAGCAGCTGAGATATTTTAGACTCTGCTGCCAGTGACAGAGGAAGGTAGATTTACCAATTCAAATCTCTCATATAGGAGGAGCATGCTTGACAAAAGTCTTCAAGGCAATTGCTTTTCATGGCTGAAAGTATAAATTCTAAGTGGGAGGATGCCTAAATTAGACATGATTTAATTACACATCAAATTGATTGAGAAGATCACCTTTTCTTTTTTGCCCCTGATTTTTTTTAGACTTGGATTATTTTACAGCAAGAAACACTTCCAGCTTTTGACTCCTATTGGCATTACTGTGCTGATAAATCCATGTTCATCATTCTGGGAGAGGTGAATAATGGGAAGCCCAACAAATGCTGTAAGAAAGTTTTATAAGTGCATGTAATAGCCTGTAATTCCATGGTGCTCAGGAGAACTCGCTCAGGCTTTTTATACAGTGCATGATAGTGAAAGATGTCTTCACTGCTATCATTCTTTCTGTTCCTTTGATTCTCAGAGTCGAGCAGAAGGAGCAACATCTAAAAGTGAGTAAAACAGCACTTGAAAGCTAGGTTTTTACTAAGGGTTTGGAAAGAACTTGTTACAGATTTTCTGTACCTTCTCAAAGTGGGGGATACATAACTGTTGAAATTAAGATTAAAAAAGCAATATAATGATGTTGCAAAGGACAGTGATCTCTATTCCACAGCTGCCTGAGCCAAAGGAGAAATATGAAAGGTATCCTCTGGTGATAGAATTTACCTTACCTCAGTCATTTAGTTGATATGATTTTTTTTTTTCTTGTGATTCTGTGAAAGAAACTCAGGAAGATCAGTAAAAGTGATGGTTGTGCTGTGAATTGGGGTATAGTGTGGAGATAGCTGTGCTTGCTCTAGGCTAGAAATGGAGAAACAGAAAATGAACCCTTGTAGGACTTGTCCTGTGGCCACTTTCCACTGCCTGTTTTGAAGAGAAAGCACTAAGCACTACATTGCAGTGCTGAAAAGAAAAAACAGTCCAAGTGTGACAGATGCCTCAGGCCTGAGTATTGACTGAGAAGAGATTTGAATCATGGGCAAAGTCACCCTTTCTGCTGTTTGGTGTGCTCTGTGCTCAGAGGTGTAGAACTTTGTGCACTCTTTTTAACCTGTATGGCTTCTTCACAGAAAATCCCCACTAAGTCATCAGCTCCTCTTTCCAAATAAAACATTTTCAAGTTTGTATAATCTTAGCTAACTACTCCACAAGAAATGCAGTTACTCTGTAATGGCTGCAAAGGAGTCTGCATCTACAAACGTGTAGATATGTGTAGGTATAAAGTTTGCAGTAGCACTGTTAATGAAGCACATTGTGTTCTAAGCACTTGTTCATTTGCTTTGTCAGTTTTCATAAACAAGTGCATGGTCTTGAGAATACAGAAATCTTGATACTCAAAACAAAGGCACTTGGTGAACAAGATCAGTTCTCTTGCCTTCCTCTCATATATGGTGTTTCAAGCAGTGATTCTGATAGCTCTGTGGAAGAATGCCAAGAATGAGATGCTTTGTGCAAACTGAAATGAAAAAAAATAGTTGAATGTAAGTGGGCAAAAAGATGTAGAAATATGCATGTTGCATTTTCTTCTCTGTAGGTTTAAAAAATCAACAAAGACCAGCTAGGGGAAAAAAAAGCAGAAAATACTTATTTTGCTCAAATATAGGACAGGCTGTGCTTGAAAGTTACTAAAATTGTTATGCTCATTCTGAAGACCTAAACCCAAGAGCTGTTGTGTGTTATGTATTTTCAAAATTTACCTTAAAATTCCTAAGTTCAGAAAGTCCCATTTAACTGCTATTACTCCACTTTGAAACACATTAATTCACTGTAATGCTCTTTCATTTCTTCACCTGAGAAATGCACTCTGCTGTCTGGAAAAAGTCTTGTTATCTCAATCTGTTCAACAGATGTTAGTCATTGTGTCTCCTCCTCCCCTGTTCTGCCCTCCCCTGATATGCAAATATGGTCTTTGACATTTATATTTCCCTAATGGGGAAATACATTTCCCTGCTTAGGATAGGTGTAGTAAGTGTTTAAAAAAATTAAAATCTCTATATTAAAGCTAGTATATCAGTTTTGTAAATTTTATCATGCATCCTCCTCTGCCATGTAATTTTTCCTGTAAAATGCAGAAGGTGAGGCAATGTTTGTGTGTCAAGGAAAAGAATTTTTGTCTCTCCTGCAAATTTTACCAGAGCGGACATTTTATCAAGCATGAAGAGAGTTAAATGTTTTTGGGGTTTTTTTTCTCTTTTCTAGAAGACAACATTGTGTTAGGTACCAAATAACCTTTATAATAATTCAGTAAATTATAAAATAAACGGCTTCAATTAAAATATTCTTACAGCCAGGTAAGGAATCTAGTCAACCATTACTGACATAGATTCACCGACCTAGAAAATTACTTTAATGCACATATCAATTTACTTTCTGATTTCTTACATTTCAGTGGATTTAAAAAAAATATATTACTTTGCAAAACTGTTATTGTTGCGAGCCCTCGTGGATCACGTATTATAAAATTCACTATTTTTTTATATTAAATCAATTATAGAGTTATTGTAGCCTCTTAACTTAGCCTTTTTAATTTTTTTTTAAGTTTAACTTAAAAAACTTTATCTGTACAGATATGAGGGTATTTATATGGAGCTGATTAATTTGATTCTTTGCTTTTTGAATACAGTTAATTTAATTGTGATTCTCATTCCAGATCTATGAGGGATTCTTTGTGCAAGAGGACATACCTAAATATGATTTTAAGGAAGACTAAAAAATTTCCTTAGAAAGATGTAGTTTTCTAATTGAAAGTAATTGATGAATAAAGTCATTTTGTCAGCCTGATGGACAGAAATTAGGCTTTATTGTTAAAAAAAGACAAAGGCTTCAGCCCAGATGACACTGAAGCTAATGCTACTTCTGGAAATTCAGAAGTCACTTCTGAGTTCCTGGTTCTGCAACTGACTTCACATAGGTGCCCCTATCCTGTCCCTTTTTCTACTTTCTGAGGACTCATAATTTAATTGTCTCATGAGAGAGGAATAATTAATGCCTACATCTAAAAATATTTTTCATAAATGCATAAAGTAAAGAAATTTGGAAATTTTTTTGGCTTATCCCTATTGTTAAACTAAATTATTACCTTTAAGAGCAGTAAGGGAAAGAATTTCAAGCAAATATCATATTTGGGTTGAAGCTTTTTATTCATAGACAACTGGAAATGACAGACTTCACATTGAATTTTCACAAATAAAAGGGATCCAAAGGCCAAAATAAAAAAAGAAACACATTCTAGAAAAAGAACTTAGAGATTTTGAATAAGAGACTGTTCCTACCACCCACCGCTAAAGTGAGGTCAAGTGACGAAAAAACAAGGTTTCCAAAAGCAGTTTTTGAGGACAGCTAGAGAATTCAAGAATATAATTTCCTTTAAATTACCATATAATCATAGAAACAGAGTTCTAAGGGGCCTTTAAGTTCATCCAGTTCCAACCCCCTGCCATGGGGGCAGGGGGGTTGAACTTTCACTATCCCAGGTTGCTCAAAGCCCCACCCAGCCTGGCCTGGGACACTTCCAAGGACAGGGCATCTACAGCTTCTCTGGGCAACCTGTTCCATATTTTAAATTAAATTTAAAAAAATTAAATTGTTCATGTCCTAAATCCTATTAACAGTTTCCATTGTCACAGTCTGTACTATCTGTTAGGGGCACGATGCTGAATGCAACTTGCATTTAGGCCTTTCTAAATTTATATTGGCGGGGAAATAGAAGACCAGCCTATAAAAATATCTTTCTAATTTACATCTTTGTATTAACCTAAAGTTCAATAGCACAACCGGGAAAGTTTAGGGGATGTTTTAAAGAACTCAGGTTTGTGCTTAGCTACACGTGAGGAGCCTGGCATTTGTAAATAACGCTCTTAGGGAGGACTGGAAAAAAAAAATACAATCATTATATAGCACCACACTCAGTGAAGCCACAGCAGCTTTTTCCTGTCTCTGCTGCTACATGACACACATCCAGATATCTGCTGTACTAACATTTGCTCCTGGGAGGAGATGAAGAAGAAAGGGTCCATAAGGTTTCTATTGGCCTAGACAACTGAAACATCTGCTAGATTCATGAGCAGCTTGCTGGCCTAAGTCAGCAGGGAGAACTGCTGCACATCAGCACTGCCATATCAATGGATATTTCATAGACCACAGGGAGGAAAAAAGAAAGTCAAGAGAGTAAGAGATTTTATTTCAAAGTACACCAAAGTCTAATGCAGTTTTGCATAGAGTGATATCTAAATTGCACAAAATTAGAGCCACATCTACAACTGATCGGCATGCAAGACTCATTAGGGAAACAGGTACATGAAAGAATAGCAGGATCCAATCCTAATCTTCTAATATCTGCTAATAGGAGCAATTCACCTGGTTCCCAGATGAAATTTGGCAAAAAACAATCACCTGAGAAAACATTCTCTTCACTCAGTTGCACAGGAAGAAGCCTCCTCTGTCATTCTGCAATACAGATAGTGTTGTTAGAAAGGAAAGGGTCATTCTTTGTTGGGACACAGAGCAGAGGGAAAGAGCAAGTGTTGAGGCAACAAGGGGAGATGGCAGAGTGGAATATACATCCTTGTTACGTGCAAACTGCCTTTCATTTCTGTAGGTCAAGCCTGGCTTCTGACACCTAAAATTGTAGTCTGGCCTAAGTAATTTTGTTGTTTATAGTTTGGTGCCACTTAGGCTCAAAAAGGCTGCTAGAACTGTATAAAGCAGTTATTCTCCAGACCAATTCCTGGCCTTATTATATTGTGTAAACCAAGAAAAAGGAAAACAACCCATCAAGTACAAAGTCAGTTTTAAAACTGTTGTTTTGTACTTGAACTTTCATGAGCTTCAACAGAGCTGTGATCTCCTCTGCAGAAGAAAAAGAGTCAAACATCAAAGGTAGATAGCAACAGGATGGTGAAATCATCAGGAGTGAAAACTTTGTGAATATACAGATGATCACAAGTGGAAAACACTTTATTAATCATTCTGACTTTTCCTTTGTGAGAATCAGAACTGCTCTCTTCAGGGAACATTCCCAGCTGGCCAGGATGTGTTTAGGTATTGATCAACACAAGGTCATTAAGGGAAGTGCCTGTTCAGATCAAACTGCATGCGCCGTATTTCCCACCTGTAAGACAGGGTTTCTTTTGTGTGTTAAAACACAACTCTTCAGAGTAGTTTTTATGAAAGGTATTTTTTTCAAAAGTATTGAAGTAAGCTTGTTCATATTTTGTTCCATTGACGGAATTCAAAGATCTGACCCCTGTATATTGATCCCCATTTACTGCTAGGATAGTTTTATCAGTACTATTTACAACCACCGAATATTTCACTGAAAACCACCAGTGATGTAGTAATCAGAATAGATAAGTCTCTGATCAAAATCTGTTTTCTCCACCTTTGCTCTTTTTTTCATTTACCTTTGAAGAAGACATGTCACCTGAAGCAAACTAAGCAGTGAAATGTTGGAAGTCCAGGTAGAAAAGATTTATTTAGTGTACTGGTGCAATGACAGGTGATTCTTATTCAGATTGTTTCCAAACCAGGAGTGGTAAGATCAGTGTTTAAATGTGCTGTCCTAGTCTAATTAAAATATACTGGAGTAAAAAAAAGTTAAATCCACAGAAACAAGCTGGGGTTTATTAGCAATTTTATCTCTGTTCGCTCCCCTCTCCTTTGTGGGCATATATGTGTAAATATGTACAAGACATGTTTGGTTCTAATTTTTTAACAAGAATAAAGCTAGTGTGTGGGCAAATACTAAGTCAAACCTAGAACACTTTTATTTTTCACTTTTTGCTCAGCTGTTCAATACAGTGAAAAGTTCAAGCTTCCATTTAAACACAGGAGGTTCCATTTGGTAAGCGAGCTCTTGCTATGTGTGTTTATAATGAAGAATAAGCAGTGCATTTATGGTGCATTTTGGGGGATTTCTGAATGCTTTTTGAGATCACAAACATTCAAACTACAGCACTACTTGGAGCTGATTTCTGTCGCTGCCTCTTCTCTGTCTTTTAACTTCTCTTTGAATGACATTTCAGAAGTTGGTGAAACAAAGTTAAAAGTGGAAGGATTTTAAACTTTGGTTGTGTTCTGCTCAGATAGGAAAAAAAAAGGTCAAACAGAGAACAAAGATAAATAGGTATGAAATAAGAAAGTCCTTGCCAGGTGGGTTACCTACATGTTGGACTTCAAATACCATAATTTGTCTTTAAGGATGAAGGAAGGAAGAAAAGTGTATTCCTAGAGAGATGTAAATATATTTTCTTTTATAGAACTCAATAGCTGGAAAGCCAGAGAGAGCATTTTTTTTTTTCCAAGAGATATACAGTTTTTCACAAATGAGAGAAAGGAAGTCATGAAAGGGATTGTAGCAAAATGAGAAGGGAAAAGATGAATCAATTCTACTGATACATTTTTTCTTCTTTGTGTAATTACCTTTCAGTCGAATGTTTGATTTGAAAATTGAAAACCAAATATTTTTATTTTTGCTGAAGAAAAACTGTTTTATTTTAATACTGTTTTAAAAGTTAATATTTCTAATTATATCAGTCCATTGTTTCTTCTAGCCAAAATTTTCTTGATAATTTTGGAATTTAAAGTAATTTCCATTTTTTTTACACATTACCTATTTGCAATAAAGGTATTATTTTTTGTTTTTCAAAATATTTCCACCAAGCATTAATTTTAAATTATATTTATGTTTACTCTGAAAGTACTCTGGGCAATTTGCCCAAAGTATTTCAAACTGGTATTAAAATAGAAGATAATTGTGGGAAAGGCTGTGGTTGGCTTTTTGAATAATTGGAGGATTAACAAAGGTGTCTTTGGTATATATTACAGATTAGGAATAGAAATATGGTGACAATTAGAACCAGATCCTGAAAGAAATTAAAGTATACAATTCTTTACTCTTCATGTCAGGACTGAATGCTGTCCTGCTTTTAGAGAAAAAGGACTTTTCAATTTGTTAAAGCACAAAGAATTGAGCATAATGCTTTCAAGTGACAAGTGGCAGAAAGCTCTGAGCCATATTTACAATTATGAGAACCAGAAAATTCATCAGTTTGTTACAATTTTTGTGGGAAGATGAGGTTCACTTCAATTATGTTTGGATTTATAACTTCCTCAGGAATTCAGAGGGCTGGAAGAGAATGCCTTTTAATAAATAATAACTGAATAAAATCACTGGATACTCTTCTCCATGCACAAGCAAGTAATACCATGGTGATAGCCTGAAAAGAGTAAAAAATAGGCACTTAGACAAGGTTCCTAGGAAAACAGCACTGTTTGTGCCTACTTTTTTTTCCCCCCCTATTATCTCTTTCATACTTTTTTCCTGTTTATCATTGTGGAATAATTTTACTTCAATGTGGGTTTTTTTCCAGTTTATATCTGCACTCTCTTTCACTGTCATGCAGTCCAAATAAATATATTTTGAGTTAGCTGCTGGTTTGGAAATATACACCTGAAACACATAGAGTGAAGGGAGGAAGAACCGGCTTCTTCCTTTTCTTTTTTTGCCATCAGACATAAATTTCATAGTCTGAAATCAGAGACTGCACTCTTGTCCTTTGCCTTTGCATTTTTTTAGTATTGCTGAAACATTTAAAAAGGCTCAGTAGCCTTGAATGCACAATCTGGGGTTAACAGTTATTCTCCGCATTATTTCTTCTCTCTCTCCTAAAACTGTCTGTCATTCTGTAGTAAGTTTCTGCAGTGTTCTCATTAATTCCAGTTTTCTCTGCAAGAGGTTTTGTTACTGGAGTATGTAAGAGTTATTGGAGGACACAATTTTGTTTGTTTTGTTTGGTTTGCTTCTTTTTTTAAATGATGTTTCTTCAGTGAGCAAACAACTTAAACTCAACAGCATAACTGCATAAACTCAAAAAGTATTTACAATCCAGATATAAAACTAAATTACTGTTATTTAAAACAGCAAGTTCAGAAAGGTGAATTCATCCAGTCAAGGACTCTGTGTATCAAATAATGCTCAGGCAATCTTTTGTTCTTTAAAAATGCTGTGTGAATGCAGTTTGACATGCAGGCACATTGCTGTATTTTCTTTTAGAATAAAGCAAAGCAGGTAGTTATGCATCAGGAGTTAAACTGCTTTTTTTAATCTGTCATTGATATTTTTACCACACTCTTAAGGACTGTTCTAAAAAAAAATTAAAAATAGTAAAGGTAATAACTTGCGTAGTTTCTTCCTTCAGAATTTCTAGGACATGAACTTTCAATCTGGTCTCCATGCTGACAAAACAGAGAAGCAGATTCATTCCCATTGCAAAGTTAGAAGAAGCCCACAGTTGCACAGTAATGCAGATCTCTGTTTATTCCTGCTGAAATGCAATTCACAATATCATTGCTCTTTAAATTAGGTAAAGACAAGCTAATAACATTTTGTCTCCTTGGAGAGATGTTTGCATTATTTCATGTATAAATTAAGTGAGAAAGCCAGAAAAGTGATTAAGTATATTAGATATTTCATAATAATAGCTTTTTTCCCCGTAATGTTATCATTTCTTTACTAAGAAAGAAAGCCAAAACTTAATCTAGTCTCCCTATAGATGCAAGCTGTTATTTGAAGTAGTAAGTTGCTTTTCCTCACACCCAAATATTTCCTTTGTTTTTAGGGCCTGGTCCTGTAAAAATCAATATTATAAATCAGACTGTTTTGAAAAATAATTTGTTCAAATTTGAGTTGGGTTTTTTTTGTTTTGTTTGGTTTTGGTTTTTTTGTAATTTCCTCTGCTAATCCTTTGCATGTTTATGGGCTCTGGTTTTGGCTGACGCCATGCTTAGAAGTATCAAATAAAAAGCCCATGGCTTTGTGGTTCCATGCAAGACTGAAAAGAATAAATCTCTGCTATAAAACTTTAGACTCTACTTTTTCCCTCTTACATGCAGATAAACTTAATTTACTTGATGGGGACAGTGGTCTGCCAGGCCCTCAAAAGTAGAACCAATGTGGCAAAGCATTGATAATTCACTGCTGTCTCTCTCACCTCTTTTCCAGGCCATTTTCTCTAACTAAAACCATTTCTTTTTCTGCCTTTCTGATACAGAGTGGCAAAGCTTTCTGCCCCAATAATGTGAAATGCTCTTAATTAGTAACATAACTGTTTACTTTACAAAAAGAGACCTTTGCAGAAACAAAACTAAAGAGGGAATTATGTTTTCTCAGTGCTTACAGCTACCTAGTCACATTTATAATTAGCCTGGTAAATTGATTAGAGTGTATCACCTAAGCATCAAGTGGGAGTGTAAAACTCATTAAAGAGCTTTTATTGTAATTGCAAAAAGTAAAAAAAAAAACCCAACAACAACAACAAAAAAAAAAAAAAATCCAAAAGCAAAGCCACAAAACCAAGCACAAAACCTAACCCAAGCACAAAACCTAACCCAAGCATAAACAAAAAACCATGAGGTGAACTCACATGATGAATGTTTACAAACTGGACCAAATAATGATAATTATTCTACACAGACTTTTCACATACTGAGATAAAAATCAGTGCTAAATGTAAAAGCAGTTTAGCCATGATTTCTGGGTGGGAAAAAGAAAAACAAAAAAAAAGCCTTTCTTGACAGGAAACAACTTGTGGCTAATGAGATATGAGAACTGGTCCTCCACAAAGCATTGCAGAAACAACCTGTGGTAGAGTATATTTAAACATAGCTCCATCTAGTCCAGAAAGTTGAAATAATGTTGCTAATAAAGTTTCTAATATGAGCAGAGGGACTAGGATACAACATGATGACAATGATGTCTCAATATTACTCCTGTCTGCAGTAATATCACTGCTTGTTGTAATTTACCTTTGCATAACCTTGTAGTTTTTTCCTTTTCAGATGCAAGGAATTATTATTGTGGGCCATCAGTATTTTTTTTTTTTAAGTCTTTATTAGTGTATCCCATACAGGCAATAAAATTTGTTTGTCCTCCCTCTAGATTTGATTTTGGAACAGAATGTAGTGGATATATATGTGTGTGTATGTGTATTTATATTTATATTTATATTTATATTTATATTTATATTTA
>LTAT01000001.1:104466250-104481492 GCA_003286495.1 Chlorodrepanis virens | reverse complement strand
TTCATTATCTCAATTATACCTGTCAATCATCTCAGTTAGTTAAGTGGGAAATAAATTCTACTGAACTTACCTAAAAAGCTGTGTTCAGTGCAGTGAAGAGAACTGGAAGGGTGTCTGAGGGAAAATGCCAGCCCCATGGTAAATCTTCAGCCAAACCTGTGTCTGATGATGGGGCCAAGGGACTCTTTTCAGTGTGCAAACAAGAATACCAAAAATGGGAAGAGAAGTGTCATCACCTTCAGATTTCTGCCTTCTGTGACTGCAGCAGGGAGGCTTCCAGGTCTGGGCTGCACACTTCAGCAAGGAGAGGGCACCGAGAGGAGGCACGGACTAATTAAAGGATTAGGAAAATGAGATTTCTGCAGAAAGACTTAAGAGCTCAATTTATTTAGATTATCAAAAAGAAGGTTAATGGGTGATATGATCACAGTCTCTAAGTACCTGCAAGAGAAATTTGATGTGAGAGGGCTCTTCAGAGCAGAGGAAAAGATAGAAGAGCCAGTGGAAGCTGGGAGCTACAGCAAGAAAAATTCAGAGCAGAAGTAGATTTTCTGGTTTTGTTTGAACAATGATGACTGTTACTCTCTCAAATAAGCCACTCAGTTTTCCATTACTGGACTTAAGTCAAGATGGAATGCTTTTGTTAGGGGACATTAACAGAAACAAGGCCTCTCCCACAAAATATTGTCAGATCCTCAAGATCCAGAAGGAGTCTCTAGTAGCATAATCCACTTCTTCCACACTTTTACTGCAGTAAAACGACAGGATGTAGATGCTTGCTTTAGCGTTCACCTGTTTCATATAGGGCTTTACAACCTTTTCCTGTCCTTCCAGCTCTACTTCAGTATCCCAAATCAGATGCAAACAGTAAAGTAAATCTCCCGAATTTTTCTCTGTCTTATATTTTCTATCACTTGCTAATAATTTTTGTCTTCATTAAGAGGAGTGCGGCATCCATTCCTTTGGACTTGCTTTATATAGTTTTCTCTGTCCTGCTAAGGCTCCCTTCTTTCTACTCAGGCTACTTTCCATTTTAAATTTTCTCTCATTTTTTCTGTACCTCTTTCTCCAAACTTCCCATGAAGCTCTGAGCATCCTCTCCAGAACCATACAGATTCTCTGTTGGCAAGAGATACAATGAACATTTTTGTTTATTTTTATATTCTAAATTAATTCTTGTTTCCAAATCATCAGCAATCGCTAGGTTGGCGAGAGGAAAGGAAATTCTTCTGACCTATTCAGGTTATGGCATCTATAGTTTTCATTTATATGGTTGATCAGAATGGTTTACTTCTTGACCAGAGACAAGTTTGTGTCTTGGCAGTCATTAACAAATGATGGAGTGCACGCACACTGACACCTTCATGATAAGAGCTGTAATATCAGGCAGAAAACACAGGGTAATTATAGGGAGATCTCCTCATCTGTGTTAATAGGGTCTTGAATCATTACAGCAGGTTCTTTATTAAACTACCTTTCATTCCAATTCTTTAATGTAAGTGACAGATTTCACTGTGCTAATCTCTGGCACTGGGTTCTGTTTAATGCTTCTTGTAGGCAAAAAGTGGTTTAGCCCACATAGCCTCCTATTCACAGCTCGTACTTTAGAAGGTTATTCCTTTGGTAAGTTGCCTGTAATTTAGTGGAAGTAATAACAGGCTGTGTGCATTTTTCTGGATTTAAAAAATTCCAATTTAAATGATAAGCAATTTATGCAATATCTTGAAGTGCCTTGACAGATTGGAATTGAAAGAGGAGAAATGGAAGAAAATTACAAATCATTTCTGTTTCCTTTTTTTTCCCATCCTTGTTTATGATTTTTCTCTCATCGTATATTTCTCAATGTGTGGTTTTCAAGAAGCACGTTTTGATTAATGAAGTGTCAGATACAGAGGATGTCATGAGAATTTTGGCATTTATTATTTGCAGCATTTAAATCAGCTATGGTATTTTTAGTATTCCTAATTTTTTTTTTTTTTACTTTATCTGTCATTCTGTTGATAGTAAATACCTTCTTACAGTAAATATAAGTACATGGTACATCTTGATCTTTAGACAGCTGTAGTTGATATTTATACAAAAATTTTACCAGTTATTCAGATCTGCATTTTGATGGAAATATTTTATTTATTTCTCTGATGTGGGTGATATTTTATTTATTTCTCTGATGTGGGTGGGTGATTTCTATGCCTAAAGCCATCAGGATTATTTTACATAGGGAAATCAAAATCTGACTAGAATTCTGGTTTGTGTAGTATCAGTAGGTCAAATAGAAATTCAGTTGTTAATCTTTACTTCTTTACTCTGGTCATCTGCAAACCTGTATCCTATGCTTTTGTACAGAAGACATGCTTCAGTTTAACTTAGTTGGGAACAAGTCTGATGAGAGCCACTAAAATAGAATGTTTCTCTGAAGGTTTTATGCTGGGTTTATGATTCTGAATTGTATCATTAGTGGATATTGTATATATTATCTCCTTGATGTGCTTGTGACACATCTATGAGCTTGTTCCCTCCTGTAGCACTGTAGAGAGGTTTTTAATTTCTGACACATCCCACTTGAGTGTCAATCTTGGTATTACACTTCTTATGCAAGCATCTCTACCTACTCTTCAGTGCTTCTTTTAATAGAACCTTTATAAATGCAGAAGTAAGAAGCATATATTTCATTTGGAGTATTAGGTTGTCTTTTTTTTTGCATTGTACCCTCAAATAATATATCTCCTAATATAATAATATAATCATATATCTCCTAGTTTACAATCATATGTTCAATGAAGTGTCTTGCTTTGAAGATTATTGAAGATTTTTTTCCCCACCCATGTTAAAAACCCCTTCCATGTTTTTTATAAGCTCCCTTGTTGCAGTCCTGTTTGTCAGAATGTGTTGCGCTGTTTGACAAGGGGTGTGCTATAAGACTACATAAACACTTTAGCCTAACTATGTCATTGGAAATGCTTGTGATTCAAGAACCTGACTGATACTGCTCCTCCATTGTGTAGAGGCATTTGGAAACCTTCCCAGTGACTTTTCAGCAAGCACTTAATGTGATTGATAGTGCTCTGGGATAGAATCACAGATGTGAAGGAGACCTACTGCATCACCTCTTCCATTTTCATATGAGATCAGGTTACATTCCCCCAACAGAGCATGCATCAAGTGCTAGATTCACACTGCATTTACTCTCCAACAGCTTTCCAAACCTGACACAGAAAGCATCATCCTGAGAGGCGTTTAAAATGTATAAAAAAGAAAAAGGGAGTCAAGATTGCCCCATCCCTCTCTGTTAAAAACTCTGTGGATTTTTATGTTATGTTCTCAGTGATGTTTTCAACAATGATTTAACTGTGTTGCCTGCACTGAGTTTTCTTTGGTATGTCTGAGGAGACAAAAATGCTGAGTATTCCTTTGGAACTAAATAGTATGACTCAGAGACTGGGAAAAAGAGGGGGGGAAACCCTTATCTTAATTAATCCAGCTGTTTTTTGGTTACAGGAAATATATTATAAATGCAATTTTAAAAAATTTGCTGTACTACCTTTCATTGGTCAGACTAGATCACATTGAATTCCGGGTCTATCATCTGTGGGAAGCTGCTGCAATAAATTCAATTCTGCAACTTAAATATTTTCTTTTTTTTTCTCTTGTTCTCTTCCTTTCTGCATCCCTTCCCTCCCTCCTCAGGCAGCCAAGGGCAGTTCCCACTCACACAGAACGTCACAGTTGTTGAAGGTGGAACAGCAAATTTGACCTGCAGGGTCGATCAAAATGATAACACCTCCCTCCAGTGGTCAAATCCAGCTCAACAGACACTGTACTTCGATGACAAGAAAGGTAAATTGTTTCCTGAACTCATGCTTCTGCACTGTTTTTTTATAAGAAAGAAACCTTGAAAACCATTTCTCTTTAATACAGTGATGTGAATACATTTCCCATATATTCTAGGAATTGATGTCTTCCGTTATAATTATTATGTGATTTTTTATTTTTTTGACTGGGGTTCACTGAAATACTCTCTTGCACATTATATTATATTTAAATTATTAAAGAAAAAGAATAGTATTTGAAAGGCTTATTTAAGATAATTTCCTTTGATAGGCTTATTTTAAGATAACTTTGCATTGTTGAAAAATATATTAGAAGAGCATTTATGAGTGGCAAGAGAAGTAGGAGCCCATAAAACCTGTGACTCCTTTTTATTAGTGTGTACTCATAAATATATCTTCTATATATTTTTACAACTATGTATGTAATCCCACAGTTTGCCACTAGTGTACAGCAGTCTGGTTGCTGCTGCAATGCACAGTTGCTGGGGTAGCTGTTCTTAACAGCTAATAAAAAGTGCTTGGATTTTGTGTCCAAATGTTTCCAATGTTTCCATGCACAGATTTTTTTTTTTACATTTCAGTTAAATTAGTGAAGAAAAAAAGACCAGAAAACATGCATTCCTTACAAAAATAAGGACATTATTTTGAAGTGCTGTATATTTGTAGACATTGTATTGAATTGAAAAAGCATTGCATTTTACCTAATAGAACGTTAATGTCAAGATTGCAATAGATTCTGTAAAGAAATTAAAGTTAGGATTAATAAATTCATCACTTGGCTTTAAAAAATGTAAAAGCTTTGGTGTTGATTTCAGTGGTACAAAAGTTCAATAGTTAATTCTGGTGCTTGAATTCATTTTGAAAGGTGCTACATACTCTAGAACATATTTTAACAAGGGCAGTTGTTACTCTGCTCAGAATTAAAGAACTGCTGTCCAAATGCTTTGCTGAATGATTACAAGAGTTTAAAATACCTTGTAGGACTGAAAACGCTTTGTAGATCTGTGCACTTCAATAAAAGACAATCTGAAACCTGTCATTTTATACCTGCAGAAGCTGTAATCAAAATATGTTTTTTTACTATTAATATAATAGCTGAATAGAATCTCTTGATGGTGTTGAAGTGGTTCCTTTCTCTTTTATCTAATTTCCTGTAGCGTGTAATCATTTGATTTGCAATTTCTTTGAAATCATAAGTACCTTTTGAATGTAGGATTGAAGATGAGTGGTTTATAAGGTGCAAGCTTTCCAGCTCTAAGTCCTGTGCTGTCACCTTTGCCCACATGCACCCCTTCATCATTAGTGATTTGGGATGGGTAAGTAATGTCTGCAAAAGTAAAAGCAGAGACACCTTGTCTGTTGATAGGGCACATCAATACTCAGAAAAGCTATATCTTTTATAAAATAAGTGACATTTTAAAGGATGCTGAGAAAAAGGACTGAGGTGCTGAGAAAGAAGACTGCAGATAGTTTGAAATCACATGCACCCTTTCATTTTAGCTGTAATCATTAGCGATTTGGGGTGGGTAAGTAATGTCTGCAAAAGTAAAAGCAGAGACACCTTGTCTGTTGATAGGGCACATCGATACTCAGAAAATCTATATCTTTTATAAAATAAGTGACATTTTAAAGGATGCTGAGAAATACGTGTGAGGACTGCAAATACATTAATTTGAGCATTGTAGCCATTTTGGTGTGTATTGAATTTTCTGTGTGCTTTAGCAAAATCTCTACTTTTACAACAAGTAATCGAAGTTTGTATTAGTTTTGAATTTAATGAATTAAAGCAACCGAATTTGAATGGCATGCAGAGTAGCAAGTACTAGAAGCAATTTATATTCCCCACCGGAAATGTGCAGTGCTCAAGTGTGTGAATTTAAGGGACCACAGTCTTTATTGAACTTTTAGCTTGTCCCAAGACTTGAAGGAATATTTGATGATTAATTTTATGGAGGAATTACTCTGCATCTGTTACACATGGAAATGTCTTCATGTGTTGAAGAAAAACTTCATATCCTTTAGTTGGCGATATTAAGTCTTATGTCAGCAGCGGTTTGCACTCTGTGTGATATTTCCAGTCTCAAGTATTCTGAGGGGAGTAAGCTGTACATCCAATTCCTGCATGGAAAACATTCTGCCATTTCTGAGAGGGAAGTTACAGCTTTCACTGGCAATTCTTCCTGTTTGTATATGTATGGGTTCCTATAAGTAAGAAAGATATTTCCTTCGCGTTCTTTTGATGGTTGCATTATTGAGCCAAAATGTAGAGAGATATTTATTAGTGGTTTTGTCAGGAAATGATGGCAAGTGAAAGTGTAAAGGCTTCCCCTTTTTTTTTTCTTTCCTCCTTTTCCACTTCTCCCAGCCAGGCATACAATTTGGCTATGAAAAAGCAGCTTTCTACTAGAACCAGTCATTGCGTTTAATTTATTGACAGCAGTGCCTCTGCCAGAGTCTATTCAAACCTGTCTCTTACTGTTAGCCAAAACCAACCTCCAGGTCTTGTCCTTTCAACACCATGTACATTGCTTTTTAATAGCTGTGTTTCTCAAACCCTGAAAATTAATGGAAGCTTGAATAGCTATAGAGTTATTTTCTGTTGGAAAACAGAAGCTTAGACAAGCAGCATCACCAGCAGCATTTCATCACCATCAGAGCTGAGTAACTCTCAGTGTTTCCAATTCAGAAATAAATCAAAGTTGCTTAGTTTAAACTTTACTTCTCCTCAATAGGTTATTTTCTATTTATAAGACTGGCACACGTAGGAGTGAGAGTGTATTTCTTTCGTGTCTGGAAGCATAAAACAAATTCAAGAAACCTTTTTTTTTTGATAGCTATATATTTTAATAATTATGAGAGAGTCCAATAATAAAATGAAGGAATGCACATAAGTGTCAAAAGACGTTTGAGAGTACCGCAGAATATGAGGAAGGTAAGAGCTGACAGTATATATAATAATTAAGGTTAGAAAAGGCCTCATCAAGTTCAACCATAGACCTTAGGACCACCACCATATGGCAGAACAGGTGCCAAAAATACAGGAAATTGTCCAAGCAGTGAAAAGCTCTCCCTTGCTGGATTGTCCTTGGCAAGACCCATTCCATGCTCCTTTCTCAAGCAGGTTGGTTCTTCTGTCTTGCAAAGCCATCTTCTGACCAAAACAGAACTTCTGGTGAAAAAGGAAAAAAGAGTCAGTCACCTGGAAGAAATGTGGCATTCAAATTCCTGTGCCTTTCCACAGGGGGTTAATTATTAGTCTCCAGGTTATTAAAAATGGATGGCACATATATTATGAAAATCACATTAATGTAATTTTGCATTCTTCTGAACTGTGAGGCAATCATTGACATTGAAGTTAGGAGTCATTCTTCCTTTTCTGTTCTGGATATTCTAAAGTACAGAAGTGCAATGAGCCAGACACACTAATACCAAAACCACATTATTAAAATTACTCTTCTACTTCCCCTCACATACTGCTTTGGCCACCTCTTTCTTAGAGGTTTTTTTCTCAGTTAGGAAGATTGTGTGGCTGGTAAAGAACACTTCCACCCCTCACCTCCCCATCAAATTAATGTTTATTTATTGTTTATGAAGGAGACAAGAGCTATTTTTAATTTGGGAAATTTCTGGCACTTGGCCTATATAGCCTTAAAATGATACAGACAAAAAAAATCAGGAGAGCCTTGTTTTAGAAAAGGCAACACTGAATTTAGTGAATGTGAAATTACAGTTCAGAGGTTGTTTCCAGGTCTTCATCACTTGCAGTACATATACTTTGCTTTTGTTGTAAATTTAGGCCTAATGTGTTTGACTCGTGGTGATGAGAATAAGGAGGAGAAAGAAGTTCTATTTTCCTACAGAAAATAAGTCATAGCTTTTTTTTATTATCTAGCCAAGGTGAAATTGCTGCTTCCCTCCAACTCTTTCTTTGACATTCTAAAATATATTAAGATCCAAAATAACTCATTATGTCCTCATAATAATAACTACATAATGTCCTCATTATTATTCTAACACAGAGTACCTAAAATATATGAAAACAGAAATGTTTGATCTGGTGGACTTGGTCTCACTGATGACCTGTCTCCTTGCTGTCCTTTTTAGTACTTCTGTCCTTTTCTGGTTCCTCTACCTCAGAGATTCAAGGGCATTGTATATCAATTGTATTTTTAATTCTTTCTCTTTCATTTAAAACATCAAATATTTGCCAGACAGTAAAAAATACTGTACTGAATAAGTGGATACATTCTCCTAAATGTTAATAAGCTTAACAACCTTATCTCAGTCTCCCACCCCGTGCTCCCCTAAGAGAATTTTAAAGATTGTGTCTTCCTGAAAAATAGGAATTCACAACTCACCCTAAGGAAGTCCAGATTCTCTGGAAACAAATGCAAATTGCGTGCAGCACTTGAAATAAGTCTTTCCCTACACAATTTTCAATTAAAATGAATAATTGCCATAGAAACCTCCGTATCACTTTATGCACCCAAGTACCTATAATTGCATAGCTGCCTTTGGAAGAAGCACAATGTGCAACAGTGTAAAACTGGCAGATATTATTTCAAATTAATATACGTTATTTTGTTTTATCTTCACTGGTGTCACTTCTTAAGGATTTTGAGAGGGCAGTAAATGCAGAGAGACATAAATATGAATGCAGAGCTATAAAAAAAAGGCCATAGCATGGAAACACAGAGATATTTGATAAAGAGAAGACTGAAAAGAACCTTTATGCAACTTACTATAGCAGCCATCTTCTCATATTCCCATTCAGTAGGGAATATAGATAAATATGTAGCAGGATATTGAGTTATAAAGGAGGAATGTACAACTGAACAATGGCTGTTGATATCAAAGGTGTTTAATCTCCTCAGTATAAAAATGTGTAATCGGGCTATCAAAAGGAAGAGAATCTGTACCTGGTATGTCTGTACCTGGTATGTACAGACCTGCTCTCCACCTTAACAGGGAAGTTTTCAGGTCTCTTGATAGTAAAACAAGGGTGTGTTGACGTTGACCATGATAAGTTTGCGACAAACTGACACAGGTTTTGATGAGACATGCCTGATGCTAATCATAGGTGGGTACATGTCTCCTGTGCTTTCATCAAGTAGTAGCACTTTCATGTCTTACTGAAAAATTAGAAAGGATATTCCAGCCTCAGAATTATTCATCCCTCAGCAGCAGAATATGTTTCTTTAGATGACCTTTGATTTTTCACATGTAAGAGTGCTTGGCATTTATGTAGCTCTCAATACCTTTCAGAGATAGTGGTGCAGTAGGCAAGGGTCGTGAGAGGACACTGATTTTGCAAAGCCCTGGAGAGCTTCCCTGATAGGCACAGTGCCTCAGGTGATCTCAGTAACATGTTTGGGTATAGCAGCAGCCCGTGAGGTTCAGCATTTGCTCCCTCTCAGGGGTGGCAATATTGTGTTGGAACTTGCATGTGTGTTTAGAGAGTTTAGGCCATGTCTCCAATCAAACCATCGTGACTGTTGGGATGTGCTATCAGCTCCATGCAAACAACTCCTGACCTTTTTCTTTCTCAATAGAAAGATATTTAAAGGGAGACAGAAATTCACTGCGTACAAGGCATGGGATTTTAATTCCAGAATCATGTATGTCAGTTTAGAAGGATTCATTAGTGCAGAGAATTTTTTTTTTCTCTAACACTAAAATGGTGATTTAATTGCCACCCAAAAGGCTGGTCCTTTCAGGTATGAAAATCCTGGTTTTTTGATGGTATTGATACAGAATTCTATCCTAGATAGCTGTATTTATTCTTTGACTTGTTTTGTGGCAGCCAGGCTCCGGCTATTAAATTTAAGTATAAACCAAATCCACACCATTCTCTGGTGATTGAGCCTCAGATTCTAATCTGCATAAACAAGCAGAGGTACTTGTGAGTTAGAAAAATAATTTGAGGATATTTCTGACTGGGGAGAAATCATGAACTTACCTCTTGTAGACATTTAATGATTCTAGTAAGCAGTTGAATTTAAGATGTAGGTGAGCATGTAGACAAAAGGAGTAGGCTTGTACAAAGCATGAGTCAGAGAAGCTAAGAAAATAATTTTTCTTTTTGCAGTAGAAAGGAAAGCAGAACATAGATGGTTTAAATTAGTTATGCAAGAGACGGAGGCAGACAAGCTGTATTGTTGGGAGGATGGAGAGTATTAGCATTTAGGTAATGTGAAATCAAGTAGTGATGATGAATGGACTAACGTCTCCATCTTCACATGCACTGCTACCTGTTACATAATTGAGTGGAGATGGTATCAGACAGGAGATGATGACCAAGCTTAACCCCAAGCTAGGGTACACATATAAATTAGATTTGCTGTTACTTAGAGTTTAATAGACCCTTTCAAGGAGAGAATACCTTGTAATCAACCTATGAAGTAGCATGAAAAGAAATGGGAAAAATGCAAGAAAACTATACAGATAATTATTGAAGGATTATTTTACAGCCAGATAAGTTTGGGAAAAGTTAGTGCAGAGTTATAGGATTTTATTTTATCTTCTTTTTTTCTCCCTGACCTGAATAGCAATAGTCTGTAAATTTTTTATAATATTTAGGAAGCTTCTAGCACATAACAAAAAAAAAAAATGTATAAGGTAGAAATACAATTTTTACAATGAGTTTTCCATAAAAATCTTTTAGTCATTCCAAGGCATGTAGTTGAGATCATCTTTTTCTATCAGTCAGATCTGTTGATTTCACAACTGTGCCAGACAAATATCAGTCGGTGTCTGGCCAGGTCTTATCTTTCCTTGAGACCCAAAGTATGACATATAGGGACAGATAACCTGGGTTAAATTGTTAAGCTGCAATTTTCTTTCTTATTAACGGGTTCTTGCTCTCACTCCCTTGCAAGGGGGCCAGGGAGAGAATCAAAAGGGCAAAACCAAGAAAAACTTAGATCAAGGTTATGAGAGTTTACTAAGAGAAGGAAATAAGGATAAAAAAATTCCAAGTAATAGAACGGCAGTCATTCACTCTGTCCCACCAGCAGTGTCATGCGCCTGCCAGTCTCCAAACAGTCCCTGCTCTGGGAAAAAAACTCCCAAGTTTTTTATTGTGTTACTGTGTTTATGGACTATTCCATGGTCATATTGGGTTAGAAGTCCTCACTATGTACCTTTCCAACTTCTTGGCCACCCCCAGCCTTCTAACTGTGAGTGCAGAGTGAGAAACAGAGAAAGCCTTGAGAATGCTCAACTATTCAGTGCACTGATCTGTTTTCCACACTGTTTTGGTCAGGAACCCAAAACACAGCACCATAGTACAGGTTGCTATGAAGAAAATTCGCTACATCCCTACCAAACCCAGTACAGCTTCCCTCTGGGTCATGGATACTAAACAAGCTTAAATCATTTTGGTTGGTAGTTCTGTAGTGCTGTGGGGAAGGAAAGAAGCTGTCTTAGAGCTTTTGAGATCAAGTGTCTCACTTTATTCTTAAACCCCATGGTTTCAAAATAGGTTGCCACTTTTGAAACCTTGAATATTTGTGTTCATGTGTCTTAAAAGAGATAACGTGATAAAAGGGACCAGGAGTCTGTTAAAATATCTTGACAGCTATTGTCTGCATGAATATGAAAATTACATTTTAAAAATGTATTACAATGCATTAGAATATTATTTCATTGCAATAAATTAGTAGAACTACTCCCACTTACAGCATTTATTTTTCTATTTCTTAGCAGAATTAAGGGAGTAAAAGGCTGTACTGTAGAGATGGTTAGAAAGTGTAGGAGTTTGCATTATATTGTGCTGAAGTGTGGGTATGTGCAGAAATTGAGTTTACCAGCACTCAAGCTAAATGGAGAATGAAGCTGATACATTGGTATATGATGAATTGAAGCAGTAGTTGTGATGACACTGCTCAGATTACTCTGTAATGAAGTTTCATGATACTCAGGCTGCTGGCTATTTTTGTTTTAAATGGCAAAGAATATTTAATGAGTGAGAATTCCTTTCTTTTTTGAGGGGAGGGCGAAGTTTAAAAGACGTGCAAAGAGAAATTTCTTATATCTGCAATCTCTGCACTAGTTGTTTATGTGGATGAGCCAAACTTCCTGGGATTTCTGAAGAAAATGGACCTGCTACATTAAAATCTGAACCCGTTGGGGTTTTTAGAGACAACTCTTAAAGCAAATGATAGCGAGAAACAATTGGAGTGCAGGGAAGGGCAAGTGGGACAATACACTCAATGATAAGCAGTAGGTCCCGGAGCAGTGGAGCTCAGCATTGTACATCATAAGAAACATGAAGGTAGGCAGAAAAAAGACATTTTGTTTTTAATCAGGAACACAGCACGGAGTGTTCCTTAGGGAAGGTGAAGGTTATTTTTTTGGAGAAGCTATGTGACAGGCAAGAATGCTGATTGTTATATCACAGGGTATTCAGTACAGTGGAGTCATAGGAATAAGAGGGTCACCAGACAGACCAGAACCTGAATGTTTTGTCATACAAGTGATTGTTAAATCCAAGAAAACTCAACAGAGGAGAAGAGACAGAACTGACTTTGAAAACTGAATTTTTACCTGATATTTTCAGGTCTGTGAAAATTATGCTTCTCAGAGGAAAACGGCAACATTGGAAAATGTTGAAGTGCAAATATTTAGAAATGTCATATCATTATATAAATGAATAGCTTTAGGATAAAAGCATAAGAATATTTATAATTAAAAGGGAAAGACAATCATGGAACATTCAGATATTCCTCAGACAGAAATGTGTGATGTTGGATACAGAAATAAGAAAAAATTCCCACCGCAAGTGTAGTCATGACTTTGTGTCTGGAGGACAGAAATCTTCCAAGGGCAAAGCAGAAACCCCTGAAAACATGACAGTATCTGTGTGGCACAGTGCCATGAAGAGACATCTGAGCTAGCTAAGATATTGCAGACAGGTCTGTCCAGATTCCACAGGGTTTCTCCAAGCAAATTAGATCAGCTGAAAAGAACATTTTTAGGATGGCTCATAGACACAGATGTAACTTAACACATTTAAAATTTAAGTTTCTGCACCACTCTGGGTAGTGGTACTGGAAGCAGTCAATCAAAAGCTGACTTTGAAACAGGAACTGAAATGAAATGAAATATAATCTCAGCAGTCCTACACTAACAGCAGGTGGTACAGTCACTGCCATTCCAGCTGCTTTTAGAAGGGTTAACGTGGATATTAACAGTCAGTAAATGTTGCGGGAATAAAAAACACAGCATCTCAAGGAGAAATGTAGTTCAGAAGAGTGATTCAGTAACGTATTTTTAGAGAATTACCCAAGTGGATGGAAAAGAACTCCAAAGGATATGACTGAAGGACAGTGACTGCCAGGTAGGAAAATAGTAATGGAATAGGAAAAGCTTCTTTTATCAGCATGATTCAGAATTCCCACTCTGCCTTACCTAGGCCTGAGACAACTAGATTGATTCCAAACCCGCCCCAGAACCTGGTTTGATAACAGGGTTCTATCTGTGGGCTCCAGCCCTATGCCCTCTGAAATTACAGGCTCTCTGGGGAGGTGGAGGCTTGCCAGATTGTGGAGACATGTCCATCTTGCTCAGCCAAATAGGGTAGAGATATCCCAGAGATGTTCTGTCCCCACAGTGTTGAATTAGCAGGGTTTAAGAGCCTGTTGGCTCAGGGAGATAAATCCTCTCCGAGTTAGAGCTGGCTGCAATACAGTGAGTATGAACACCTCTGTAGCAGACTTGCCTCCACACACTTAGCAAGGGTGAGGACAGCTTGTGTCTCTTTTCACTGGGTATGTTAAATATATGTATAATATACCCACTAAAACAAATTTGTAAAAGATGTGTACTAAACCTAAGGGAAATTTTGGAATGCCTTCTATGCATTAGATTCACACCTTATCATGTGGATAGAAATTCTGCTCTATTAGCAAAAATAGAATACCATATTTAAATGTCTGTCAGCACTGGGAAATAAATTAAAGGCAATTTTTACCAAATCTAACATCAGATGTTATGAAGCCAATCCAAAAGCTAGATGAATAGCTTACAGAAGGATCATGGTATTGAGGTTAGGCAAACTGAGGATTTTAATATATCCAAAGATTTAAATAAAGACAGTAAATGCATGCTTTCATAGTGCCAGGATGTGCCCAAAAATAATACTGTTTTGAATTTCTGAGGTGGAAGCATGGGATCTCCCATTATTAGAAGTATTCATCTTTCCTCTCCCTTTCTGGTAGAAACTTATTTAAGGAGCATGATTGTTTCAGCACAGAAATTGTAACAGATCATCATGTCCTGGATCTTTAAGGATCTGTGTGCAGAAAAGTAATTGCTGATGAGGTGCTGATATGGGGTGAAAATCCTCAATACCTCAGTGAGAGACTCTGCAATGTTCTGCTGTGAGCCAAAGAAAATAACTTTAAATTTAACTGAAACAAGAACTGAATCAACCTGAATGAGATTACTTTCAGAGGCTTGTTCTCTGGGTAAAAGGAGCTTGAGGAAACACAAAAACCAAAAGGCACTTGTGTGAATGGAGAAGAGGAAAAACCAAACCAACAAACCAATAGCAGAGACAGTTTAACCTCATATTAACAGATGTGTAAAATAATTAAAATGCCATAACAGTTAATCTACCATAACGAAAAGGTAATTATTGATATTTGTATGTTCACTTTCAAATATCAATAGTTTTTCAGCATGCGGTTTAGATAATATAAAATAATTACAAAACTGGGTAAAAAAAATAAGCTTCTGAAATCTAAAATAAAACCAAGGTGTAATATAAGTGGATAGACAGTAACAGAAATAATTTTTGAAAGAAATAATGCAGGTTGTATTTCCGTCATGGAGTCTGAGATGGTAAAAAGCATTTCTTGTATGTGACAGCTTTATTAAGTCTGGAGCAGCATCCCAAGTGCCTTCTAATTCGCTGAGATACACCCAAAGTGTTGGAACAACCATTATCTTTTCCTTCCTTGAACCTCAGCTTAGCTTTGGAAGCACATTGATCAGTCTGATCAAACATTTTAAGAGTAGCCTGTCAGAAGCTGTTACTACTTTATTTCTATCTGTAACTCTGTTGTCCAGCAGCAGCCTAAGAGAATAATAATGCCATGCAATTACATTGATGGCTCCATGTGTATGTTAGATGGAAGCAAATCAAATTAAATAGAATTTCTCATTATCTAAAATAACATTTAGAAGCAAAAAATATAAGATGGATCTTCCCATCTTACTAGATGGATCTTCCTATAAGGGTTATCTGGTAATGATTTAGTTTATCCCAGTAAACAAAGGCTTAGTTTATAAAATGTGCGATGCAATGTACAGTCTTAGCACATGTGTATTTTTTTCTTCATGCAGAATGTGTTTCTCCTGACATTCTTCAGATTTTTCCAGTCTTTTTTTTTTTTTTTTGCCTAAAAAATA
>LTAT01000001.1:104446622-104466240 GCA_003286495.1 Chlorodrepanis virens | reverse complement strand
TCTTTCCATTGCTGAATGAAATTATCATTAGCCTCAGTGCAAGTCTCATTCTTTCTATTTTAATATCATGGTTGTGCTGCTTATTAGCACAGAGGAGAAAACTTGTCTGCATTGAACTGTTTTCAGAAAATGAGTCAAACTTGAGCAGACTAACATGATATGGGTGCAGAGAATTAGTACTTATATTGTAAATAACAAAATAAGTGCAGACAAGGCTTAAAATCTGCCTCATTAAAAGGAAGAAGAAATTCCAATGACTTGCAAATCGATTCATAGCATGTGATTCTCAGAATAGTACCCTGAAATCCTTTTTACCTCAGTTACAGAGACAGTAAGTTGTGTCAGCCCCTACAACAGCAGAAAGGAAACAGTGGCACTGTTTATATTGTAATCCAACAGTTTTGGGTCTGTGTGCTGTTTGAGCAATTGAGTGGTGAGCAAGCTTTAAAAATGTTATTATATTATTAAAAATACATACGAATAATTCAATCTCTTAATTGTCAAAGGTTGCTAAGGAGAATCAGAACAGTCACATTCCATTTCTTTTAACAGCATGATAGAAAGTTTTTGTACACAATTAATGCAATGCTTATCTGAAAATGAGAGATATGGTCTGAGAAGTAAAGAATTGCCTCTGTTGAGTTGAACCATGGGGAATTTCTGGAAGATTTACAATTGTATTGGCTCATTGCTTAATCGGATGGCAGAAAGATGTTCTCAGTATGTATTCCTTTCTTTAATGAAAGAGGTGATTAACCCATGCCAAATGCTTTAAAGACTTTTTTTCTCCAACTACCTAGCAAAATTGCATTTAATCCATCTACAGATGTACAGTTTGTTCTGCTGATGTAGTTGATAAAAGACATTTTTAATAGTTTTTAATTTTTGAATGGTAAATGTTTATCACAGTCACATCTTGTGAGAAAAGCAGAAGAGACATAAAGGACTGTGTACAGCTGAGCTCTTAGCAGGTCTGGTAACAGCACTTTAAAATGCTTCTGTCTCCAGTTGTCGCCCTGCCCCACTGCCAGATGTTATTTAGTGGCATTGTGAAAGCAGCAGCAGAAGGGAATTTGCTCTTTGCCAGCTCGTTTCTATCTGATTTTGTTCCTTTGTTCTGATTCTGTTATGGGAGTGGTAATTGCTAGTGCTGGGAATAGAATCCGAGGCTGCTCCTTAAACCACCATTACTAATTCCATCAAAGCACTTACGCCACAACTCAGACTGCTACAGAATAGCTCTGCTCTGCAATCCTCTGCTCTGCCTGGGGAACTCTTCTGACAGTTCTGATCCACTGGAAAAGTAGAAATGTCAACTGAAAAAGTCAGACTTGTATCTGCATTAGTCAGAGCTTTCTTAGCAACTGACTCACACACATGGAATTTTCTCTCTGTGAAGATAAGCTAGGATTGTGAATGGGTTTTTTTTTTCTGACCTATTGAAGGCTTCAGTTTCCCCTTATTAGCATAAAAACATTTTCTTATCATTTTCTTCCTCAGCGCTTCTTGATGCTGCCTGGTCAATGTTTTGAATTTTAAATGGCTGTTTCCCCGTGCATGAGCATCTGTCAGGGTGGGCAGGGTAGTGGGGCCCTGAAAGAGGAGGGCTTGTTGCTTTTTTTCTATGTTGCAGTTACAGTTTCATACTGGAATTATTCTTTCTCTCAGCTAGGAGGGTCACCTTAGAGCTGAGGCAAGTAGGAGCCTTGAAATCATGCAAGATGCTGTTCCTCTCAGTCAGGAGGCTGAGCACCACCTGAGGTGTTCTTGTTAAAGTACCTGTGTCAGCCTCTGTTCACTAGTTCTTGGGGAAGTGTTTGAGAGACCTCATGGGTACCAGGTTCTTCTGTCTGACAAGGATCCCTCCTGCGTGTTTTCCAGGTAAATTGGTTGCTCACCAGTCACAGTAAGAAATTGTTATAAATAAAGTATCAAGGCTTCACATGAATGACACCTGCCTGATCTTTCACCCTGAATTAACTTCTGGAACAGACTATGAAAAGACAACATTTTTGACAGTGAAGGACAGAAAATATTTGAAAAAAAGTATTAGTGCACTGTACCCACGCTTTCTGTAACAAGCATCCTTAGTCATCAGAATGTTTGTTTTTCAAGCATGTCTGTGGATTGATGCTTAGCAAGCTTCTTTACTAAAGCTTTTGAGTGTTAATAATGAGAACTTCATGTCTCTTTTAAAGCTATTCTCCTTCAGAATGAATTGCAGTGAGATCTGGATTTTCTGTTTTTCAGGAAATGTCACCATTTTAATATTCTTCTTTTCAGAATGTAGCATTAAGTATCAAACTTGATCTGGGGGAGAAGAAAGAAATGCCTGATGTAAGCATATTATCTTTTAAAAATAATTTTAATTGTTTATTTCAGTTCAGTTTTATAGGTATGGAATGGAAACTTGTTCTAAATGAAAATCTCAATCTAGTTCAGCACAAAAACAAAACTCAGCCCTATTCCAGCCACTATGGAGAAACTTAATTCCACCCCTGCCACCAGCACACCATTCTAGCATCACAATTATTTTTTTAAAAAAATAGAAAGCACTTTTAAAAGAAAGTTTTAAAATAAAAAGTAGAAAATGAGGCATCACTACATCAATTAATTAATGATTTTCTCAATAAGATGGTTTTGTCAATGTGGGCTCTTTGCCAGTTTTGTGTGAAACACATCAGCCTATCTGCACAGATCACTGATAAAGCAACTTTCCTTTCATTGGCTCTATTCAAGAGCCTCTGATTGAAAACTGAAAGTAATTTAGTGTTTGGTTTTATTGCCTCACATGCCCGTAGCAAGGGAGGTACATTGGAACCATGGAAAGGTCTACTTCAAGAATCAGGTCCGTACATGTAAGAGTTGACCTAAAACTGAATTTCAGTCTCTTGGGAAACAGGAGTAAGGGATGAACCTTGGCACTACAAAGCAAAACACCACCAGCACAAACTGCTTCTTAGAATGACTCTTCCCCTCAAGTATTACCTTACTGTCAGAACAACATCCCATCCTGATAGAGGGGAGATCAGAGCCCTGGGTCAGAGCTGTGAGCTCATTCCCTGCTCCACCACAGATCCGCTCAGGGCTAAGGCACCTGTGAGTGCCTGGCTGCAGAAAGTGAAGGGGCAGCGTTCCAAGGTACTGTGCTGCTAAATAGCATTACTTTGTGTTGTGGAAAGCTCTACTAGTAGGATAACTGTATATTTTGGTTTCTTTTTTGTGCCAGTTTCTGGTGGGTTTTGTTCCAGCAGAAAAGGTGTCTCATGCTTTCTCTCTGGGGCATCTTGAGGTTTTTTATGCTTATTTTCTGAAAATGAGCAGCCTCAGTGCGCACAAAAGAAAGATATAGTTTATAAATCCTTTAAAAGTTTTTTTTCCTTGCTTATGAAAAAATGTGCACACCTATCTTCTAAAATAGGAGGATAAAAAAGCAAGATGTATCTTTGTTTTGATGCCCTGCTCTTTTGCTGAACTCTTGTACTTCAACTCCTGAGAAAATGAAAACTATGATATGAAACATGTGGCATTGTATAAAATAATCGTCTTCTGTAGTGAGTTAGGCTTTTAAAATTCAATTTGTTTTGAGTGTTGAAGTTACCAAGGATGTGCATACTTTTACCCATTTATAGATGAGAGTGTGCTAAGCAGAAAGACATATTTTACCCATTCTTGCCAGCTACATCCTTGCTTTATTACTCACATTATTCTCTGTCTGACTGTACTGCAGTTAAGGTGGTGTAAGAAAAGTTTATTTCAACCATATTTCTCTCTGTTCTGCCTTTGCTCCTCGAGCCAGAGTTCATCATCCCAGGATGATGCAGGGCCACATCAGCACACAATGCAGAGGCTCTGGAGGACAGCCGTAAACACTCTCTTATCATGTTATGTTTGAACCACTCCTTTTGAGAGGCTATAGGGGAATTCAGAAAAGTTAATGCAACTCAGTTCAGCTTGTGCTATTTCCAAGGTTTTTAAGCCTGGATGAGCTTGGACTCATCCTCCAGATCGATGTGTCCTAAAGTGTATATCATTGCTTTTTCAAAAATGAGAGGATTTACTGTCCAAAAAATGTCAGCCTTGATGCTGAAGGCTTTAAGAGGTGCAGTTCATCCATGTTTAACAAAATCTGCTGGCAATGATGATGTCAATTTGCAAGGAAGTAAGTTAAGGGGTCTGCGTACAATCTGTCAGTGCACTGCAGCTTCCTTGGTGGAAGTGGTTTTCACACTGGTCAGTAATAAACTCACTTTGCTAAAAAAATTGCTAACCCCACACCCTTATTATTATAGATTTTCTCTTTCTGATTGTGACAGAATCTTCCCTTTTCTCCTAAGACAGTCAAGCAGCCTACATCTGTGTTTATGTTTTCAAACATGGGAGAGAGTAGCAAAGGAAAAGATCAAATGGCAGTGATACGAAAATGTCCTTTTTCATTTTTATGTGCTTTGTAACAATTTTGAAGAAAGATATTCCAGCAGTCATATTTCCTTTCCTTCTTTTATCTACAACAATAAATGGGTATTTTTTTTAAATCAAGCTGATCAAGGCACAGTGGATCAGAGTTGTCCTTCAAGTTGTTATGAAGGCGATAAGGATTAATTTCTTATTTTAAAATTTGCAAATCACTCTCCTTGTCTGAGAGCAGTATGTCACCCAGCCATCCCCCAATTACCATGGTTTAACTTGTGATAAAAAGGGCCTTGCATATCGCTGCACGGACATGACATGAAGGAGACCTATTAGTAAAGATTTAATAGGCCTGGAATAGAGGGTGATAGAAATTGAATTGATGTAATTTATGTGGCACTGAAAACAATATGATCTGAGAATCTTCAAAGGTTTTCCTTTCCTCGGTGGCTGGAAATGATCAGGTATTTTTAAGTCATGTTTCTGCAAGGGGTGTACTGTCAGTGTGTTTTCCTCAGACTTGTTCTGGGATTTTGTGAGTGTGCATTTATTCTGAAGTGCTGGAAGAAAAAACATTTTTACCTAGTGTTCCTAGTGAATTGTACCATATGATTGCAACATCATTTAACTCACATTTTCTTCTTTCAAATGCTTGCTCATTATTATGTTGTTCGGTTCCAATCTGTTTTAAAGAAAGTACAAGTATCAAATATCTATAAATTCATGGGTATTAGGAACATGAAAAAAGTGATGTAAATATATTCTGCCACTGCAAGAAAGGCAGGTAGAATTTTTTGTTTCTTCTCTACTTGAAGAGGCAGAGACTGACCAGGCAGCTGAGAGGAGAATGAAGCAGCTCTAGACCAGGAGGGTAAGTCCCAATTCTTTCTTACCCAGCAGGAAAAGATGGAGAAAAAAGCTAAGAATTTTTGTAAAAGGGGCAAATTACTATAAACAGGACAGGTGTGAATTCTTTGGATTTCATGTTTCAGAAGCTCTTTGCTGAAAAATTTACTAAAATAGCCTGAAAGAGCTAGTTCCTTAAAAACTTTGTGTGTTCAAGAAATTAAAATATTATTTATCTCTCCCAACAGTTGCCTCATAGGCAGGTTCTGTCTGTGACAGACCAAATCTTGTCACAGAGTAGCAGATAAAACTCAGCCCTCTGCAGTGGCTTTAACTTGCTTATGTAAGGAGGTAATGTGGTGCTGCAATTTTAAGTGTAAAGAAGTTCTGCACCAGGCTGCTGACATCTGTAATACACAAACATGAAAATGTTCTCTTCACTGGAGCTCTGCTGGAACCATATTCATCTGCTGTTGAAGTGAATACAAACAATTGCTCCCTGCAAGACAGTGTTTATTTCCAAGATAAAGAAGAGTTTAACATCTTGACTTTCCTTCTGAAATTTTAAGCAATTTCATAACAGACTAGGAAAAAAGAATCCATTCAATATCCATGTTAATGATATAAACTGTCTCTGAAAGTAAAATGGATATTTTGACAATGTAAGGCTGAGCATTCTTATAAAAAAAAAAGTGCTGTTGAAAAACTGTGTAAGTAATGAGGATTTCACCCACTGCTAAAAAGTCCTTGGGGGTAAAATAGAAAATCAGAACCAGTGAACAGACTAACTCACTATTTTATGCTTAAATGGAATCAAAACCTACCTTAGCCATGTCACTAATACCAGATTGCAGCTTTTTGGAATTGAATACCAGGCTTCAAACATCGCTTTTTGATATGCCCTACACCAGAAACAGGTGGTTGTCCGTGTTGTTATTGTTGTTATTATTATTTTTATTACTATTATAATCTTAGCATAAGAAGTGGGAACCTAAAAGCATTAAATGAATTGTAGGAAACTTAACTCCTCCCCTGAGGATATTATCTTTGTGAGGTCAAAATAGCAAACCAAATCTGATAGTTTGCTTTGGATCTGTGCTACACTTGGCTGTGATACCATGTTTTACAAGACAGAATTTTATTTGATCATTGCATGAATGGGAGCCTTGTGATAGTTTTTAGGAGGAGGATGATGATGATAATGTTGGAGACTTACTAGCAAGAATTTTGAAAGCCTATATGGCTCACCAATTTAAAACCCAATTCGATTTAAATGATTATTTCAGAATACAGTTGCTGGAAGTTGAGTATTTTGGATGAGATTGACATTACTGGGACCCTGACTGTGACCCTTCCTACAGCATTTACAAAGTGCAATTTTAGTTAAACAGAAAGCTTTTATGCTTTTAACATACTTTAGAATCTGTGAGCACCTATTTTTGTCTGATTTTTTTTTTCCATAAATCTGAAACGTTGATACAAAAGATGTACAACTACACTGGGAAGATTGAAGTGCCTAGCTCTCACTGCAGACAGATCCACTTCACTATTCCCCACCAGGACCCTCTTTAGGAAAAGAATTTTTGGCAGTTAGCCATACTTTAAATGGTGCTTGACATCAGGAATTGAGTTTTGCATCCTAATCCTAAAACAAATGGACTCCTAGATGATAATTACTTGCCCCAGGCATTGAGGCAATGAGTTTCAAAGGCAGGATGAAAAACCAGGAATCCTTGCCTTCTAAGTACCCTGTTACACAAAGTATTCTCCCAAATATTTTTCAAATAATAGTTTATAGAAGTAATAGATATAACAGTAGCAGTGCATTGTTTTTGATTGATGAATCATATTTGTTTATATGCAAGACCTAGAAATTACTTACGAAGTTTCTGTATTAAGGCCCTTTTTTCACAGGCAGTTTAACACAGCATGTCAGTCCTTTTGTCTTTTGAGGTAATGACTTGAATCTTATTCTGTAAGTGTCATCCAGAGAATAATTATCTTTGTGTAACTATTCAAAAACAGAGTTTGGTTGATTTCTTTTAGCTTGACAGCCATGTTTCTTTGGTTCAATAAATGTTATCAGGCATTCTTTGGCTGCTCCTATTGCATCAACTTTAATTAGTTTTTGATTGCTGTTAATTTCACAGCTTTTTCTCTTTAATAAATTGCATCAAAAATGCTTGAGTTTTTTGTTGCATCAAGTTTAATTAGTTTTGTGCTTTGCTTACTTTATTTTGCTTGCTCTTTTTAAAGAAACTCCCCCACAGCTTCTCCCTCTGAATACATCTGAGTCACTGATTCAGATGTTGATGATTAAAAGAGGTTTTAGAACCTCTGATCATTAAGCCTGTCTCTCTCCAGAATGATGAGAACTCTCCCTGTCTCACCAGGTTGTTCTGCTGAATGTGGTGTGTCACAGGAATGTCACCACAGGGCTTTGCACACTGGTGCCATTTGCACTGACATTCTCGTAGCACACCAGCAAGCAGAATTCTTGGGCTCCTGATCTCAAGAAATTCATGCTGTAAACTTCAAGTTGTTTATTCTAAACAACTCAGAAGAAAACCAATGCCATCAAATTGAAACATTCAAGTGAACTGCATGTTCACTGACTTGTGCCAGTGATAGACTCATGCTATAATCCTTTAAATATAATCAGGTGCTTTTGGAAGGCCATGTTTGGTGGGACTGATGGGATATTTCATGAGAACTATCAACTCCCACCCTAATGTTTTAGTCCTAAGGAATTTAAGTTCAAATACATAGACTTGGAATTAGATTCTTGACATTCTCTAGTTTTTCTAACTCATCACTTTATGGATAAAGTTTAGTTCTCACCAAGCTCTATTTAACCCATTTCAAAGATTGTAATTTTAATCTCACATAATCTGGAAGTATCTGTACTCCTTGTTGCTCTCTTCATTTTTGCACAGTTTTACTGAAGATTTCTGTGGGTCTCAAGATTTTAAGTAGTAAGTGTCAAAATGGTCCTCAAAGAACATCAGGAGGTGAGATTTCAGTACGCTGTTTCTTTAGGCTCCTTCTTTCTGTAGAAGAAGGTGGGAATTTCAAAGAGAAAAGGGAGTCAGAAGCCATATCTGGGAAGAAAAATGGGGAATTAAGAAGGGACATAGATGGCTTCAAAGATCAGAAGAATATCTAAAAGAACACGGTCAAAAATAAAAAAACCTCATCTTAAATCACTTTATGGTGCTTTAGGTATCAGTAGCAGAATGACTTCTCAGTAAGACACTGTGAGGGCAGAAACTGACTGAGAGGAAACTGATAATTACAGAAAAATTATTTTTATACCTAAAGTACTGGGTTAGGAGTCATAAAATATGGTGTTGATTTCTTTTTCAATCAAAGTTTTCTTATGTAGCCTTTGGTAAATAAAATGGACTATTATCCATCTTAGGATGGATGGACGTATTCATGTCTCACTTTTTTTTTTGTATTAATGAAGGCAATAGTAATGCTTAGCCATATTTCTGCAGCATTTATCTGGTTCAAACATGAATAAGCATTAAAACAAATCCTATTTGGATGATTTAATATTCAATGCCGTCTTCCATCTGAAAGTTTCCAAATTTACATTTCTAATTACACAGAAAATATCCTTGACCATCAGATAAAAGATTTTTGAGGTCTTTTATCACTTCTTTATTAAAAAATATTGTCTGGTTTTAGTAATAAGTGTTCTTTGCATCCGTTCCTTATGAAATTGTGGTCTAGAGTAAAGGAATGTTCAGGATTTTTTATAAGGGTTTTTTTGGGGAGGGGGATTTGACGGAGACTGAGGAACCCTTGCCTCTCTGGAAGTCTAAGGGGATGGTCAGGTGAGAGTTTTGTTTGTCAAACAAGCACTTTTGCAAATATGGCCATCAATCTCTTTCAGCTTCTGTCTGATGCCTGTACTTTGGAGGATTGAAATGTCTGTACCTTCTTTCTCTGCTTTGCCTCACATATATATATTATTATATTCTACCTTTGAGGGCAGGGTATCTTGATCTTTGTTAGTGCCCAGTGACTCTAAATTAAAGATGTGGGTTTAGGTATAGTGTAACAACCAGATCAAGCAGTAATTGTTGTTTTCCTGGCAGCTGTCTTTGAGACTGCTTTGTGTTATTCAAGTGGAAAGTGTGTAAATATATTGGATAACCCACAGCAAATGTGATAATATGCGTTGTCTTCCACATGAAGGTTGTTTCAGAGCTTCTGTAGTTTCAGAGAGGATAGACTCTTTATTTCACATACAAATCTTTACAAGTAAGCTTTTCTCCATGTGAATTTATGAGTTTCCATCTCAGTCTTTCCCTTTGCAACATCACGTATAAAATTATCACCAAAGTTTAAATTGCTGACTTGTTATGAACAATGGCAACAAGACTCAGTATTTAAGATGTAGAACTGGAATTTTGGAAGTCATCATATTACCATAAAACTTAGTTGGCATTTGTAGCGTCCAGAGTCCAAGAGCATTTTGTAGCAGGCTTCTGTTAGGAATGAATAGGTTGTTCATGGGAGCTTTTAGTGTCTTGCAACACTCCTATGAATCAAGTCAGGGAGTAATCAGATGTGTGGGACTGCCCTCACAGTGCCTGAAAGCAGTGTAGGTTCTTCTTGAGTAAGCTGACCAGTAGATGTGGGAAAAAATTCAAATAGATCTGTAAATAACAGAATTAAAAGAGAAAAAAAAAAAAGGAAAGTACTCTGTGTTTAAAGTTCCTTCTTCTCAGAATTCTAATTCCAGGCTTCTGCTTCTGGCTCCTAATGTCTCCTGATGCCACAGAGGAATTGCTTAATGATGGTTTCTCTATCACAATCCTTTTGAAATGTGATCACTTCCCATCAGTGAGGTTTCCAGGCTCAACCTTGGCACTTTTCATTTGCTTTCCACTGTTTTTCCCTCCTGTGTTAAATGAGCTCAATTGCCCCGTGACCAGACTCAGCATGCTGTCTTTTCCTCAGAAGTATTTTGGCTGTGTCACAGAAAATCTCTTTTGTTAATGAAATCGAATAAATAATTTGTAGCAATTTTAATGCAGCAGTTTGCTAAAGTTGTTAATTGAAATGCTTCCTGTGATTTTGCAGCACATGTTAAAGGTCACAGCTGCTTTCATACCAGAGATTTTTCTTCTTTGTATATATATAGGATCAATGTTTCCTTTTCCAAAGGCACTGTAGATCTCACTATAAGCAAATATTTTCCCAAGGTAAAAAGAAATTTTCAGGTCACATGCAAGTAAGGTGGTTATAGGCTAAGCTGCTGTTTGATGGAAACAAATCAAGCTGTAGCTGAATGTTGAAGGTGTATATTTTTATATTTGGGGATTATTATTTATGGTGTTTGGCAAAAAAAAAAAGAAAAAAACAAGCAGGGTAAAAAGTGGAAAGGCAGTGGTCTAGGGAGGTTTCTCTTTTGTCTTATTTGCATGTTGTACATGTTTGCATGATGTGGTTAGAAAAACAAAATAGCATTCTTCACAAATTCTTCATATTGCCATCCCTGAAATACCAAACCATAGCTTTAAATCCTAGTTCTTTGAGACTTTTTGATTCTAAAATTAAAAGCATAGAATTTTGGTATTGTCAGACCATCACCAGGTTTAAAAGCTTTCACATGAAATTTGTACGGAGAGCTCAATTCCAATAATGCATCATTAAGTAATGATAAAAGGCAGGGGGAGAGGAGTAATGTTTCTTATATAATTTCAAATGTACTTTTGAAAGAACTCTTTAGTAGTTTGTTTCCTCGGCAAGTTAGGTTTTTTTTTTCTCTCATGCTTTTGAGAGGGGTAATAACTTGAGATAAGAAATGCTCAAAGAAACTGTAAATACTATAGCAAAAGTATTAGCACAAACAAAGATGTGCTTATTTTCCCGAAGTCTGTTTCTGGGGGTTATCATGACATCCTTTCTTCTTTTGACCAGTTACAATGTGTGGAGTCTATTTTTCCCCCTCCACTTCTAAGCTTTAGCATTATATACAATTTCTTGTGCAAACAGGATCAGAAAGATTTTCCTGGGTTTTATTTGTAATGGAAAGTTTATCCTTTTTTATTACTTTCACTCTTGACTCGTGGTGTGTTCTTGCCTCTACAAATGCTGCTGAAATAGCTGTTGTCATCCATTCTGTGATACGTTGTGTCTGGACAGCTGCTTTAGGGTCAAATGATAGCTCATTCAGTCAAAACTGTGGCAGCAACAATTGCCAGCCTCAGGCCAGTTCCTGAAGTTTACATTTTCAGGGTTGCATTCCATGATTGCTTGTAGTTCTGAAACTTCCACCAAAGTGTTAGTCTTCATTAATTTTATATGTGGATATAAAGAGCTCTCTAAAAAGCTCTGGTAATAAAGTTCCATAAATTGTCAAAACCAGAAGATGTATATGATAGGGCATAAAGTAGTTGTCAGGAACTGATTAAACTTCAGTGGCTTCCAGGATCTCAGGGTTCAAACAAACATCTGGTATTTTCATTTGCTGTTTAGGGGGATTAATTCATGAATGAATGAATTCATTATAGAAAGCTAATCCATAGGAAATAGTTCCACAAACTCGAGCACATGTTGTGTATTTCCTTCTTATGCTGAAAAATTCCCTTCTTCATCAGAATATACTATTTTATTTTATAAAATATAAATTATTTTTTATACATTATTTAAAATAATAAAATGAATACATTATTATTTTATAGTGTATTCATTTTATTATTTTAAATAATGACATTTTTAGACAATTTCCAAAAGTCAGGAGTTGATTTTCTTTTTAGAAAATCAGGAGGCCCAAATGACCCTGTAGGTACTTCAAAAATTTTTAGTTAAATTCTAATACTAAATAATTATTTGGATAGCTCATCAGATTGTTGGGAAGTTGTATCCACCAAAATAAATAGGATTGCACATTAATACCCTAACCCTGAGAATTTAGTTGATAAAATTCTGGCCTATTTTTGATTGCAGTTCTTGAATTCTGAATTTCCCTAAATTGTCAGCTCAAATAAGGACAGAATATAGTCAAGTGTATGCAATTTTTGCCTCTGACTTCTTTTTTTAGAAGTGTCAAAAGAAGCCTCATCTTATCCTCTTATTCATTTCCCCTTACAAAACACTCATTCAAATTTTGTACCAACAGTGTACAGATGACGAAGCTTTGCTTGTCTACTGAATGAGTAACTGTTCTATTTTTCCACTAAGTCATATAAACAGAATAATATTTTTATATTCATTAATATTTTAATGAAAGCTTCATAATTATATGGACCATTTTATTTTCTTACAATATGCATTTCCTTAACGTTTTTTACTGATGCTTACTCGAGTAGATAAAAGAAAGTCATGCAACTCACAAAGAATATTTACCACTCAAATTTGAATTTGTTGTCATAATCTTGCTTGTCTTTACTGAGTGTTGTTTATAGTTTGTTCCACCTTTATTAAGTTATTTTTTCATTAATGTGTTTACTGTTGTCACTTTCAAGATTAACACATACTAAAAGTAGTGACAGTGACAAAAGAATTGCCGTGAAGCTCTGAAGGATTTGTGATTCAGTTATCATCCTGGGGTAGGGCTTTTTCTAGAACTTTAACATTTCAAGTTTATGTGCCCATTTCAATGTTCTTACAGTGATAATATCATCCATATGAGTAAGTGTTTGCATGACGTGCTTTGAAAAACTGGCACAGCTGGCTTGGACCTTATCCTCTGCCATTAAATAGCTTTTAAAACATCTGCTTCCCAGCTGACTGAGATTAAAAGGGAAGACTTTTCCAAAGCTTCATTCTTTCCTAATGTCCTTCAGTTAAAAATATGGATCCCTGAAGCACTCAGGAACAATAACTTTAATTTTTGTAACGAATTTAAAAAATTTTATATTGAGCATTAATAAAACCTGTGTGACTCATTATGACTTTAAAATATAGCAGCCATTGTCATAATGGATTTTTTTGCTTCAAAATACAGATAAAATAGTGATATTTTATATTGTTCCCTCCATTATTTTAGTACTCTGCACCCACATTTATCCTTTTTTCAGAAATTAAGCATGCTTCTAACATCTGGGAATCCCAAACTTAGACAGACTTACAGTTTTACAGCAAAAAAAAAATTCAGACGGATCAAACTTGAATCTAGGAATTCTACCTTCTTAGTAAGCACTGAAACAGCTTAGTGTTAGTTACAAATGCAGAAAGAACTCCGCTCCCTCCTATTTATTATTTATTATTAACTCCTCCCCAGACCTATTTATTTCAGAAACAGACCTGTCAATATTGGCAGACCTTTTTATCTGCTTCTCCAAGTCCCAGAATAACAGAATGGGTCAGGTTGGAAGGGACCACAGTGGCTCATTTGGTCCAATGCCCATGCTCAAACAGGGTCATCCCAGAGCACATTGCACAGGATTATGACCAGAGAATCCTTGAATATCTCCAGTGAGGGAGACTGATTAACAGGAGAGTGAAAAAAAATTCTTCTACATCAGCAAGATACTGGTACCTCTTTAGCTGCTTCTAAAATGTATGTCTCAAATCTTTGAGTTATAATTTTAGAATAGTTGTCATCTATAACAAACTCTGTACTGGCTCAAGGACAATTTAAAAGCACTGCTGTTTATTGGTTTTTCCACAATCATACTGTAATTTTCAAAAGCAAAAGGCTGCTAGCCCCCCTCCATTGCATGAACAGGCACAAGATTTGTGGCATTATCCAAGTGCTCTTTGAAGGGTCTTGCAGTCACCTGAGGTCTGCCTGCCTGAAGGTAGAAATACAGGATTTATACCTTTATGTCCTCTTGGGAAAAACAGGTGAGGTACTTCACAGCAGGTGTTAAACCAAGCAAGATATTAAGGGTTTACTCACCTTTTGTAAGGAAAGATAGATAGATAGATAGATAGATAGATAGATAGATAGATAGATAGATAGACAGACAGACAGACAGACAGATAGATATGTTGAAAGAAAGCAGGGCTCTGTATGAGAGAGCATCTGAGATAGAAAGTATTTGTGTAAAACTGCCTTCTCATTGCCTCAGAGAAACAGTAGCCAGCTGCAATGGTAATTGATGAACAGCTTAGCTGGTGAGCTCTCCTCATCTATGTGAAAAGAAGCAGTATAAAAGAGCACATGCCTTTCATTATTTTGGAAGCAAATCTGCAGTAGCTATCTTAATTTTTGTAAAGCCTAAGGAGAAAATGATGAGTCCAAATACTCACATTTTTTTCCTTGAAACAATTTTTAGTATCAAAAATAGGACCAGGGCTTCTATAAATACATAGAAGTCACATGCCCATATTTCACAATACTTAGTGCAGCAAAAAAGTTCTATTATAGAGATTACGGGACAATAGCAAATATTCCATAGGTTTTGCATCAGTGGAGTGTTATGAATTCCTGGGTCTTGGATAATATCTAGGAAAAGGTTTTAAGTTGAGGACCAAGCATCCAAATGACTAGTTGAAGGGAAACTATGAAAGTTACTGTGAGCTTTTGCATTGCAGTCCTCATTATATTCCCAAATCAACTGTTCATTTAGAGTACTTGTATGAAAGGAGATTTCTCACATAAGAATTAAATTTAGGGAAAATGAAAAGAATTCATTCTTTCTCTCCCTGCCTTTTGGAGCACTTCAAACAAAAGAATGAGGACATGCTAACATATGCATCAAATGTCACCTCTGTTTCAATTCTCCCATCTGCTTAATGCATAATACTTATCATTAGGTAAACCATTAGGGAAAGGGTTGAATGTATGGAGATGGACCTTTTCATCTTCCTTCATTTGGCAGCGTAAAGCATGAATGCTCGATGCCCAAGTGTGTCATTCATCTAACAGGTTCTGCTGACATGGAATGAATCAAGGCTGGCTCATCACAAAACAGTTTTAGAGGACAGCAGTTCATTCATTTTTCTGTGATTCCAGTGTTTTCTTTAATCACATCTGAGGATGCCCCTCTTTGCTGCATTTTTTTTTTTTTGATTGATGTTTGTAATAGCCCAATGCAGATTGCTGTGACCATATCCTGTGTGACCTGAATCAGCTGCACATTTCTTCTGAGAGCATCACAGCCTTATTCTCAGCTCCACCTTATTTCCATGGATTATAGTGTTGGTTTGATTATGTCTTACTTTAAGAGCTTTAGGCACAAGAAAATGTGTCATGTATTGAGTAGGTTTTTTGGATAATGTTAGGCCAAATATGGTGTTAGCTGTGGCTGGACAAAGGCAAAACCATCTGCATAGAATCATGTAGGTTGGAAAGACCTCCAGGATCATCAAGTCCAACTTTGACCAGTCACCACCTTGCCAACCAGACCATGGCACTGAGTGCCAGGTCCAGTAATTTCTTGAACACCTCCAGGGATCGTGACTCAGCCTTGGTGAGCCTGAAGATCTTGCTCAAAAATATAACATCTGGATATTCATAAAATATAATGAATCTATTTCTTCACTAAATTCTGCCTCCTTTCTGCTTCAAGATTTTTCTTTTTTTTTTTTTTTTTTATTTTTTGGAAGTAGTTTCCTTGTGTTTTATTCAGTTTAAGTTTGGATTTTACCCACACAACATCATCTGGTGTTTTTCAGAAATATTCTCTTGCCAAACTCATTTCTTTTATTTAGGAAACCTTCTATTCTTACTTAGGCTAAAGATGTAGTTCATCCCAGAAAACAGCCCTCATTTTTGCTATGCTTAGCTAAAACAAGGAACAGACTTATAGCTGGAGTGAAAGAAGTGTTATCAGCTTGTCATTTCTTACAATCCCAGTGTCATCAGCCAGAAATGCATCCGTTATCACACATCATGTCTTGTATGTTGGATATTTAGGAGAACAGACCAAAGGATCAGCTGAAAATTCATCACTGAGCTCCCTAATCCTTATACAGTTGTGGATACTAGAAATATGATAAGAGAATGAATAAGAATCAAGTGTGCATTTTTATTCTAATAGAGGACATTTCATTTATTTCTGATTAAATTGTGCCTGATTGAATCAATCAAAAAAATCAAATGTGATTGGCAGGGAACATCTTAGAGACTGTGTGTTGTGATGTAAGATATCACAATATCTTCCAGTAAGATATCTCAATATCTTCCAGTGAATTGAAGGTATCATTAATTAGTAAGAGTTTTATAAATATTTTAAAAAATAAAAAAAAAAAAAGCTGGCGCTTTTTCTATGGCTTAGTTACAGAGAATGCTTTTTCTCTTACTTCTAATGTACTCAAATTTTATGAAGAAACAAAAAGAACAATTTGACAGAGCATGCTGTTTTCATGGCAGAATATAATTGCATAACAGTCACAGAACAGGGAAAAGTAATTAGACTACTAGTGTGTAAGTATCATCAGAAATAGGAAACTTGTCAATTTTCATAACATTTTGAGAGTAACTGAAAAGACTGAAGAAAATTATTAAGTGTAAGAGAGAACTGGGACTTTGCCTCCCAATGTTATTTTTCTCTCTAATGGAACTATGGATTCATAGCATTAGCAAAATAATTATCATTAGAAAAGGAGGTAAGAGTCAAGAACCTTCAGTCAAAAAGAAAAAGGAAATGGTTCAATAAACTGATTAGTAAACTTTTTCTTTTTTCACTATTTTCTATACTAAATATGGATTGTAGAATTGTACCTCTGAGATGGAGTTATCAAAAAAAAATCAGAACAAAGCCCTGCTACTTTATTTATAAGTATGAAATCAGAGCCAGGCAGAAGTGAATTATTTGCCACTCAGTATTCTACTCATGGGGTCAGTTTCATGTACGCAAGTTTTTTATGTGTAAAAACAGACAGTTTAGAACAGAAATATGTTTGCAGGGGGAAGGAGGGAGTGGGGGGAAAAAAACAAGCAGATGGGAGAAAAACAGAAGTGAATAAAAATTCCTTAAAATACCTGCCATGAAATTATTTGCTCCTGTTCTTGTTGCCAATTAGGAAATCATTGTTTTTTGCAAATTCTGAAAATGAAGTGGGTTTAGGAAACTAATTTTTTAAGGTATCTAAAGGTCTAAAGAGGAAGTTCAGCATTAACACAGGCCTACCAGACACATATCCTTATACTAAGGAGGAGACAGGGCATCTTCCCTTTCTGTTGGCAGTTGCTGTGTCGGTGTCTCGTGCAGGCAGCATTGCTCTGAATTCATTGCTTCATCTCCTTCCAGTGTCATGCCATAAAAAATTTGAGTGACATGTGAAATATCCCCCTTAAAATTCTAGATTGTTCATTGTTAGAGTGTTTTAATTGTTAAAAAGTATTTCCATGGGTTTGTATTTTCAACATAGTTATTGAAATAAAACAAAAAAAGAACATGTGAAATGTGAGGAGAAAGAGACAGGGAATCTGAGTCCTGACAGGTTATGTGCTTTTCAAATGTCTTTAATGCAAGTGTCCTAGAAAACAAGCAGTTATTTACAATTTTGTTTCCTTTGTGTTATCTTTTCTCCTAATGTGCTTGTCACTCTAGTGTGATCAAATAGCAGTGTGCAATGTAATTAATTGTGTGAAAGCCATGGCCATCCTTGTCTTGGTGACCACCAAGCACCACTATTACAAACCTTGCAATGAGTAGTAAATGGAAAGGCTAACATAATAATCGTGTAATTAAACTGAAAGCGCAATTGAGTAATTACCTTCTTACTACAGGAAAAAAAAAAAAGGCTAGATTAGGGCTGAGTCCTTCCTCTTCTAAATTCAGACACCCCCCTTAGAATGCATGGTGGCTTTGCTCCTACTCTGTACTTCAGCACACTGTAACAGTGCAGAGACATGAATGTAGATAAAGGGAAAACAAAAGGAATAAAAGAAGCAGAAGATAATAAGAAGAGACAGAATAAAAACCAGACTAGCAAAACTGTGTAAAACAAAGCGCATTTATGAAGTACAGTGACATAAGAAAGGAAAAGAGAATGAAAACATAAGGCAGGAAAATAGCATGTGGAAAGGAGGCTTGGAACAACTGGAATAATCATAAAATTTTTAAGGCTTGATTTATCAAATCTAAAATGGCGTGCCAGCCAGAGAGAGCAAAAAAGAAGAGGCATTATTATTCAAGGAGAAAGTACCTCAAAAGATTTTGAGAAGCATAAATTGCATTGGAATAGAACAGGACTACTCTAAGATTATTGATGAAGGATTTTATGTCACTAACTTCCTATTCAATGAAAGTAATATAGTCTAGTATACCCTTGAGATCTGTTTTGAAGACTATTTCTTGCAAAATCAGTGCTACTGATATTAATGTGAACTAGGGAAGTCATGATTTTAACTTCAAGGAAAAAAAAAAAAGTTGTTTTGAGCACACCTACAAGTACTTGAGGGTTTTTTATGTATTTATTTATCCATCTTAGAGATTGCATGTCTGCTGTGCCTTGGAATTTGAAAGATAATGTCATGTTTATGATGTTTCTTCTCCTAAGCACTGTCTTCCTCAGTGGCCCAGAACATTTGCATCATGCAGGTCTCCATCTTAGATAAAAACTAGGTTTCCTTAAAACTATGCCCTTATCCCAACCTCAGTAAAAATGCTGCAGTCTTCTCCTTGTGTTTGTCCCTTCCATTTGGCTCAAAAAAGAAGAACACAATCTCAGCAGTTAAATGAAGAGCTATATAGGCTCCCATAAATATAATTTCAAAGTAAGCATGTCCAGTCTCTGCCTCTCTGTGAGTTAGGCTACCTTAGGATCCAAAAATCCTGCACAAAGCTACCTGTCATGGCGCTAATATGCCCAAGGATCTGCTACTTGAACTGCAAGTCCTTGAGGATACGTGTTGTGCTGCAATTCTCCCATTGGGAGCAGGAGGTGAGTGAAGGTGTCCCTCCCAGTCAGACTGTGACATACTTGAACCAAAGGCTGCCACAGGCAGGAATTGCTTGGTAATTGTTTGCAGCAGGGCTTCCTGCTGATTAAGATGCTTCTTGATGTGAATCATAGTGACAGATTGTCTTTGACTGAAGGAGTATTTTGTTGGAAATGTTTAGTGTCAGTTTTAGAGGGCTCTCAGTGATCTTAGTCTTCCATCAGGTCATAGAATAATAGAAAATGTTGAGTTGGAAGGGACCCATCAGGGTCATTGAGTCCAACTCCTGGCCTTGCACAGGACACCCCAAAAGTCACACCATCTGCTCTCAGCAGTGTTATCCAAGTGCTCTCTGAAGTCAAACAGGCTGATGTGACCACATCCCTGGTTCAAACACGTTTTCCTGATATCCAGCCTAAACATCCCCTGACTCAGCTTCATGCTCTTTCCTGTCACTGGTCACAGTGTGAAAAGTGTGGTGCCTGCCCCTCTGCTTCCCCTCATAAGGATGTTGAAGACCACAATGAGGTCTCCCCTCAGTCTTCTCCAGGCTGAACAGACCCA
>LTAT01000001.1:104403492-104439015 GCA_003286495.1 Chlorodrepanis virens | reverse complement strand
CAAAGGAAGGGCTGTGGTCAAGCCATCTTTAAGATGTTGAATTTGAAAGGAAGAAATAAGAGAGGAGTAACACAAGAGTGTATAGTTCAGGGAAAAGGGACATAGTTGTTTGAGTTGTTTGTGGGGTTTTTGTTGTCTGGTTTGGTTTTGGTAGGGTTTTTTGTCTGAGTTTGTTTATTTTCTCAGGGAACAATATATCTTTAATTTTAAAATGGATTATCAGCTCCTACATTCAGAGAAGTTGGCTACTGCAATCCCCATTGCAGAGCAGTGTAATCATCATTCCTATCCTACTTTGTCTGTTGCAGTCAGAAATGTTTCATCTTGCCTCATTTGTAGCTGTCTGTCTTGGATCTAGATAGATACACCTGGGCCAGATCCTCAAGTAGTCCCACAGTCTTTCCCCCTCCCTTCCGTTTCCTCTGAATTTAAGCAGTCTCCAAGGAACTTTATTCTCTAAAGTGCTATTGAGGAAGACAAAGGCATTTTTTTGCCCCTTTTTTTGGCTTTAATCCACTTATTGTTTTATGTCTGCTGGCAGAATTATGAAGATGGATTTGCACTTGAGAATAAAATTTTGTTTTCATTCTCTGGAGATAAACCTGGTTGCAGACTCTTCTAATTATTGGTGTAAAGCTCATGATGGAGATTTTACAGTAGGAAGCTCCCCATGGTCTCCTATATAACTTTAGAGTGCCTTTGAGTTAGTTTTAATCCATATGGCTCTGATTACCCTTCATCTGTGTGTGAAGTTAAATCTGCTGCTATTCTTAAATCTATGGGATTGCAGTTTTCTGTGCAAGAACAGTTTTATAAATTTTATTTTATGTTATTTTTTTCTTGGTGGCAGTGGTAGTGGATTATTTTATTCTAATCTATCTCTGTTTGGTGATACTTTCTAGGATTCAACTAGGCAAAATTTAATCTGTGAAGGAAGTTTAAAATGTAGGAGACACTAGAGAAATTACCTGTCAGCATTTTTCTACAAAATTATTGTTTCTTTCTTTCTTTCTTTCTTTCTTTTTTAATTCAGCTTTTTAAGCAAGGGTTTAGTAAGTTCTGTATGATTTAGTTTTTCTTTTCCTGATCTCAGAATGAACCTTTTGGAAAAAAAGTAATACTTTATGATTTTTGTCTATTCAAGCATAAAGGGTTCAAAAACGTATGCAGTAAGTCAGCATTTGAAGATCTAAGTTGCCAGAACTTCCAAAACTCAATGGTGCTGTAATTCAGTGTTGATGTGAAGTTTTCTTGGGAAGCTCAAGGTTGTGCTGTCCTCCTACAAGCGCCAAAAGCAGCTCGGACCATAAGACAACCCCATAGAACAGGATCCCAGAGCATGTGAGAGCTCACCTGTGTGTACTCAGACAAATATCAGGATCACTTTTCTTCACCTTCTCACTTTCTATTGTTCTGTCTGGAAAGATTTTCTTTGGTTCAATTAAATGTTTTTTAAACTCTTTTTTTATTCTGGGAAAAGACATTGTCTGTGGGAGGGCCTACCCAGAACAGCACTCAAATCCAGAGTTGATCTGTTAACGTTTTCCCTGTAGCAGGTAAGACTTATTTCTATGGATGGATAGTCCTCAAACAGTTTTCTTTATTGCAGTTCAGCAGAGCACTCTGCAGGGTATCAGTTTTTAATTATACAAAAGCAATTTCAAAGCCAAAAAGGTGGGGAGTAATGACTGAGAAATTTTTTTTGTTTGTTTTATTTTTCTGTAGCATTATGATACAGGTAAAAACTGTATGAATCAGACAATCTTCGAAAGAACCTCTGGAGATTGTGCAGTCCAACTGGATCAACCAGGGCAGATTGCCCCAGACCGTGTCCAGTCAGATTTTGAGTCTGTAAAGCTGGAGACTTCACACCTTTTTGGGATCCTGTGCATTGCCATAGTTCTTTCTGTGATTAAATTTAAAGTTTGTGGAGGACTATCTCCAATGCTGGAGAAGAAGTGTGTGAGGCGCCCTCCCACTGAGGAGGAAGCAGCAGCACAAACACGGAGTCATGAACTCCATAACATTAAAAAGAGGGACTTCTCTCCCTAAATGAACTGAAGAAAGACTATCTTAGAGGAGGTAAACTGACTGAAATTTTAGGTTTTGTTTCTTTACATTGTCACTGGGAAAGAAAAGATTGTAGGGGAAGAAGTGTCCTGAAGTCTTTGTTCTGATTCTTATTACTCTTTCTTGTAGTTACTGTTAATAATTTTTCTTTACACACTTTTAACGTTTTGAACCTGCTTAGCCTTTCTCCTAATTCTATATCACAGCAGGAAATATGTAAGTACGTTCTAGTGAGTGCACTGGTGATTAGCCAGCACTGAACCCACCACATGAACTGACCACTGCCCCCATTCTGTCCCTCTGTGCTGCTGGGAAAGAGAAGTTCAGGGAATATTCGGAGAAAAACTAAGCCTGGAAAGAAGGGCGGGTTGAAAGATAGGTGTTTTAATATTTGATTTTATTTCTCATTATGCTACTCTGATTTTATTTATAATAAATTAATTTTACCAACTCAAATCTGTTTTGCCCATGACTGCAACTGTTGAGTAATTTCTCCCTCTCGTTATCCTGACCCATGAGCCTTTCATTATAGAAGAAGCTTGGATGGCACTCAGGTCACACTAAAATGATTGATGTGCCTTTATGGCCCTGCTCCAGTATGACCCTTGCCCTGTTCCACTGGGTGAGCCCAGAATTGGCACAACACTTGAGGTGTGATCTCTCTCCAGTGCTGAGGAGACTGCAGGGATCCTCGGCTTGGGCCTGCTGGCAATGCTCTTCCTAATACAGCTCAGGATGCTGATAAGTGTAAAATAATTTAAATTTACAATTGTTACATTTTTGAACTTCTGCAAAGATAAAATGTACTAGGGAGTTGCTGCCATATTTCAGGTGTTTGTTCTTATTTATTTTCTAAATAATATTCTCTAGTACTTGGTGAATATGTCTGGTCGCCACTGTGGAGTCCAAATGTTTTATTGCTGCACTTGTGTCACCACATTCTTGGAATATAGCTGCAAAAGAAGTGCATTTATACAAACTAAATTTAGTCTTGAAAAGTTACTTTTTGATCTTTCTCTCTTTTGTTGTTGTTGGTTTTTTTTGTTTTTTTTCCCCCTCATTGACTGTAGAGGAGAGAGACTGGCAGCCTCTTCTTCACAGGGACTCAAATCCACATCCTCCATGAGGGAGAAAAATGCTTAGGAAAAGCTAAAAAAGATTAATCTTTGTGAATACCTACCAAACGGTTTTTTAGTTGGCACTTCAGGACTGGTCACACTATGCATTTTGTGATATGCAGGTTCTTTACCCCGAAAACATCCAGAATGACAAGATCCCAGAATGTTTCACATTGGAAAGGGCCTCTTGAGGTCATCTAGTCCAGCTTGGTTCTCTCACTAGAGCAGCTTCCTATCAAAATTAGAGGTCTAGATCTCCTGCCAGTTTTTTTTTTTGTTTGTTTGTTTGGTTGGTTTTTTTTGTTTTTTGTTTTTTTTTTTTTGTTGTTGTTGTAGTTGTTGTTGTTTGTTTTGAATTTGTATTAAATCCAGGATTCTCTGATCTTCTTGCTAAACAATCCCAAGTCTCTTAGCCTCAACTTGTATGAGAGAGGCTCCAATCCTTTAATTATGTGTTTCTGAGACCATTTCTCACTAACACGTTCCTTAAGCACATGTGGAAAACTAAGACAAATCCCACAAAAGAGGGAGCATCTTTGTTCTTGTGGTGGAGAGACAGATTATCTGCTGCTCAGCTGTGTGAGAGACATCATAAAACTTTAAGGGCTCTATCATAAAACATGTTGCAGCCATCAAAGAGCTTTCTGAAGTCCTCCCTGGAATTGCACTAGACTCATCTCACATCTCTCCTGATACTTTGTTCCATATTTCAATTCCCTTCTAGTGAGATGTGCAAGTCATCCCTAACAGCACTAATATCTTCATTATTGAAATATATATTAGGCTTTGACTCTTCATTGGTGCTGGGATCAATTGTTAGGTTGATTGCAGATACATTCATCAATCATTGATGATTTCTTGGCTGTTTTGTCCAGGTTCTGTAATATTTTCAAGGCAGTGGCCTGTTCTTAACTGGCCACTGGAGGAAGATGACTTGCTCCACTGGCTGCAGCAGGAGTTTAGGGAGTCTGAGTGCTTAATGTAGTTGGGAAGAATGAGTACTCCTGTGTTGGCATCTGCGGCCAACATAGCCATCTGCTACAGGAAGGATGATGTTCATTTCTGTATCTACATGATCCAGAAGTGCAGGAAGAACAGGGGCATCTTATAGCTGTTCTCTTATAGATGTTCTAAAAGAGAAAAATCTCTTTTAGAACATCAAAAAGGGATCTTCTGCTGAAATAATACATTTGAACAGGACTGCACTCTAGAAATTAGAGGACTCTGACCTTCCAGGGACTATGAAGCAGAACCATAAACATGACTTTATCATGAGTGACACTCATTCATGCCACTAAAAACACTTCCAGTGTCATGGGATCATTAAGCTTAGCTAGTAAATGGGCAGAATTGTAATGTCACCTTCTGCAAGGTCAGGGAAATTCAGCTTCCTTGAGGTATGGTCAGCTGGAGATGCACACAAAAAATGCATTGCATTTGGGCAGGCCTGAGTAGAACCTGGTTGTGCAGCAGTGCTGAAAGTGTAAAATCTGTCTGAGTTATTCTGTGCCCCCTGTTCTTTAGGAGTCCTATCATTCAAAGCTGACTAAAGCCAGTGCATGAAGGTCACCAGCAGTGACTGTGAAGAGCAGTCTCTTGACAAGGAAAAAGAATATTATCGAACTGATGTTCTTTAAAATACATAGATGGCCTTGGTAGAACTCTGTGCTGTTTGGCCAGACAGTTTTCAATACCTACATAAGCTTAACTCTGCCTTGGTCAGGAGTCTTTAAGTACGGCTAACACACTGATTAGTATCAACATCAGTAGCATGAGAAAACATTGTCTGGTCTGATCTTTACAGAAGGACATACTTGGAAATCTTTGTAGCTTTGCTTTGGCTTGCAAGAGGATTAGTATTTATTTCTCACTTCTACTTGATAAATTCATTATCTAACATTTTTCACTCACAGTGAAGTCCCATTTAACCTGAAGCATATAGAAAAAAACCGTTCTAATTTCTGTTAGTCTTTCCTTAAGTATATGTGGACTTATTACAGCTCTCCATTGTATTATTTTCATTTTCTTAGTATTATTTTTGCAGCAGTAGTCCATCATTAGACCTTCAGAAATTCTCTTCCCAACTGAGAGACTGTTTCTGACTGTAATTTACAATATATGGCACAGTGTGATGTATACTATTTTGGAATGTTGTAGCATTTTCTTTTACCATAATTGCAAGGATCACTACAACCCAGAATAGGATTCATCTTTTTAGAGTGGGGCTGAATTTGAACATATAGTTAAATAATTTCCTCTATAATCCTCAGGACTCCTTTCCTGCATTACTGTTTTCAAAACATTCATCTCTAACTTGGTACATTAGACTACAAATTACTTTTATCTATTGAAACTCATTTATTTTAATTCTGTCCATCTCTAACCTTGCCAGATCACTTTGCAGTTTTAAGCTTTGCAGCTGTAAATTTGAGAAGTATGGTTTTTAAATATTTTCTAGGCTACTGTGCTGTGGTACATGTCCAGTTGCATTAGGATAATAGGAAATCTTGTAATTCCCTGTTGAACAAGGAATCAGATGAACAGACCTTGTAAGACAATGTTTCATCCTCACTAATGTGATTTTTGTTTTATTGTTTGGAGGTATGGTTAAACATTATTCTAACAAAGTGAAACAGTAAAGCATCTTCATAGTTCAAAGCCTGTGTGCTTTGCAAAGATTTGAAACTTAAATTTCTTATGGGAAATAGAGTCAGGCCTCAGACCTTCTCAGACAATAAATATCATCCCTATGATTCTCAAAAGACAAGAAGAAAATAAGTTCACTGCTTCTTTAATGCAAGAAACAGGAATTAAAAACACCCTAGAAGGCAAGTTTTTCTTCTCTTTTTGCATGTTGCTATGTTTTTTGAGTGCTCTGAAAAAGAAAGAAGCCGATACAGAACATGATTGTGAGAGAAAAGGTAGCTCAGTGCAGAAAATCTGCCATGCAGGAAAGTTTTCTTTATTCCATCCATGAAGGGCATGTAGTCATCCTGGCCTTCGTTTGTCACTTGGCAACAGTTGGTGAAACCTCAACTCGGCAGCTGTGTTCAAGATCATAAGTCCTTGTAAGTCACCTTAAACTCTTTTTCATTTTTATCCAGATTGCAGGAAACGGAGAATCGTTGTTGTTTCACTGAAGAAATTACCTTTCTGTTTGGGTTTTCCTCGTAAGCATCTAAGGCTGTGCACCCTGATAAATAATAGATAAGGTTATACAGGCAGGTTCTGAGTCCCCAGTGCTTTGGCCTTTTCAAGGCAAGCACAGAGTAGATGCCTCTCTTAGTGAGGCTGTCAGCAGCTCTCCTGATGAAGGGAGTTTGCTGCATGTCTTTGGCAGATGCATTATGCAACATGTAAAAATTCTGAAAAAATTTAAAAGGGAGGAAGCAGCTTGCAGTTTAACATTGTTCTTTAAATAAAGTAGTCAAAAATTTCACCAGTGTATCTCTGCTGAAAACAATCTAGTCTTTTCTTATTAGACTGCAAGCCACACCTTAAAGTAGAAGATGGCCAGGTGATTAGAGGTGGAAGAAGTATATTTCTATTGACCCCATTGTTTCTTACAAATGCACTGGAATGAAAGCAAAACCTATCTCCAAGGGTTCTTAAGTAGTTTTTCAATTTCTAAACTTTTACTTAGTATCTTATATGAAGCTCAGTGATGCCCCAAATTTATTGAGTACATGAATGGGTTTAAAAAATCAGTGATATTGAAGTATTCTCAGCATCCAAGTGACTGAAAACTGTGAAAGACACTGTTTGGAATGTCTTTTTGAAATCATCTGTGTTATAAGTCATTTTCCTAATGGGGGAAAAGCCATTATGCATCTGCAAATTGATCAGCCTGTTCCACAGCCAATTAGCCAAAGATCCCTCCACAGTATTGCAACCTTCAGTTTATGTGATTTCCACTGATTTTACCTATGAATGATGCCACCTTTAAAGGACACCAGTGGCACATATGTCAGACAATTTGACAGGTTGCATAGAAAATCTTAATTCTTTTCCCTCTACATTAGCATTACCTGTGAAAGTAGACTCAGTTCGAGGACTTTTGTCCCAGGGCAAAAAAAGATGATAGTTTCACAAATGCAGTGCTGTGGACAAGTAAGAATTGCCTCCACTGAGAGGTATAAACAGCCTCAGCACATGCCAAAGTAGAAATAGGAAACATGGGATTATTAAAATTTCACATTGCCACCCTTGTGTGGCAATGTGAAATTTACATGAAGGCATGACTGGAAATGAAAGAGGAAGGAAGTGGATTTTCTTTCCACATGAAAAACAACTGAAGTTTTAAAGTCTTGGGAATTCAGATACCATCAAGTACAGACTAGATAGGTTAGGCATGAATAGAATAACTATGTATAAGTCCTTCTTCTTTTTAAGGAAATGTGAATGCTTTGAAAATAAATATGAATGTTTAGAAGACATATAATAACAATACTTGGTTGGTTTGTTCCATTTATTCCCATTCTGTCTCTCTCTTTTCTTCCGCTGGTGGTGGTGGTTGATGCAAGTTCTGTAGATCATCCTATGGGAACCTAGATATATTGAATTCATTAGAAGCAAAGAAAAAAGGCCTTCTCAAGTATATCCAGAAACACAGCTTAAATCCCTCTAAATCTATTTCAAATCATGGTACTGCATTCAGAAAGTTGGAATCTGAAAATGAGAGGGATTGTTTCAGTTTCATAAATATTAGAAGTCTGGGAGTTTAGCGTGACCTGTAGAGTATCAGAAATCCTTCTGGTTCCAACTAATGGTTATGTTATTCCCATGAGAGAGGGAAAAGCTCCAACATGAGGAAGAAAATTTTGTTGAGTGAATCCCCAGATGGCAGCATATGTCAAGTTAGTATTCTCAAAATATCAGCAAATACTCTAGAGAATTTGGGAATTTTGTTGTTTGTTTTTTACTGTTCTTCAAATATATGACTCAAAATACTACAAAGATGTGGTCATTTTAGATGAAATGGCATTAGAGATGCTGCTGTGTGGCTACTATGTCTAACAGGTCCAATTGCCTTTTCTTCATGGTATGAAATGTGGATTTTTTTTTCTTCCCATTTTGGCAAATTTCTAAGGTTCCTTTGTCTCTCTGTTACAATTCCTGTTGCAGGATTTCTCTTTGATAACATATGATCTTTATATTATATTTTTTTTCATAAAAATAAAGTACAGCTTTTTTTGATTGTGACCAAGGAGGCCAGTTTATTTTGATGGTCATCAGTCTCAATAATTACTAATTAATTCAGCTGAAATACATTACTGTATCTCTTACTCATAATTACCTCAACTATACAAATTATCAAGGTTGCTTGTTTCTGTGTCAGAGAACATTCTGAAAGGAAATCTTTTCCACAGGAAAAGAGAATGACAGGTAAAATAAATGAAGTGTGTCTGCTTAGGAACAAGTGTTTTATGCATAATTATTTCATGCCTTGCAAATTAACTACATCATATGTGCCTGGGAAGTACAAAAAACTGAAGTAATGTACCTAGGGCATATTGGAATTTACTATGTAATTATATTTCTTGTTGCATTTTGTATTTTGCAAACAGCTTGCAACATGAGAATCCAGCAAAGTGATGCCAGTGCTGGTATTCTCTGTTACTGCTTTTGGCATATGAGTATTTCCCAAAAGTCAAATAAATATTCTGTTTATTTATCCTTTTTCTAGTATCTCTGTAGGTATGCAAACTATGGATAGGATAGTGATTAAGCAATGTAAGTTAAAATCCCCAGGAAGAGGCCAGAAGGGTCTGTTTGGCTTCTAACAAAGTGAAATGTTAAAAACAAAGGAGTTTCTAAGAAGGCTCCAAAAGAGCAGTGTTCTACTTTTTTGTGTTAAAGTGCTAATTAAATGTGATAGAACATTTTGTATTTTACTTTATGGAGCTTTATTTGAACTACTTTGGTGGAGCTGCTTGCCACTTGCTACCTTTCAGTATCTGCCTCCTGTCCAGGCTCCATGGGCTGCTTTACTTCATAAGCCAGGCTTGACAAGTTTTTCTGCCATGAGTAAGACCCTGCTCCACTCACTCACAGTGCCTGGATATCATGAGTTGCTAGAATTGCCCCTGGTTTCTCCACTGTTGCTGTTGTTTCCATCACCATCACTTCCATTTAAGAAAAATGTACCTAAGGCAGAAAACGGAAACAAACCAGCTCTGGCATCCATCACAACTATCAATTTCATGAAGAGTAGTTGGTGTATTTCTAAACTGATGAGGATATAGAAACAGTAACAGGAATACAATTTGAAAATAAGATTCTAAAAAGTTTCTGTGTAAGTGCTCACTTTACAGCTGTAGCAGTAAAATTTGGTTTACCTGTAATCTGCATAGACAGGAAAATTACAAATATTCAGATTTAAAATGATGGAAGAGATAATTGTTTTTAGACCCAGCACTTACAAAAATGCTTCTGATAAACAGCTTTCCTGCAAAGGAATATTATGTTGGTGCTCTTTGCAGCATTTATTGCAAAGGGTTGATATTTCCATGACAAAACTTTCTTGGAGCTCTTTTGATAAAAATCCACTCCAAAATGAAACATGGAACATCTGATCTCATCTCTTGACCAGTGGTTGTTTTTACCAGCTTTTCACAAAATTGACTGAGCTGAGGTTTTTATATTTTATAAAGGTTAAAAAAAGGTGTGGAGGGGAAGAGGTGAGGAAGGGGAGCAGTAAGAATGTAGTTGATGGAAGCAGTTTGTATTTCAATTGTAGGATCAAAATGATGTGCTGTTGGCATCATCTGTAGGCTAGTTGTGCTGTAGTGGAATTCATTACTGTTCTTCTTAGGACATGGACCACTGAGAAGCTTTTTAGTTTTGGTCTACTTGTTTGTTTTGTTTTTCCATTTTTTCTGCTGTTGCCAAATTATATAAACAGGTGTGGTGGGGATCACAAATTATATAAACAGGTGTGGTGGTGATCAAACCATTTGGAAAAACTGGAATAGTTTTTTGATTTTTTTTTTTTTGTTTTATGAAAGTCAGTAATATGAAATAAACTGCAATTCTTATATCGGCTCATTGGCATCTGATTAGAATTGACAAGCTGAGAAAGGAATTCTGAGTCCCCATCTACTTGGTCAAAGATAGCAACAGCTTCACTATTGTGAGGAGTTTTGGCTGCCAAAGCCACAATGATCAGCTTAGTTGCTGTTTGGGGTTGGTAGATGCTTCCTTTATGTGCTTTTTTTTTTTTTTTCTGAGCTTGCTTTTCTCAGCTGTTCTATCAGCTTTGGATTTTGTGGCTTCTGGTTTGCTTGCTTTTTCCTTTAAGGTTGCTCCTCTTTTCATCATTATACAGACTTGATATTATATAAGCTAAATAATTATGTTTTTTTTTTCTTGTTGTGGTTGGCCATATGAAATCTCCGTTCTGTTTGGAATGTGTCCATTACACACAGCCTCAGTCCCTTTGATGTTCCTCAAAGAGGTTCATGGCATTCCTTTATGTTAGGCATGATTAAGCTGCCTTTCAGTCCTCAGACCCTGCAGAAGAAGAAGCTGAGCTTTAGCTGGCCTACCCTGAAATAATCAGCAAATTCAGCTGAAATTTTCTGGTGAGAGCAAACCTAAATGGCAGCCTTAGAAAAACACAAATTCAAGTGATGTTTTTGCTGAATCTTTGCTGTATCTTCTTATTTTGGTGTAAATCTACCTGGACTGACTTGGACAGCAATTGGGCAGAAACATCTAGGTTTAGTAGCAAAAGAACCACAGTAAAACTCTTTTTTTTTTTTTTTAATCATTAGAAGAGGTATACTAGACAAATCAAAGAGTCTTTGGAGACTTTGAAAAGAGGTGAGAGAGAACAGCATTAGGGACTTGAACACCTTTGTTTTTCTCACAAACGCAGATGTAACTGTCCTAATAAATATCATAGTCCCATTTTACTTTTGACTTTCAGAGGTTTGCTGTAAAAATAGATTCACTGAAGTTTCACACACTGTCAGGCCAGACATTTCAATCTAGAGGTAGACACCTAAACTTTCTGAGTTACAGAGGCTTTTTTATTGTTTGCTTCGGAGAATTACAGTATTTGCTCACTTATGATATTAGTACTTCTATGCTGTGGAAAGGCTTGAATAATATATGCAAATTCCTGAAGCAACTTTACTGCAGAAAAATAGAATGTTTGGGAATGTTTTGTCAGTTTTTCAATAGAAATGGAGGTTAATCTGAGTATAGGTTACAAAATACTTTCAATTTTAAATCATTAACTAAAGTGACATTTTGAATTTAAGTGAACCTACATTCTGCTTCTCCCTCATTGCTTCCATGCAAACAGAAGAGATTGAATTTTTATTCATAATCAAAAATGGAAAGCCAGTATATTCAATTACCTCAAATTTTTAAATGTACTACATATGCATGCATAAGTGGAACTTTCAGTCTATTGGTAAAAATAAATAATTATTTACAGAATTTTAGAAATCTGATAGTCCAGTTCAATATTAGTAGTAATGGACATGGGAAAAATCTGTAAGCAAACTATGCAGGGCTAGATACAGAATTCTCAACATCTGTAAATACATGAAAAACAGGCTGGTATTGGGAAGGATTTATTTTAGCCACTGAAAAAATCTGTGAGGGGGCAGAAATCAAAGTCATTGTTGGGATTTTAGAGGAAGGCCAGGGCTAACTCAAATTCTGTAATTTCTAGGTTTATATATGTTAGAAATCACTCAACACAACCCTCAAAACCTTGCTCGACTCTTCCACTTTATTCCACAGAGAAAACAAACTGCTCTGCATAGACAACTGTGTCCAGACCCCTATGTTCCAGGGCCTGGTTTCCCCAGAAACCTTCATGGAGCCTCTTCTACAACACCCCATGCTTTGTTCACATGCTGGATCCAACAGTAATGTCAATTTTTTTGTTGTTGTTTTTCAGCTCTGAGGGACAACAGAATCGAGCTGGTGCGAGCGTCGTGGCACGAGCTGAGTATCAGTGTCAGCGATGTGTCCCTGTCGGACGAAGGGCAGTACACCTGCTCTTTGTTCACCATGCCTGTCAAAACTTCCAAGGCTTTCCTCACCGTCCTTGGTAAGCACAAAGTGAGCCGAGCAGAAAGAAGCAAGTGTTAAGCTCCTCAGGCTCTGGCAAATTATGATAAGAATGAACTTTTCTAAGGCTTGGCAGAAGATAAATGTAAACGTCTGATCTGGTTTCCCCTGATGTTTATTGTTTCATATTGCTGGGCTGAAAAATAACATGCCTCTTACTGTTTGCACCGTGGCAGGATAATGAGTTAGGGAGCACACAAACACCACAGAACGAGTGCTCCATAAAATGGACATAACCTCTACATCCTGAGCACCACCAGTGCACAGAAGGTGCATGTGTTCATCTCCTGACAATCTATTGGATAGGGCAAAGGGGAGAAAATCAGAAAGCATGAAATCAAAACGGGCTTTAGAGCTTTATCATTTTTCCTTAGCTGTGCATTTTTTTTGGCTCATTCTGCTTTCTCTTTTTTTTTTTTTGGTCTATAAAGTGCAAATTTTCACTGGGTTTGCTGCTTCTTTTATGCTTTATCCTCTAAGTGCTCTGCTGTTTTCCCCAAAGGTTATAGATACACATAGAAAAGCAATAGATTTCAAGAGATGCCCAGGAAATAAAGTTTCTGCTTGAAGCTTTATATGACTCTATGAATGTCAGTAGCCCAATCAGCCAAAATTGCTATAGTTCACTAAAACACACCTGCGAACCTAAGAGGCTATATGATTTTAGAGATTGATTTTTATTCTTTTTTCCTTTTTTTCTGTCCCTGAACATGACTCTTTCTCTCTTTTTGTTTTATTTTTATATGCGGATGGGCAGACAGTTGAATTTAATAGAACTAATGTAAGATATTCTCTGTGGCAGTAATATTCACATTAATCCAGCCAGGGAATTGGTTTTGTGCTTAGGATATGAAATACATCTCCCTTTCAGTCCCTCTGAGACTATTTTACAGAAATCTTCACAACTTTGCCATTAAGGACAAAAAGTACCCACTCAAAGCAAAATATTCTGGAATAGCAACTGCCTATGCTTAATATTCTTCTGTAGAGAGGCATTTTATGATCTAAACAATTGAGGAGTGCACCAGTTTGACCTTTTAAATGGCAGAAAGACATAGAAAGGTGTTACAAAGACAAGAAAGCCCCTAAAATATCTAGCCAATATTTATTAATAAAGGTAGCTTGATTCTTAACAGTCCTTTAAGCTTCACCTTCATTTTAGGGGAGGGTTTCATGAAGTTTTCCCAACATCATTTACTCACCTTCCAAGAGAGAAAGCTGCACAATTTAGGATTCCTGCCTTTTTTTCATTTTGTATTTGTATTTTCCTATTTCAAAGGAACATTTTAACCTCCTAAAACATTTTCTGCCGGAGAAAGGGATCTTTGCCACTGAAATGTATTACATCTTTTAATCAGATAAACTATCCTTTTATGTACTAATAATCTCTTTATTGACTACTCTGCTTTTAATTAGAAAATTTAAGTGTCAGGGTATTGTAGTAGACACCCTTTTCTGTCCTGAAAGAGAGGACTATGTTTATTAAAGAGATGTACTATGCAATAGGTGATGCTGCTTTGCTTGCATGTACATAATCTGTCATTTTGGAAAAGAGATGTAGAAAAACTGAATTATTAAATACAGGGCACAGGATCAATTTCTGTGACTGAGCCCTTTATCTTGCCACAAATGTGAATGTACCAAAGCAGTGTAGTTGCAAGATATAACTGACATTTTTGGAGATTTTTAACTTACTGTCATCAGTAGTACTTTAAAATAAGTTATTCTTGTGTCTTCATAAATGAAATGGATTTATGCATGCAGGGATCAAAACTTTCACAATTTTTTTTGTCTTTTATTTTTTGTTCTTTGTTATTTTTTGGGGTTTTTTTTGTATTTTAATCTTCCATGGTTCATTGAAAAACAGCCATTTCCAAATTGAATATTATGTGTGTGGTATGTCCATATTGTATGATCTGCTCTCAAGAACTTGTATAGCTGAAGAACTTGTATAGCTCCGAAGTTGGTAGAGTTGTGATTATACCTCTTGATATTTTTCTTTTCTTTTTCTGGAGATAAAGTGACACCAGTATTTATTTTTACCCTCTCTTTTCCCTGTTGTTGGTTTGGTTTTTTTGGTTTTGTTGTTTGTTTGTTTGTTTGTTTTGGGTTTTTGTTTGTTTGTTTTTGGTTTTGTTATTTGCGTTTTTAAGGTTTTTGTTTCTGTTTTTTTTTGTTTTTTGTTTTGTTTGGTTTTTGTTTTTGTTTTTGTTTTGTTTTTTATTAAAGTCTTCTTTATTTAGGTGTAAATATTTGTCCTCAACTTAGGTCAGTTCAGTTTTTTGTTGCCAGTTTAACATTTAATTTTCACAGCTGTGCTTTCTAATGTGCTTTGTCATCCTGCTTGCCATGCTGAGCAGTTTAAATACTGTAACAAGTCAGACTAGACCTGCATGCAGAATATATAGAGATAAGGTATTTATTAAAATGCAATCTGTTTCTCTTAGAAAATTAGGTAATTCCTGCTTTCTTTATTTATTTAGAATCAACTACCATTCAGATTAATGGATAATTTACAATAGGAAAAAGGTTTAACTAACAAGGCACGAGGAATTGATTATCCTGTTTCCAGAATTTAGAGCATATGAAGAAGTGAACTTTAAGTGTGTCGTGCGTTCATGGCAACAGCTGACACTATCAGAGACATTTTGCTTGTTTGCTTGTTAGGTGTTCCTGAGAAGCCACAAATTACTGGATTTACCTCACCAGTTATGGAGGGAGAGAGGATGCAGCTCACTTGCAAGACATCTGGTAGTAAGCCAGCAGCTGATATCAGATGGTTCAAGAATGACAAAGAAGTTAAAGGTACTTAAAAGGATTTTGGTGTCATTTGGTTCAATTGTCAAAACTATCCATTCTGTAGAATTATGGGGTTTTTTTAATCTGTGTTTGTAAAGTTGCTCCTATTGGGTCGTGAAATGAGTAGGGGATAGTACACAGATAAAGAATTGATTGTAATTTACTGTAGTGGTCATATAACCTCTTTTTATTGTTTTTTCAAATAGTAAAAACTGATGTTTTGGATTGCTCAGAACTCTGTGCAGCATAATAAACTCAATTGTGAGGCTTCATAGAGAAATGTTTTCTGGATTATTATCACAGTCAGACCACTCATCCCTGATATTTTCCCTTTTCATTTCTCTTATGCCATTCCAGCATGGGGTATGTCTGATTTAGTTAATTCCCAGATTTAGGTTACACTCCCCTAAAAAATGTGAGCAGATGAGGCAGAACCATCTGGAACAGACAGGAGAATGCACTTCTCATAGGGTAGCTATGGAGCCTGCTCTGGTGAGGAAGGGCCAGGATGTAGCAAATGAGGGAATCTCAGCTGGGAAACTCGCAATCTCCAGCTGAGGCAAGGATGCTGACAGTCTGAAGGTAGAATGAGGGAGAAGATAGACTTTAAAGGAGTTCAGATAAACTTCACAGGGGCTGGGGGGAATTGGACAAAGTCTGATGTAACTGAAAAGCCATTGAGTGACTAAAACCAAAGCTGTTAGCAAGGCTTTGCCTTCAAGGATGCAGCGAGCTAGGAAAGAGCTGCATATAAAAAGCTGTTTATTTCCTCTCCATCTTCTCTTTCACTTAGTATGTTCTTTGCTTAGAGCTTAATTTTCTACTCCATATTCTTAAAAATGCTGGAATAGTTTTAAATCCTCATTGGTGAATGAGTGAGTGAAGAGAGATTCCTAATGCAGAAGGCTGTCACACCTCCAAGCCAGTTGAGATGCCCATTATAAAGTAGATGGATAAAAAGGATAAGGTATTGGTATTTGTTCATGTCATCTCTATTCATTCTGCTATAAAACCAGATAAATAAATGATTCAGAATCCACCTTTTCTGTGCAGCTTTAAAAAACAAAAACAAACAAACAAAAAGCCACCCTTCATTTATCTGATTTGTCTAATATTTTGGATTTCATTAGCTCAATAAACTGCCTCAAGCAAAGTTACAGAGTTAATTACAGAACCATTTATCTTCCTTTACTATTCTCTGCCAATTTCACTATGCAAAAGCAGAGCTCTGGTATAAAATTGGTGAATAAAGGAGATTGCAGGTGATTGCCTAAAGAATCCTGTTCATTCTAGAGGTGTTCTTATACGTGTAATGAAAATGAAAATAGTACTGAAAGGAACAAGCATTTTAGACTGGAATAATTTGAAATGTGTTGCAAGGATAGAAAATGAATAAACAGAGAATAATTCTGCTCAGTACTGGGAAATTTGATGAAATTGATGAAAGAAAGGCAGCATCTAATCAAATGCAAGTAAAAAGAAGAATTAAACAGCACAGCTAAGACACATGGCACAGCATAGATTGTGTCCTCCAGAAAAGATGGCATAATGAATAGACATATTCAAGGCATGTTAAGATTGGAAATAACTCCAAGCCATGTCAATACTATAAGATAAACACTGCTACAGTTGGCCTAACATCAAGGCCATATTGAAAATATGTTACTTGAAAATATGTTATTTGAAATTTGAAAATATGTTATTTTAAAAATTATGGTTTAAAATCTGGTGTAATACCTTTGCATTTCCTTCAGCTGACAAGTAATTGAAGCCAGCAAGCAATTTGTTGATTTGACTCTAACTATTTGACTCTTTATTTTTCTGAAGAGTTCCTAAAGGGATTTAAAAAAAAAAAAACAAAAAAAACAAAAAAAACCAAAAGAGGATGGGGAAGAAAGGAGTATAAAAGGAGTATGAAAAAGAACGGTGAAGGGGGAAAAAACCCTGACAACCAGAAATAGGAGGAAAGTACTGAGCACATTTATTTCAGTTCAGTTTTCTAGGTCTTCTGAAGAGCACATTGCCATTTCTCAAAGGTTAGAAATAAAATAACCTAACCAGTCTGCAGTGGTATCAGCAGAAGTTACATTAGCTTTGTGCAGTGTAATAGGTGAAATGATAAATCCGAGAAAATAGATATGAAATTATATGCTAATGTAGCTGACATTAAAGGTTAGAAGTTCGTCTGTCTAGCACCAGTAAATCCAATTGTGTTCCACTGTATTATACGTGCTGCAAACGAATATAAATTATGCACTGAGATCAGAGTTGCACCAAAGGGGAAAAAGCCGCTCTAAAATTGTAGCTCCATTGCTATGACTCAAAAAAGGAATCATCATCTGATAAAGGAATAGCGTTTGATAAAGTAAGTGGTAGTAATGACAGAGACTGAATGTGAAGCACTGGGTGCCACACCTTTTAGTTTACTGTGCTGTCATTCATACATGCACCATCTTAGCGAAGGGATCTGCAGTTTAGCATTCTGGTGTGGTGACATTTCTGGGAGTTTATTAAGAACAAAAATAGTGGAGAAGCTAAATGCAAATTTTTCATTTTGAAATTACCTATCTTTTTCATCAAAATTTGTTGCATGCTCTTTGAACAAAGTTATATAAAGAATTTTTGTTAGGCTTCAGGAATATTCTGAATGGATTTTCTTTTTCTTTTTTTTTCTTTTCCGAGGTAGACTTGATTTTAAAACTAAATAAGTTCATTTTGTTGCAACAGGTTAAGATACTTTGAGTAAGTTTCTTTAATTTTAGTATACACAAAGATTTCAGAGAAGCACTGATCATTGTCTTGAGAAACCTCTAAAGCAAAGATGATTTTTTTATTTTTAGATAAGGCCATTTCATGTCAGAACTTGAACTTAAATGTAAACAATAATTATATCTGCCATGTAAAACCAGAAAAACTGTCTTTTTAAAAGATGAGTATTTCTGTGTGTTACAGGTATGTGCTCTAATAAATAGCTTGCAATGAGCAATAGATGATGGACATTCCATCATTTGCATTTATTATTTTCCCTATCAAACATCTGCACTTATGAGATATAACCCTGTATTAGTTGAAACAGCCAAATTTGTATGTGCACGTGTCTGAAAGTCATGGAAGTGGGCCTGAAGCTGATACCAAGGTTTCATTTGGCCCAACATCTATTCCAAGGTCAAATGAAGGTGCTAAAGGTCTTCTCCAATTCAGGTTTGAAAAGTCTCCCAGGACAGATTCCATAGAAACATTTCTGTCTGGGGTAGATTTTTCAGCTTTCTAAAGCCCTCTTGTTTAGTGTTTTCATTATTTGTAGATATTTCATGATACATAATCCAGATTTGTCTCCATGTAACTTGTGTTTGTTGCACATTAGCTTTTGTTGTACACCTCTGAGGGGATTCTGGCTTTTTTTCTTAATGGCCATATTTTATGTACTTTATACCAACAGTTTGATCTGGTTTTAGTATTTTCTTCCTTGGGTTAGATAATATCAACTTTCTTAAGATGTTCTTGTACAGCTCCACTGGCCACAGTGTTTTTCAACACGTTTGTTGTATTATTTTTTTCTTCAGAAAGCCCAAAACTGGGCCTGGTACTGTCAGTGGAGCCATGCAAGTGCCAAAGAAAGAAGGATCACTTTCCCTGGCTTTCTGGCTGTGCTTTTACTAGTGTAAGGCAGCGGGTTTAACTTTCAGCCCTGCAAGGGCACTCTGTTCACTAATGTTCAACGTGTCCTACCACCCCTAGGTCCTCCTCTGTAGAGCTGTATCCCTTCAGGCTGTTCCATTACAGTGCTTCCCAGACTAAATGCTTGTGTCATGGATTTCTTTTCAACCTTTTCTTCAAGGGAATATTTAGGAGAGAGAGAAGCAGCAAGAAAACAAATGAAACAGTAGGCTACAACTGACATATTTAAAAATTCTGTAAAATGTCCTGAGTGATGGTGTGTACCCAGTAGCTGATCTCCACCATTCTTACATGCAGTTGGATTTGCACTCAATTAGAAGGTATTACAATCACACATTCATTTGCCATGAAGAAGCATCTAAGAAAATACAGCTGGTAAGGAGGACAAGCTAAAAATTTCTGTTGGTGAGGATGCTAACAGTTTGTAGAATCTTATCACTGCCCTTTTTGCAGAGGAAGTTAATTCTGAGAGTCTAACTCTTTCACACAATAAATAACTAGAGAGGGACTTCTCAGCATCAATTTAGGAAATTTACCTGCTTTTGTTTTTCTAAAGGATTAAAAATCCACAACATCTCAATAAAATTAAAGTTGTTGATGTTTTCAGGAGCCTTCTGTCCCCTACCTCAAGTCAATAAGCAAAGGGATGTGCACATTACTTATAAGCAGAATGTTACCTATATAGGTGCTTATTATTAAATATGGAAACCTAACTCTAGGAACAGTATCACTTGTGTTTGCTTTAAATATTAGTGAAGACATTTGTTGTTTGATTATAATAACTTTGCATTAGCTCTGGTCAATACGTCTCTTACCTTCTAATCCTTAAATATTAATAGTGACCATGGCAGAAATGGCAATCTTTTAAAGCTTAGCAGCAAACAGGCAGAAAAATTCTCATATTCAAGAAATAATTATTTTTTAGGGAGGAATAGAAACTGTATAACTGCACTGTGTCCTTGCCTGTCTGGAGACAATGATAAAGACCACCTCTCTGAAGTCAGAGGTATTTTTAATCTAAAACTATGTAGCTTAAGCCATTGAAGATTTGCTTTCTAAAATTGATATTTCATGGAAATTTTATTTAGGTCATTCTGTTCTCTAATGGGACTTAGTATAATTTGTAAAACTGAAACCTCTCACTTTTTTAGGGCACAGAGGACATATGAAATCTCAGTGTAATTTAATATATATGTTTAAGTATTTATAGATGTCTTTTCAAGCTTTCACTGCAATAAATCAATATAACAAGCTTACCATTTTTTCTGAAATAAACTAAAATCAATAAGTATCACAAATAGTTGGGAACCAAGTGAAACAATTCTAAAGTATGTGTAAGAAGATCTCATGTTCCAGTTAATACATTCAGACATTTTAACTCAAATGATCAGTCTTTTGAATCTTCATTTCTGATCTAGCATGTATTTCTTACAACAAAATGTTCTGAATGTGAATCTTAACCTTGAGCTGAGATGATGATTCCTAAGTGTAGCTGAAAACTCCCTCCACTGCAATGTCTGTGCTAAAAACACATCTGCTAAAAACACATCTTTTAATTGGGTCTGCTAGTATCAAGTATCAAGTCAATTTAGAATGGTGTAAAGCAGCGAGTGGAAGTTCTCTACAGTAATCTTATTTCTGGTCTTCTTGGGACTCATTTGTATATTCCAGTAAATACTATGACATGCTCTATTTACAGTTGTTTATTGCCATTGATGACTATACCTGGTTTTATCAGTAAATTAACATAATGCTAACCAAACAACAGAATAACCAATGAATAAAGTAAGCACAGGATGAATCTGACTGTGTGCACATGCCTTCAGTAATATCCTTTTATTGCATTACTGTGAGAGGCTATAAGAATGAAATTGGGAAATTTAATCTTCAGCGGCACTGTGAATATGTAAGGTGGTGAGAGTGGGACAAGATCACAATCTTTTTCTGATGACCTACAGAGGACATTTATATCAGATATGGACCTAAACATTCAAGAGGTAATAATGAATGGAATTTCTGTTTGAATGCAGTATCATGGAACCAGTTTTAAAATATTCACTTTCAATGTGTATCTCCTATTCTGACAATGAGAGCAAATTGAGGAATAATTGCAGTCTAATTACTTTTATATTAAAGAGACCAACAATGAAAGATGGGGTTTTTTTTTCCAACAACTGTGATAGGAAATTTAGCTGTCTAATGCTAGACCACTATTTTCCAAAAAAATATTGGAAAGATAACTAACTGTTTATTCTTTCTTTCAGATGTTAAATATATAAAAGAAGAAGATGCAGCTCGTAAAACATTCACAGTCAGCAGCACACTGGATTTCCTAGCAGATCGCAGTGATGATGGTGCAGTTGTAAGTTGCAGAGTAGATCATGAGTCCCTAAACTCTACACCTCAGATAGCAATGCAGGTTCTAGAAATACACTGTAAGTAATACACATTATACATGCTTGCTTTTATAGTGTTGTTTTGTTTCAGTGTCTGTTGGAGCAAAGTTCTCTGGTATTGTGCAGATAGATAGCACCTTTCTTTTAGCCAGATTCTGTGGTTTGTATTTGGTTGGTGGGGTGTGTTTTTTGTTTTATTTTTACATGAGTGAGTCACAAAAGTTTAATGAAAGCTTAACATTGAGAGCGCTGTGGGACTGAGTTCTTGGCTTTATTTGAGAAGTAGTGGAAAGAAAATACATTTGTCTTTTTCGGTTATCATTGAAGCAATGTAAATGGGTTATTTAACATCAAGAGCATCCTAATTCACAATTTTCCTTGAAAGTTTCTAGAAACTTGAAACAAGGGTATAAATAATCAAGTTTGTAGCAGATTGCCTCAATAACACTGAATGTTGCTAAAGAAACTCACGAGTGTTGTTGAGAGCACAGACAGGAAGAAAAGCTCTTTAAGATTTATTTTTAGGCCTGGCCCACACAAATTGTTAATCTAGGTAATCCAAACTTTATTTGTATTGCATCTTTATATATTGGCTATTTTTTTTTTTTTTCTTTCAAACAGCATTTCTGGACCTGATGTTTTACGCAGTGCATTGTCCCAAAGCTGAATGAATCTGGTTTTCTGTGTGCCCTACACAGAAGGGCAGAAGTTAGATTGTCCTTTGAGTCAGTGGGTTTTTGTCTCTTACAAACTGTGAACAACACCATCAACTGACATTTTCATATCCATTTGTCTTATATCCACCATTTTTCGGGGTTCAGCTGGTTTTGGTTGTTTTTTTTTTTTTCCTGGAGAACATGTGTACATCTCATTGCCTAACTAGCAACAGCAGGTATCTGCAAAATGTCAGACCAAGAGAAGGCAAAAGACCTTTCATTAATCTCTTTCTAGACCAGGTACAATAAACCTGTTATAAAGCAGACAAGGCTGTCCCTGGAGCAGGCACGTGTTCAGTGACTGCAACCAGTTCCTGAGGAGCCATGTCAGGGTCTGTTGCCATATGTAACTTGTTTCTAAACAGGGATATTTCTATAAGCATCTAAGACTTGCAGCACATGTAAAATGCAGGAATGGCAAAAGCACTCTGTACACAGAAGCTGACAACTTTGTTAAAAATGCCATCTGCAAAAAAAGTCTGAAAATGTAGAGAATGTGGATTAGCATATGTGCTAAAAATGTTTTCTGAAACATTCTAGCCATCATTTTACTGAAGGAGATCAGGGCCTTTCTTCACCAAATGGCTGTTAAACACCTCTCCTAATATATTCAAATGCATCTGTGCTGCAGACATGAATCCCTAATGAATTTTCTTTCCTTGAATTCTAAATTGCACAGCCATCAGCCACTGAACTTGCCCATGGTCTTCACTTCCTAATTCTTTGCTCTTTCTTCAGTGCCTTGCTCAAGATGCTGGCACCACAGGAGATGAACCAAATTTAATGGAACACTAGATGCAGAAATTGGACAGCTAAAAAGAGTTTAAAATGGCTGCAATGTAGTGTAATGTGCCTGAAAGTAAAGGCAGGGCCCTGGTTTGCATGAGCCTCATAAGGCAAAAAAGCCTTTTTGTGGCCTCTTGTATATAAAACTTCCTGAATATTTGTTGTTCCCTTCCCGTTTGCACCCTTGTAGCAAGGCACTACCTTGCTAAATATCAGTGAGGTACATCTTCCTCTATGCTTGTTTCTCCAGATTTTGAACATGACCCTTCTCCCTCTTCTCTGGCCTCACTGAAGTTCTCTGGCAAGGTCAGACTGCACTGGGCATTTCCATTACTGGTGTGCTTTATGTTAGTGCCCCCTAAGACTGCCAGCTTATCAAAAGCCATAATACACAATTGTTCTCTGTCATTCCTGCTTGCTCCATTAATTTTCCACCAATCAATTTAATACTCTCTAGCACTGGTATAGAGTCATTATACATAGAAAGAGAAGTGATAAATGAGCCAGAAGAAGCTGAAGTTTAGGGCAGAGAGTGGAAGAACCATTTAAAGCTATGGAGAAAGAAGTAATCTGTTATTGGTGACAAGAAGTCTAAGATCAGTCTTTTGTTGTCCTTGTCCTTGCCACCTACATTTCCATGGTCAGCATACTCAGAAATCTTAATGCTGGTCAAATTTTGCAAGGAAACTTAAAAAAAGAGAAGATTCAAGGAACTGATATAGTTCATCAGAGAGCCTTAAAGGAGAAAGAGGAGTGAAATTATTCACTGGAGCAATCCCAACTACTCCAAATGGAGTACATTACACTGCAATTGGGCTCCTTGATTTTTTTCTCCTTGTGTTTCTCACCATTGTCATGGATATTACTGCAGACAGTGGAAGCTCTTTTTTTTTTGTGTCAGTCCATAAGATTTCATACATATAAAAGCCATCCTGTTTGTATCAACAAGAATCATGCTCACAGGACCCTGTGGAAGCTTGATCCAACATATATCCTCAATGCCACCTTGCAGCAGGGCAAAAATAGTGCTGGCAAAGTTGATGAATTATGGGACCTCAAAATCAGGAGAATTTGTTAATCTGAAAACCTATAGGCTCCAAAATCACAACCAAGTTAGTGTGGCATTGCCACATGCTTCTAATGTTCCAGAGATCTATAAAATTAGCAGACAACTGTGAGAGAATGATAAGCAAGTCTCTTAAATAAAAGTCAAACAGAGCAGCACAGGTGAGCGTCAGTTTGGCAGAGAATGAATGTACAAAGATGAGGCATCACTCCCTAGAACTGCACTTGAGTTTTAAACACCTTCTTAAAATCTGAAAAGTTAAAACATGGATGCTCCTCATGAATTATCAGAGTATCGTCACCAGTTAGAAGGAAAGGGCAATAAGAACTGGTCTAGGCATTTCTGCCCTGTATAATTATGCTTGAATGTTGAAAAGCCTGCTTTTTTTCAAGCAACTGGCCCCTGACAATGGACAAAATGTTTGTCTCCATCTAAACGAACAAACAAACAAACCAAAAAGCAAAGGAAAATAAAAGAGAACAGTAGGGAGTGCAGGATTGTGTTTGCATCCAGTGGATGATAGGTAGAGGAAAAAGAAAGCAAAATAATGGAATGAAATAACAGGTTTTGAAATGTGCCTAGTGAAAGATAAAATAAAATTAAATCTGCCTCAGATGCTGGGACTGTATGAAACAGATATTTGTAATTAGTCCATGGAGAGATGTAGATAGAAGTGCTTATGAGTCCACACAGCTGTTTTTATCATCAACTTTAGGAGGAAGTCAACTTAACAAAATGAAAGCCATCAGATATAGAATATGTTTATTCCCTCATCTTCCCCTTACACAAATCTTATGTTTTATTATTGTGATAGAGAAATCAAATAAGCTTTCCCAGTAGTGCTACAGTGTATGAAATGAAGCTGAGGACTAAACTTTTACACTCAAAGTTTTTTTTATTTTCTATTATTCATATTTATGTGTATGTCATAGAAATAGTGCCTAAGTCCTTCTGCTGCTCTTTGCTTTCCTTTCTTTCTTATAGTGCAGTCTGACAGTGGAGATTATCTACATTATTACTTTGAAGAAGAGAATGGTTGATCCTTGTTTTTACAGGGCTTCACAGATTAATTTTGCAAACTCAACATATTAAAATAATAGGGGAAAGCATAACATACCCCCACTACAATTACAGGATAATCAGCTCCTCCAATATTTTGATTTATTTGTCTGTAATTTATGTTATCTCTCACTTGTGCTTAATCCTGTTCACCTGTATGTTGTGCTCTGTGCACTGCAGGGCAGCCCAATTGCCCAAGTCTTTCTGCTGTGCTGAAAGGTTGGGCTGTAATTTAGTTTCTGCTTGGCCAGCAGAGGTTTGTGGTAGCATGACACTGCTTGCTGAGTTTATTTTTCCTGTGACCCTTACTGTCAATAGCAAACCTAAAATAGACTTGTATCCCCTCTGGCTTTGCTCTGAAGTTTGCTTGTCAGCCCAGCTGCCACTGATTATTAGGAAGTGCTTCTTGTAAGTGATAAATACAAATCTCAAAGGGATATTTAATTTCATCGTTTACTTCTGTGTTCAAACTAAACAAAGAATATATTCTTTGTTCCTGTATTAAAGAATGATGGGTACAGTGCTTCAATTTTGAAAGCTTCTCAGTACAATGTTTTAGAGATTGTCTAAGTCCTTATGCACGCTCCTGAAAAGACATTTTGAGGGCATGTACAATGTCTGGTCCACATCTGGGAAGTCAGTGAATTCTTCTCATCCCTCCTCAGTGTTGCAGACATGTTGTGATTCCCAAAAGCAGCATCTTCTCTTCCTTCCAGGTCTTATCTGAGCAGAAACCAGCCAACATCTTGCTTCGTACTGAATGGAGTGCCATAAAATTACCCAGTAGTAATTACCTTACCTTAGTGAAGGTTCTCTGTCTACAGTAAATTGCCCAGCAGACCTCAGTAAAAATTAATTGTGTAAATCTACCCCAGAGGCTGCTTTTGAAGCCTTAAAGTGAAATCAAATCATTTGAACTTCAAACCTAATCATCATGCTTCTAAAATGGCAGCTGCGATGTGATCCGTGCTAATGGACTCAGTGAGATTTTGCTCAAAAGCTGACCACACTCCCAAATGACAGCACTAATAAGCTAAATATGTGTTATGTAAAGAAGTGTCTAGAGAGGCAATTTTGAGTAAATTCCATATTGGCAGACACAGATGTGCAGTGAATTGTCGGCCTGACAAATCTATAGCCTTCAGCTAACTTGCTTCCACAGGCTATTCCAACATGTTTGTGTGATAGGCACACTTCTTCTTTTGTGAGCTGTTATTAGATTCTTTTGCAAAGAACATCTGGACTTGACTTTAAAATTAGGCAGCGATTCCATGAGAATGTTGGAATCGTTGTCCTGGAAATAAAGGTATTGATTCTGCATCAAGTAAAGAAAGTCCTGGGAATGCAGCAGGCTGTGTATCGGATCAGCCACATACTGGTGCGGCCGTGTAGAACACAGGGTGTCTGTGCATGCACGTGTGTCTGACAGCACCCTGCCCCTGTCAGTCCTGATCTACCAACAAGTGGAGGCTTCCCTGATGGCAAGATGGGTCCAGAATTTCTGCTGGTGCAAGCAGAGTAATTTCATCAGAGTTCCCTGATGCTCACTAGGAGGGTTTAGCACACTTTTACTGCTTGGCTGCTTTCAAGTTTTTGTTGGAACAGAGTTTCTAAAATACACATTCTGAACAAAAATGAGTAAAGAATGTGTGTGAATATATAAAAATATATTAATTGTAGTATATAATGTACTGCACCTTTATATAGCACTACATGAAATAAGGCATTCTAAAAAAAGGCAAGAAAAGTGTCATGAATAGTTGGGTGCTGGACTCTCTGTCTGTGAATGTCTAAAAGACTCAGGGCTGCCCATCAGAACAGTATATAAAGACAAAAACCCTGTCTTCCTTAAGTCTTAATGTTTGACTCTAATGAGTGTTACATGTTAAATATGTTAGGGACTCTGCAAGGTGTCTGTCTCTACCCAGACTCGCTGACTTTTTGTAGCTCAGAAAGGGCAGATGTTTGCCCACGCAAAAGCACATGAAATGAGACCCTTCTTAGCTATGATAAAATAGGAGAGGAAAGGAAAACTTTTCCCTTCTGCCTACATATGGTCCTTCTGTACTGTAAATGAGTAAAATATGTGTCGCACATTCATTTTCTTTAAGCTGTGTGGCCATTTGTCTTTTTGAAGCTGATTCTAATTTTCTCTTCATGTGCTCCTTTCTCTTTACTTACTTTAGTTGTTTCCCCCAATTTTTTGCTAAAAAAAATCTTTGCTTTTGCACTTTGGCATATCTCCTTCTCTTATTTGCTTTAAAGTTATTTACTTTTTTTTTTCTTTTTGATTTGTGGTATGTTTCCCAGAACTCTTCCAGAGTTAAGTGACACCTATGCTTTAGGAACAAGGGCGCATCTCCCTTTTTTTTGGAAGTAGCTTCTACTCCCTAGGCAGAGAATAGTTTTTTCTGAAGTGAAGAAAATATGAGACTTAAAAGAAATTTCCTTCACTGATGCTCATCTCTTTGGTTTCTGATAAGTCAACAGAGTTGTTGGCCATTCTCATTTGTTTGTGACCATCTCTTCATTACACTCTGTGGCACTGCAACAGACACACTGGCTAGGAGTAAAATCTGGTAACATTTGGTGTGATTACACACTGCCACAATCTTTGTATGGACAATCTGGCAAGAGATGCATCCCCAGATTCAGAAAATGCTTTCTTAACTAAGATAATAAGGTGTCATAGCATAGCCTTCCAATTTTTTTTTTCTTTTTTCTTTTTTTTTTTTTTTTTTTATATCGCCTCAAAAGAATAGGTGAACTCAAACAAGTAGCCTGTGTGTTGAGTCAGGAGTGAAAATAGTTGCAATTCTTGTGAGAATTGAAACTTGTTTCATGTTGCCAAGAGAGAAAATGTCTGTATAATAATGACTTCAACCAATGAGTTTAACCACACAATTCTCCTATAACTTCTGATACAGTGAAAAGACCTAGATTTTCCAGGCACGTAATTCCCTAGAGTCACAGAAAAAAAAAAAAAGAACTCACCTGAGATTTGCACATCCGGGCCTTTGCAGCTCTCTGTTTCAAACTAGCATGATTTACTCCCTTCCTACAACCATTTTATCATGGAATAATTTGAGTGGTTTGGAGATGTGATGCCTCAGAGAACTCTGGAACTTGTGGAAGGAGGCCAGCATTTGAAGTTTGGTCTTCTTGATTAAAACCACCTTTCGTTCCAGCTTAAGAAGCAAGAGGGGGCTGCATTTTTTGTCTGATGTTCAGACAGGACCTTGGTCTCTCACAGAGCCTCTGATCACAGATGATCTCTGTAAGCCTAAGCAAGCAGGGATGTCCTTCACTTTCAGTGAAAAACTGTGAGCTGTTCAGGTTCCTGGACAGAAGCTCATGAGGAAAAGCTGGATGTTTTCAGAAATGGCTCCCTGAATCTGAAATGAGATCAAACTTCTGAGCTCTGTTACTGCTTTTCTCTTTCACTGAAATTCTTCTGGATTGCTATGACCTTGAGAAGGAGACAATTCCGGTGTCTTCAGGTTGACTCTCTCATATAAATTTATCCTTTTTACACATTCAGGTTCCCACCTAAGAAACCCATGTTGTGATACTCAACCAACCCAAGCAGGTTTGGATTTTGTTTTGCTTTTTTGTTCCTGTGAATCTTAATATGGAAAACAAATATATCTCAGTACAATACTTTGAGGACCAGCTGTTGGTCTATCTCCCTTAAAGGAGGGATGTTTCTATACTTACCAGTGTAAGATGCAGATAAAAGCAATAATAATGAGAATGCAATTTAAAAGCTACAGTTTAAGTACTCTTCATATTGAATGAAAATTAAGTAAAATGTTAATTATAAAGCTCAATAATTATGTAAGCACTTCTTTAATTAGTACAGTTACATTTTTTAAACTTTTCATACTGGTGGATGCTTGAAACAAATGAAACTTAAAGGATAGTTACTGTACACAGTAAAGGATGATATCTGTGAACAGAAAAGTTCACTGCTACAATTTGCATGTTTAAATGAGATCAATTAGGTTAATGATGGATGAAAATAAGAAATCCATTATTTAAATGCAAAATAATTCATAAACTTGTAAGTTCATTTACTGCCAAACTTTCATCTTTCAAAGGGGATATCCAGTTCAAAGGGTTAATGTACAATCTTGACCTTTACCATCTGGAGGTTTATGTTCAAATACGGTTTACAAGTGAAATATAATCTAATTTATTTCTCTGTAAAATCTTACGTAGAAAATCCACAGGGTTGCTTGTCTACTCTGCATAAAAACTTTGAAATCTGGTGTGGGCAGGATATTCCATGTGCCTGTTTTGTGTCTAAGAGAGGGCTCCAGAAGGTTTTAAAGGAAGTTTGGGAGGGAGAGTTTAATAATATTAAAAGTAGGAAAGACTAGAAAGCAGGTGAGACAGTCTGGAGGAAAAGATTAAAAACAAATTTAGAGATCATTACCAGAACCTCCCAAGGAAGAGAGGTTTGACATTCATGAGGGTGGGATGAATATTTTCAAGAAGAAAATCAAATTTTCATTTCCTGATGCTACTGCTTAGTTTTTTTTTATATAGACTAAAATTTTATAGTGTCTAATAGCTGATATGAATGTTAGAGAAAGGACTGAAGGGATATTTGGAAATGCTGAGCATCCAGAGCTCTCATTTAACTCCTCCAACAGTTATGGGTGTGCTACAGTTCTTAAGCCATATTCAAGATAATTTAAGTCAGACACAACAGAACAATGAAAGATTTAAACAAAAGAATCTGGGAAAGCAGAAGATAAAGTTACACTGAAAGGTCATGCGCTCTCTCAAAGTTCAGCATTTCTTTGTCTTTTTTTTTCCTTCTCTTAACAGCAAAAGTGAGATAAAACATAAATAAGTTGGAGAGAGCGCACTGTAAAGCAATGGAGATGCTAAATGAAACAGATTTTACTGTTTACTCTGAAAAAGTGGCATGACAAAAAGAATTAAACAAGATGAAAGTTGTAAAACCAAGCTTCATCATTTGCATTCACTGGAGAAAACAGAACTGATTTGCAAAGAAAATATTGTTTCTACCATATCATTCATGTGTGGATGGGACTTAATGCATAACTCAGAAACCAGTGACCCATTCTGCAAATCCATGTAAAGGGGAGTGGCAGTTGTCTGGTGCTATCTCCACGGAGTGGCACACACCCAGAACTGGGGTGACAGTGCCACTCTGTCCTCCACTTAAGTCAGCAGGGGCTGCTGATGCGCTCACATTTATCTCTGCCTGTGTTAAGGCCAAGCACAAAGTAGGTAAGAATGATCAAAGAACACATTACGTGACAAAGGCAGGGTAAGGCTGTAAACATTTGAAATGGAGCAGGGGGGAACTGCGGAGCTTTGGTGTTGTACTTCCAGCTTCGTTTTCCCCCTCCCAAAACCCCAAGCCATGTGTTATATACTTCCACATTTCACATCCTTTATTGTGTTTTAGTAATTGTGGGGAAGGAGCCTGCCATGACCAGCAGGTGAGGTGCTGAAACAAGTCCAATGGATATCTTTAACATACTACCACATAATCAATGCCTACAGAATTAGTAACCTAAATGGTTTCCTGCCAAGTTGGTACTCAAATTGAGGCATTCATGTAATATGAGTGTCAGGAGGGAATATTCGACTAATCAGTCTTTCTTTTCCCCCACATTGGCATCCACTTTCTTGTTTTGCATCCAGGAGAGTGCATTTGCACTCTTCTGTTACAAGCTGTTATTACTCTTTCCTACAACAAACATAATTTTAAAATAAACCAGATGAGATTAAGGATGACACAACAGAATTCATCAAAGAATCTCAGGAAACAAAGGGACCATATGCTGTTTCTGGTCCTGCTTAACTGTAAAGCAGTTTTAAAGGAGTACGAAAAGAAGACATTGGAATATCCATTTGGGTATGGTACCAAGTATTCACTTCTATCAAACCTAAGTATTGAAGTACTATCTTAAGGCTAAATTTCACAGTGTTGTTGAATACTTTTATTGAAATTAAATGCCATTGCCATGCCGCAATTGCTTGAACAAGATTGACTCACCCATAAATATTACTAATTGAATAATTTTTCAGTTACATAATATTGATTTTTTTTTTGTCTCATCCATTTAAGCAATGAGTTATTCATTCTTTTCTGAAGCAGAACATCAAGCTTACTGCATCTGCTAGGCTACTTTGGTGAAGTTACCAAGGCAGACTTGCGCCTAACTGCTTATTCAAGGCAGCAGTGCCCAGACAGAAGCCATGCTGCTTGCCGTTTACAAAATAAGCTAAATTAGGTGAAATGCTGATTCACAGCTGTAGGATGCACAGCTGGTAAGTGTAAAAGCTATTAAAAATGGTGAGCACTTGCACAGAGCTGATTAAAGTGCTCCTCTCTCCTCTTTCTCATCTCATTTAGGTTATCCAATCTGATGCTTATTTTTGTGCATGCTGGAGTGGTTTGTCCTTGGAATTTACTTTTAAAGTCTCTTCTTTCCTCAGCTTATTTTCTTACATTTTTTAGAAATAGGAATGAAATTATATAGTACTACAGAATTTTCAATGAGTTTCGTAATTGCTATCCATGTATGAAAATTATAATCTCATGGTTTCTGAAGGAAAAAAAAAAAAAAGTTCCTGAAACTTGCCTGTGCTCACTCCAGTGCTAATTAATTTAGAAAGTAGATACATCATCATTTTCAGAGGTATCTCCTTATTTTATCTTTGCATCTGGAAATGATGGAAAGGTTCCAAGGATATAAGAGAGAGAAAAAGCGCAATGAAAAATGTAGAAGGCTGTGACATAAATAGATTTCACAAACATGCATTTTGAAGAAAAACAGACAAAAATGGGTAGACAATAAATGAATTAGTCTCCGAGGAAAAACTTTTAGAATCTTATCATCTGGCAGCCATTTATTACCAGGTAGCAATAATCTTTTATTATCAGACTGTTAGATTTTTATAACATTTTTTAAAATGATAGCACCAGAACTGTTGTTGTTCACTGCCACACTAAAATATCTGAGAAATTTATGAAAGCTTTTCAGTATTAAGAAGGTTTGCAGTCATAAAATAAAAACATGAAGTAAAGGTATGCTGTTGGTAGCTCATAATTTAGCTAAACCTGTAAGGAGGAAAATGTGTTGTAATGAACGAGTTGTAGTAACTTGCACTCTGGAACAAAGAGGAAGTGGTGGTTTGCATTCAAATCAAAAAACAACAACAAGGTAAATATATTTATTAAAAATGAGTAAATCTCAGTATTATAGATCCAGGCAGGAGGTGCTGCTGCACAAGATAAAGTGATTAATTCAGAGCTTGGAGTATTCTGGAAATAGTCAGTGGATAATGGAAGGAAGGTGGGGTTTATCCTTTTCCTTGCTAGATGATCTAGCAGCCATGACATGGATGTTACACCATAGAAAAGGTCTGTGTGTTTTATCTGGGCCGCCTGGAACTCAGCTGAGTGTATTCTGAACTGGAAAGTAATTAATAAGACATGTTCCCTGTGTTGCTTAGGGTCCAGGAAGGTATAACCTGGCATCCATGGGATGCTCAGTGATCACAGTGGGAAGAACTGCTCTGTTGCACAAGCACAGCTTTCTTCTTTTCTTTCTTCATCATATTCCACACAGTTGGATCCTATGCTCTGCTAGGTTGTTAAACAAAGCCTTTTCTTTCTAGCAGTACTTTTAAGGCTTTTTAAATCATTGAGTACAGGAGAACATTTCTAGTGACGAAAGGTAATTAAAACCATCTACTCATCATCCTAAAAGATTAAATAAGGAGGTGGTATCAATGCTTTTAGCAGGAGGACTGTAAGTAACACTTGTAGTACATCCTGATGTATTGTGAGTGCTTGCTTCCCCTGACAAACTCAGCCAGCGAAGTGTTTGCCCCTCCCTGGACCTTTCCTGTGTCTTTCCTTTTGCTGTTAACATAATTTGCACTCAAACAGCAAGTCCGGCAAGGATCACAGGTTTCATTACAACAAACTCAGCTTCTTGCTGCAGCTAGTGAGACGTTCATAACATAAACTACAGAGAGAGAGTCACTTTTAAAGGAAAGATGCATCAGAATCAAAGTGTTACAGCAGAGGCTTGGGGTCAAATGATGTTAATGAGCTGCTTTCAATTATTTATGACACAATTAGGAACAGGAATGTTTCTGCCCTGGTTTTGAGATAGACACCTGACAATTTGGCTGCATGGAAACTAATCAGTTCGAAAAGCCTTGTTTTGGAGGTTTAATGTTTGTTGTAGTGATATGTTGTGTAGAGCTGTTAACTTTTTGTTCATCACATGCAAATGTTTGACCAGCTGTGCCTCCTTTTTTCTACAGTTTTCACAAGGTTTAGCCCTTTTTACTAGAATTTTCAAGACTAAGTAGGACATTGTAAAAAAAAAAAAAAAAGAAAAAGAAAATAAATACAGAATCCCTCATGTTTTAAGAAAAAGAGATTTAGGCAGCATATATCACACTGATATGTGCCATGCATACAGGAAAGAACCTGACCAATGGATTTTTCCTTTTGAACCCCAAAGAGTCATAAACTAAAATAATAATTCAAAAGATTTATCTTTCTCTATGCACCTTGTATATATTGAACATTATATGTTACTGTCACCAAATGGGACATTTTTTCTGTGCCAGGTCTTTCAATATTCTGCAACGAAATAAATGCATTTTTTGGTGAAGGAAAAACAGAGGAAGTCAAAGAGAAATGTGATTTCTGCTTGACTCTGTGTCCTGGGTTGACTAGTCCACCACTATCACCCATTTCCTTAAAATTATGTGAACCAACCTATCCGAAACTAAAAGTTGAGACCAACACTACTTTATGAATTTATTATTAAACAGTAAATAAAATCTTTTGGTTTAAATATTAATTATTGGATTGCTTTGATCTTGAGAAAATCATGCTTAAGACGTACAAAGAGAAGATCCAAAGACTTGGCAAAATTACTGCATAGCATGTGAGAACTTAAATGGATAATACTACAGGAGATTTTAATTGAAATGTGATAGAACCCACATCTTCTGTGATGCCATTTTACCTTGGGAAGTAGGAATCAGAGACTTCATGCAATAAACAAGTTTAAAAAGACTTGAAGGGGCATTGCACTTTATATGAAATAAGTGTGGAAACATAATCGACCTAGCTGAGTACATATTTGTTACCAGTTTGGACAAGGTTTTCCTAAGTTTTTGTTGGTATTAGTAAAATACCTGAGATCTGCTTATGGCATTGGGTTTTCATTTAATTATTTTATTTTTTTTAAAAAAAATCATTTAAACATTCAAATATATTGTCATCTTTGACACATAAGAAGGCTACTCACTCAGAGCCTACCAGCTCAAAAAGAACTTTAAAAAAAAAAAAAAAAGTAATTTTTTTGCATGTAAAGCCCAAGAATGGATGTACCAAAACCACTTGATGCTAAGGATTGACACATTCTTAGGAAATGGGTGGGGATTTTTAAAGTTTTATGAGTTTTTCTCTTTGTGAATATCCTAATCTGGCTCTAGAAAACCTTTCTAAATGTAAAGTTAAGGGTATATTCCGGGTTATATTTGCACTGAATGTGGAGACAATTTGCCCAGTACTGAATTGTGTGAGGAATGTGTATTGGGCTAAAAATTTTCTAATACCTGGCTTTTTATTTTTCGTGTGTCAGAATATCCTGATTTATCCAAACTAGGAAATGGGTAGTAAAAAAAGCTTTTTCAGATTCAAAGTGAAATCTTAGTTCAAAATCTGGCTGGAAGGGAGACCTTAGCATTCCTGGCTGACCTCTGCTGTGGCATAAGAGGTCCTTGCACTCTGACCCAGACCAAACCCTTAATCCATGAACTCCAAATGTTGAATGTTCTAATCTCTAAATTAGTGCCAAATAAGTATTTTGCTGGATCTGATCAACTTAGTGTGAATACTTCAGTACTCAGTGCAGTAAGTAACCTCTTTTTCTCATAAATCACTGCATGGGGTCTAATAACTGATCTTGATGGATTGATTAGTACTTCTCACAAAAATTAAATTATGTCTAAGTGAGGGAGTGTAGAAGTGGCTTCCTGAGTTATGGAGGTAGAGCAGGCCTCTTAAATGTAGACTGCTGAAGTGCAGGACCCTTGGAATTAGTAATTCTACCACTATAAGGGAAAAGAAGGAGGTGTCCTTGTTCTGTTCTGCTTTCTGAAGATTCAAACACATTGAAGATATTCAGTGTGCTAAGTTTAAACTTCATTGTACATCATTGCAATTATTTATTTAAAAAAAAAAATCTATAATTCAGCAGAAAATTTGCAGATTAGGAGCCCTGACTTGGATCTGTACATCTGATACAATATTCCTATGTAAATTTCTGCAGAGGAGAACCACTAAGACTTTTTCTGTTTATCCTCCTTTCACTGGAATGCCAATGGAGGCTGAGACTTACCTTTTAACAAAATGTGTAGAGAAATCTAGTGCCAAGAAGTTTATATTACAGCTAAATCTAGTGCCAAGAAGTTTATATTACAGCTAAAGTAATACACATATCAAAATTACCTGGAGAAAAGTCTGCTGCATGGTTCTTTGCATAGGTGCACTCATGGAATTCTGATGACTACAAGATCATGAATACTCCTCCTCCTGAATAGTCTACTGCTTTCAATTGTTGTTTCTTAAAAGTGCCAATGAAATATAAGTGTTCCACCCACCCTAACATCTGCCCAAGAAGAAAGGTGGTCTTATTTTCTGTTTCTGGGATTGTAATTACATT
>LTAT01000001.1:104366297-104403482 GCA_003286495.1 Chlorodrepanis virens | reverse complement strand
GCTGAGACTTACCTTTTAACAAAATGTGTAGAGAAATCTAGTGCCAAGAAGTTTATATTACAGCTAAAGTAATACACATATCAAAATTACCTGGAGAAAAGTCTGCTGCATGGTTCTTTGCATAGGTGCATTTTCAGCACTCTTGGAATTCTGATGACTACAAGATCATGAATACTCCTCCTCCTGAATAGTCTACTGCTTTCAATTGTTGTTTCTTAAAAGTGCCAATGAAATATAAGTGTTCCACCCACCCTAACATCTGCCCAAGAAGAAAGGTGGTCTTATTTTCTGTTTCTGGGATTGTAATTACATTGACTGAAGATGATTACATTAGGGAGGGATTATTTGATAAAACAGCGTGTTCCTATCATAACCTCATGATAATGCTACCACTTTGTCTCACAAAATGATTTTTCATGTGCTTATGCATACACACCTGTTGCTGATTAATGCCCTAGGATGCAAAGGGTTGCTCTTTGATTTAGTGATTGCTCTTTGATTTAGCCAGAGCTGTGAGTTCCATGAAAGGTTTTGCTAAGAACTGATGGGACCAAGGACTTCTGAAGATGCATATGAGAAATAGGCCAAATTCCACTTTTACTATCTTGGCACTAAGAAGAAACTAGTAGAGATTAATTGTCTGATTCTGTTGTTGGCCTGTTTCACGATCTTAGCAAATTTGTTTACTTTATGAATTCAATTTTCCTTTTTTACACTGTGCTTGTCGAGGGTTTGCACATGAAGTGTAACATAACTTACCATGAGGGATTTTTTCCAGCAGCTTTCATGTGATTACTTTATATGAGTAATTTTTTTGTGAAGGAATTTAATCCTGCATGTAACCTTATAAAGGCTTGGTGATAAAATAATATAACTATATACTGAAGTCTATTTTACTTCAAGCAGTATAAAAGCAACAAGTACATTCTGAAAATAAACACACCTTTAAGCATAGATCTGATTAAGAGCAAAGGTCTAGTGACTGATGAGAACCACCTATATTTTGAAAATAGCTTCAAAGAGATTAAAACAATCAGTTATGCAGTTCCATAAGCTATGAATGTTGCCATTAGTTGCTGCTAAAAGTAAAACAAAAGTCAAGTGTTGAAGTGTTTAATTTCTTTGTGGGTCAGATCAGATTTTTACTGGTATAAGCTGATATCAATTTTCCACATATGTTTACTGATTTTGTCTGTTGCTGAAGATGACATAGCCTGATCAAAAACAGATAAATCTTCCCAAAACTTTGGAATGGGTTTCCCAGGCTTGTGAGATGAGATGAGCCCAAATCCTAGAAAGATGGATGAAGCAGAATCACTCAGTGGAACTTTTGCCTTTGGTCTGCTGAATCACAAAAGGTTATTTTAAAAAAAAAAAAAAAAAAAAAAGGCTCATGCCTTAATTCTTACCTATAGCTGGTATGGCCAGAAACAAAGTAGCAGATTCTGTGCTCATGTAGGGTAGAAGATATGTTAAGACATGTTTGAACCTCAGTTCAGGTTGGTGGTAGCAATCAGCTGCAGCTCATAAGTACCTCATGACTCAAACTAAAGACTGGAGGGCCAAAGAAGCTCTCTCTGCTGGAGATGGATGTAACTTAAAAAGTCACTACTGAAAGCAGTGTGTTTCATTGAGAAAACTTGCTGTGGTGCTTACATCCACATAAACCACTGTTTTTTTAATAGAATTGGACTTTCCCAAATCTTATTCTTTTTGGAATACTTATCTCCTCCATAATATTCTTAGAACTCAGGACATATTTGTAGATATTGTAAAGAAAATGTAGCCACCACTCCCTTGTTCAGAAGAATTTTGCTTTGAATACTGGTCCATGGTATTTTATTATCATGAAATTGCTGTGCTAAATGCTAAAAAATATGCAAGTTATTAAAGTTTAGGTAAGTTCAGCTAGTACACATTGGTATTTTTCTACTGAGTGTAGAGGAGGAGGAAAAGATCTGATCCACATTACTCTTGACTCTATTCCTTTGCTCTGGTTGCAGAAGGAGATTTTTTTTGGACATTTCTACATTATTTATAATAAGCTGATAAACATATCTAAAAGAAATCAACCTCTTTCAGTATTACAGTTCTTGATTTTCTTTCTTTAGGCTGTTTTCTCATGTTGGTGTTTTCTTGAGATCATGTGATGTTCCAGTTGTTATGATTAATATTTTAAGTGTGACAGGTCAAAACTCACAGTACTGATAAAAAGTATAAATGTACTCTAAGTTCTTCCAAAATGAGAGTCACAGTGGGAGGCAGTGTTTTGTAATAGCATCTTGTGTTCTGGAAAAGTACCAGTCAGCAGAGTTCTATTATCTTTGTAAAAATAAGATATTTAGGTTAGTTTTTACTCAATTCAACTATTCTGAAGATTTCTTCTCATTTAAATTATTGATGTGAATGTGAAGATAGAGGGCAGGTTTATCTTAAAAGTTTTTCTTTTTTAAATATACGCTTTAATTCTGGAGAGAAATCAAGCATGGCCTAAAAATAAAAAATAGAAATAGTAATACTGAGAATAAAGCACTCAAAATAGAATATCTAGTTTTTGAAAAAGAATCATTAATAAAATGCAAAAATTTTCCATTGTTGTCTTCCCTAAAAATTATATATTGAATTAAACCCTGTATTTCCTGCTTTAGAGAAACAAGTAGTTACTGTTTAAGTCAATTAGCAGGGAAAACCACTAGGGATAGATTTCCTCCACCACTTTGTTGTGCCTTAGAGGGTGAAACATAAATAGAAGACCTTTCTGTGTTAGTAAGCTCTGTTTAGAAGTGTATGGAGAACAGAGAGCTGCCTGGTGGATTAAAGTAGGAATGGGAACTTTAAGTAGGGGACAAGCAGCACTGCATTGATCCATGCAGATGAAAGCTTAATTATCTGGAATCCTCTCTTCAATTTTATTTGGGTCATTTACAGTATTGCATAAAATGCTGATCATTTTTTAAAATATTTAAGCCAGGAATAATAGCTAGATGGCCCTTTAATTTCTTCCTTCACCTGTGGCTGTCAGGTTTACTTCCATCAAAGTTTTGCTCTTTTTCATATTTCTCTGGAAACCTCTTGATCTCATTGCATTAGTTGTCTCCCTCCCTCAGTTAAATTCTTCATGTATTCCTATCTGATACTAATTTGCTCCTCTGGTTCAATGTATAGTCAAGAGAGTAATTTATTCATCTTCAACAGCACCATTGAAATCACAGAAGTACTTGATGCCCTGATTTATTAAGGCACTTGAGGTCAGTGCCTTAAGCATGTGCTAAAAATGAAGCAAATGCCAGCCTGGCCTCCAAAGGATTAGTCACCTGCATTATGGTTTGCAGGGTCCTTAAAAATACAAACTTGTGAAACAGATTTGCTACTGGTGTAAGGTTAGAGCAGCTGTTCTGGAAAGCTGAATGATGCTGAAAATATTTTCAGTGGAATTACAGAGAGTCTGCACTAAGCCTTTCCTTTTTCTTGTCTTGTGCTGTTACTCTGTGGTTTGCAAAAATAAAAAATCAAAAGTCAGAAATTTTTTCAATCATTTTAATTGTTCAGATGCCATTTAGGGTTCCTCGGGACTATTGGCATCTCAATAAGAAGCTATATTGTTACAGCAAATGTTTTTAATTTTTTTCTGGTTGATTTTGTGGGGTCATATTGTCATGCTCTTTCACATTTGCTTAATAACAGGGCATCAGTGGTGTCACTGCTAAGGATAACAGTGACTGCAAATTTAGTGAGACAAAACTTAGGTGTCCTAGATTTGCAGGATAAAGTGGTTTGTATTAGGAAGCTATAGACAAAGAAACCATGAGGAAAAATAGAAATGTTTCTATTCAATCTGATTTTTTTCCACTCTGACAATGAACTTTGTTTTTCCTCTTCCTAAGGAAAAAAATGTGTTGCAGGCCTTTCTTTATCATTATTTTCTTTTGTTTGTTCCTTATAAAGGTGGCCCTCTAAATCATATGTTGACTATGAAAATATATTCTTGCAATCCAGGTGGCAAATATTTTAAAAGTTAAAGATCTACTTCAAATGCTTTATTTGGCATGAATTCATAGTAGCTCTATTGTGTATCTTTTTGCAATTAAAACTTTAAAACTAATTCAATCACATTGGACAGATTGCTGATTCTTCTGTAGTGCTTTTTGCAGATATTTGAAATATTTTCTTTGCAAATTCTTTTTAAGATTGTTATGGTTTAGGGGCAGCTTTATTGCATTTCAGAAATAATATCCTGTAAAATGTCTGTAACAAGGTATTTTATCTGAAAGCCCATTGTAGTTTTTTTATTATGACTTTCAAGCTTCTGCAACAACAAAAGGGTTCTTATTCAAATGTACACTATTGCATTCATTCTTCTAATAGCAGAATTCCATCATATCAGCCTAAAAATAGGTAAACAATTCCATGGAGTACTTGTTATTCATCCTAGATGGTTTTTTTTCTTTATTTTGTTGTTAGATATCAGACTTTTGGATAGTCATATGGACTATTTGCATTGAATACAGAAATAAAAAATTGTTTTCTCTTAGTATACATATGCTTTTTATCTGTGTCTCCTAGGGATATAAAAAGTTACTGGTTTAGTTGGGTCATTTTTATTGCCTTCCTCAAGACAATGGAAATTGCAAAAGGCTCCATATGACACTGTCTCCAAGTGTAAATTAAATCTGTGGTTTAGTCTCTTGTAAATACAGAAGAATGTACTCTTAGATAATAAATCTTTTTTTGTGTATATCAACAAGTTGTCTATTTTTTTCTTCCTAGATACACCTTTAGTTAAAATCATTTCTTCCAATTCATGGCCTGAAGAAGGACAATCTATAATTTTGACTTGTGAATCCAAAGGAAAACCAGTGTAAGTGATTTAACAAGTAATATGTTTTTTGTTATTTTACTTATTCTGCTGTGACTACAATCCTCAGCTGCAGAAATCATCTGGCTTTGTCTCCTCCTGGGGTGTAAAATACTCTCTGCTATAGAAAACCCCTTGAAGCCTCTCTTCATTAAGTGTCTATAGAAGATTGCTCTTTTACTTTGTCATCTATTTTAGTTTTCAGGAAGAATTCCAGCTGTGAGATTTTTTTTTCCCTGTCAGGTCTATCAACCTGAAAGGTGTGCAGGTTTAATCTTTCTCTGTTTACATCATTAAATTGATGATAGAGAAGAAAACATCTCATGAAAATCTTTCTACATCAACCAGCCTCAGAAAAAATATATTGAAATTTGGCTGCCATTTACAGGGGAATTTGAAGTTTAATTATATGTGCAAGTTGGCTGCCTATTTCTACCAGGATTTGGAAAGGTGTAGCCTCCTTTAAGAATGTAAATTGTTTTCCTTGGGAATTAACATCTTTTCTATTAATATCTTTAGAGATAAATCTGCAGAGGTTAACCCTTGCACAGAATCTACTACTTGAATAGATTTGACTCTTGAAAACAGTTAACTACTCAGAGGGGCTGTTATATATTTACTCATATATATCAATAATCCAATTGCTTAATATTGAGTCATTATTAATCAAGTTTCTTAAATATTGACCTTCTGCTCGAAAGATCAATGTATAGTGTTGTGATGATACACAGATTTAAAATGGTCTTGAAAATGGTAATGGAATAATATTTTGAACCTAGAAAAGGTGTAAATTGCATGACAAAAATCATGTCACTTATGGCTGAATTTCTCCCTGGTGTAGCTTTAGTGACTTCATGGCATTGCTTTATGTAGGAGCCTGAAGTCAGATTTAGGTCAAGTAAGGCATTTAAGTCCAAAATTTCTATTTTAAAAAGCTCTTCTGAGTTATGTCTGGCATAATTTAAACTCCATAGATACTTTTTTTTTTTAAATTTATTATATGCCTGCTTCATTTTAAAACAACTCGTCCATCTATAGCTTGACTGGGTGAGCACCTAGATCATGCCTCTTCCCTGCTTGAGACCAAAACACTGGAAGTCCATCTAATTAGTCTGACCTGATGCTCCATGTAGTCCTTTCTGTACCTGTGTACTTCTGATGTGTGTGTGTTTCTGAGAAAACTACTTCTGTCAGTAACACAAAAATCCATTGTGACCCCTCTCTTGCTTTTATAATGTACATGAAGGAGAAGGAGTTATCCTTTTATCTCATATCCCTTGAACATTCCCCCGAGTATGAAGAGGTAGAGTCTGTTTCCCCCTTATTTTCAAAATCTGCTGAAGATGTGCAAGTGCTTAATTTTAGGAAAGAGGCCAGCACTGATTGCACTGAGTACACCATTGGCTGGGTGATAATTTGCATTTTCCTTATCTCAGTATTTTCCTCGTGACTTAATAGATGAAGTGCTCTTTTTGGCTAATAGACTTGAGGCTTTCTAGCCCTACTCAGTTCCTCACTCACAGCAGGATCAGGGAAACAGTCAGAGGAGTAAAAGTGAGATACCTTGGCATACACAATATTTTCTATTTGGTACACATAATATTCTGGACATACTTTAAACATTAGGAGGCACTGGTTATAATTTAGTAATTAAAAGAGAGCTTCAATTAGGTGTTTACTGATTTTTTTTATTTATTTTAAGTAAAGCTGTGTTCTGTCCTTAAAGGATTCAAATGCAAAACTTACATGTGGTTTTGAAAGGGAAAAAAAAACCAAACTTCACATTACAGAATTATCAAGACAGGGGATCTGTATGTGGTAGCCTTCGGGGTAGAAATATTTTGCCAATAAATGCACCTCTAATTGTCCAGGCCACAGACACTGCCAGCTTCAGCTGCTCTGTATTGCTTCATTAGGTCAGTCTTTCATGGCACAGGGCCAGTAATGAATAGGCACCCTCCTGGGAGCAGTTTGCAGTGGCTTAGCTTGAGAAACAGGAATGTCATGCTCCCAACCTGCATTGTGAGTACCTCTGGCTGGGAGAGAGAAAGAGGAATTGGAGATGTCCACCGAGCTCAGATGTGTCAGTGTCACAAGGTAAGTGATAAATTGTGGGCTTCATGGAGAGCTCAGGGCCAGCCCTGGTCCTTCACAGCCGTTTGCACACCATGGGTTAATTTCTGTATACTTTATGCCACAGTCTCTGCTGTTTTCTGCAGGCAGCAGTAAGTGAACACTTACTTAAAGGTGCGTTTCTCTTGCACCCCAGAGCAATTTTCACAAGCTTCCAAGTGGCATTTCAGATGAAGGCTGAGAAAGGGTGAAGCCAGGTGGTGGCTGTGGGGACATTAATGATACTGGTAGCTGCTGCTACCAGGAATTCTTTTCCAAAGGGGAGAAGCAGGATGAGGCTAAAGCTGGAATGTACTTACAGCATCACATAGCTCATACACCATCATAAGTATGATACTTACAGCATCATACCCCATCTTACAGCTCATCACCCTGAAAGGTGAATCAGCTTCCTCGAAGGGATTCTGTCCCTCAAACCACGTGCAACATTGGTATCCTGATGCTGTGTTTCCAATCTACAACACAGTCCTGAGGGAAAGCCCTCCCTAACTTACAGACCTGTAGCAGGAAATGGGAGAGAAGACTTGCTGAAACCAACACCTCTGGGAAATCAACTGCACTTTGTATCTCTTGCTGAAACAGCATCCTCCAGGGATACAGCAGGTGGACAGAAAACAACTACAAAGAACTGTACTAAGGGTTAAATCTAGGGCCCTCCTGAGGTTTCACAATTTAGGGTATTAGATTTCTCTTGGCCCGTCATTAACCATGACTTTGGACAGGAGAAAAAAATGTCCTCAGACCCTTGGATGTGAGCAGCATCAGTTGTGACAGTGTGTGAGGTGGGCTGGGATTATCCCAGCCTCTGGGGTTCCCATTTGCTGTGGATGGGTTCATGGTCTTGGTAAAGAGATTCCCAATGGTGGAATAGGGATGCTGAGGATGGGCTAAGGGGGAGAAGCTGAGGCCATGGGAGAGGGGATGGAAAGGAAGATGGAAATGTGATTCAGTGAGGCAACATAAGAGAGTGTAAGACAGACTCCACTAATTCTGTAACTGTGCTGTTTTACCTCTCTGCTCATCAGTGGGAGGATGAGGACAGCTCTGGCTCCAGTCAGGCCCTGTGCTCCTGTTACTTTGAGGAAGGAGCTGAAAATTACCTTCTTTTGGGTAACCACTGTGTTGCTGCTGGGGAAGTGGGATGATGCCAATAAAGGAGCAGACCAGGCTTCCTGCCTGTACTGTGATGGTTTTGCAGAGGCAGGCCATGTCGACTTGGTGATGTTCTGGCCCAGTTGTGTAGCGCTTCAGGTACCAGCTCTAAGAAACAGCAGCAGAAGGCTGGTGTTTGGAATATTGTATGGCTAAATCTATGACATTTTCAATTAAATTGAAATGACATTAAATTTTTCTGTTGAAGGAAAAAAGGAAATATATTCATCAGTTTACCGCAGATAAACATGATGCACTCTAGGAGTGTACCCTATTATGTGTAAAATTGTAAGGGATCTTGAGATATAGCATTTGTGAGGATTTTGTCCAACTGATAAATGCCCAGTTGGCATAAAAAAAATTAGAGTTTTCTTTTGGAAAACTTTGAATATGTGTATTTATGTTAGCTTAGTCTTTCTTTTTGCCAGACTCTGTTGCTGGTTTCTTCACGCTGTTGACAATTTTGATAATATTGATATCCAGGGTTTTTGTGCTTTGGGCTTTTTTTGTTTTATCCAAAGTACAGATAAAAAATTCATTTAGCCATTTCTCTGCATAACTGAGGTCAAGACACTCTGTACTTGATATGACTATTCAACAGCCTTCCTTTTTTCAGGTACTGATGTGTAGTTTCAAACCAAATTGAATCTCTTCGCTTTTCAATTCTTACCACTGCCTTTTTTTCAGTGTTTTTTGGCTGGATCCCTGGATAGCTGTCATTCTGTAATATTTTAATCAATGAACTTGCCTAATATATATGTAAGGTGTTGTTGCATCTTAATTTATTTCTTCTTTTAGCATAATATAGTTTTACCGAGACTTTGTTTATTTTCCAAAGAAGGAAATGTAATGAAACTTCAGAAATCCTAGACATCCTTTTTATGTAATGTCTAGACTTTTCTGAAATCATATTGCCTGACAGTATTTTGAGTATTTTAAAATAAACATGAGGTAGCTGTAAAAAAATATAGACAGTAAAGAACAAAATGATCATTTACAGTCATCCATGCTAACAATTTTTTTCTAAAAGCCAATGTTTTCATATTGCAAGCTGCAACTTCTGTACACTGTTGTGTCTTAACAATATAGTCTAGTGACTCAAAACTGCCCCAAAAATAAATTCAAAAACGGACCAATAATGAAAGAAAGGTTCAATATTTAATATTCTTAGTCAGTACTCTCATCAAAGCATGCATGAAATATGTGAGTTTTTTAAGTCAGTGCCATTTCAGGAGAAAGGACAACAAAATATAATGGAATCATTAGGGCACAGGAAACAAAGAAAAAGTTAGCTGTCTCCTGTGTGCTTTAGGGAAATGTCTTTCCACTCCATGCAGCTCAGGAGAGTCATAGTACAGTTGGTTGACTAATGTAAAGTGAATATTTGGCCTTGTTTGAGATAAATAGGGAAGACTTTTATTTCAGAAAATTCACATAGGTATCCTTCATTAGAATAACATTATTCGTGAGCTCATGAAACTGATAGAGAAAAGCACAACCAAAAACAAAAACGAATATGTACAGAGTATTATAAAGTATGGAAAAATAAACATTTTAATGTAAGAAAAGGTGTTCACTTTTAATAATGGGTGCACACCAAAGAGCCAGGCTTGGGCTAAAATTTATATTGTAAATGATGTGTGTGGTATCTCCACACAGTGTCCTCTCTTTTCTAGCATCTGTTTAAAGAAGACTTCCTTGAGTGAGACAAATATTTTGCAAAGATTGGTGGAAACAAATCCTAATGATAACAGGAAATACACACCTCCCAGGGAACCCAGAGAGAGAGTGCCTGATTCATTTGAGAAGCACCTGACAGGGCTCTAGGTGAGACTGAGGAAAGCCAGTGAAGGGAATCAACGCCTATCCAGTCACCTGAAAGCAGCAGAGCCTGGACTCAAGCTGGCTCTGGTTAAATCTGCTGTTAGCCACAACTTCCAGGTTCTTCTCAGCTTAGATGTAGGATTTTATATCCTTGCTGAAGTTCTCTGCCTCCCATGAGGCACCTGTTGGCTCATTCCTCCAGGCCACAGAAGCTCCTCTGAACAGTGGCCTCCCCTCAGATGTATCAGTGCAGCCAGCTTAATGAACACATTCCACCAGGCCTTTGGTATTAAAGAGTTAAACAGGAACAGGATAGACTCCTAAAGAAATATGCTTTTAACCATCCCCTGGGTAGAGTGTTCTTTCAGCTCCATCAATGATCCAGCCAATATTTCACCCATGGAGTGGTACAAACATCCAGGTGACAGTGACATCCCAGCCGGGGTACAATGAATGTCATTGGAGACAGTAACCAAAAACTTGCCAGAGTCAGAGTAGACAAGATGCACCTAAAGATCCTGCCATTTCTTCAGAGTTTTCATATGTTTGGTTGTTGAAAAAATTGTAGAAAAAATTATCTCTTGAATCATTTTGTCACAGGCTTAAGGATGAAAGGTGTTGTAAAGAAAAGAGGATAAAATCCCTTCCTCTGAATACTTGCCTTAGTTCAAACTAATTCAAAGTGGAAAGACATCTGAACCTGAGGAAGGCATTTTGGGAAATACTAGGAGGGACACATTTGAATTTCCTGACTTTCTTTGTATTATTTCAGAAAACTCACATAGGTATCCTTCATTAGAATAACATTAATTGTGAACTCATTAATGTTATAGAGAAAAGCACAACCAAAACCAAACATGATAATGATTTTCTTCCTGAAAACTGTGGCAGAACATAACCTTTGCAGAGGATTCTTGACTCCTTCAGTGAAACAATAATTATGAATGGTAGCTATGAATTACCTGTATGTCTTATTTGATGTATGCCCAGAAGAGAGACTTAGAGTTCCTTCATACTGTTCATATGGGGTTTTTTGGTTGTTTTTTTCTTTTTTTTTTTAATTTCCCATAGTATCTAAGAACTTAACAAATATTTAAATGTTTATTTTTTACCACACCTTTGCATTATTAGATTATTCACTTGCCTCAAATTTACAGCTGGGAACTGAAGCAGCAAAAAAGCCCTAAGTTCAAAATTGACAAATAGGTGGTGTATATTTCATGTCTAGCATTGATCATAGTCCCTATTTTCCCAAGAGTGTTTTGGAGTGACACAGCATCCCACTCAGGAGATAGCTCATCCTTGGTTTGAGTTGTAACTGAGTTCTTAGCACACCTACAAACCTGTGCTCGAGAGTGAAATCAGAATCTGGGGCAGAAAATTATGGAAGCCCACTTGACATTCAGCCATTAACATTTTGGTGTGAGCAGTTTACCAATATTGCTTTGAAACTGCATCCTAATGGCAGGTTTAGCCTCTGAGTCATTAGTCTAATGGCCAGCCTTTTGTCCATGGACAGTTTTTTTCTGTCCTACTTTAAAATTATGCACTTCCTGGCCCCTCTGGCAGGTGAGATGGAGGTTCTGTAAGAAATTTATCTCATTTTCTACATATATTTTATTCACTGCCATCTGGGTTTGTGCCATGAGTATCTAGCAGCCTAGAAAGGAATGCTGGTATCAATTCTGCCTATATGAATTATCATAATGAATCTGGAAAAGCATCCATGTTTCTGTGTTTATAAATCACTGTGCAGAATGAATCCACAGCTCAAATTGGAAGTTCAGGCAGTATCAATAAATATTAATGATTTGGAAAATTGGATGGATTTGTCCATACTCACAATGAAATATTACTCTTGCAAAACATTAATGTAGCATCAAAGTATTTCTCCCTTAAGCTTCACACACATTTGTACATAAGAAATCCTGAATTTAAGAGTCTCTGGTTTCTCTGGATAGGATCACCTACAAGTGAAATCAAGTAAGTGGGGGGAAAAAAAACAAACTTTGTTTAGCTCTTTGTCTTAGCAGAAAGGTGGATGGTTTTGAACAAAACTGCTATGCATTTAACTAACCAGGAGCCTCCCTGATGTTCTCTGCCTTGATCTCAGAACTAGCATTAGCTGAAATATCTTTATCTGATTTATGCCTTCTGATGCTCTGAGTTTACAGTGAAATTTCCAGGGACACATTTCACACACACCTTTGGGCAAAGTTCTGTAAATATATGCTTGAATAAATGCCTACATATATAGGACAGGGTATTGTATCTGTGGATATAGACTTGGAGAAGGGTAGGAAACCCTCATCACAGTTCTCATCCCTGTGTTCCTTGTCACTTGGAACAGCTCTCAGGATAGCTCAGGCTCGCCTAGTCCTGTCTTTTGTCTTGCTCTCTGTCCATTCCAAGTTGTCTTTCTTTGAATCTTTGACTTGTTCAGCAGTTAGATAGAGCCTATCTTCTGCAAATACCACTGGTATCTCTGTCCTGCCTGTCTCTTCGCCCTTGTTATAGTTTCTTGAAATGTTCTTGTTCTTTTTTTTTTTTTAAACATTGCTTTTTCATCTCTGTATCTTTATCCCATTTAGGCTGTCTGTATGTTTTGGGTTTTTTTTTTCTTTTTGGAGAAGTGTGAGCTTCTATTTCTCCAAAAGGATCTTACTTCGTTTAAGTAGGTGATTGTTAACTCAAACCCAGCCTCCTGTTAATTTGATCTGATGTGATATATATCCCATGTCAGCTGAGGTTAATCACTCTGCTTCCTGTGGTTATCGTCAGCCACAAAGAAATGTTGACCAATTTTTCAAGTATTGTCTTTTTGAAGGAGTTCCTGCTAATGATACCTCCTGCCTTGATTTAGTGCACATCTCTTATACATTATATTTAATGAGTGCTCATTTTCAGTAAAATGTTCTAAAATCTTATGAAGAATATCATATGAATTGTAGGAAAAAATCTGCCTGGTGAAAACTTTCCACATAGGTAGTTTGTCTTCATGGGTAAAGGCAATTATTTTAAAGGATTGTGTGAATATTCTGCTTGAGACTTTCTACACCAATATTTCATTGACATTACACCTCCACTTTAGAATTATGCCACGATATAGTAGATAACATATTATGAAGCAGGTAACATTTTTGCTGAGATACAGTATGTATATTCAATAGATTAAATTTCATTTTGTACTAAACATCCTGTCCTTATGGGAGCTTGTATCTTCTTTTCACAGCTGGGACATTCTATACTTTTTTGTAATTTTTTTTCCCCCAGTATTTTGCAGAAAGCAGAGAAATTTGTGTTATAAAAAGTGTGACACAAAAAGAAGCAGGTGGGAGCATTAGTGGCTGTCTGAAAATTACACTTTACAATAAAGCCTCCTGCAGTGCTTAAGAACTTCCCCTTTAGTGTTCTGTAAAATGATCACATTGCCTAATAGGCTCAATTCAATAATTGCTTTTCCTCTTTTTTAAGCATCCCTTTTTTGCAGTGTTTACCCATAAAAGTGCAGAAAGTACAGTATGAAAAACAACTGCACGCAGCATTTTTAGTGCTCGTTAAATCCATTTTGCATGTGTATGGCTTTTGAAACAATTCTTTTCCTTGCTCTCAGGTGGAAACATGCTAAAATAGAAAAGGCCTGTGGGATAGAATAATAGATAAAATTGAAATACAGAGCAGGTAATTCTAAGTACTAGACTGCAAGTTGAAATATGAGAAAGAAGTTTTGGGGAAGGACGTGACATTTGGCCTTTTAGATACTTAGATTCTGTAGACAAGTGTTTAGCTACAGTTACACATAAAATTATAGAGTTTTCGAATCAACCACTGGCAGTAGAACACAAAAAGGCACATTAGTATAACTTATTCAGTGTAAGTCATGCTGGTTATACTGATTACGTTTCACAATTCAGGAATATGTGTAGCAGATGTTATGTGGAACCACCCAATGTCACAGGGAGCACCTTCTCATTGAACATCTACATTTTACCCCACATTTACAACAGCAGAAGACCTTGAGAACATGTATGTGGTGTAAGCTAGCAGGGTAAAGAACCATCCTTCTAGAGAAGCTTAACACTGCTCTTTGATGAGCAGAACCTCAGAAAAAATTAAGATGACAAGATAAAAGTGTTTGTGGTTCTGATAGGCATGACAGTAAACAGGTAAGAGAAGTAATAGATTGGGTTAATTTATTATTAGTGTAACAAATTATTCATTGTTTGGCTGAGCTAGTCTGTGCATTGCAAGGAAGATCTTGGAGATTTCTCAGACCTGAGTTTGGTTACTTAAAAATTTCCACATTCATTCTCTTCTAAGCACCATGATAAACCGTTTCCAAAACTTACATGATTTAAGAGCTGAGGAAAGACTGAGTCTGAGATTTGCAGTCTTGCACAGGAAAATGCTGCTCCAGAGTATTTTCCTCCAGGGGCTACAGGACAACCCCTGCTCCTGCACCTGGATCACCTCTTCCCATTGTGTCAGTTTATTCCTGCTTTGGAACACTGTTTTGGTCGCTTTTAAGATGGAATTGTAAAGGTTTATCAAGGGTTAAGAAGGACTGTGATACTCTGTGATATGAGGGAGGTAAGTGGGAGACAGATCAGTATTTCTACTTATTATTGCTTTTTGATTATGATTTTTTTTGTTGGGTTGGTTTGTTTGTGGAGGTTAAGTTTGTTTTTTTGTTTTGTTTTTACTTTCTATTGCTCTCAAATATCCCTAACCTACCTTTCTACCTCATACACACAATTTCTAGAATCTTCCAAAGAGTAACACAGACTGAGGGAGCTCTCTGCACCATTTTCATTCAGCTCATTCTTTAAAAAGTATTTATTTGCTGTTTGCACCTAGAGGCAAAAAATAAAGTCTGGGCAATTATATGGTAATCAACATCAAAAAGGGGAACTACATAATAATGAAGAATCTTGTTAAAAAGGAGTTATAAGGGGCAACTAAGAGAATTATATCTTTCCAGGCAGCCTGAGGATTACGTTAGAAAAATAAAAAAAGAGTTTAGAACCACAGGGTCAATACATATCACCTAGAAGAATCCCTTGAGAAGAAGAAGTTGGTGAGGCTAAACAGAAGAAATCAAAGTAATAATAAAGGCAAAAGCTATAATTTGAAAAGCTGAAATTGTTTTCCAAAGGAAAGAGAAGATTGTTAGATCTTGGCAGATTAAATATAAAAATTCAGTAAGCCAAACCACCAAAAAAAGCAGGAATATTAAAGGAATTACTAGAAAGGAAACTTGAAAATAAAAGCTGGGGGTTTTCTAATTAAATAATGGAAAGTTTCTCAGTACATTTTTAACTGAGAATCAAGGTTTACAGAGAAGCCAGATGGATTTGCTACATCCATGTTTTCTGTGGCAGAGGAAACTGGGTACATTAAAGACTGACTCCCTCTTTTCTCAGGTGCTCACCAGCAAGATTTAAATGGGCTGTGGAGGTGGTTCTGGAACAAACAGGCAAAATGAGCAGTAGGAAGTCAGCAGGACCAGAAGGTTTTACCCCAGCATTCAAAGGGAATTCAAGGATGAGAATGATGAATTATCTGAACTGTGACTGGAAACTTAACACCACCTGGCTAGGTCAGGGTAACAGAGCTTCAGGAGAGATCCCAGAATCTGTAGAGCTGACATTTTCTCAAATACTAAAATTTATAAAAAGGACTAGAATTAGCAGACATCTGAATTTAAAAACAAACAAACAAAAAAAACGTAAAACCTTTCATGGGGTTTTAATTCCTTTTGCAGAGGGAAAAGTCTATTTCATAAACATTTTTTAAACAATCCTTGAAGAACACATAAAATGCACCTTATGGTGGCCTATTTGGTATAGAAGGAAAACATTGCAGATGTTTCCAAAATTTTAAATGCTACAGAGGTAGTTGTTAAGGACTGCTAGTTCATTCTCTCCACAAATAGCAATGTTTAAGAGTAAGTCAAACTAATAAGAACCAGCTTTGTTGCCAAGCAAGGACATAATTTTTCATAAAATGGCTGGTAAACTTCGGGAATTTGTTGTCGCTGGATATGACAGATGGTGAAAATTTACAGTAATTCAAGGGAAAACTGCCTAAGTTCATGAAAAGGCAAGTCCTTAAGGTTTACAGAGTATTTTTAAACTGTGTTTGGTATCAGAAATGCCTGAGATCTGTGCTTGGCCTATTCCCTAGACGTCTGCTTATCCCTGGTGTTGGAGATAAGGGACTGGGCTAGCTGAACTTTTTGTCTGACTCAGTGCAGCTGCTCCTTCTCTGCTAAGCACTGAACATAGGCTGTTGTGGCTTGCTGGGACTAGATGCTAATGGAGCTGGAGCCCATGGAGAGCTTGAGGATATCTCCTTTACAGTGCTAAAATTATTACCATGAAGGTACTAATGAATAATTTTCTGTGTGAGAGAAGTTTGTGTGAACTAAAGCACTCCCCTCTGTCTGGAGATAATAACACATTTGGGAAAAGAAAACAAGCTTCTCTAAATAATGTTTGTCTCTTTTCCCCTTTATTGTATTACCATTTCAGAAGTTATTTTTAAATGCAAAAGAAAGTGACACAAACCATGGTATAGAACTTAGCTCTGAAATACAAATACTTACAAGTTCACAGTGTATTATTATTGTTAGGATATTGTTATATTGTCTTGAAAGCATAAAACATTTTATTATTCATTATGGTTCAATACAATGTGCCTCAACATCAGCTTTTTTTTGACAATGGTGAAAAAATAACTGAGGTACAAAAATTTTATGGTCTATTTTCATTCCTATGGTGCTCCTATAAACTGTTGTATATAGCAACAAATATTTACTTGCTGAGAGGACATAATTCAACAGAAGATCTTAGAAATGTCATTGCTGTGGCTAGTTATTAATGGTTTCTTATCTGGTGAAAAGAAGATATTTTGCTTCATCTTCCAGACTTCACGATGTTCTTACATTCCTTGAAAGTCAAGAAGTGCATACCTTGGTTAATGAGGGTTGGTTCTGAACTCCTTGCTTGTCATCCAAGACACAGCACTGGTGCTTTTATCAGGTCTCAAGTGTTGTCACTGCACCTCAAGTGCAGGAAGGAATTTTAGTTTAATGAGGCTTTCCCTTGACTGCGTCTTACATCAACAGCAAATTATTTCAAACAAGTAGTATTTGGACAAGCAAATAACTGTGAATGAGATTTTCAACTGTTTACTTAATGGAAAAAGCAGAAATGAATCAGCCGCTCTTCATTTTCCTCTGTGATTCTCATGCCAGCAAGCATTTGACCTTAACTCAGAAAATGCAGCTGGCATTTCTTAGATGGGATTTCTCAGTTTATTGTAATAACAGAGACAAAGTTTCTTGTGAATGTTGGGACACAGTGAAGGCAAATTCAAAACAATGCAAATTAGACATGTGAACATCCATCAGTGTGGCAGCCTGAAATATCTAAGCAGTTGAAAATCGGGATTTGTCAAAGGGGAAAAAAAACCACCTTGTAATAATATTTGCTCGTTAATTCCATGGTATATCCTTCATACCTCAACTGGCATTGGGGATATGACAACAGACATAATGAAAAAGGACCTGAAAATGTGGCGTGACAGCAGTTACTGCCTGCTTCTTGTTTTTTGAAGTCCCAACCATTATCTCTATGTGACACTTCAGCATAACCTATGTAAACCAGGCTATCTTAAGAAAATGTACCTTAATCCTGTAACATGAAAATGTAGAGCATTTAAAATCAGTGGTGCTGAAGCTCTTTCTGCTATTTTTTTCTCTTTTATTTCTGATAAATCACTGTTTTCCTCAGTGCTTGCTCCCCTGGCTGGGGATGCAGCATGCTTGTAAACTGCTGTGAGGAGACATGGTATTAGAAACAGGTCTGAAGATGTGCCAGATGAGAAGATGTTATTTTCCTCTGTTCTATGACATGCATAGTAACTAAGGTGTGCACATCCTATCATTATGCTTTGCTGCAGCATTCCTATCCCCAGCAGTACCTCATTAACATTAAGAACATAGTTCTTGGTTAATCCCAGTAATTTTCAGCAGCCATTCTGATGCATCCACTTGAGCACCATATTATCTTAATACTGCTGACATTTGCATGTCTTTGAAATACATTTTTTTCCAGATATTGTCCATTTAATCCATAGCAGTTTCCATCATTCTTTGTTCTTATAGTCATGCTTTACTTGCAACTGATGAAAAAGAATAATCTACTAATTCCTCAATAGCTCTAAAAGGTTAAGAAGGAATCAACAAGGTGTAAACAGTAGCATAGGAAGCCCAAAGATTTAGCTGTTTGAATACTGACTACATAATTAGAAACATATAGAGCTAGAATTTAAGTGAAACCAGGCTATTGAGATTTCAATATTTAATCAACAATTTTTCATGTGAATAAAATTGTTACATGCCATTTATCATCTCGGCTGTACTCTGACAGGAAAGAAAAAGCCTTTAGGAACAGTGGTAAAATATTAAAGGAAGGTTTGACAATTATTCTTTAATATTCACTTATCTGTATATAGTTTCTCCTCTCTTCCCTTCCCTGCTCTTATCTGAGAGTGTAGGTCTTAGTTTCTGAGACTGAAAGGGATTTGTCTTTGTAATTTGCACATCAATATATGGCACCAATCCCAGGCAGAACAGGGAAGGGCGTATATTATTGATGTGCTCCAGTGCTGAACCAAAGTACTTTCAGCTCCAGAATTTTAAAGAAGCTTTCAAGGCATCGTTGTTTTTCTGTGACTGGACCTCACGTCTTTCCCTGTGTGAGATTGCCTGGCCATCAGTTTGGTACTTGGCTCTGCTGGATTTCCATTCTCTGGATGAGGGAGCAGCTTCACAGTTCTTCTGCTGCCTTCTCCTACTGGAGCAATAAAAGGGATGCACCTTCTAGAGGTCTCTATCCCCTTGCTTCCTTGCACAGTCTCCTGAAAACAAGTCTGTCACTTTTCTTTAATTACTGATATGTCATTAGGTGTGTCTTATCCATTGCCTGTGAGAGCTGCTGAAGGACTGCATGGCAGATAAAACATTGTGCATCCCCCTCAGGTGCAGCATTGTGCAGTATGCCCCTATCAGCCTTCAGTACAAGAATTCTGATACCAAACCAGCATCCTTGCTGCTTTATAGGAATTGGAAAACACCTTATCTCATCTTTGGCCGAGTGCAGGCCAACCTGCAGATGTTTCCTGTGAAGTGTTGCCTACTGCTTTGTCCTTGAGCTATTGCAAGTTAGCTCACAGTGGCCATCACTTCTGCAAGGCCTCTGCTCCCCAGCAAGGGAGGCAGGATTTATGACATAAGATTGTTTAATGTGGTTTGGGTATTTTTGTTTGGTTGGTTTTTGCTTTTGTTTTTGTTTTTTGGGTTTGGTTTTTTTTTTTAATTTTTTATTTTTTCTCTTTCCAGCTGCTGCACTGGCTTGCATCTCTCCTACTGCATTTTTAGCCTCAGGAATCTTTTTGAAAGACATGTTATACTTCTATGGAGGACTTTTCTTTTTTTCCTGGTTAAAATTTAAAAGGAATATAAATTATTTATAAACTGGTGACATAAAATGAACAGTATAGCCATACACACTATTGTTTTTTAAAGACAAGGTTTTAAAGCAGACTTCTTATTAAAGCTGTTCACAAAATGTAGAGGTTATAGTGTTTCCTCTGAACTTAAAAAGTTTTGAGCCTCAGAGTTTAAAATACATATTAGAAAAAGTGTGATTATTAGCTGGCTACTGAAAGTGTTCCAAAATACTTGGCTTTTTGATTTGAACTACTGAAAATGCATCAAAATGTCCAGGGCTTTTTCAGATTTATTGTGGGGAAAAAAAAAAAAAAAAACCAAAACACTTCAGTGGTTATTCCCTGACCTGATTGTGTATTTAAAAGAGGATTACCCATCTTCTTTATGGTATACATAAGTTTAACAGTATTCTTCAGTTCTGTTTGCTCCTAAGTGGTGGCCTGGACTTGAAAATTTGGAAATATGGCAACCTCTTCCTCCTCCATTTTTTGCTTTTAGATTCATAAATGATGGGAGGTATAAATTAAATAGTTCCGTAAATTTTTCCTTTCATGGATACAATTGCTTGCTTGGTGCAGAAATGTCCGGAGAAGTAATAAAGGAACAGAAATGCTCAATTTGTTTGGGAAGTTGGTCAGATCAGAGAAATAAAAAAAAAAATGGAGGGGGGGTGAAAAGAGGCACCAGACGTTTGACAGCAGGTGTAGTGTATCACAAATGTGGGAGAGATTTGTGCAAAATACCAGAAGGAAAGGTTATAGGATGGCAACTCCTTCCTATGGCATCTCCCTCACAAACTTTTGATTTGTTTTTTGTTGCTGTTTTTTTTTTTTTCTTTTTAGACAATCTTTTTGTCCATTTCTAGCCTCCCTGCTGCTTACAATAGTAGAACACAAAGGATATTTCTGGTGCAATTCACTGCTAAGTTGTCTCCTGATTTCACATAAGTTCTCTTGTTGATCTGTCTCATGACTATGAGAAAGCCATTCCCCAAAATGTTATTCACAGCAGGGTTTTTATACTTCTCTGAGAAGATTGTGAACAATACTGGAATTAGGTAAGAAGCTACACATATATATGTGGATTAGGCACTTTTCAGAATATTGATCTGATATTGCCTTGGCTACTTGAAAATGATTAACAAAGGAAATGGAGGTTTCTTTGGGGAGGGGGTGGGGAGGGGGTACATGATATGCACAAAGGGAAAAACCAGAGTTAAGTAGCTTCAAAGAAGTTAAAATTATAATGGCTTTGATGATCAATTGGGAAAATCTCTCCAGACAGAGCAGCAGCATTGCACAGTTGGAAAGGTGGAAAGCCTTAGGTCAAAGGGTGCCCTAGACTCTAAGGGTACTAAAGGATAAAAGGAAATGGATTATCAGCCTGATGAGAGGAAACACACACAAAAGAAGGAGAATTAATGCAGAAAGAGAACAGTCAACTTCCCGCAGGCAAAGGTTTTAGACCTAAAAGGAACCTTAATACCATTTGCAAGGAAATATTTGAGTGTGGATAGGAGGAAATATGAATATGAAAAATTACCCTTTTACCCTCTAACATGATATACTTTGTATCTTTGGGTAGAAGAATAAATATCTTTGCTTACAGGTGCTAACCATATCAGCATGTTTAGCACCTGTAATCCAGCAAAGGTGAGAGGACTGCCTGATTTATCCAAAGCAAGATCCAGGCAGGGAGGTCTGTCACCTAAGTTGTGATGAACAAAGCAAAGGCTTTATCTGTCTTGGAAAATAGGTAAGGAATGAAGAGTGTTTGGTTTTTAGCTGGTTTGGTTTCTTTGTTTGCCTGCTTGCTTTCCTCTTCTGCTTTTTCTTTTTTTTTCTTTTTTCTATTTTTTAGTGTTCTCTTTTGTTCCCTGTAAATGATGAATATTAGCACCATTTGAGATTTATCTCTTTATATTTATTATTTAAGCACCTTTTTCACATAATACACTGCAGCTGTCTTCAATACTTCTTGTTGTTCCTGTTGTCTTTATAGATGTAAATTTCTGTCCAATTTTTATGGTATAAAAAGTTGAAATCTGTATTTAGGTGACACCTCATATTTTAACACATTTTGGTAATTGAATTCTTGGCCATTTAGAAAGCATTAGTATAGGACATTAAAAACATTTTTAGGCTACATTATGACTGTTGAGAATGCTTAAAAGGGAAAAGTAGAGGTAAATATAATGATAGTCAATTCAGATGTTCAAAGCTTCTTTCTGAAAAAAATAAGGGAACTCTATGAAAGGTACTTTGGATATTCTTTACTAATTCTACTGGTGACAAAAACAATCTGTGAAGGTTACTCAGGTTTTGCAGAACTAGAAAATCACAGAGTTCATATCTCATAAAATAAAATACATCTATCCAAGCCTTTTATGAAAGGCTAGAGACTGTGGATATTGATGTTTTTGATAGATGTAATGCTCCCAAACCAGGTCATCCCAATATGACTCCTCAGACTGAGACTGAAAGAAAGTGTGTACATAATATACACAAGAGGTTCCCCCAGGATTTAGACTTTCAAGTGGGTGATTAACTGACAAAGCTAAAAAATCCAATTTCTTGATACAAAAGAACTATAAGTTTCAAATTAATGAAGCAATCATTCCCTTAGATGACTTTTAACATTGCACCAGGTTTTCAACAAGAAACACTCTGATAAATCTTGTGCTACCTTTTCCACTACTCATTTGAGCATATCCGCTAGGTTATGTCTCTTATGTTTATGGACTTCAGTGAATACAAGTGTACCCCTGTTTGAAGAACTAAAAGGTATTGTTGGAGAGGGCCCTACTCAAACATGTGAATTTATTTTTACCTTGTTAGTGTTCCTCAAATTCTTGCCTAGATACCCAGTTAGATGAGAATATCCCCAGTGAGAGTGGACATGTAAAAAGGTGGCTTTGGGCTTTTTGTTGTTTTTTTGGTTGGTCAGGTTTTTGGTTTGTTTTGGTTTGGTTTTTTTGTTTGTTTGGTTGTTTGTTTTTTGTTTTTTTTTTGGGTTTGAGTGTGATCTTATAGAAAAGAAAAGGTTATTCTGTGCTATTATTAGTATATTTATTAGTATATTTATTAGTATATTTAATATTAGTATTATTATCAGTAAGTTTTCCAAGTGTTGTTTATTAAGGACTCAGTGAAGAACACTTTATACATGACCTTTCTGTGCACAAAAAATAAAAAAGGGCAACAAAAATGCATCGAGACAAGAAGTTTCAAGTGAAAATGGATTGCATTGCCTAGATTCATTTTGTTCAAAAAGAAAACATAATACAATAGGTATATGTATAATTTTTAAATGGAGGGTAAGTTAACTATTATATATAAAGATATCACTAGAGAGGAGGATTGTAAGAAAACACTGAAACATCACTGTCCTTGAGTTAAGGGTGGAGAAAGGGACAGAAAATTGCCAATCTTGTCTTAAAATACTCCTCTGTAATTTCAAAGACCTCAGCTAAAAAGAAAATGTAGTAATGTAGACAAATATAATTGTTGACTTTCATATTATGTAAACACGTCTTGTAAAGGTAAGGCAGTGCCTAGGTATTCTTTTCTAATGAAGAGTGTGGTTTTTAATTTATTTTTTTCCAACATATTTCAGTTTGCCCCTATCTTTCTCTCTGACTTTTTTTGAAAGAAAAGGTTTTCTACTCTCAAGGCCAGAAAATATTTTTGCTGAATTTACCATTTCTTTGTTTGGTTACTTGTAAGAAAAGTACCACAATATAAAACATGGGTCGTTGTGGAACTTCATACCAGTGTTTTATACCTTCATTTCAATCCCAATTCATTTTGGCTGGAAAAGAATACCAAATTTTGTTGGTTCTGTGTCAGGTATTGAAGCCAACATGAAGACAGTTAACAAACTCAGATTTCTGTACTAAAAACCAGTTCCTTTTTCTAAGGCTTTCACCGAATGCACAAACAAAAGGCTCGGTATGTACGGACATCCCTGTTCCAGTTCAAATAAGAATTGATAGTGTTGTGGCAAGTCATTAGTATTTTAAAAAAGCTTACATTCTGCAATGTTAGGGATGTATGCAATAGAGAAAAATGTGCAATATTAGGAGTGTACATGTTTGCCAAGGTGTTTTATCATGTCAAACCTAAGTATCCCTTTCAAAATGTTGGGTAAGAGAAGAAACTGTCTGGGTCTGCAGATGTGGACAGGTTTCAGTAGGATAAACTGTGGAGAATTCACACTTGCCTGTGCCTTGTGACAGAGAAGGAAAGCTGTTTCAGGGTTTCACCTTTGGAGCATGAAGGTACTAAGGCAATCATGAAAGAATACCCAATGTGTTCTAAAGTTAAGATTCCTTTCCCCTTTTTTTGGTGTAATTTTTTCCCCAGCTGATAATCTCAGAAGGTATCAAATTCTAACAGAGAAGAAAGGGGAGAGACAAGCCTGCTAAGTTCTAGGCTGTCATAACTTACAACAAGGTTATAATAGGAAGGAGTGCTACTTACCACGTCCTGCAATATTCATTGCCACTTCTAGGAGATCAGTGAAAGACAGATAAAGGTAAATACCATTTTGCATGGCAGGTAGGAAACTTCCAGAATTAGTTGCTACAGGAGGTATAGTTGATGGACATCATAAGCAGATTCCAAAAGATATTAGAGACATTCATAGGCACAAGTCTAAATAATAAGTGGATACCAAAGAGAACAAAAGATGTGGCCTGCAGAACCCCTGACAGGATGATTGCTGTTGCTGGCAGAGTGCAGGAGGAATGGACAGCAGAAAATGGATGTACTCCCATGCTTCCCTTAAACAGCCATTCTGCTTCTGCTGACCACAGCAGCGTGATGGCCTGGGTGCATTGGGCATGTCTCATGTTCTTAGTTCACTTCTGCCTAACCAGTGAATTGTGTAGACCAAGTGTCTCAAAGCTTCCCAGCAGTGCAGGCAGAATTTAATTCTGTGGCTGTGACAGAATTGCTGCTTTAGGCAGTGGTGAGGTGGAGGGAGAGCTGTGCCTGACCACCAGGATGTGTTGGCTCTGGGCCTCCTGCTCAGGAATTGCTCTGCTGCTGCCACAAATACAGCACAGGATGGCTGAATATTCACTCTGGATTAGCAGCTTCCCCAACACCCAGAGAATGCAGATCTGCCTCTCTCTAAGCCCTGGCTTTTCTGCCACACATCATTTTGCAACCACAGCTAAGTGCTCTGTATAAAACTAGAGTTGGTGTATTACAAAGTGACAGAGCTCCCTGAATAATTTATATCTACAGCTCCATTTCATACTTATTTGTTATCCTATAGGTTTTCCCCTAGGATATGCCATCTAGTTTCAATTTAAAACCTAAGTTCCATAAATTACAGCTGCACAGAAGTTGCTTTAACATGCCATTTATGCAGGTAATAGTGCACATTGTAGCCTAAGTGTTTCAGAGTCCCCACTCCTGGGATTGCAGAGCCACTGTAAGCTGGTAAATGGGAAACAGTGTGGAGTTGGCCAGAAAATTGAACAGATCCACCTTAAAATATCACAGCAAATCACATCTTAATGCTGGGAACTCTGTAGGGCAATGTTTCTACACCAGCATGGACATCTGGATTCCCTGCTTGCATTAAACAGAAAGTGTGTGCATTGTGCACCACATGTGCATGGATACCAGTTCATAAAAATGACCTTAGGAAGAGGATTAAGACATATTTTTGGTAAGGCATAAATAAGGCCCATCACACTATCAGCTCTTAATCCTTGCTTTCATTCTCTGAGCATATGATTTTCTGGAAAAAATCTGAATTTTGGAGTATAGCCAGTTTAAGTACTAAGTTTGACAACTCTTTAACAGGGTGTCATCCAAAATATTACTAAAATTTGTGGAAATTTATTATATTTCAGAATAAATACTTTTCTTTGAAGACTACTTTGAATTTCATAGACGTGCATTTCAGAAAAAATTCTCTCTGTTTACATGTGTTGCCTAACTCAAAATCATTTCATTACACCCATTAGAACTATTTTTCTTTTTATGAGGCCACATTTTGGCTAAACGTTTCTCCTTAAGTATTTAGGTTTAATTCTTTTTCTTTTCACTTATTATATCTAATCAGCCTTAAACACCTGCTTCAAATTAGTGAAATTAAGTGTTTCTGGAGTGCTACTAGTGACTAACCTGGCAACTGCTAATTTTATAACAGTGTATTATATTTTGGTTTATTACTGAGTCACACAACTGACGTGTTTGGGTAGAGATTGATATGTGGCTTATGCTGCACAAAGCTACAAGCAAGGTAGAATAGAATTCCCAGGCTATGAATATGCTGCTGAAGTGACTGGTGTGAAAGGGCCTGAGATATTCTGTCTGCTCCCTACATAGACAAGATTCAGCAAACCAACCTTTCATTCTCAGTTACAGTCCTGTCTTCTTGGTGATTTCCCTCATGTAAATTTGAAAGTATACCTTGTTATGTTCAAATAAAGGCTGTGTGCCAGTAATAAATACATCCTGCTGGCTGCTAGGCAGATCTCATGGGCTGTGGAGCTTCTTGAGAGTCTCTAGGAAGGAGTTTGATATGCCTTGTCAGAGGGGAGGTGTATGTGAACCTTCAGGACTGCCAGTTCTTTTCTTTGTGGTGCCCTTACCTTGCCTAGGGGGTCAGCACTGCCAGGACATTGCTTTTGGCCTTTGATGTGAGTGCATCAGGCAAGAGAGGAAAGGTTTCACAAGAGAAGAAAATCCAGGATTTCAAGTTAAATCTTACATTGCTTGTGATGTGAAACAAGGAATTATTTAAGAGAAGGATGAAGAAAAGGTGGGAAAGGGATGGGCTGTGACACAATGCAGCAAGAGAAACAATCTAGGTTGTGTGTAACACGTGCTACTTTGGGACTGATACGCCTGGTTCAGGAAAAATACTCAGTGCGTTCAAGTTCACTCATGAATATGAATGGCCAAAGTAATTTAAGAATCCATTTTCAAACCACTTACACCCACATCATCCTATTTGCACTTACCTTTCCAAGCACCTGTGGGCCCTAAAACCTCACAAGAACTATTTTTTTAATTTAGGAAAGATCTTAGCCTGTTGCAGTACCATTCAGCTTCCTTTTTTATTTATCTTCTTTCTTATTTGTCTGCTTGTTCTTTCACTTTCTTTAGCAGTTCACATCCAGGATGGTAAGGTTGTAACAGTAACAGTTCATTAGATCCAGTAATTCAAATATTCTTGGGGTGGTAGGTGTCTATTCATAAGTTGCTGATGGTGTTATTTCTGATGTACATGTTGCATATACGTGTTTCATGTGTCTAAATAAATGCCACACTTTGATCCAACAGGCCAGAACCAGTACTGTGGACAAAGGACGGTGGAGAACTACCAGATCCAGAGAGAATGGTTGTCAATGGCAGGGTTCTAAGCATCAGCTTCCTGAACAAAACAGACAATGGCACATATCGATGTGAAGCAAAAAATCCCATTGGCCGAAACAGCACAGAATATGTCCTGATAGTACATGGTGAGTGTGCTCTCCATAGTGCATTCTCTGCATATTTAACATTTCCAGCTGATACAATCAGGTTCTTATGGTCATTATGGAAAGAATAGCAAGAAAACTTGGATGTGTAATTGCACTTTTATTGATGCTATAGTCTAGTTGTGGTTCTTTTATTGGCATGCCTCTCATCTTGCAGTTTAAACAAAATGTATTCACTTCTGCTGTGAACTTTTTGCTAACTAAGCACCTGTAAAAATGTTTTCCAACATGTGGGTACTTTTTCATAAATACTTGCCTCAGGCCCAGCTCAGATAAAGCTGGTTACAAAAGGTTGTATGAAGAGAAATAAGAGACAGATGTGTGCTTGAGGTTTTCTGCTTAGCTTTCTATAGACCACCAAAGACAGGACATTGGATACTTCATACAAGTTACAGACTGCTACTGAAAAAATTCAGCTCATAAAAGTTAGCTGATATCACCAGGCCCATCATTACAGTCAGACCTCAAAACTGTGTCATGTCCTAAGTGCATTGAACTGCTTCCAATATAATGGAAAAATAGGAAAGTTCACATTAAATTACAATTATTTTTTTTTTCCTCTTAATAAATTAGAAAACAATATGTGTCATGTGAAAAAACTAGCTGCCTTCCACATTGAACATGAAATAGATTGATATAACTCCGCTATAGGGGAAACTAGAATATAAAATTAGCATTTGCCTTTAATACAGCCTGGCAATTTGGATCTAGGAGTCTCAAAACATGATGTTCTCTTATCAAGGTAATTCCTGGAAGATTATGATTTCCATAATTTGAATTTTAATATAAGAAAATATAGAGGCAGAACCTTCACTGTAGCTCATGATGGTACTTTTTTCCCTCTATTTTTTAATGCAATTTCTTTTAACTATGACAATATAAAATGAAAAAGTCTAATGAAAATTTCAGTCTTTAAATAGACAAGAGATTTACGTAGATTTTATTTGCTCATGATGAACTCAGTTACAAAAAGTATACATTTAATTGGTGGTTGTAAGGTATCAGAAACATTTTTCACTACAGGTTTACCTGCCTCTAGGTATTTGGCATAAAATTTCTAGTAAGTGCTGCTTTCAGTAATGAGCTATTTATTGGCACTGTTGATGAAACATCATTTATCAAAATAAACAGGTTGCTTTTCATTTTTCTTAAAGTTCACCATTAGTTTATGTAGGATTAGTGACACAAATAAGGAGGAGATCTTTGCATGAGCAACCAGAGCCTGTACAGCTGCGTGAGTATTTCTGTGTTAAAGACAAACAGAAAAACTAAACCCTCTAACCTCAATTTACATTTTCTGCTACAAGAAGAGGAAAAGAAAAAATGTCTCTTGCATCCCAGAGGCAGTGGTGTGGTGGTTGTTGGCTGCAGGCACAAAGTGCTCTGCCTTTGATGAGGTAACGGCATCTGCACTTACCATGTATTGAAACTTCTGTCATTTGTGTTTTCTGCCCAATTTATTTATGTCATTATTTCTGAAAATATGGCCTTTTATAATGGGGGATCTTCTTCCATCAGCAATGACTCTGCAATAGAACTCTATCAAAGAATATTTCACTGTTCCCAGTCTTGCACACAGTGGTGTGTCCCCTGGTGGTCTGATTATCTTGCATCAACTTCCTGGCAGTCTGTAAAATCATTCATTATCAGGGAGGAATTCTGTTATGTTTGGCAGCACATTAGGCATGTTATCAGGTTTAGCTTGCTCATTGCTGACCTTTTCTGTTATGAGTACCCAAGTTTTCCTAATTGCATTTCTGCAATTTCAGCGCTGGAACTAGAGAAGGTAAATGTCAGGTCCTTCCCAGCTTTCTGAAACAATCAGAGTTCTGTGACAGAGCATGAGATGATGTTTAGTACTTAACAACTTACTGGGGTTCAGAGTTGTAAGGTTAATTTTAAATAAAAAGGAGACCGACACAATTATTTTATCAAGTGTAGCACAATCCGTTGTATAGATAAATTTAAGCAGCCTTACCCCTTCTTTAGCTCATTACATTCATGAATGTCTCTTGTGAACCATAATCCTCCTAAAATTGTACAATATTTTTCCTCTCTCTCTCTCTGGGGCTAGAAAACCTACTTTTTATCGTTTTCTGAGATGCATTCTTCTGTTTAATACGAGATGTATTTTTTATCTGCCTAAATATATCTGGAAGCATCCTTTGATTTCTCATCCCTTCCCCTGTGCTTTACGTGTTGACGTAATTTTTTGTCCTACTCCTTTGTTAGAGCTCATTAATCATATGACTTCTTACCTTAAAATATCAGGTTTCTAAGACAAGGTTCGTGCTGGATTTCCCACAGGAGCTTGTGTGAGGAAACAGGAGACATCAGTGGAAGGTATCCTTTGCAGAGGCAGGGAAGGGCAACATGATTCATAGCTTTCCTTTTCTTATATGTGTGATATCCATACATTTAATTCCTTTTTTCTTTTTCCCCTTCAACAGATTTTTATCCCTTTCTGTGTGTTAATGGTGTAAGAGCTTCATCTGTCTTCTCTCTTTTATTTTTGTCTCCCCCTAAGAAATCCTCCTTGCAGTGATACTCAATCTACTAATTCTCTCAATTTTTTAAGTTATCTTCCTAACTCAGAGAAGGTTTAGGCAGTTTTAGAGTAGAGAGAACATTGACCAAAAATGGAAAATATAGTTTATCTTAATTAGCGATTAGGTGTAATTAAAGTATTTATACATATTAATTATACATACCAAGCAAAGAGTGTCTCATGCCTTTAACTGGCCCAATCTAAACACAAAATTATACAGAAGAGTAGTATTTTTTCCACTGTGAGTGGTGATGATGAGGTAATGCTGTTTTGATGTTAACTGATGGCAGAGAAAATAAATATTGCTGTAAGCTGATGAATGGAAATCTGTCCAATGCAATTAGTATCTGACAACATAAAAATTAACTTTAGATTTTTTTGTATAATTAAAGAAACCAGACTTCAGAGAAATTGAATATATTTGAATAAGGTTAAAGGCTTGGGCTATTAAATATGCTCATGCTGCTTTGCTGAATCTATGTGACTGCTTATTTCCTTTTTCTTAACATTTATTGTTAATAATAAATGTCAAAAAATATTCTGTGAAGTGGGAAGGTGGGTACAAAGTCAGAGTTTATAGGCAGAAGCACAAAGGCAAGACATGCAGTTTGCTCAAGCATTTGTTTCATGCAGTAACAAAGGCACAGGCTTTAATGCCTGTAGCTGTTGTCATTTCTGTATTCTAATTGGCAAGCTTAGTGCTTTAGAAGTGCACATTCTGGCTAGATATATTACACCCTTTCTTTGGTAATGGGCCCCAGGCAATTTTCACTCTCTTCCAATTTATTAAGAATTTTTGTTTACCTTTGTCCAAGTACTAGTCATTAATCACCAGCAAACAAAGCAAACTGTCAAAGTCATGTTGCTCAACCCAAAAACATAGACTCTGCTTGCAGAGCTCCAGTAATAACTGCAGTGATTTAGCTGGAGTGGAGGAAGGAGGTGCTCCATCATAATCAACCTGAGGACTCAGCTGCTGTATTTGGAGGAGTAGTTCAGAACCTCTGGGTGCCACTGCCAAAGACTCAGTTCAGCGCTGCCTTGGAGTGAGTGACAGAAGTCCACATCATTGAGAAACCTCCTTAGTGCAAACAGCAGCACTTGATCATTTGCAGCCCTGTTTGAAACAGAGCATCTTGGTGAAATATCCTGATATGCCAATCTACAGCCAGGCATTAAATTGAAATATTCAGAGCTATAATGTGTTGTGCAGCAATTATATGGTAGAGCAGTGTGGAAATGAACATGAATCAGCAGATGTGGATGGTCAAGGCAGCTCTTATTGCCCAAATTTTAACTAGGAAAGCATTTGAGCTAGCAACTTAGCATCTCTGAGGAATAAAAAGTGGCATGTCATGTTCCTTTGTCTTCAGCCTCTCCATTTTGTATTTCTTTTTCTTGAGTAAGCGATTTTTTTGCAAAAAAAGGCAACTGAAAGACCAAGTAACAACCTCATTAGATCTGCTACAATATATAAGACCAGAAGTCCCAATGCACCTTTCCTAACTATAGCATTATTTATATTCCACCTGCTTCTCCAGTCCCATTTCAAAACATTTGTCATCTTAGCTTCCACAGTAACCTGTGGCAACAAGATTCTGAATTTAGTTATGTGCTTTGAGGGAAAAGTATTCTCTTTTGTTTGTTTAAGCCTGGTGCTTGATCTCTTCGCTTTCCAACCTCACAAGCTATTTGGCCTCTTTTGCTGTTTGTGCTAGAAGTTTGCATTTAAAATTATATTTGCTGCTTCCCTTCAATAGATTCTCAAGTACTTCCACATTGGTCTCTACTTCTTGTTAATTGTGATCTTAAATTCTGCATTTCCTGCAATTCTCTCCCATGTATCCATTCTCCTTCTGTCGTCGTCTTTTTTTTTTTTTTCTCCTCTTTTTTCTTAATTTTTTGGTCTAGTTTTGTATTTTTCAGTTCATTTTCCAGCAATCAGATTTTTTATTCTATTTCATTTCTGTTTTGATGTCCTCACAGGGGGCCTTCTCTTTCCTTTATATCTTGAACTCTCTTGTGCATATCTCTCTGTAAAGGTAAAAACTGAACAGAGCAGAAAATTGAAAAAACCTGAGGAGGTGAGGATATATTCTGCTTTCTTTCAAAATTAAACTTAATGAATAGGCAATAGATCTTTCAGTTTGCAAATATTTTCACCACAGACCTCTGGTAAATCTTGCACAGTATTTTTGGACACTTTATAAACCTTTACAAACATGTAACAAAAACCACATGAAAATTTTGTGAAAGAAAGGAAGCAGCATCCTTGTGGAGCAGCACACTCATCAGTAATCTTGGCTGCTCTGTGTTTTGGTGTTCATGTCCTACAAGTTGAGGTGACTGGACTTTTTTAAAAGTTTCCTCCTTTAAATTTTTCCAAGTTGAAGTGTCTCATTTACACACACACACCTCAGGCTTTCTTTGCCTATGGGATAATTTTGCCTTTATGTGGACAAAGCTTTGCAAAAAGAGAATTGAGCAGAGCCATGGCGTGTTGTAACAATAATAATATTTATAGCTGCAATTATGGGGGGATTTCATAAACAACCCCAACATTGCCCTTACAGAAATCAGGCATATCAAGAATATGAGACTCAGAAGACTTCTTAGGACTTAATTAGAAATTTACTGTACGTGACTATGTGTGCCTTGTAGTTTTGAGATTTTTCTTTTTTTGTATCTTTGTTTGAATTAAAAGAAAGAAGTCTCAGTACAGAGTCCTAAAAACAAAGGTGAAAAGTTTTTACTATTCCCATTTTATATAAAGTAAAAATAAATTTAAAAGTACAGAAAATAACTTGGAGAAAAAAGGAGATTCGGCTTTCAGTTGGAAAATAAATAAATAAAAGCATGCTCATGAGTGCTTGCTCAGTCTCAAAAGCCTTCCTATCTTCTTCAAATCATAGCCCATCAAATTGTGTTGAAATACACTAATTTTACATTAATGTTGTAAAATGACATTAAGGCATTAAATCATTACCACAACATTAAAGCTGACTTCTCCAGCTGACTTTTGGTTGGGCTAGAAGAGGTGGTCCAGAATTTAAAGCACAATTTAGAGATTAATTTCCTGCAGTCAGAAGAATTAAGAAGTTGTGCAATTGAGCTTTTATTATTGGGCTGAAGAAGAATAGTGTATAGTTTACATTTTCAGGTATGAGAAGTCTGTCAAGAAACTTGTGGTGGAGTTGTTGGCTTAATTTTCTGGATGAATTGTCCAGCTATTATCCCTGAACACTCTCAAGGCAGCTACTTTGAAATTGCTTTTTGTTGATAAATACTTGAATAGTGGGGTGTATGGTTGAGCTGTATGAACTGATCTTTCTTCATTTATGGTGCCTTTAGAAAAATAAGATACAAATTTCTTTTCCAGATAAGCTTAAAGGTATTTTGGAAAGGTCAAGAAAATAACATTCCAAACCACATTAATACTTTTGAGGAATATGTTTGGCACTTCTACATTTTTATATTAAAATACTGTTTTTCATTAAAGAAAACTTTTAAAATGAAGTGATTTTTTAAATATAACATATAAAAGATTTTTTTTAAAAAAAATTCATATTGGATTAATCATTGAAATTGAATGAAGAGTATTTCAGCAGCAGGAAATCTCTCCCCAAGCCCTTTCACAATGGAACAATAACAATATATACAATATATTAATATAACCTTTAACAATATATTCTAATATGTAGAGTTCCTTCCAATTTGAATACATATAGTATGTGTTCTAAAACCTGTGGTTTTGGATAATACCCTTAATAAGACATGACTCTTGAAAATATTTGATTTTCTCTGTGCACATGAAATGAGATATGATAGTTCTAATGGGATTTCTGAAAAGGAAAAGATTGTGTGAATATACCAAATATGTCACTCTTTTTGACTGCTTTTTTGACTGTTTTTACTGACCTTCAGTACTGTTGAGTTTATTATCACTGATTTGCTGTAGTGGCAAAGATTGCTCTCTAATTTTTCACCCTTTGCTATTGCTTATACCTCCAACTTTCCTGAACTTTACTTCAATTTACCCTTTTTTTCCTTTGAGATGCCAGCTTGTAAAATTACTATGTCTATGAACATCATATGCAATATTAATGAAGAAAATATTAACTCAGTTATTTCACTTGGGACTGATGATAAAGTTATAATCTAATAGTTGCTAATTATCTTCTGTTTCCATCTAGACCATTTATTATTCAGGAAACAATCCATAAAGACAATATTAAAGTGACTTAGTGATTTTTCTAAATTGAAGCCTTCCCTGCACCATGAGGTGGTGAAATGCAGATAAAGGTGTCCTGTGTGTCCTTCTCACATGGTGCTTCCATAAGTTACCTTTCTTTTGAGATTGAAAGAAAATAGAACATGATCTAATGATATTGCTTAAAATGACCACTGGTCATACCAGATGGTACATCAGAACTGTGCTTTGCTCTGAGATTGTCAGTGTTCTTGCAGATAGATGTAAATGCCTTGGAGGCTGAGAGGGGTAGGGAAAAGTTTCTGCAAATATTCATTTCTCTTAGTGAGTTTTGAGAACTTTTGTATCTGAGCCTTCTTGATCACATATGAAGGTGAGCATGGAAGCTTAGATGGAAGTAGTTAATTAGCTCATCTCAAACCATTAATATTTCTAACATCCATAACTTTAATAATTATTTGTACTTACTATTTTACTTTTGCTTTTTAATTTTTAATTATTAATTGCTTGGTGAATTTTTCTGGAGTTTATCTTAGCCTGCATTTCTATGCTATATAAAAGAAAAATATTCAGAAAAATGTTTCTTATATTAGTTAACATTTTTCTTAGAGGAAGCAAGGTATTTTTCCACTTGGTTTTAGTATTTAATTATTTCAATATTGAAACTGACAAGAATTTGAAATATCTCTAAACCATCAAACTCAAAAATCTTCCTAACATCACTCTTTACAACATAGGTTCAATCTAAATATGTGCTGGGACCTAAGGTGTCTTTAGCCCCTCCTCTGAGCTGCAATCACAAACTATATTTTCTAGCTCTTACTGCTTGAATTCTTGATGCAATATAATAAAATTCTCTTAGCTTTGTAATTAAAGTCACACTTTTTTATTGCTGAATCCTATCACAGACTTTCTGTGTTGGATCTAACTCTGACTAGTTATGCCTTAATATGAATCACTTTGCTTTGTCTCAGAGATTCCAGAGTGTTTTGGCAGCTCACAAAAGCTCATGGCAATAATCTTTCTCTATGATTCCCACAGAAAGGGGAGCATACAGCAAAAATAACCAGGAGGACAGTAAGGGTGTATCTCAAAACAACCATCATGTTCAAGGAGAAAAAAACAAAACAAAAACCCATTAAAACCATTACGACCAAAGCTGATGAAACTTGGAATCTGCCATATGAGGACGTCCCAAAATGCCCTGGCTTCTTTCACCAGGCTGTGGTTCCCTCACAAGCACTGAGAAAGTTCTAACCCCATGTGAAGGAACATTCCTGGCCAGTGCTTGGGAAGAGGTCTCCAGATGTGTGGTGCAAGCTGATGTGTCATTTGTGACAGACGCACTAAGAATTTTCAGTCAGGACCCTTTGCTTTCCCTCCTCTGGTATCCACACTGCTTGTTTACTCCCTTAAAGAAAAAAAAATTGTTTTCCTTGATAACCTCATGCCTGAGGCAGATTTATCTTCCAGCTGAAACTGCCCTTATTAGTCCTCATGGCAAGTGTAGAAACAAATCAAAGGAGAGGAGGAAGGACAGAAAAAAGTTTGGCAGGGAAAAACTTGAGGAGTGGGCAAAGTGTTTATTCTTCAGATATTACTGTGGGTCATTGCACCAGTGGATTTGGTTTTCCCCCTGTGGTTTTGTAGTTTACATTTCCTGCAGGTTTCTCAACCCTTGATTGGTGGGAAGCAGGGAGGATTGAGGGATGCTGACATGTTGAAGTGCCTGATGGAGGAGAGCACTGGGTGGCTTTCATAATTTTGGAGCAGGAACTGAAATCTCTTTGCACTGCTTTGTGTATCACTTTGCTTAAAAATAAATTAGCAGATATGATCAAGCATTCTTTATAAAAAAATCCCTGTGATCTCCACTGGTGAGCTATCCTGCTTGATGGCATAATAGTTAAGGTATAAATATCTCCCACCCTGAAGGGAAGTTGGGTAGTTTTAACAAAATTAAGTCTTGACAATATTGCAGGGATCCCACCATTCATAGTTATGTGTTGCATAAAACCAGAGAATCATGGTAGGAATTCAACTACATGTCTAGAACTCTTTTGAGGACAAAAAACCCCCAAACTCCCAAAAAGCAGAGCAAAAATATTGACAGCTGGAAAGATAGAGCCTTATTTTCTCAGGTGGTGTACTTTGGTGATAGGAATGTGAGAATTAAGTGTATTAGTCAGAGACAGTGCAATGAAGTGCAAAAATCTGTGGTTGAGGTTGCACAGTACCAGTCACTTTCCCAAGGTGATTTTCAATAAGATACAGCAATCCCACTGTGATAAAGTGTTTCAGATTAGTGTTGGACCCTTTGATTTTATTTTGAAATAAACTTTTTTAAAATAAATTACAGTCCCTGTTATCTCTCTTCACTAACCTTTAGAATTATTGCCATGAGTTTGGAGTTGTTAAAGCAACTTCAGTGATCTGCCCTGAATTTCTCAGAGAAATGAAAGTAGCAACTGTAATAAAATAGAGATCAGCAATCTGTTTACCTCCATTTAGTTTCAACATGTCTCCATAATAAGGAAATTTTGGAAAATTCTCTTTACTTTCTTTCTTCTCAGTACAGTTCTGGCTGAGCTTTTTGAAATTTTGTCTGTGTGTGCGCGCGCGCAGAAAGAGTCAAGTGTCATTCTGAGAAAGCTGTCATCTTTGTTCAAGGCTGCTGGGTGTCTGAATTTGTATTGTGCATTAGCTTTTCCTTGTAGGTTTTCAAGGGCCAGCTGCCAGTACTTTATTTCATTTAATTTTGAATACTCCTATTTTATGGCTTGGGAAAACAAGGAAATATGGCTTGTCTGCTTACTTAAAAAGAATAAAAATGAACATCACAGCCTTAATGTGATTTTTAAGCGGTGGCAATGGGCATAGAACACCATATTAATAGTGATAGAATGGTGTGCTTCTGGGAAAATTGTGCTGGCTTTATTCATACAAGATGTTTGGTGGCTTTTGTGGTAACATTTTGTCCTGAATGCAGTGAAATTTGCACTGCAGGTATAAGGACAACTGCTTTTTTAGATGCAATTTTGTTTTCTTTTGAGGTTTTGATTTTTTGGGGTTTTTTTGTGCAGAGTATTAAAAGGAGCCTCAGGAGATCTGTTCTGAACTCCCCTGTCAGGCTCAGAAGTCTGTAAAATGTAAGACATGCCACTTAATTCTCCTGTGTTCATTTCCCCAGCTGTGAAATGGGAATAATACTGTCTTTTTTTTTCCTAAACTTTGGTCTGTACTGCCCAAAAAATGATCTTACACATCTTCAAGGCAGAGGTCCATTCTTTACTGTTTCTGTATTTATTAATGTAGAGCCATGAACAAAATTGAGATATACATATATATGTGTGTGTGTGTGCAAAAATATATATATGTGTGTGTATATATACATATATATGTATATATATATATGTGTGTGTATATATATATATATATATAT